>JAZKJV010000022.1:1743525-2446432 GCA_037367405.1 Ottelia alismoides
TTACAAGAAAAGCATTATAGATTATCAATATTAATATCATGCAGTTCCAATCCATTATCCGATTACAGAATGCAGGCAAGAACCGATTAAACAGACGGAAACATAAATTAGGGTGAGATCCAGAAAAGGTACCATAATAAACGAATTATGGCAAACAAAATATAAGAAAAATTAGATTAGAAATCACCGAAGTGTCCATGAAATGGACTGTCCTTAGAGAGGATGTTGCCCCCACAATACCGGTGCGTAGGGTACTGGCGATCCACTCCCAGGATACGACGGCACACGATCTTCGTCTGCGTACACCGACGAGTTCGTCCTCGAATGTACCTCAGAGAACTGCATCCGAGAAAAAGAGAGGGTGGTTCGTCTGCGAGAGGAAGAACCAGAACACAAATAGAGACGACATGAGATTTTCTTGCAAGTAAAGAAAAACAACATGGGGGGAAGGGGTATATAAAGACGGTCGCGTGCCCTTGCACGGTACTCTTCGATTTCTGAAAACCCCCCTCAATGGCACGTCATTTCGGATCCCGAGATCGTGGCCAGAATCACGTCCATAACGACGAGTTGAATTCCTATTTTAGTCGACTTGCCAAATTAATCGTGTGATTAATTTAATCGACTTACCAAATGAAACCCACATCAAAAGTATCGAGATCCGAGAACCAAATTGACTCTCCGGAGCCGGAGCCAGAGTCGCTGCTGGAGAAGGAGCGGAGCACGCACGTGCACGTGTGTGGCCTACTATTTCTACAAGAGCTTCGGATGTGGACTCATATGTAAGTCCATCAAAAGTTTAGAGCTCCAAGGTATGGTACTAAACTTCCACCCAAACTTTTTCATGTTTCAAATTTGGGAATTCCCAACTTTCCCTCCAAGCCATTTGATTTCCTAATTGAAACCAAATTAACTTCAATTTTAATTACATAGAATTTTCAATTAAAATTTAATTACAATTCTTAATACAACATAGTCAACACGAAGATACACATGCAAGAGGATATGCTCATGGTGGTGGCGCATCGTGGTGCACGATGAAGGCGGGTCAGGATCTGGAAACCGAACCAATGAACGAGTCACGACGTGCACAAAATCGACCTCCAACCTCCATCAATGGCTAGTTAGATCATGACAGTGGGGTGTTCCTTGTAGAGGAGGGGCAACACGTACCCAATCCGTGTGCGAGGGAGGCGGTGGCGTAGAAGGTCATTTGTGTGGGTTCATCTCGTTGAGATGGTGGTTTGTGTAGGTCCGTACGAGTTTGTCGCTTGGAGATGGGGAGAGGAGGAAGAGGAGGAGGAAGATGGAAGATAAAGAGGAGGAGAAGCATAAAGAAGGAGGTATATGGGTGAAGAAGGGGCCACTTAGATTTTTTACAAATCTCAATGTTATTATAAATCTTATAATGCTTTATATAAATCTCATTTTTTTACAGTCTTGGATCATTTTTTACATGTTATCAAATTTTAACAGTTTACTTATTGTTACAGAACTCAACACAAATGTTCCAAAACGATTAGAAATTTTTACAAAAGAATGTATAAACATTACAGAAGACAGCTGAACAATTACAAAGATCCATACAAAGGAATATTTTATGTTGTAGAACACCATACGAAATTTACAGTTATGACATTTACATACAAAGAACTACAAAGGCCACTTCAAGTTTGCAAAGGGACGTGGAAAAATTACGAAGACCTATACATGTTACAATTATACAATTAATTTTTACAAAGAGGCAAATCTCATGTAAAATATATGATATATTACAATCATGAATTCATTTTTTACAATAGAAAGTGCAAATTTACAAAGGAAAAACTCATTTTACTTCATAACTATTGAATGATAACGTAAATAAATGTAATAACTGACTCACGAAAGGAAGTATAAATTCTACATTATTAGGTTGGAATTTGCAATATATGAAAAAAAACCCAATTTGCTGAGAATATTAATGATAACTACTAAATGAATGTATTGATGAGAATACTAAATCTGGATAATACTAAAATATTAGTTTGATATCGTTAAATAGAATTCAAATTCAATGAAATCAGATGATAAAAATATCCTTTTAGATTAGATTTTTGATGCACAGATTGAGATCCAATGGATCTGATTAATGGGTCAACACAAATGTGGTGAGGCCCCACCTCATTTCAAAGGATCTTCATATGTATGAGTAAAATGGGGCTACCCTTAGGGAGGAACCAACTTGGCTATCACCACCCTTATTTTTTTATTTTTAAAGATATTTTTTAATAACTCCTGAGGGGAATTAGATCCAACTATATGACACCATGTTGTCAAAAACATATATTCCTAAGACAAACATCAAACATATCAAATTTTATTCTCTCATAATTGCTGAGATTGACAATTTTAGATGAACATCTTAGGAATGTTTGTTTTATACAAAATTTGAATGATAACATGGTGTCGTATAGCGATCTAAATTCTCTAAGTGTTTATAAAAAATACCTTTAAAAATAAAAAATAAGGGGGGAATACCTAAGTTGGTTCCCCTTGAGGGTAGCCCCATTTTAGCATATGTATATATACATATATCTAAGAGAAACTTCAAATGAGGTGAGGTTTCACATCTTTTGTGGTGAGCCCTCCATCTCATATGTATATTTAAATCATAGAATTTTTATAAATGGTATATTAATTATAATATTTTAATGGTAAAAAATCTATTTTGGATATTTGTCACATTCTAAAGATAGAATGTCATAACTCATAAATCTAATTATCTTCTCTCTCCTCTCTCTCCCCCTCCCTCTCTCAATCCCGATGACTGGTGACGTGGGGGGGGGGGTGTTATGCAGAAGGAGCATAGTTTTATGTAATGATGTACAAGCAGGGTGTGACGACAGCATGCCGATGCACGACCAAGAGGGTTTGCTTGTCATGGTGGCGTATCATGGTGCACAGCAAATACGAGTCAGGATTTGGAAATCGAAACAATGAACGAGTCATGATGCACACCAAATCAACCTCCAACCTCCATCGATGATCGGTTAGATCATGGCAGTGGGTGTTACTTGTAGTGTTGGGGCAACACGCACCCGGTCCCTATGTGAGGGAGGCAGTGGCGTAAGGTCATTTGTATGGGTTCATCACATTGAGATGGTGGTTTGTACGGGTCCATGTGAGTTTGTCACTTTGAGATGGGGAAAGAGGAGGGAGAGGAGGAAGAGGACGAGGAAGATGGAAGATGAAGAGGAGGAAAGAAGGCAAAACGATGAAGGAGGGGTATGGATGAAGAGGGGGCCGCATAGATTTTCTTACAAATCTCAGTTTTATTACAAATCTCAGAATGGTTTATACATTCTCATATCATTTTTTACATATTATAAAATTTTAATAGTTTACTTATTATTGGAGAACTCCGTATAAATATTACAAAGTGATAAAAAAACTTTACAAAATAACTGTAAACATTAGAAAGGATTGTGGAACAATTACAAAGATCCATACAAAGGAGTCTTTTTTGTTGTAGAACACCATAAAAAATCGACATGTTTGACAGTTACATATAAAGATCAAGAAAGGACACTTGAACTTTACAAAGGGACGTGGAAAAATTATGAAGACCTACCCATGTTATATCACATAATTAATTTTCACAAAGAGGTAAATCTCATTCAAATAAATGATATATTACAATTACGAATTGAAAGACAAATTTACAAAGGAAATGACTCATTTTACTTCATAACTATTGAATAATAATATAAATCAATGTAATAATCAACTCGCATAACAAGTATAAGTCTGCATTATTGGGTTGCAATTTACAATATACGTATAAAAAATCTAATTTGCTGAGAACATTATTGGAAATTACTAAATGAATGCATTTACGATAATGCCAAATCTAGATAACACTTCATTAAATATAATTCGAATTTAATGAAATCGGATGACAAAAATATCCTTTCGGATTAGATTTTTTAAGCAATCGTTAGATTGAATTCCAATGGTTACAATTTATGGCTCACCATAAATGTGGTAAGTCCCGACCTCATTTGAAAGGGTCGCTATCAGTAAAATGGGGCTACCCTCAGAGAGGAGTCAACTTGGTTATCCATACCTTTATTTTTTTTCTAAAGATATTTTTGATAACACTTGTGGAGAGGTTTAGATCCAACTATATGACACCATGTTGTCATTCAAATTTCATGCAAAATAAACATTTCTAAGACCATCAAACATATCAATTTTTTGCTCTCTCAGATTTGTTGAAATTGATCCCTTTTAGATGGACAACTTAGGAATGTATATTTTGCACGAAATTTGAATGACAACATGGTTTCCTATAGCGATCTAAATCCCCTAGGTGTTAATGAAAAATAGATTTAAATAAAAAATAAGGGTGGGGGTAGCCAAGTTGGCTCCCCCTGGAGGTAGCCCCATTTTTATACACACACATTTCCAATAGGACATGCTCCTTCAATCCCTAAGAAAGGCCAACAATCCTAGCCCATTGTAATTAATCTGGTTGTGATTATTAAATGTATGTTAATATTATTTTTTGATTAATCAAAAATTCAATTTGGTCTCTATACATTATATATATAGTATCTAATAACATCAATTATCTCCTCCATTAATATATCACCTTACATGCTTATTTAAACATTGAAACCCTAATAATTTTGGTGTGTTGACATTGGTGGTGCATAGGTAGATGAGATGATGTGCTCAAGTTGGTGGCTGCAACGACACACGGGCGGAGGCGGTGATGCATAAATGGAAGCAATGACGGTGGCTGCAATGAGGCTTGGATCATGATGACAATGGTGGTGGGACATAGATGATGGTTGTAGTAGTGCAAAGATCGGAACGATGACGGTGGAGGATGCAAGGTACTTGGACCATGCTCATGATGATGGTGGTTCATGGAGGATGGTTGGAGTAGCGCTTGTAGATCAGGATGATAGCACATGGAGCACGACGATTGTTGACAACAATTTTTTAATATATCCTACATATTTGATGTGTATTTTACAAATATGAAGTGTATTTTACATATCGTTTGTGTGAATGAATATATTTTTATATATATCTGGCATATTTGATGTGTATTCTATAAATTTGATGTATATTTTACATTTTTGAATATACATCTTACAACATTGTTATTTTTCTACAAAAGGGTTATAAAATTTATGTCAAAAATGAAAAGAAAAAAATACCGATTGAAAACACAAAAATAACTAATATATTACTAATTGACGAATCCATGATTCAACATCTTTATTCTTTTATTTTAGCTTAAAATCCTTGGTAAAATACATGTAAATAACAATTAATTCTCATTATTTATCATTCATCCAATATTTGTTAATATTGTATATTTATCACTTTTTTAACCAAAATAAAAGAATAAAGAAGAAAAGAAAAAGAAAGAATAAGAGAAGGTTGTATATATGAATAAATACAGACTGACTCGAACTCCGAGCCCAGGTCAAGCATTGGGCAATGAATAAAGTAGGGGAAGATAATATCCATAACTTATAAAAATTAAGAAAACCAATTCTCACATGTACATATTCTTCATTATTTATATTGTAAATATCTTGTATTATTTTATTCATCAATAAAAAGTCTCAAATAAAAATATTTCCTGTACCGTAGTTGTTTATAATAATATAGATTAATTTATAAAAATATCAAAAAATCTAATGAATAAATAATAATTACAATAAACCTATTGCTACAAAAGTCAACTTTCCATGTTTGTAACTATTTATAAAAAACTTAAAATTGACCAAACTCACTTTTAAGCTTTGTTTTGTAACTAATCCTACTTAATAAAAGCACAAAAAAAATTGTGGAATAAATTTTGTGAGTTTTGGCGTTTGTAACCCTTTGGTTATATGTACTATATTTATACAAATCTTCTTTATTTTTTATAAAATTCATGCTAACTCCAATTAAATTAATTCTTTTTAAAATTGTTCATAAAAATACTACAAATACAAAATATAATTAAAAATAACCGTGAAAAATACTGATAAATCTCGGAACCAAAAAGAACAAGGCCTAACTTCCGAGCCTCATACCTCAACCATATGAACTCCGGATAGAGTGTACTCACTTTAATTCATTTTATAAAATTATCTATCTATAAAAGTGGTTTCACTGAAATCTAAGTTAATATGCAAAAAGTAAGTTTTGGGACCATATCGGTATACTTGTATACTTATATATTGTTTATACTTATTTATTTATATATTAGAAAAAATTTACTTTTATTATTTTGTATATATTTTATTTTATTTATATAAAGTTAAAATATAATAACAAAATTAAAATAAATAAAAATAAAACAATGTATTTATTATATATGTATAAGGTACCTCTTCTGTATATACTTGTATTTATTTAACAAATTATATTAATTTTTAGAAAAAAATAAAATATATTTAAAATCTTTAAATCATTCTATATATAAATGATATTAAATTTTTTAATTATTTGTAAAAATAATTTATTAAAATTGGATTGTTATATATGTGTGTATTTTATACCTATTAATAAAAGTTTTTTTATTTTACCTTATTTAATTAATTTATTAATTTGTTAAAAATCACCTTAAAATTATTTATTAAGTCATTACCATTATTTATTCAATATTTTTAATTTATAACTATTTTCATTTTCATTTTATTTATTTTTTATTTTATATTGTTATCTTATCATTTTCCGTAGTTTGTCCTATTCTCAACCTCCTCTCATTGGCCCACCTCGTCTTCATTGACCGCTCAGTCAACTTCCCCTCCAGCACCTAAACCCGAGTCCACATCACCAATCCATTTCCATCTCTGAAATTTTCCAGATCTGACACAACTTGCTCCTTGCCTGATTCTTCGCCCCGATTAGAAGGCTCGGATCTATGATCCATGCTCGAGACTCATCCAGCCCGATCCAACCTCGGTCGCGCACTCGACCTCAATCCTTCCAAACTATTCCTCCCACCTATAAATACTCCTCCAGGCCCCTTCTTGCTCATTTTAATCCGTCTTCGATGCCCATTCCACCTACATGGAGGCTGCAACTCGTGACAGGAGCCCACTCTGGTGGTTATGATCGAGAATCGAGGATTGATTTGACGAGATCCATGTTGGCCAGAGCTCTACTTCCACGTTCAACCTCAGTGGCCTTTCACATATGCTTTGAGGCAATCACCTTCTTCGATATGTCTCCATTTCATTGCCGATCCGTCTCCATTTCATTTTGAACCATCAAGTAGATCTAGATCCTTAGATTTAGTCATTTTCGTTTGATCTTCGACTCACTACAAAGTCTCCGATATCCACTTCCGATCACCTTGATCGGAACTCATCGAGTTGATTTAGCAATCGATCCATTATTGTGATGCCCCATAGAGCATCATCCACTTCTCCATCCCTTTTCAGAACCCCTATTCACCTCAGATCAGATCGGATCTGAGTGTTGGACATGCGAGCCCACGACGAGCCATTATGCAATAAATGTTATTGCAATTCACTCCTTAATCTGAAATGAAGAATAACTAATTTGCATAATAGGTCCCTTAGTACAATTAGGGTTATGTACCATGGCTATCTTAATGATCATACATCCATTGATTCAATTATTGAATCATAGAGGCTGGTGCTTGGATGAATATCTAAAGAATTAGATGGGGATTCATCAAGCACCATCAAATTATTGTTAAGATGTGATCTCCAGCCTGAGTAGGAGATGACAATCCTTATCTCTAAAGGCAGGTATATGACCGACCTCTTGATGCAGGTCCTCTGCATAGGAATAGAGATTCAGAGGTGTCAGATTAGTTAGGTCAAAGAGTTGACTTAATGAGATCGAGATAACCAAAGACCTATGTCATATGCTGTCACGGTATAGGCACACATCCTCTGATCAGAGACAGATGTGTTACTATATGTCTAAGTATGTACATTTGGCAGACCAATAGGTTGATGATCTAATCAGGGTCTATACACCGACGCTTTGGTGTGCATATAAGGGAATATGAGTAATACGATCTCTCAAAGGGACCATACATGTTCATTTACTGAACCGGAAGATGTGAGCACACTCATGAGATATTGGGAAGAATCAAATTTCGTGCACGGTCGTCTCGCTTTGGAAGCTTGACTGAATTTGTAGGTTTGATATATACTTTTAGAAAGTATATGATCAACACCTGGGTATGATATATGTTTTTGGAAGGTATATGATCGATATCGACTCCCAATGATCAAATGAGAAACTTAATGATAAAACCCTGAAGGAGACACTCTAAAAGAGATCTAAAACTTTGAGTTTAATCTAGGTCTTCCAGTATGCAGGATGTACATGGATTAGGAACACCTGAGGGGTGATGTGATCATAAACGATTGTATAACCATGACGCTTCCATTCCTAGGGAGTGATGAAACGGGTATGGATTTTAGTGACACCTCTCAGTAGAGAAGTGATCTGATCTTGGTCCAATTATTGGACATTGATCTGAATGTGATTCAGATTCAATGAGAAGATTAGATTTGCGGTCTTGATTTAATCAAGCATCTATGAGAAGTCCGTGAGATCTGGATTTGAGATGTGGTCTCAATATCCAAGTCACTATACGTGGAATAATACAATTGCCCTATCCTTATCTCAAAGTATCCACAGAGAAAATGCATTATCCTTGAAAGAGTTCAGGGATATTTTTATTGTTGATATATGTATCCAAGCATCGAGAAATTTGATAATTAACTGTAATTTAATTATCATAGATAATATGAATTTGATTCATATTATAAGGAGAGTTATTTGAGATGATTAAATGTGATTTAATTATCAAAGATGTGAATAATGGGAATGTGATTCATATTATTTTGGCACATGAGAATAGAGATCCAAGATGATTAAATACGATTTAATTATCATGGGCATGAATAATGTGGATAGCAATATCCATATTAATCATATATATTATAAATGTGATTTATAATATATTAGAGAGAGCATATTATGATTTATATTTATTAATTAATTATTGATGTGAATTGTATTCACATTGGATGATTAATTAAAATATAATTTACATTTTGTTTTGGGATGTGAATTTGATTCACATTTTTCCAATGGCATGATTGCAATATTTCACAAAATAATTATAAACTTTTTTGTGAAATAATTTACAACAATTGTTGTTGTAAATCCTGGAGATATCATGAGATAATGGTATCTCATGAGATAATGAGATCTCATGAGATGTTGGTAGCCGTCACCCCTTTTTAGAGGATATAGTTTATCTCCTCATCATCTCCAAGGATAATTAATTGATTTGATTTGAATTTAGATATATTGATTTATCAATATATATTAAATTAAATTAATTGTTGTTGTGTTTTTACAGCAATATCATAGCCATTGAAAGAAACACAAATCAATCTGAACCATTGATTGTGTGTTATCCATGGATTGGGATCCATAAACTCCCAAAACCCTATATAAGAAGAGGCACCCCTTTCTCTTCAAAAGAGACGATTATGAATGCTCTCTCTTTCTCTACACGCTAAACCTCTCTCTCTCTCTCATAGTGGTTGTCCACCATGGAGCCTTGTGAGAGTTGTCATCGTCGCAGTATCATCGTTATGCTGCCGGATCATCTACTCGTGGATCTCCATCTACTTTGGTGCATCTCACTCATGAAGAAGATGATGGATCTCATGTGAAGTGATCAGGAGATTCGTCGCTTGGATCATCAACATGGATTGCGAGGAGCACGCATCTCATCAACGTGCTCGCAAGCATCTTCTCTGCCGGATCGGACTTGAGACAGGAGGTCTCCTAGTTTAGAGACTCGATCTCAACCATGCTTCAAGAGGTAAACCTTATACCTATTGTGGTTTAGATGAAACGATCCGAGAAAGGTTCTTGGATCATGTGGTTTCATCATATTAAAATTTTTTAAATTCCGCTGCATCGAGCAACTAGTATGACTAGTCGCTCTCGATCGTATTTGATGTGATCATCACGCTTCTGTGATGCTCTTGATTATTTTTTCCATATCCTTCAAGTGGTATAAGGCCAGGTTTATGGAGGTTTTGGATATGATCCATGAACCTACGAAGATTTGGGCTCGTTTGGGTTCGTGAAGATTTTAGCATTTCAATTTTCGCAGTCCTATCTTGTGATAAAATTTTGGACGTGTTTAAAACGTTTAAACATGAAATTGTAAATTGAAAAATGTTTCTTATTAATTAGGGAAACAGTAGGATTTGAGTTTTTGTGATTTGGAATATGATAACTCAAGTTATGATGTTTTTAATAACCATATCCACTGTTTTGGGGATGGTGGTTAGTGACGTAATTAAAGAGTTAATTACGGATTCTAAATACTTGAAAATGCATAATTATCCCTTGAGTTAAATTTTAAATCAAATTGGTGAACAAAATAAATTTAGTTTGCATTAATTGGATTTAAATTGATCGAGTTATGTTGATTTTAGTGAGTAGGGGTCACTGCTGGAAATTAACAAACTTGATCTTGAACCTTGTGATTGTCATTCAAATAAATTAATGAAAATTAATTGTTAATTTTTTGAAATGATTATTGATAAATATTTGTGAAATATTTAAATATGATAATTATTTCCTTGAATGACATTACACTAACCAAAATGTTAAGATAGTTGATCTTGATTACAATTGGTTAATATGAAATCACCAACAAACATATTTTTCATGAAAAAGTCTAGTTTATCCTGCAATAGTTGTAGGATAACTTTTACATGCAAAACCTTGTTGCTTGAATAGGATTGAGTATTTGTTTAGCAAATCTCCTTATAATATTATAAAAATGGTTTTGATGAATTTTATATAGTATAACTTTGGTTCAAAAACCGATGACCATTTCAAGTACAAAGTGATTGACTCGACATTCTTTTTTCTCGAGAAGGATATGGTGCCTAGTCAGGAGCGTTGGGGTAGCAGGTTGCGTCGTGTGTGGTCTGTCCCACTCCCGTCAGTACTGACCATGCCAACGGGTTGGGAAGGGATGATGCTTGAGAGATCATGATGTATTTCTAATTATTAAAATTTGAATAATACGTACTTTGAGATAATACCACTATTTCAAGTAACAATCAAGTTTATTGATTGAATTGGATTAATAACTGATTTAATGAGATTAAATTAATTATATCCAATTAAAATACTCTATTATGAATAGAGTTATATTTCCCTTAGAAGAATTAATTATATTAATTGGATTCACGATAATTAATTAAAATTTGAATATGAGGTGGAGGTTCACTTATTGAGCATGAATCTACCCTTTTAATGTTGTATAATTGACGATTTCGTTGCAGTCAGATAAATCCGGATCGATCAAAAATTAACCGCACGGATCGAATAATCATCGAATGAAATAAATGCACGGTTTTATATTTGTTTAACCTGGGCAAGCGACAGGGTCGACTCAAGCAGGCAAAGGAATAACTCGAGATCAGATTAGATGAATTAGATTGCAGTTTTCAAAGTGGATTTTTTAATTTTTTTTATGCGATAAAAATGCCACATGCAAAAATGCGGATGAAGAAGGTTAATAAGAAAACGATCCACTTAGCCAAATTAATCTTTGATGTCAAATTAATCCAAATCAGCCAAGCTATATTTTTTCTGAAAACCTAATCCAATGGTGAATGCAAATATATTTTTTGGAATTTTTGGATTTAAAATGCAACGATGAAAAATACAAACTTTTCTAGGGTTTTTATGCAATTTTTATTGCAAATAATGACATGCAAAAATTATGAAAATTTTACTGGAAGTTAAATATGATGAAATGAAGCTACACTAATTTTTTTAAAATTTTCTGACACTTTATGATTTTTTTGGGAATATTTTACTGAAAACAGAGTGATCGTGAATATTTAATTTCTAATTAATCCACGAAATCAAATTATCCAGAGAATTATTTATCTCAGATAGATATTTTAATAAGAAATCCAGGAGAGTTGAAATTTCTCAAAAATAATCTTTATGGATTTAACTAAAAATCAACTACCTAAATCACTAAGGAATTTATTTTATGCAAAGACAACTCCTAATTGGACGAAATTGGATTGTAATTAAAGCACGCTTAAAGACATCATTCACAATTTTTTCACAATTTTTGGAGTAAGAAAATGAATACGTGCGAATTTCAGAGCTTAAATGGGTAAAATATCACTGATTTTTAATCGCTGATTTTTAATAAATAATATGATGCTCATAAAAATGTAAATAAATAGCAAAACGATAAAGAATTAGTTGTTCATCAACGTGTTATTTTTCATTAAAATAAATGATGCAAGATAATTGTCCAAATTAATAATCGAAGTCAGGATTGTCTTTGCAGTTCAAAAATCAAAGAAATAAATTGAAACTACCTACAAGGGCACTTGCAGGAAGAAAAGTGCAATTTTCACAAAATAATAAAAATAGACCTTTAAGGGAAACATGGGTTCTAGGAAAGGAACCCACCTTCTAGGGTAAGCAAGAGGAGGCAGTTGCGGAGGCATCGACGCTTGTAGAGGGCGGCGCGGGCAGGGGTTGCGCGTCTGGAGGAGGCGCACGGTGTCGAGCGCCCTCGAGGGAGTGGTGGAACATCGGCGGGCAATGCGGCGGCGCTGGTGAGTTGGACGGCCGTGGCGAGCACCTCGCACGGAGGGCGGCGAAGGCGAGTACGGCTGGGGGCTATTGGCCGGCTGGAGGCGCGGGGGGGGGGGGGGGGGTGCGTGGGTGGCTAGGCATGCGCGCGACTGCTCAAGCAGCAACGCGTGTACTGTCGTGGGGGCGCGGCCTGGAGGTGCAACAAGGGTGGCGTGAACGACAGTCGACTGCCAGGGGCTGAAGGCGTGGGGGAGGCGGACTGCGGCAACCGTCGGCGTGGAGGGGCAGAG
This sequence comes from Ottelia alismoides, assembly GCA_037367405.1. Lineage (NCBI taxonomy): Eukaryota > Viridiplantae > Streptophyta > Magnoliopsida > Alismatales > Hydrocharitaceae > Ottelia > Ottelia alismoides. The sequence goes on from JAZKJV010000022.1 coordinate 1,756,467, forward strand.
CGCTCCAGGTGGCACACTGCGGCATTGATAGCCTGGCCTGGAGGACATTGTTGCTGGAGCACGGGGCTGACATCGACGGAGGAGGCAGGGACGGGTGGTGTTGCGTCAGGAGCCTGTTTCTTTTTTTGTTGTATTTTTTTGCAAAATTGTTTTTTTAAATTTTTTAACAGAAACAATTGTAGATAGGTGATGACAGTGTTGTGATTATGATGATGATCAACAAGAAAAAAATATTAGATAAAAAATGATAAGGAAAAGTAGAGTGATTTACCTGTGACGGGTGGATGTTGTCGCATGTGGAGGAGGAGATAAACTTCGACTCCGATGATCGTCACTTCAAGGAGATGGCGGCCTCCGAAGCTTGAGCAGCTTCCAGCGAAGGATGGCTGCGACGAAGTGGTTAATACCACCTTGGATCTCGTCGTGGAGAGGTCGTTGCTCGAGGATGATATTAGGTCATTGTCACCGACGGAAACACTCCAAGCTCGCTCTCTTTTTGTTGGAATACAGAATGGCAGATAATGAAAATGGAGAGGGAGAGTGGAATAAATAGGAGGAGGAAGTTGGGAATGAAGTGGGGTGGAAGTTGGAGGAGTGGTGGAAGATGAGGGGAAGATGAGAAGTTGGTGGCTTGGAGTGGAAGGCAAGGGGAGAAGAGGTAAAAAGGGGGATAATATTGATAAAGTAATATAGTATGCTACTAAAAATAATTAAAATAATAATAGTAAAATAATAATAACAAATCATAAAATAATAAAATAAATTCTAAAATAATAAAAAAGCAGGGTGACATGTGGCGCCTCTAGGAGCTGCCACATGTTGCTCCTAGAAAATTCAAAAATTAAATGTAAAGAAAAATAAAAAAAGAAATAACAAAATAGAGTAAATCAAAATTGGTCAACATGAAAGTTGCTCGTCTTGACGAGATCTACAACTTTTGTGAAGGGTCGAAAATCAAATGAAATCATCTGTATAAAATGTATTTTCGGGTGGTATCTTATAGGTATAAAATCAAACATTTTTTGTCTTTTACATTTTTTGTCATTTTTAAATAAGAAAAATGAAAATAAAAATAGAAAAAAATATTAAAAGAATATTACAACTTAATCTATTTTTTGAATTTTTTAATAATTACGAAAATAAAAGAATAAAATACAAAGGCATTTTGGTCAATATGTACAATATACAAAAGGGGCCCAAAATCCAAATTTTGCATACGAGCTCCGATTTTAATGAAATTAGTCTTCTTTTGAAGGTCTCTGAATGTATATTACTTTAAAAGTGAGTAGACCTAAATCGGACAAAGTATGAGAAAGATATGTGCATTTAAGGCTCCTAGTTCCAAACCTGGATTGGGATTTTATTGGGTAATTTTACAAGTTAGTATTTTTTTAACATTTTTCTTTAATTAGTGTTAGTAATATATACACTATGGAGTTGATTTTATTGTATTTAGAGTTGGTATAAAATATATAAAAATAGGTGAAATACGGTGAATATACAAGTGAATATTTACAAGTGAATTGGGCTTCTTATTTAATGCAAGTATGAATGTTAAAATGCAGATATTATTTACACATGCATGAATGCTAATTATGCAATATAAGTGGAAATATGCAGCTAATTACTCGGGAACAAAGCTCTATTTTCAACTTTTAGAGTGATGAATCACTGATTCATCAACCCCCTATACTTAAACCTTGCCCATCCCCGAGCAACTAAAATGAAAATGCAAAAGTGAAATGAGATTGGGTTCCATACCAAGGTCATGAACAAAAGGTAAAAATGGAGCTTGACTCGACCTTTGGATTAATTGTGTGATGGAACCTTATTGGGATGTGAACCTAAGACCTAATAGACTTCAAGTTCCACAAGTCTTCTATTCAAGACGCCTCAACTGTCAGGTCAGAACAAATCTTCATATGCAAATTTCTGATGATTATGATTCTTACTTGTACTATGTAAGTGTAAAATAGCTCTCCACATCAGAAATGTCTAAGAAGCAGCCTCCTCTAACAATGTAACTCTAATTCCCCAGTCTAGTAACTCTTTCCTCGAGGAGCGGGGGATTCCCTTCTAAGTTCAAGTGCGACCAGCTCAAGAGGAGGGGGTGGAGAAAGAAAAGATGGTATCTAGTGTAGCTAACTATTCGGGGATGCCTGATCAGTTGTAGCCAAGTCATCCAGCTGCAGACTTCTTGCTAATATACATACTCCAGCAGGCAAATTTTTTTATCTGGCATGTCTATTTTGTTGGAGTTCTTTCCTTTTTTTCTCTTTTTTTGACATATATACAAGGTGCAGCATGTACATCAGGAGTTTTTTCTCTTGAGCCAATAGACTATCCCTCTTTTGAAGCATTATTGCAACCCACAGCATCCCGTCCTCAGACATCAACACTACCAGATTAGGTTGAGATGCACTACCCTCCCTAGAGGAGGGCGGATGTTTCCACCCGTGCGCTACTCCAATCTAAAGGATTCTACCTCCTCACCACCTCATCAATGAAGAGTTATGTGCAAGGTGCTTGTCCAAGTTAGGTCATTATCTAAAAGAATCATGCATGTACACGATATATTCTACTTAGACTAATCAAGATGACATGTGAATATAGACTTGCGGACTCAAAGAATTAAGTCACTTGACCTGAGAAATCTTAACTCCAGCTCCTATAAGGTTCCTCTAAAATTAGGTGGATTAAGGTAAAATCAAGTCCCTCCTCAACATCTATTCATAACTTGGTTCAGAACCCACTAGCTTTTCACATTGCATATGCAAGATATGCAGATGAGGTGCAGATGACATGCTATGAATGAAATGCAAGACATTTTTTGAAATGCAAGGATGATATGCAAGAGTAAATAAGAAGCCTTTATTTTCAACATTTTTGTTTTATTTTGGTATACAACAACAAGTTTTAGTTTATACAATTTGTATATAATATACATTGTATCCTATTTTACAACAAATTTTACAAAAGTATTATTTACAAGAATTTTACAACCCCCTTTGTTTTTTTACAAGCATTATACATATTATACAAGTATACATGTATTTTTTTTCAGTTTTTACCCACCCCATAATTATTGCATAATATATACAAAAATATGTAAAAATACATGAAAGTACGAGCTATGGGTAAAGTATATATGTAATATATACACGCCCCCCTATACTTAGCGTGTGTTATGTCCTCAGAGCATGGAAAGAGATGAAAAATACATAGCTCGTGCTAAGCATAGGAGAGCTAAAATTACAAAATGTACAGAAGTTGTTCCACCCCCCTATACTTAGGCTATGGCAGCCTATGTGTAGAAGAAGATAAAAAATGGGGCGGACGAGGTCAAGAGGGGAAATGGATGATTATGTACATGACGGGCATCGGTTCCCCCTATACTTAGGCTCTGGTTAGCCTAAGTATAGGGCATGAGTGAGTATGAGGGCTGATGTGATCTGGAGGATGTACAATGAATAGACGCGGGTCACTCTCCCCCCTATACTTAGGATCAGGTCATCCTAAGTATTGTCATAAAATGAAACGTTATGGAGCCAGGGTGAGTGATTCGAATCACTGGGGTGGGAGGGAGAGAAAGTATATACAAGAAAGAGTGAGAATATACAAGGATTAAGAAGGTTTGTGACGAACCTTCTTGCGGACGCGAGAAGGTGGATAATATACATATGTCTCGCTGTCGGAATCGTCCTCAGATGAATGATAGTGAGGTATAGGGATTGTCCAATGAGGGTCGATACACGGCTGCTTACTCAGGTAAGGCTTGAGAACAGTCGAACTAAGCTCACTCATATAAATCACCTTATCCGGACCAAATGAGGACTCCTCAGAAAATTCCTTCTCCGGTGTGTTGAAGGAAACTTTCTTAGTCGGTTTTCTAGAACCTGAATCATTGAGAGGGAGATGAGAGCGACGCGCCTTGAGAGGTTCGGGAGAACACCTCGAGGAATCAATTCTCGACTTCCTCTCACTAGATATCCGACTAGAAGAGGGAGCAACCGGATTTTTATGTGGAGTCAATTTATTCTTGGTTGTTTCCTTTGAAGGTCCGAGATGTGGTGTGGTGCTGACCATGGGTTCCTCATCAGACGAGTCACCATATAGATTGTAATATTTCTGAAGGGTCAGCACATGTCTTGGGAAAGGTTCTAGTGGTCTCAGTTGGCTTGGCATTATTGGGCTCTTGTGTCGGATCATAAAAATAGTTAAGGTAATCAAAGGTCGTGTCCGACTTAATGATAGCTTCTGGTCGTGAGTCCTCCTTAGAAGCTGTCACGGTGGTGGTGCAAGCAGTTGACGAAGTAGAGGTGTGGGGAGTCTCAGAACCAACGGTCGTCCGGATAGTCGGTCTCTCAAGTGTAGTAGAGAGGTGGAACTCATCTACCTCTCGATGGTCACGACTGTCAGCGGATGTGCGGGTCACCTTAGAGTAAAGTGTATCAAAGAATGGGTAAGGTCAGAGTGCTCCCAATGTTGAAAATCGATCTCCCGAGTCTCGCAATCTATAATCGCCTTAGCCAAGGCTAAGAATGGCTTCCCGAGAATAATCGGAGACTGGGTAAACTCTCCTCAGTGCTCGATGTCAATGATCGTGAAGTCCACCTGTAGTAGAGCACCTTGGAACGTAACGATGACTGAAATATTTCCTCTCGACCGTTTGATAGATCGATCAGCCAGCTAAACGATCTCTCTCGATTTTCTGATTGGCCTGAGTTTGAGCTTGTCAAATACAGAGGTCGGGAGGATATTTATCGGGGATTCATCAACGATTCTTGCATGGGTAAAGATAGTGTCCTTGATTTCACATTCCACCCTAGGCAACCGCTAAACTCTACGGCTCTTGATCTTTCTCCCCATGACCAAGGAGATGGCCATAGACATTATGTGTCTTTCAGTCCTTGTCCTCTTATTTCCCGACCTCTTGGACATTATTTTACTCTTTACAAATCTCTTGAGGTCGAGGAAGTGATCTATGGCCTTTATTAAGGGAAGTTTGAAAATAAATTCTTCATCGAGTGCTTCCCTTAGGGTAGGATCCAATTTTTCTAAGTATTTTTCATTTTTAATTTTTATGAGTTTTTCTTATTTTTCAAATTTTTTGGTATTTTTGGCGGATGAATGATCAGACTCTCAATAGGAGGGTAAGTGGTTAGTAGAAGAGGGAGGTAGAATGGACTCCAACTATACAAAATATGTGGGTTCCCTAATGCTTGCTCAGGTTTCATTATCAAATTTACTTACTTCCTTCTCCATTTTCCTACTCAGGCTGGCATATATTGAGTGCAATATGTCGGTGACCTCTCTCAACTTGGCACCAAATAAATCATTTTTTGCGGTGAGTCGAGAAATGTCATCCTCCAAACTGTTCTCATGACAAATCACGGAACAGTTCTGATCAATTGGAGGATACTGCTGAGATATTGGGGTCTCATACTCAACATACCTAGACTCTGGCATGTAATCCTGGATCGAGTATGGACCATCCTAATGGCAGATATTGGTCAGGGCCTCATATATGGAGTCAATGAACGAGGGACTAGTAAGTCTAGATCATGAGTCCACTCCTGTGAATGTATAAGCTCTCCGAATGTGTGACATGAAGGCTGGTTAGTGGGAGCTTGATCACTAAAGTCAATCAAGTCTGGGAAATCATGATGTACAGGCCTCTCCATTCGGGTTAGTTGATCGACCAAGTTATGTCCTAAGGTCAAGTCGGGATGTGTATATGTAAATTGTTGTACGATCCCTACTTGAGGTGAGAATGAAGTATGTGGGGGCATATAATTTTGGCCAATCATCTGTCTCAGCAGTGGCTTGCTCCTCATTCTTTGATTCCTGCAAGCTCTCGAGAGTAAGGACAGTAAATTCAAGATGTAAGTGGATTCAGAGTAATATGGAGTAGGTGAGAAATGCGAAGAAGTGGAGAAGTCAGTCGAAGTTCTGACTTCATAATCGGGTTGAGGTGGAACCGACCACAGGTAAGATTCTCCTGTGGGTGGCGGAGGATACATGGAAGAAGGAGAAAGCGAAGATGAACAGTATATGGTCGAGGAGGAATGACCAGAGGTCACAGGATATGGGGACCAATATCCTGACATCTTGAAGAGGAAATGATGAATGTAAGTAGGTTGAGGTAGAAAATGTGCAATTACACAGGATAACACACACGGACAGACACAAAGAGAAACGCAAGAGCAAACCCTGAGTTCACACTCAACACGGTGAAGGACTCGAAATCGAGTCCGATTAATCTTGTTGATTTTAAGTCTGAATTTTCAGACAAGTAGAAAAGGTTACGTAGCCTATAAGGAAGTCGACTAAAAGCCGGATGCGTCTCCCCTATTTATCCTGTCGCCTTAGATACCAACGCCCTTCCTTTCTTCGCTCCTATACCAAGTTGATTGATTTAAAGACCTGCCCCTATCTATCTACAAGCAGGCGGAGGCAGACAAGGCTGGAACTTCACCCCGGGGGGCTACTAGCAACTTGTCGCGAAGTACCACTGGTTCACCCCTAACTACCTGTTAACAGGAGGAGGTTACTTGGTACTAGTCATTGAAACTAAAAAATTCAACTCGTGATATTTGCTAAGATCAGTCGGTACGTGGTATGGAAGGCGGGGATTTGGGCTCTGCCTTAAGGTGTACACACACACTCAAGTACCCTCACTCAGCCTGAAAATTAGGTTGGGGCTAATCTTTCGCAAACAAGGGTTAATTTTAGTCAAATTTTTTGGTCCAATTAAATTAGCAATCTTTGATTTTAGAGATTAGTTGTCACTGATATTAATCCACACAAGCAATCACGTCTACTGTCCAGTCCCAATTCCTTTATCCTAGGTTAGAAAACCGAGAGAGAGAATCGGATAAGCTGATGCAATTGAAAAAACGGTGATGAGTGCTTGAGTAAGAAGACTTACAGTGCCTCCAGGTCTCTACAATGCAGGATGCAATACTGAATTGAAACTTTACACTAAATGAAATGCAATCATGAAAAGTTCCTCCTAGACAGGCAGTTCTATTAGTGAGTGAAGAACGGATTCAAATTTTACTAAAGTCCTACGGTCTAACTGCATCTTTTAATGGTGAAGTGTGGACCTAAATATTACGAGCACAAACAGTCCTAGGAAGCTCTAAGAGCCGCAAGTGCAGGTCCTATTCTACGTAAAGCAACCACATAACACACGGGGACACGTTTTATTATGACTTACACGTGCGAGATCCCAAACGGGAACCGTTGTAAATGCATGCACTTTCTTTTTACAATTTAACAAATCTTTTTGGCATCTCAACATCCGACTTGATCCATGAATCGTCGGCCTCCAATGCGCTTCGAGATGCGTCGACTTCAAGAAAGCCGCACCAAGACCACCGGACCCTCGCACAAAAAGATAAAATTATATCAGAGAGAGATATCAAAATATATATAGAAATGATCAAAAAAATAATTAAGGAAAAACTGGATAATTACAAGGTGGCTCGGGGGTCAGACTACCTGAGTGAAGGGAAAACGTAAATCTAATTTTCTAAAGTAGCCTAAGCCGTTTGCCTCCCCGACAACGACGCCATTTGATTGAGCCCGGATCTACGCTTTTAGTGTTGTCTAATTGACAATTTTGTTGCAGTCAGATAAATCCAGATCGGTTAAAAATTAACCGCACGGATCAAATAATTGTCGAATGAAATTAACGTGCGAGTTTATATTTGTTTAATCTGGGCAAGCCCCAGGGTTGACTCAAGGAGGAAAAGGAACAACTCGGGATCAGATTAAACGAATTAGATCGTGATTTTCCAAGTGGATTTTTTTAATTTTTTATGTGATAAAAATGTCACATGCAAAAAAGTGTATGAATTAGGTTAATAAGAAAACGATCCACTTAGCCAAATTAATCTTTGATGTCAAATTAATCCAAATCAGCCAAGTTATATTTTTTCTGAAAATCTAATCCAATGGTGAATGCAAATGTATTTTTTTTGCAATTTTTGGATTTTAAAATGCAATGATGAAAAATACAAACCTTTTAGGATTTTTATGCAATGCAAATGAAATGCAAAAATATGAAAATTTTGCTGGAAGTTAAATATGATGAAATGAAGCTACACTATTTTTTTTTGAATTTTCTGACACTTTATGATTTTTTTATGAATTGTTTACTGAAAACAGAGCGACTGTGAGTATTTAATTCCTAATTAATCCACGAAATCAAATTATCCGGAGAGCTATTTACCTCAAATAGACATTTTAATAAGAAATCCAAAGAGTTGAAATTTCTCAAAAATAATCTTCGCGGATATAACTAAAAATCAATTATCTAAATCACTAAGGAATTTATTTTATGCAAAAGAAAACTCTTAATTAGATGAATTTTGGTTTGTAATTAAAGAATGCTTAAAGACATCATTCACAACTTTTTCATAATTTTTGGAGCAATGAATGAATATGTGCAAATTTTAGAGCTTAAATGGGTCAAATATCACAGATTTTCAATCTCTGATTTTTAATAAATAATTTGATGCTCACAAAAATGCAAATAAATAGCAAATTAAAAAGAATTAGTTGTTCATCAACATGTTATTTTTCATTAAAATAAATGATGCAAGATGATTGTCGAAATTAATAATCAAAGTCAGGGGTATCTTTCCAGTCCAGAAATCAAAGAAATAAACTGAAACTACATACAAGGGCACATTTGCAATTACTGAAACTTGCAGGAAGAAAAGTGCAATTTTCACAAAATAATAAAAATAGACCTTTGAGGGAAACGTGGGTTCTAAGAAATGAACCCACCTTCTAGGACAAACAAGAGGAGGCGGCGGTTGCGAAGGCATCGACGCTTACGGAGGGTGGCGCGGGAAGGGGCTGCACATTTGGATGAGGCGCACGACGTCGAGCACCCTCGAGGGGGCGGTGGAAGGTCGGCAGGAGGTGCGACGGCACTGGTGAGCTGGACAACCGCGGCAAGCACCTCGCGTGGAGGGCGACGAAGGCGCGTAAAGCTGGGGGCTATCAACCGACTGGAGGCGCGCTAGGGGGGTGGCTAGGCGCGTGCGCGACCGCTCAAGCAGCGGTGCGTGTACTGTCGCGGGGGCGCGGCCTGGAGGTGCAGCAAGGGCGACGCGAACGACGATCGGCCGCCAGGGGTTGACGGCGTGGGGGAGGTGGACTGCGGCAACCGTCGGTGTGGAGGGGCAGAGTGCTCCAGGTGGTGCACTGCGATGTTGGCGGCCTGGCCTGGAGGACGCGGCTGCTGGCGTGCGAGGCTGGCGTCAACGGAGGAGGTGGGGACAGGTGGTGTTACGTCAGGAGCCTGTTTCTTTTTTTGTTGTATTTTTTTGCAAAATTGTTTAAATTTTTTTTAACAGAAACAATTGTAGATAGTTGATGAAAGTGTTGTGATCGTGATGATGTAATGTGGTGATTGTGGTGATGATCAACAAGAAAAAAATTGTTAGATAAAAATGATAAGGAAAAGTAGAGAGATTTACCTGTGACGGGTGGATGTTGTCTCCTGTGGAGGAGGAGATAAACTTCGACTCCGATGATCGTGACTTCAAGGAGATGGCGGCCTCCGAAGCTTGAGCAGCTTCCTGTGAAGGATGGCTGCGATGAAGTGGTTAATACCACCTCGGATCTCGTCGTGGAGAGGTCGTTGCTAGAGGATGATGTTAGGTCGCTGTCACCGACAGAAACACTCCAAGCTCGCTCTCTTTTCGTTGGAATACGGAACGGGGGATGATGAAAAATGGAGAGGGCGAGTGGAATAAATAGGAGGAGGAAGTTGGGAATGAAGTGGGGTGGAAGTTGGAGGAGTGGTGTGATGAATACCCATTCATCACTCTTTATTCTTATATTTTAGCTACAAAAACCTTTGCAAATGCATGTATATGTCTGTAAATACAAATAATTATCAAAAGCATGCATTGTGTAAAAAGTAATAATTAGCATGTTTTTGTGCAAAAATAAAAGAATAAAGAGACAAAGGAAAAAGAGGGAAATATTTAGAATAAATATTGAGCAACCTAACCCAAGGGAGGGCTCAGCATGGGCCTGACCGCATAAAAGCCAAAGTAGAGAGAGATAGGGACTCATATGTGTAAATATACCTATAAATAAAATAAAAATATTTTCCTCTAAAAAAATATAGAATAAAATGGCTTGTATATATTGTTTATATATTTATAATTATAAAAATAAAAAAAATAGAAAAATTAAAAAGAAAATAAAAACAATCACTTGTGTATATATCCACAATGTACATACACCCACTCCTATATTTATTTCACCATATAAATAAATAAATTAAAATTCCAAAACTTTTGTAAATATTCTATCTATTATGGTGTAAATAAATAAAATAAAAACAACAAAAATAAAAACAAAAAAAGAACAAAATTAAAAACCAAAAATAATATTGTAAATATACCTTATACATAGATGTATATATATCTATTTATTTCACCCTCGTATATAAATAATAAAAATAAAATAAAAATACCTTTTATTCCTTATTTTATGTTATAAATAAATAAAATATAAAATAGGAATAAAAATGCACAAAAATAACAAATTAAAAATCAAAAATTAAAAAGGCATATTGTGTAAATACCTATATATAACATAAAGTGTACATACCCTATTTTTATTTTGAAAAATTAATTAAAAATCACCAAAAAATAGAAAAAATTTAAAAAAAATATTTCATGTTTTAAGTTTTCATTAAATCGGCCATTTACTATTTTTAATTGATTTTTCAAATCATTTCCAGATGGCTGCTTCCCATTGGTCCACGGGGATGTTGAACCCTGATTTTAGTTGGGTAATTTGCATTGTGGACCTTGTCTTTTATCGTATTTTCATGTATGCCCCTGTGTGTAGTGGATCAGGTGCGATGACACGTGTTTATTTGGGTTACTTGCATGTTTAGCCTTGTGTTTCTAGGGTGTTCATGAATGAATGAAAACTTTTAGATAATTGCATATATACCCCTGTGCGTGGTTTATTTGTGCATGTGCGTATGTTTTTGGGTATTCTACAGTAAAGCCCTCAGACTTTTGGTACCTGTTACCAATTAGTCCGAGAACTTTATTTTTATTGCAATTAGGTCCCTGAGTGCCCAGGTCACGCGCCTCGCGCGTGCAACCTTGGAAATTTTGCACCGGACCCCCTGGAACTTTCACTAATTGTGTTTAGGTCCCTGTGCACTGTACCTTGGTTTTGATTTTGAATAAAATATCAAACTCACTCCAAATTCAATGAAAATTGGATACATGGCTCCTGCCATGGTGTAAAATTTTCTAGAATTTTTGGGGACATTTTTTATTTCATTTACTCTTTTTTAAAAATTCAAAAACACACATTTTCTTTACTGTCTGACTTAAAAATTCACAAAAATATTAAAATACCTCTAAAAATAACAAAAAATTAGCTACTGTGTCTTTTGCCTTGTTTGATTTTCTGACCAAGTTTGGTCATTTTTCATTATATAAAACTCATAAAAATTGAAAAACACCTAAAAAACTATAAAAATTCTAATAATTATTTTAAAAATCCAAAAATAATAATTTCAGTGGCCAAATTTTCTTTGTAGTTTCTACTATACAGGAAAATTACCCCCAGGCTTTTTAGGGATTTTTAGATATTTTATCTAAGTCCCTCAAGCTTGGTTGGTCATTGTTGTTGTCTTTTTGCATTGTTTGATTTTTAGAAAATTAAATAAAAATGAGAAAAATACCAAAAAATTCACTAAAAACAGTAACAAACATAAAATACATAAAAACATTTTTATTTGAATTTTTGGTTGAGGTTTGAGTGCTTTAATAATTGTTTGTATTTGGCTTATTCACTTGTTTTCCTATTTTCCTTATTAATCAAAAATCCAAAAAATCTATAAAAAAATTAAAAATCCACCAAAAACACCTGCATTTTATTTTATTTATTCTTTAGACTACTTCGTAGGCCCCAAGGCCATCACGTGCTCCTTGTGTTCGACCTTGGTCGCTACACCATGTTAATATAATAGCGAGACCGCTTCTTGTGCTTGTTTGGTTTTTATCTGATTTGGTGGTATATTTTTCTCGACTGACACCGTTTGGTGACTTGGGTCGCAACGACCCTTGACGATCTTTTACCCGAGTGATCAGGTGTGTCATCATGGTGGAAGATGAGGGGAAGATGGAAAGTTGGTGGCTTTGAGTGGAAGACAAGTAAGGGGAGAAGAGGTAAAAAGAGAGATAAAATAAATAATTAATAAAGTAATATAGTAGGCTACTAAAAATAATTAAAATAGTAATAGTAAAATAATAATAATAAATTAGAAAATAATAAAATAAATTCGAAAATAATAAAAAAGTGGCGTGACATGTGGCGGCTTTGGGAGCCGCCACATGTCGCTCCTAGAAAATTCAAAAATTAAATATAAATAAAAATAAAAATAAATAAGAAATAACAAAAGGGATTAAATTAAAAAGTGGTCAACACAAAAGTTGCTCTTCTCGACGAGATATACAACTTTTGTGAAGGGCCGAAAATTAAATGAAATCATATGTATAAAATGTATTTTTGGGTGGTACCTTATAGGTATAAAATCCCACATTTTTGTCTTTTGTAATTTTTTGTCATTTTTGAATAAGAAAAATTAAAATAAAAATAGAAAAAATATGAAAAGAATATTTACAACTTAGTCTATTTTTTTGGATTTTTTAATAATTAAGAAAATAAAAGGATAAAATGCAAGGGCATTTCGGTCAATATGTACAATATACAAAAGAGGCCCAAAACCCAAATTTTACATACGAGCTCCGATTTTAATGAAATTAGTTTTGTTTTGAAGGTCTCTGAATGTATTATAAGCGAGTAGATCTAAATCGGATACTATGTGAGAGAGATATGTGTATTTTAAGGCTCCTAGTTCCAAACTTGGATTGGGGTTTTATTGGGTAATTTTACAAGTTAGTATTTTTTGATATTTTTCTTTAATTAGTGTTAGTAATATATACACTATGGAGTTGATTTTATTATATTTGGAGTTAGTACAAAATATTTACAAATAGGTGAAATATGGTGAATATACAGGTGAATATTTACAAGTGAATTGGGCTTCTTATTTAATGCAAATATGAATGTTAAAATACAGATATTATTTACACATGCATGAATACTAATTATGCAATATAATTGTAAATATGCAACTAATTACTCAGGAACAAATCTCTATTTTCAACTTTTAGAGTGATGAATCACAGATTCATCAATCACATAAGTGACATCCATGATCTCCCGTCAAGGCGAAGGGTTTCGTCGCCAGGGGTTGTATATAGGAGACACCTATCCGAAGTGACAACTCCTCATACAAGTTCACCTGAATTGGGCCTTTCACTTCTCGAAAGAGTAAGACTGTATGCGTAGTGACCCCAGTATCGGTTCCTCGTATTATTGGGGCGATATTGGATTGCGCATAGCAAGTATCAACATTGTTGATGATTGGTTCAATTAACAACGGGTCAACATCACCTTAGGGGTGGTGGGCCCGGGTGTTAAAGACCGAATTGGGAAATGCAAGTTGGACTTGCAAGGCGAAATGAGTTCCCGCTTCTTTTTATCTGAGTTGTAGTTTCTCATATTATTGGGATGCAACAAAGATAGGAAAGGAGATCCTAGATCTTGCTAGAGATATAATGGTAAGAGTATCTCTTACATTGGAAGTGATTAAGGGAATGAACTTTCAATGTTGACAAGGCAAGACAACTTTGATATAAAAATTCCTAAATCAATGTAAATATGTATATATAATATATATACACTTATGCAAATTTCTTATTTCAGATAATCCTTCATTAAACCCACTCAATTTTATACTCAATTATAACCAGTAAATTATCATGGATTGGATCCATGATCAAGATATTGGACTTGCATTTGGACACATATTTTATGTGGTTGCAATGTGCAAGTTTTCTCATTATAACGAGGAGTAACAATTAAATAGATAATAGGACTACAACCCTAGGGTTTGTATGTCTCTTTTGTCTTGATCTTTCATCGAGTATACTTTGGAAGTGACATGTCAATGATGATCGTAATTATCAAATTAATCCTTATAAAATCAAAGAAGATGTTTTGGCATACATATGTGCTCTAAGACATTTAATCATGAATGACATGGTTCTCTACATTATGCAGAATGGTAGCTCGGAAGTGATGATGTGTTCAAAATGTTTGAATACATGCCTGAACCAAAGTTTTTGAGTTAAGATGGATGTAGAGATGATGAGTGTCATCATTCTACTGTTTATACTCAAGTCATTCATGAAGCTTCATAATAATCATATTGTATGAATTAAATGAATCATATATAAATGTTTAATTATCTCATTTTGAAATCCTTTTGAATTCAACATAAGAGATCCTTTATCTTAAGCAATGGTTGTTTATAGATGAAGGGAGCGCAGTGTTAGCATGGGTCAGACCCAAGTAAGAAGGAAAGTCAAAGAGTTGACTGTACTTCTATGATTTCTATACATATGACATCCAAAGAGTTGGATGAATGCCAATATCGCAATAAGTTGATGTATTGATAGTGTGACTATCTAATCTATCTAGGATCCTTAGAGAAGGACTCAGAAAGTGCATCGAAATAATCTACATATAATCATTGAAATTGACTTTCTTATTTGATAAAATTAAAAGTCTAATAATTGTATCTCATTCTTCTAATAACACTTGTAATTGGTTGCATATGTTTTAGAAGACTAGAAACTTGATCTTAAGGTTTAATAGTCATCCACATGGGCATTGATGCAATTGTTGCAACAATCTCTGTTGGATAGATAGATTTTATATTTTCAGTGGGGGAGTCCTTGGTCTTAGAGAATGTCTCTATGACCTAGATATTAGAATACATTCATTGTTAGAGATGAACATGTATTCTGGAATAGATCTATCATAAAGAGTTATGATAGTGGACTCTACTAAATTAGAAGATTAATGAAAGGTTCATCAACATGTTTAATATTGAAAATTAAACTTAATAGATAAATAGGAGGATGAATATCATTTGACAATGATCTGGCATCGAGTCTTGGACATACGTCTATTGATATGATCGATAGACTAGTGAGATATTGAACTTTAGATTGTCTAAAGGTTCAAATCTTACATACTTGTGAATATTGTATTCAAAGTAAATATGTCCAATACACTCTTCCTTGAGAATTGTGTACGATGCCAAGGTATTCAGTATCTTATACATATTGATGTATGTGGATCATTTTTATCATAATAAACATTGATGATATGTGATATCATTCGATGATATGTGAGTCTAATTCTCTTCTTCTATCTCTTTCGAGGATCTCCGCTCATTTCACCTTTTGTTTCTCGTCAATGACTTCCATCCGAGGTTCTCGAAGCTTCAAGTCAACTAAATAAACATGCAGGTACATGGAAGAGTGATCTGGAGCGAGGAATTGAGATTTGAAGCTCTACTTTCTGCTTTTTATCACCTGGACTTGTAGATCTTCAATCAGTCATCATCATACCTCATCAACACCTTCAATTAATGCGGAATCAACAGAGCATCCTCCTCGAGCCTTCAGATCTGAGATCAGATTGAGACCTTCAGATCTTGGTCGGATCGAAGTTCAATCCAAGAGGGCTTCTTTCGAGTTCTTATACCTCTCTCCAACATCGTACGATCGAGAGCCAGAGTTCCATATTGAAGATCCACACTGTGTGCATGCCAATTTCCAGTCGTCGGATCCGATCAAGAAGAATAGATCCGAGCTTCATGTAGCCTCAGAGCCTTGACGTGACCAGCATGTTCTCCTAGATATATTGCACTCCCCCTGTCCTTTATTTTATTTGTAAAAATGTCCATGGAAGGATACATGTCATTCTTATGTTGCTTGAACATGTGTATATAAACTCTCATATTTTTCTTTAATTGCACTTTGGTCCTACTACTGTGTATGCACGTGATCTAGCACATGAATTTGTGGTGTTTTTGATAAATTGCAATTGAGCCCCTATTCATTCTAGACATGTGGTCCTTCACGTGAGAGTCTATCATTTTTGTACTTTTTATCCTATATTTATTTCTTTGTTATTGTCTGGTTTAAAAACCTTAAATAATTGCCATCAGGTCCATACTTTCCAAAATGAAATTTCATTTCTATTTTGCATAAAATAAATAGCATAATTGATCTCAAAAATCCAAAGAAATTAAGATAAATTCCTACTTGTTTGTTTTAACTTCTGTAATTTCTTTGGCAAAATTACTTTTTTTAAATAATTCAAAAACCTTTAAAATTTCCTTATTTGCATTGTTTATTTGCTAAAAAATGGAAAATATTGTGAAAAATTATTAAAAAATTCTAGTTTGTCTTTTGATTTGTTTTAATTTCTTACAAATTTTATTTTCAAATTCTTTTTAAAAACAAAAAATTAGAAAACAAAGTAAACACATGAGAATTCACTAAAAATCACAGAGAATTCAAAAAATTATATTTATCGTACTTTTTTAAAGATAAATAAGAACTAATTTTGATAAAAAATAGTTTTACAAATTGTTTTCTTTATTTTTATTTTAAATCCCCAAAAATAATGGCTTCATTTTCTATTTGAAAATTACCTATTTCTAGTTTATTGAAAAATCCTAAAAAACATAAAAATTCTTGAAAAATCACAAAAATAGTAAAATGATAAAAAAACCATAAAAATATTTTTGATTGATTTTTTGGACATTTCTATTATATTTAAAAAGTACAAAAAGAGTGCTTGGTTGATTTCCCTTTACATTTTTTATTCCTTTTTTTCTTTGTTTTAAAATTAAAATATAAAAAAATTCAAAATTTAAAAATCATTAAAATAAAAAATCATAAAACTTAAAAATATTAAATTTAAAGATTCCATAAAATATAACAAACATAAAAATATGAAAAAACGATAAAAAGAGAAAAAGAGCCTTGGTTTAATTTTCTTGAAAATAAATAACCCTTGCTTTTCTTAGTGCCTGCTTGAGTTTGATCTAGGGAGCAATACTAGGTTAATAAAAAGCAAATCCATCTTTTATTTATTTGATTGCATAAATAAAAAAATGTTTGATTGATTTGAGGTTCCTTGTGGGTCTCGACAACTTATTGATTATTATCTCTTGAATAAATACAATTAACCTGTGAGAAAACCTGGTTCATCGCTAATATGAAATGTATTTTACAAAGAACTATGCAATATTTACAAAGTGATAATTAAATTTTATGGAATAACAATAATAACAATGAAATTGGATGGAAATACAAAAATAATTGATATATTTCTAATAAGAGCTTCATTTTACTAAAAGCATATAAGTGTTACAAAAGAAAGCATGGATTTTACAAAAAAAAAGAGAGAGATTACAAACATCTGCGTCACGTAATGTTGCACGAACACAAAATTAGACATTATCTAAATACACTATTACAAAAATATCAAAATTACATTTAGCTAGAATTAGAATTTCAAAATATTAAATGGTCTTATAATTAATAAGGAAAAGTGTGACCAAAATACCCTTTCAAGTAAGGAACGATGATGATGATGTGCATGGAAGGACAACGATTGTAGTCCAATAGGACATGATCCTTTCATGTGTAAGAAAGGCCAACGAGCATATCCATTAGATTCAAATCTAATGACACAACAAAGTTCCTTCCCAAAAAGATATTTTGGCGACACTCTTCTGCAATATTTATGAGTACCATTTAATATTTCAAAATTCTTATTTTAGTTAAATATAAATTTGTTTTTTTTCATAATACTTTATTTTGATAATGTCTTATTTTGTGTTCGTGCAACAATATGTGAAGTAGATATTTGTAACCTCTCATGTTTAAACTCCGTGCCTTCTTTTGTAGCGTTTGTATATTTTTTTGTAAAATGAAACTCTTATATATACAATATTTTTGTGTTTCCAACAAATATTGTTGCTAATATTGTGCTTCATTCAACATTCACTATCCATCTGTAAAGTTTGTATGGTTCTTTGTAAAATGCATTTCATATTAACAATATACTAGTTATTTTTGTTTTTTCTATCAGTATTTTTGTGTTTTGTAGTTTACGTAAAATGTATAATCTTTGTTACAAAACAACAATTTATTAATATATATTAAGAAATGTAAAATATACATCAAATTTATATAATACACATAAAACATGTCGGATATAAAAAAATAGTCTTCATTTACACATAACTGATATGTAAAATACACATCATACTTGTAAAATACACACCAAATATGTAAGATATAAAAATTAACCATCTATAATCGTCGTGCTCCATGTGTTATCATTCTGATCCACAACCGCAACCATATTCCATCAACCACCATCGCCGTCGTCATGATCCAAATGAGAAACTTAATGATAAAACCCCGAAGGAGACAACCTAAAAGAGATCTAAAACTTCGGGTTTAATCTAGGTCTTCCAGTATGCAAGATATACAAGTATTAGGAATACCTGAGGGGTGACGTGATCATAAACGATTGTATAACCATGATGTTTCCATTCCTAGGGAGTGATGAAACGGGTCTGGATTTTAGTGACTCCTCTCAATAAGTGATCTGATCATAGTCCAATTGTTGGACATTGATTTGAATGTGATTCAGATACAATGAGAAGATTAAATTTGAGGTCTTGATTTAATCAAGCATCTATGAGAGGTCCGTGAGATCTAGATCTGAGATTTAATCTCAATATCCAAGTCACTATACGTGGAACTATACAATCTCCCTGTCCTTATCTCCAAGTATCTGCAGAAAAAGCGTATTATCATTGAAAGAGTTCAAGGATAATTTCATTGTTGATATATGTATCCAAGTATCGAGAACATTGATAAAACTGTGATTTAATTATCGTGGATAATATGAATTTGATTCATATTATAAGTAGAGCTATCTGAGATAATTAAATGTGATTTAATTACCAAAGATGTAAATAATTTGAATGTGATTCATATTATTTTGGCACATGAGAATAGAGATCCAAGATGATTAAATACAGTTTAATTATCATGGGTATGAATAATGTGGATAGAACTATCCATATTAATCATATATATTATAAATGTGATTTATAATATATTCGAGAGAGCGTATTATGATTTATATTTGTTAATTAATTATTGATGTGAATTGGATTCACATTGGATGATTAATTACAATATAATTTATATTTTGTTTTGAGATGTGAATTTGATTCACATTTTTCCATTGACATGATTACAATATTTCACAAAATAATTATGAATTATTTTTGTGAAATAATTTACAACAATTGTTGTTGTAAATACTGGAGATATCATGAGATAATGGTATCTCATGAGATAATGAGATCTCATGAGATAACGAGATCTCATGAGATGTTGGAAGCCGTCCCCCCCTTTTAGGGGACATGGTTTATCACCTCGTTATCTCCAAGGATAATTAATTGATTTGAATTGAATTTAAATATATTGATTTATCGATATATATATATATATATTATATTAAATTAAATTAATTATTGTTGTGTTATTACAACAAGATCATAGCCATTGAAAGAAACACAAATCAATCTCTACCATTGATTGTGTGTTGTCCTTGGATTGGGATCTATGGACTCCCAAAACCCTAAATAAGAAGAGGCACCCCTTGCTCTTCAAAAGAGACGATTATGAATGCACTCTATTTCTCTCTTTGTCTACACGCTAAACCTCTCTCTCTCTCTCTCGTGGTGTCCATCCACCATGGAGCCTTGTGAGAGTTGTCATTGTCGTTGCATGGTCGTTATGCTGCCAGATCATCTACTCGTGGATCTCCATCTACTTCGGTGCATCTTGCTCGTGAAGAAGATGATGGATCTTGTGTGAAGAGATCAGGAGATCCGTCGCTTGGATCATCAACATGGATTGCGAGGAGCATGCGTCTCATCAACGCGCTCGCAAGCGTCTTCTCCGTCGGATCGGACTTGAGAACTCTTAGTTTAGAGACTCGATCGCAACCACACTTCATGAGGTAAACCTTATACATATTGTGGTTTAGATGAAACAATCTGAGAAAGGTTCTTGGATCATGTGGTTTCATCTTATTAAATTTTTTAAATTCCGTTGCATCGAGCTACTAGTATGACTAGTCGCTCCCGATCGCATTCGATGCAATCATCACGCTTCCGTGATGCGCTTGAGGATTTTTCTCATATCCTTCACTGAGTCCAATTCTCTTCTTCCATCTCTTTCTAGGATCTCTGCTCATTTCACCTTCTATTTCTCGCCAATGACTTCCAACCGAGGTTCTCGAAGCTTCAAGTCAACTAAATAAACGTGCAGGTATATGGAAGAGTGATCTGGAGCAAGGAATTGAGATCTGAAGCTCTTCTTTCTGATGTTTACCACCTGGACTTGTAGATCTTCAATCAGTCATCATTAGACCTCATCGACACCTTCAATCAATGCGGAATCAACAGAGCATCCTCCTCGGGCCTTCAGATCTGAGATCAGACCGAGACCTTCAGATGTTGGCCGGATCGAAGTTCAATCCAAGAGGGCTTCTTTCGAGTTCTTATACCTCTCTCCAATATCGTACGATCGAGAGCCAGAGTTCCAAATTGAAGATCCACACTTTGTGCATTGATGAATACTCCTTCATCACTCTTTATTCTTATATTTTAGCTACAAAAACCTTTGCAAATGCATGTATATGTTTATAAATACAAATAATTAGCAAAAGGCATGCATAGTGTAAAAAGTAATAATTAGCATGTTTTTGTGCAAAAATAAAAGAATAAAGAGACAACAGAAAAAGAAGGAGATATTTAGAATAAATATTGAGCGACCTAATCCCAAGGGAGGGCTCAGCATGGGCCTGACCGCATAAATACCCAAGTAGAGAGAGATAAGGAAGCTCATGAGTACATATACCTGTAATTAAATAAAAATAAATATTTTCCTCTAAAACTAAAAATAAAAATGGGTCATATTTATTTTGTTTATATTTGTATATATTTATAAATACAAAATCAAAACCAAAATTGAAAAATTAAAAAGAAACTAAAAAGGATCACTTGTACATATTCACCTTGTACATAAAGCACTTACCAATATTTATTTCACCTTATAAATAAATAAACTAAAATCCCTAAAAATTTGTATATATCTTATCTTTTATGTTGTAAACAAATAAAATAAAAACCATAAAATCAAAAATAAAATAAAAAGAACAAAATTAAAAACCAAAAATAACATTGTACATATACCATGTATATAGATGTATATATCTAATTATTTTACTCTTGTACATAAATAATAAAAATAAAATAAAAATACCCTTTTATTCCTAATTTTATGCTATAAATAAAAAAAATATAAAATGGGAATAAAAATGTACAAAAATAACAAATTAAAAACCAAAAATTAAAATTATATATTGTATATATACCTATATGTAGCACCCTAGTGTAAATACCTTATTTTTATCTTGAAAAATTAATTAAAAATCACAAAAAAATAGAAAAAATCAAAACAAACATTTTTTATGTTTTAAGTTTTCTTTAATTCGGCCATTTGCTATTTTTAAATGAATTTTCAAATATTTTCAACATGGCCTGTTCCCATTGGTCCACGGGGACGTTGACCCCCCGGTCAACTTCCCCCCTTGGACCACTGCGTCTCGGCTCTGAGTGCCCGACCCGACTTCTCCATTTACCCCACACTCGATCCGACACCCAAATGCCTTAACCCTAGGCCCCGATTGATCCTTGTTCATCCTAGATCCACACCCGGGGTGGGTCTGAGGGATCCGAGTTGCGAGCTACTCGCCCGATTCTTTTCTTCTCGGACCCCTGGACATATAAAGCATCGTCTCCAGCAGCCTTGTTCTTCATCTTTGGATCTCCCACTCGCAGCCAAGGAACTCCTCCGATGAGCTTGAGTGACAGCGGTGCTCGTTGGAGTGGAAGCGAGGCTCGAGGACTTCGGGAAGCCTCTGATCCGGTGGCTCAGCCGCCGTGCACCGCCGCGAGCGCGCCCAGCCTCGGGAAGTCGACGGTCCCTTGCAGGCAATGACCCCGGAGCACCAGCAGCTCCAGCCCAGTCGACATCCTCCGCCAGGTAGTTTCTTTAGCCACTAGTTTAGTGTAGAAAGTAGATTTTTGCTTATTGTTCTTGTAGCTCTGCCGCTTTCGCAAGCTCACTCCGACCATCCATCAACCATCCCGACCCGACCACCACCTTCACGATTCTCCTCCGCACCTTCTCCACCTACCCATCCACCCTAACTCGCCCCGGAGCAGGGACTTCGGCCCTCCACCTCCGCCGCTCGCCGGAGGACCGCCATACCGCCTCATTCTTCATCGTTCACGTGTGCTGACGGGTCGAGGCAGTTTGCCCTCGACGCATCTTTCTTCCTGTGCAGGTTACATCGTCAGGAGAGCCTCATCTGGAGGCCAACAACTCAGACACAGGAGCTCCAGGCCACCGCCGTCGCGGGGCCGTTCTGGTGGTCATCAGCCTTATCGGTGACCATCTTCAATTACGGGGTTTCACGGCAGAGCTCTTCCGCACTTCAGGAGGAGCAGGGGAGGACCATAGTGCGTGTATCGGGCTGGCGCAGCTCGTCGGCCAACTGTTCTTCCACCATCCTCTCCAGACGTCCGATCGGCCTCGACGCTCCAGATTAGATCTGATCCGTCCATACGAGGAGCCGCATACACCGTTAGATCCTTGGAGGTTTGATCGCGACCGTCGATTCCGCGAGGTTTAGCCACGACAGTTTGCAACCGTTAGATCCATCACATGGCTACACCTCCTCCGTCCGATCCGAGCCAGGACCCTTCGCAGGCCCACGTCGCAGCACAACCGTTCGATCGTCCACGTGGGAGCTTCTCAGCCGCTCGATCGTGTTGAGGGTTCCCTGCGTTGTGCGTTGCGCCCTCCCTACCGTCAGATCTAGCACGTGGCACACATCCGGTCCTCGACATTTAATAAAGGGGTATTTGCTCTTAGGCCCTTAGCTTTTTAGTTATTTGTCTTTAGTCTAGTAAATGTTTTAGAACGTTATTTTAGTTTGGTACATTTGCATGTAGGACCTTGTAGTGTTTGGTAATTGCTTTTATACCCCTGCCTGTAGTGGATCACGTGCATCGACACGTGTTTTGTTGGGATAATTGCATGTTTGGACCTTTAGTTTCAAGGTGTTATGGAATGAATTTATAGTTTTTTTATTTGCAGAAATACCCCTGTGAGTGTTGAATTTGTGCATGTGCGTTATATTTTGGGTATTTTACACTGAGGTCCCTGGACTTTTAGTACTTGTTACTAAATAGTCCAGGAACCTTAGTTTCATTGCAAATAGGTCCCTGAGTGCCCAGGTCACGCGCCTCGCACGTGCAACCTTGGAGAAATTGCACCGGACCCCCTGGACTTTTCACTATTTGTGTACAGATCCCTATGTACTGTACCCTTCTTTCTATTTTTAATAAAATAGCAAATTAACTCCAAATTTAATGAAAATTGGACACATGGTTCCTGCCATGGTGTAAAATTTTCTTTAAATTTTGGAGTCATTTTTTATTGCATTTATTATTTTTAAAAATTCAAAAACACGCTTTTTCTTTACTGTCTAGCTTTAAAAATCACAAAAAATATTAAAACACCTTTAAAAATTACAAAAAAAATTAGTAGTGTTTGTTTTGCCTTGTTTGATTTTCTGATCAAATTTGGTCATTGTTGGATATATAAAACTTATAAAAATTGAAAAACACTAAAAACCCTATAAAAATTCTAATAATAAATTGAAAAATCCAAAAACAATAATTCCGGTGCCTAAATTTTCCTTGTTTCTTCTTCTTTACAGGAAAATTACCTTCAGTGTTAATAGGGCCATTTTGCATTTTAAATTGGCCCTTGACACCTGGCTGGACAGTACCCTTGTTTTCTTGCTTTGTTTGATTTTTATAAAATTCAATAAAAATCAGAAAAATACCAAAAATTACCCAAAAATAGTAGAAACTATAAAAAGCATAAAAATATTTTTATTTGAATTTTTGGATTATTTTTGAGTAGGTTAATAATTGTTTGTAATTGGTTGTTTTATTGGTTTCTTTATTTTCTTCATTAATCAAAAATCCAAAAAATATATATATATAAATTAAAAATCCACCAAAAAAACATTTCTTTTATTTTATTCCTTTTGAGACTACTTCGTGGACCGCAAGGCCATTACGTGCTCCTTGTGTTCGACCCTGGTCGCTATACCAGGTTAATATAATAGCGAGACCGCTACTTGAGCTTATTTGATTTTTATCCGATTTTGGTGGTCTATTTTTCTCGATTGATCTCCCGAGTGATTGAGGTCGCAACGAGCGCATGAGATATACCTGATTTACCTCGCTCGCTGGGTTTTTGTGGTCATCAGAATGGCGCCATTGCTGGGGAGCACGACTTAGTAGTCGTCTTTTTCCGTGGTTTTCTTTTTCGCAGTTTTCTATATAGACTTTTGTAGATATATTTTTCTGACACTGTTTATATAATAGTTTGGTCTGATTACTCTTGTTTGCTTTCTTGTGAGGGCCCGAGGACCGAGGCGGCTCTCTTCGGAAGTCGAGCAACTGCGGGAATCGGAGGCGGCTCTCTTCTTTACAGAGCCGCAGGAGGACGCGAGGAGCGAGCACGAGCGCGGGAGCCGCGGAATAGCCGCGGAGTAGCATAGTTTAGATTAGGATTTATTTCCAGCTTTATTTGAACAACTGTTGTAATAATATAGGGACAACAACAGGACTTAGACTGAGACTTTTCTCGGGTCTGTTTCGCCGAGCACCGGTGTGCTCGAGGGACCCTTAGACTTTTCGTGACTTTTTCGTGGTTTTCGTTTTTCGCTGCCTTTTATGGTTTTACGCGGTTTTTATCGAGCCCCTAGATCTAGGACTTTCTGCTTGACTGTACCGTAATTAGTAGGATCCACACACCTAATAGACTGCTTGTGCCTATAGATCGTTAATTGGACCTACTAATAAAAGATTAATAAAAATAGCTGATTCATTTTCCTTCGAGCCTACGCGCCGCGAGCCTGCCCCGTTAAGCGCTACTCCTGAAATCAACCTGTCGAGAAGAAGAGGGGTGGGTCTAGACCGGACTCTCTGGATTGAAGGCTGGTGACCAGCTAGATGGTTCTATCGAGTAGAAATTGCCTGCTTAGGACTCGGCTTTTCCCACTGCACCATATAGGTAGTTTACTTTCTGTCTTTCAATTCTGTGCGGATCATATTGCATGTAGAGTGTGGAGACAGGTACTCATTTCTTTCTCTGCATGCATCATTGATTTCATCGCGCATCGGCTTTTTCGTCTTCTCCCCCTGTTTTTGACTTAATAACCAGGAGAACCAAAAAATTTGTTAGGCGATTTCTTTTGAAAAATACCTAAAAACAAAAATAATAAAATCGGGACTGCTAATCATACTTGACCTAAAAGACACCGAACTGAAAAATTTATCTTGGGGAGAGTAACACCCTCCTTGTTTGGTTTGGATGAGCGAGAGAGTGACCCGCACCTTAGGATAGAGCCATCCGATTTTTCTCGACTGATTACCGACTCTTTAGTACAGAACAGTCGGTTGAGAAATATCTGGATTCCTATTTTGCTCACATAATCGCTCTGATAGACTGAATTATCACCTAAAATAAAATCGACAAGATAGTTGACCGATCCCTTCGGTCTTTAGCTCGTGTGCGTAGGTGAATCAGGGGTTTGCCTTTTTCATATTGTGTGATTTCCAGATCCTTTCTGCCTTTTCTCCATCTTCTTCTCTTCTTCTGCCCCCCACCCTCCCTTCATTCTCCTTCTTCTCCTTCACCCCTGGATGATGGATCCCACTCACTTCGAGCCGACTCTTGCGGCTTTTTCTTCACTATCTAACCATCCCTCCAGTCCACCTTCTAGGGAGGTTGGATCTCCGACCTGCCTCCCGCTCCCTCCCTCCCTTTCATCTCACTACTCTGGGCATGTTGCGCGAGACGTCCGAGGATACCAGATAGAGCAGATGCGAGACCCGGACGATGCCGTTGCTGAGTTGAGAGCGCACTCCGTTGGTGATCAGATAGAGCAGTGGAGATCAGCAGACATATCCCATTCCAGATTGATGGAGAAGCAGATAGCACAGGGAGCTCAGTCAGCTTCTACACTTGGTCCATTCGTCTTGGATTTGGATTACATTCAGCGACTGTCGACATTTTCAGGGGAGGCGCACGAGGAGCCCTATCTTCACCTGTCCGCATTCGAGGAGTTTTGCAGAGCACAGATATATTCAGATGTCACTGCAGAGGAGCTGATGAGGAGGACCTTCCCATTTACACTTCACGATAGAGCCAGGACATGGCACCGACGATTGGGGAGGACATTCGATACGTGGGGAGAGTTATGCCGAGAGTTCTTACAGAGATACTTCCCCCAGCGTAGAGAAGAGTTTATGCGGTCTTTGATCATCGAGTTTTCAGTTGACCCCCAGGAGCCATTGCAGGAGGCATGGTTGAGGTTTCTTGACCTCTTGAGGAGTTTTCCCGATCACGGAATTCCAGAGACAGACTTGATAGAGATCTCCATACAGGGGATGACCGCAGAGCAGATCGCACTGGTGATTACCACATGTGGCGGTTCACACCGCAGTTCCGACCTTCACTTACTGGATACCATCTCGAGCTTACTTTCACAGAGTTCATCTGCGCGGGATACCTTCGTCGGGACAACACATGCGGACGATGCAGTACCAGTTCGGTGTGTCGCTTTACATGATGATTCAGTTTCTACACACCAGCCCGAGGACTTGGATGCTCCAGCACCACAGAATACCGAGGAGATGACCGCGATAGCAGAGGTTCGGACCCAGAGTCTCCTCGAGTTCCCGTTGGCTTTTCAGCTAGAGTTCGAGGCAGCCCCAGAGTTTTCAGTCGACGAGTCTTGGATATCATAGCTTCTGATACTCCCGGAACCGGAGGAGCCCCAGCTACTACAACCATTGATTCAGCCACTTCAGTTTCTAGTCTCGGAGGAGTCAGCTTCCTTTCTGCAGAGATACTTCTCGGAGACCGACAGATTTCATGACTCAGCCCAGCAGCTACAGCTCGATGAGGGACACCACTTTGAGAGTTCAGATACAAATAGTCCTATATTAGAGCCTTTCGTCCTCCACTCCGACAAGATAGACACACTTGCTGAGGACCAGTTAGCAGCCAACATAGCCGCAAAGCGAGGATCAGCCGTAGACACTATGCCAGCCTCCGCGGTGTTGATGACCAGTACCTTCTCCTGCTTCCAGATTGTCGAGAACCACACTTCCGATGAGGATGCAGACTGGTGCACAGAGTGGATATTTCACAGTAGCGCAGATGCCTATCTAGATCCTGATCCTCTACTATTCACCTATGATCCTACATCTATCCCCGAGGGTTATCTGCGGGAGGATGCCGCACTCGATGAGTACTCGGCTTCACCTTCTGAGAGTGTCTCCGATCTGGCGGAACACGAAACTGAGTCTTTAGATCCTTCTGATTCTGAGCCTTCTCACCTCGACGACCCTCGCGAGGATGAGCCCATCCTGGAGATATTCGATGATCTGTCTGATCTGCTTCTATTTCATGCATCGGATATCAGTCTTCTTAGAGAGTCTCCTGATCTTGACGGTACATATCTTCTTGAGACACTGATTGACGTGGAGGATTCTATTACTGATCCATCCTTCTCCACGTTTGATTTCTTCGGCTCCAAACTTTCACTCCAATCTAATCCAGAGCCGATGATCTCTTTTGTGCTACCGGATCTCGATCACATACTTCCACATCCATGGCCGGTAGCAGACACCCGCTTGATGGCATACCTGGGTTCTTACTTTACACTGTTGAGTTCGTCGCTATTCTCATACCGAGACTGCGACGACAGTACGGTATTCGACTTACCGATGCCGTACTAAACCTTGATACCGCATTGTCCTAGCCTTTGCGCCCAGCTAGGGGCGTAAAAACTAGCGCTTGTTGAGAGGCACCTCAACATTGTACTCTTTTGTATATACATGTTTTGTCTTAGTGTGATCTTCCTTTCTTCCGTTCTTGTTTTCACCCCAGGTCTCGCTTAGGATTATCTTTGCTATACTTAGGATATTGCTCATCCTAAGTATAGGGGGGGTGGAAACACCGGGTTGTTCTTCGTTCTATTTCATCACTTCTGTTGTTGCCTATACTTAAGGTTCTTCACCTTAAGTATAGGGGGAGTGATGCCCCTCACCTTGTATATATTTGTCGTTCTTCTTAGTGTTTTGCTACCCCTGTTTTGCTGCCTATACTTAGGGATATTTCACCCTAAGTATGGGGGGGTAGACTCTGTACATCCTTCACTCGGATTTCCCTTCATGTACATCCTGCTATACTTAGGATTACTTGATCCTAAGTATATGGGGAAACCACCGAGTTCTCCTCATTCTATTCTTTGATTCATCTCTGTATATAGCCATTCCTTTTCACGTCCCTATACTAAGCACGAGTTATGTCTTCTTCATCGCTCTTGATCACTCTGAGGACATCGTTCGAGCTAAGTATAGGGGGGTGTGTATATATTTCGTATATACTTTAGCCATAACTCGTACTTTGTGTAAGTGTGTGAATAAATAAAAATGGCTAAAAACCCATAAAATTTAAAATTTTTCCCTTGTATATAAAATTCATCTTGCACATACCTATTTATTTATACAAATAATTTATGTACAAATGATTGAAAAATGATTTGTTTAAAGGATTTGTAAATATTTTCATATCAAAATTATGTATATAATACAATTTTTTTCCAAAATGTTTTGAAAACAAAAAGTTTGCAAAAACCTTGTGTAAATGTTTGTAAATATTTTTGCAAAACTTGCATTCATGCATATATTCATGGTTTCAAAACATTTTTCAAAAATTTTGCACGATTGTAAATATTTGTAAATAGCATCTTTGTAAATATTTGTATAGTTTTTCCTGGATCATAGTTGACATTTAAACAATCCTGAAATTAAATTGGGAAATGGAGCTTAATTAAGATCTTAATCCACCTAATTCTAAGAGGAACCCTATAGGGCTTAGGGTTAAGGCTTTTCAGGTCCATTGGGACTTAATTCTTTGAGTCCACTAGGCTATGAGCATATGTCATCTTGATGAGCCTAAGTAGAGCACTTAACAACACACGCATGACTCTTAGAGACAATGGCTTGACTTGCACCAGCACTTTACACATAGCTCTCCACGGATGAGGTGGGGAGGAGGCAGTTTCCTTTGGCTTGGGGTAGCATATGAGGGTAGTACTTCTAGGCGGAACCTCTCTTCTTCTTTTAGTGAAGGAAGTGCGCCTCAACTTGGTCTAGTGGTGATGAAGGCTAAAGACAGAAGCCGTGGGTTGCAATAAAGCTTCAAAAGAGGGATAGTCTACTGGCTCAAGAGGAAAAACTCCTTGTATATATGATGCACCATGTAGATATGTTGTACAGTTGCACAAAAAAATGTGCAAAAAGAAAAAGAACTCCAAAAAAGTGGTGGGTCGGATTGAAAATTTAATAACCCCACCGGAGTGTATATAGTCAAATAAAGCAAAAGCTTATGGTATCCATGTTACATCTCATGGAGCTTGCAGCAGGAGACTTAGCTACACTGGTTGGGCTCCCAAGGATACATGGCTACACTGGCCATGGTCCATTCTTCATCTTCTTCCCCCTCTTCTTGAGCCGGTTGCACTTGAACTTAGAAGGGAATACCCCACTTCTCGAGGAAAGAGTTGCTAGACCGAGGCATTAGAGTTACCAGGTTGGGGGAGGTTGTTTCTTTGTTACTTCTGAGGTGGGGAGCTACATATCACCTACACTGCATGGAAAGATTCATGGTCATTAGAGTTTGTGTATGTAGACTTGTTCTGATCTGGTTTATTGAGGAGTCTTGTCCATAGATTGGTGGAACTTAGATGCTGTTGAGTTTTAAGCTTAAGTCCAAACAAGGTTCCGACACATTAATAATCCAAAGATCTGATCGAGCTCCATATTTCAATTTAATGAAGGCAAGTTTAATAATCAGCCATAATCCATGTATATTCTCCTCTTTTTCTTTCTCTTTCTCTTTTTTTCACTTCTTTTTGAAATAAGTGTTTGCTAAGGGACTAGCAAAGTTAAGTATAGGGGGGTGATGAATACTCATTCATCACTCTTTATTCTTATATTTTAGCTACAAAAACCTTTGCAAATGCATGTATATGTTTGTAAATACAAATAATTAGCAAAAGGCATGCATAGTGTAAAAAGTAATAATTAGCATGTTTTTGTGCAAAAAATAAAAGAATAAAGAGACAAAAGAAAAAGAGAGAGATATTTAGAATAAATATTGAGCGACCTAATCCCAAGGGAGGGCTCAGCATGGGCCTGACCGCATAAATACCCAAGTAGAGAGAGATAAGGAAGCTCATGAGTACATATACCTGTAATTAAATAAAAATAAATATTTTCCTCTAAAACTAAAAATAAAAATGGGTCATATTTATTTTGTTTATATTTGTATATATTTATAAATACAAAATCAAAACCAAAATTGAAAAATTAAAAAGAAACTAAAAAGGATCACTTGTACATATTCACCTTGTACATAAAGCACTTACCTATATTTATTTCACCCTATAAATAAATAAACTAAAATCCCTAAAAATTTGTATATATCCTATCTTTGATGTTGTAAATAAATAAAATAAAAACCATAAAATCAAAAATAAAATAAAAAGAACAAAATTAAAAACCAAAAATAACATTGTACATATACCATGTATATAGATGTATATATCTAATTATTTTACTCTTATACATAAATAATAAAAATAAAATAAAAATAACCTTTATTCCAAATTTTATGCTATAAATAAAAAAATATAAAATGGGAATAAAAATGTACAAAAATAACAAATTTAAAACCAAAAATTAAAATCCTATATTGTATATATACCTATATATAGCACCCTAGTGTAAATACCTTATTTTTACCTTGAAAAATTAATTAAAAATCACAAAAAAATAAAAAAAATTAAAATAAACATTTTTTATGTTTTAAGTTTTCTTTAATTCGGCCATTTGCTATTTTTAAATGAATTTTAAATATTTTCCACGTGGCATGTTCCCATTGGTCCACGGGGACGTTGACCCCCCGGTCAACTTCCCCCCTTGGACGACTGCGTCTCGGATCTGAGTGCCCGACCCGACTTCTCCATT
The DNA here is from genome assembly GCA_037367405.1 of Ottelia alismoides. Classification (NCBI taxonomy): domain Eukaryota; kingdom Viridiplantae; phylum Streptophyta; class Magnoliopsida; order Alismatales; family Hydrocharitaceae; genus Ottelia; species Ottelia alismoides. The sequence continues at coordinate 1,787,746 of JAZKJV010000022.1, forward strand.
TACCCCACACTCGATCCGACACCCAAATGCCTTAACCCCGGGCCCCGATTGATCCTTGTTCATCCTAGATCCACGCCCGGGGTGGGTCTGAGGGATCCGAGTTGCGAGCTACTCGCCCGATTCATTTCTTCTCGGACCCCTGGACATATAAAGCATCGTCTCCGGCAGCCTTGTTCTTCATCTTTGGACCTCCCACTCGCAGCCAAGGAACTCCTCCGGTGAGCCTGAGTGACAGCGGTGCTCGTTGGAGTAGAAGCGAGGCTCGAGGACTTCGGGAAGCCTCTGATCCGGTGGCTCATCCGTCGTGCGCCGCCGCGAGCACGCCCAGCCTCGGGAAGTCGACGGTCCCTTGCAGGCAATGACCCCGGAGCACCAGCAGCTCCAGCCCAGTCGACATCCTCCGCCAGGTAGTTTCTTTAGCCACTAGTTTAGCGTAGAAAGTTGATTTTTGCTTACTGTTCTTGTAGCTCCGCCGCTTTCGCCAGCTCACTCCGACCATCCATCAGCCATCCCGACCCGACCACCACCTTCACGATTCTCCTCCGCACCTTCTCCACCTACCCATCCACCCTGACTCGCCCCGGAGTAGGGACTTCGGCCCTCCACCTCCGCCACTCGCCGGAGGACCGCCATACCGCCTCATTCTTCATCGTTCACGTGTGCTGACGGGTCGAGGCAGTTTGCCCTCGACCCATCTTTCTTCCTGTGCAGGTTACATCGTCAGGAGAGCCTCATCTGGAGGCCAACAGCTCAGGCACAGGAGCTCCATGCCACCGCTGTCACGGGACCGTTCTGGTGGTCATCAGCCTCATCGGTGACCATCTTCAGCTGCGGGGCTTCACGGCGGAGCTCTTCCGCACTTCAGGAGCAGCAGGGGAGGACCATAGTGCGTGTATCGGGCCGGCGAAGCTCGCCGGCCAACTGTTCTTACACCATCCTCTCCAGACGTCCGATCGGCCTCGACGCTCCAGATTAGATCTGATCCATCCATACGAGGAGCCGCAGACACCGTTAGATCCTTGGAGGTTTGATCGCGATCGTCGATTCTGCGAGGTTTAGCCACGACGTTTTGCAGCCGTTAGATCCATCACGTGGCTACACCTCCTCCGTTCGATCCGAGCCAGGACCCTTCGCAGGCCCACGTCGCAGCACAGCCGTTCGATCGTCCACGTGGGAGCTTCTCAGCCGCTCGATCGTGTCGAGGGTTCCCTGCGTTGTGCGTTGCGCCCTCCTTACTGTCAGATCTAGCACGTGGCGCACATCCGGTCCTCAACATTTAATAAAGGGGTGTTTGCTCTTAGGCCCTTAGCTTTTTAGTTATTTGTCTTTAGTCCTGTAAATGTTTTAGAACGTTATTTTAGTTTGGTACATTTGCATGTAGGACCCTGTAGTGTTTGGTAATTGCTTTTATACCCCTGCCTGTAGTGGATCACGTGCATCGACACCTGTTTTGTTGGGATAATTGCATGTTTGGACCTTTAGTTTCAGGGTGTTATGGAATGAATTTATAGTTTTGTTATTTGCAGAAATACCCCTGTGAGTGTTGAATTTGTGCATGTGCGTTATATTTTGGGTATTTTACACTTAGGTCCCTGGACTTTTAGTACTTGTTACTAAATAGTCCCGGAACCTTAGTTTCATTGCAAATAGGTCCCTGAGTGCCCAGGTCACGCGCCTTGCGCGTGCAACCGTGGAGAAATTACACCGGACCCCCTGGACTTTTCACTATTTGCGTACAGGTCCCTGTGCACTATACCCTTCTTTTTATTTTTAATAAAATAGCAAATTAACTTCAAATTTAATGAAAATTGGATACATGGTAAAATAATGGTTCCTGCCATGGTGTAAAATTTTCTATAAATTTTTGAGACATTTTTATTGTATTTATTATTTTTAAAAATTCAAAAACACGCTTTTTCTTTATTGTCTAGATTTAAAAATGACAAAAAAATACTAAACACCTCTAAAAATTACAAAAAAATTAGGTAGTGTTTGTTTTGCCTTGTTTGATTTTCTGACCAAATTTGGTCATTTTTGGATGTATAAAACTTATAAAAATTGAAAAACACTAAAAACACTATAAAAATTCTAATAATTGATTGAAAAATCCAAAAACAATAATTCTGGTGCCTAATTTTTCCTTGTTTCTTCTTCTTTATAGGAAAGTTACCTCCAGGTGTTAATAGGGCCATTTTGCATTTTAAATTGGCCCTTGACACCTGGCTGGATAGTACCCTTGTTTTCTTGCTTTGTTTGATTTTTATAAAATTCAATAAAAATCATAAAAATACCAAAAATTACCCATAAACAGTAAAAACTATAAAAAGCATAAAAATATTTTTATTTGAATTTTTGGATTATTTTTGAGTAGGTTAATAATTGTTTGTAATTGGTTGTTTTATTGGTTTCTTTATTTTCTTCATTAATCAAAAATCCAAAAAATATATATATAAAAACTAAAGATCCACCAAAAATACATTTCTTTTATTTTATTCCTTTTGAGACTACTTCGTAGGCCGCAAGGCCATTACGTGCTCCTTATGTTCGACCCTGATCGCTATACCAGGTTAATATAATAGCGAGACCGCTACTTGAGCTTATTTGATTTTTATCCGATTTTGGTGGTCTATTTTTCTCGATTGATCACCCGAGTGATTGAGGTCGCAACGACCGCATGAGATATACGTGATTTACCTCGCTCGCTGGGTTTTTGTGGTCATCATGCATGCCAATTTCCAGTCATTGGATCCGATCAAGAAGAATAGATCCGAGCTTCACGTCGCCTTAGACCCTTGACGTGACCAACTCGTTCTCCTAGATATATTGCACTCCCCCTGTCCTTTCTTTTATTTGTAAAATAGTCCATGGAAGGATACATGTCATTCTTTTGTTTCTTGAACATGTGTATATAAACTCTCATATTTTCATTAATTCCACTTTGGTCCTACTGCTGTGTATGCACGTGTGCTAGCACATGAAATTGTGGTGTTTTTGATAAATTGCAATTGATCTAAAAAATCCAAAAAAATTTAAAATAAATTCCTACTAGTCTGTTTTAACTCATGTAATTTCTTTGGCAATTCTTTTTATTTTTTGTTTTAAATAATTCAAAAACCTTTAAAATTTCCTTATTTGCATTGTTTATTTGCTAAAAATTTGTAAAATATTTTGAAAAATTATAAAAAATTCTAGTGTGTCTTTTGATTTGTTTTATTTTTTTATAAATTTTACTTTCAAATTCTTCTCAAAAACCAAAAAATAAGAAAACATAGTAAACACATGAGAATTCATTAAAAATCACAGAGAATTAAAAAAATTATATTTCTGGTACTTTTTAAAAGATAAATAAAAACTAATTTTGATAAAAATAGTTTTACAAATTGTTTTCTTTATTTATATTTTAAACCCCCAAAATAATGTCTTCATTTTCTATTTGAATATTTCCTATTTCTAATCTATTTAAATCCGAAAAAACATAAAAATTCTTGAAAAATCACAAAAGTAGTAAAAAGATAAAAAAACCACAAAAATATTTTTGATTTATTTTTTGGACATTCTTAGTATATTTAAAAAATATAAAAAGAGTGCTTGGTTGATTTCCCTTTACATTTTTTATTTCTTTTTTGCTTTGTTTTAAAATTAAAATATAAAAAAATTAAAATTATAAAATCATTAAAATAAAAAATCATAAATCTAAAAATATTAAATTTAAAATTTCCATAAAATATAAACAACATAAAAATATGAAAAAACGACAAGAAGAGAAAAAGAAGAAAAAGAGCCTCGGTTTAATTTTCTTGAAAATTAATATCCCTTGCTTTTCTTAGTGCCTCCTTGAGTTTGATCTTGGGAGCTATACTAGGTTAATAAAAAGCAAATCCATCTTTTATTTATTTGATTGCATAAATAAAAAATGTTTGATTGATTCAAGGTTCCTTGTGGGTCACGACAACTTATTGATTATTATCTGTTGAATAAATAAAATTAACCCGTGAGAAAACCTGGTTCGTCACTAATATGAAATGCATTTTACAAAGAACTATACAAAATTTTCAAAGTGATAACTAATTTTTAAGTAATAACAATAATAACAATGACATCGGATGGAAATACAAAAATATTTAATCTATTTCTAATAAGAGCTTCATTTTACTAAAAGCATATAAATGTTACAAAAGAAAGCATGGATTTTACAAAAAAACAAGAGAGATTACAAACATCTGCCGCATTTAGTGTTGTACGAACACAAAATTAGACATTATCTAAATACACTATTACAAAAATATCAAAATTACATTTCGCTAGAATTAGAATTTCAAAATATTAAATGGTCTTCATAATTAATAAGGAAAAGTGTGACCAAAATACCCTTTCAGGTAAGGAACGATGATGATGTGCAAGGAAGGACAACGATTGTAGTCCAATAGGACATGATCCTTTCATGTGTAAGAAAGGCCAACGAGCATAGCCGTTAGATTCAAATCTAACGACACAACAAAATTCCTTCCCAAAAAGATATTTTGGTCACACTCTTCTGCATAAATTATGAGTATCATTTAGTATTTCAAAATTCTTATTTTAGTTAAATCTAAATTAGTTTTTTTCATAATACTTTATTTTGATAATGTCTTATTTTGTGTTCGTGCAACAATATGTGAAGCAGATATTTGTAACCTCTCATGTTCAAACTCTGTGCCTTCGTTTGTAGCGTTTGTATATTTTTTTGTAAAATGAAACTCTTATTAGGAATATATCAAATATTTTTGTGTAACCAACCAATATTATTGCTAATATTGTGCTTCATTCAACATTCACTATCCATCTGTAAAGTTTATATGGTTCTTTGTAAAATGCATTTCATATTAACAATATATTAGTTATTTTTTCTATCAGTATTTTTGTGTTTTGTAATTTACGTAAAATGTATAATTTTTGTTAGAAAACAACAATTTTGTAAGATATATTTAGAAATATAAAATATACATCAAATTTATATAATACATATAAAACATATCGGATATAAAAAAACAATCTTCATTTACACATAACTGATATGTAAAATACACATCATACTTGTAAAATACACACCAAATATGTAAGATATAAAAAATAACCATCTATAATCGTCGTGCTCCATGCGCTATCGTTTTGATCCACAAGCACAACCGCAACCATCTTCCACGAACCACCATCGCCATCGTCATGATCCAATTGTCGTTGCATCTACAGTCGTTGTCGTTGTGATCCATGCACCACCGCATCCATTGTTTATGTGCCAGCATCATTGTCATCATGATCCAAGTGCCATTGCAACCACAATCATTGATTCCATATGTATGTCGTCATCACCCCATATGCAGTTGCAACCACCAACTCAAGCGCGTCATCACCTCCTCCCATGTTTCACCGTCGTCAACGCACTAAAATGATTAGGGTTTTATCTTTCCCTTAATAAGTCATCAAATTTCTTGCTTTTCGATCCCCAGTTGCTATGGGGAACAAAGGACGAAATACTATCGATTCCTCCATTTAAGTGGTTCTCGCTTCTTCTTCGGGCGCATCTCGTACTATCGTGAAGTCAATCTCAGCAGATTACCTTTCCTACCCGTTTACTCTCCCATTGATTTCGATGCTTTTCCGAAAAAAGACGTTCATTTCAGAAAGGATCCCATATATGTAGGTGGGAACAGGGGAGGGCCCAGTGATCTAGTTATCTGAATCTAGACGTTACTATTCCGGAGCATCTCTGTGTCTCGAAGGCCTCACTTCGGAAATTCTATCCGACGTTTGTAGGGGTTGCCATCCTGAAGCAGAACCCAAGATTCCTCCGCGTTCGAACGGAAAAGACGAGAAGCATTCCTAGCAGAGAGTCGGGTTTTGAGGTTAGCCAGTCACATCAATTTGCTGACCGTCTCGCTCTTTCCTGGCGCAAAGAAAGTAGACGCGTAAACTTCGCTATAAAATACACCGAAGAACCGTCAATCCACCAGGTATATCTAGGAAGAGTACAATTCAACTTATCGCAAACAGAGACCATGTTTTGACCCTAGCAACTGACAACCTGGAGGTCATCCCCCATAAGCGAGTTCGGGAGGGAGGTCGCGGCCCGCACCGAAACAGTGCTTGACTTCAACTGCACGCCTCAACGTCAACTGCTGCGCCTCAACGCATTTCGGGGAGAACCAGCTAGCTCTGGGTTCGAGTGTCATTTCACCCCTAACCACAACTCATCCGCTGATTCTTCAACATCAGTCGTGAATAAAAAATAAGGTGACATATTAATTAAGGAGATAATTGAGATGGTTAGGTACTATATTTGGATAATGTATAAAGACTAAATTGTTTTTTTTTGCTTAATTTGAACATAATATTAACATACCTTTAATATCCACCATAGAATTAATGATGGAGGGCTGGGATTATTGTTCTTCCTTGGATATGGAAGGACCATGTATTGTTGGAAGTACATCATATACATATATACATACATACATCCATACATGCATGCATGCATGCATATATACATACATACAGGGGGCCTTTCCAATAGGACATGCTTCTTCCATCCTTAAGGAGGTCAGTGATCGTAGCCATTAGAATCAAATCTAATGACATCATCAATTTATTTTTCCCAAAAGGACATTTTGACCATCATCTTTAGCATTAATCATGCATGTCAATTAATATTTTGAAAAACTAAATTTAGCTAGTTTTATTTTTGGTATTTTTCACAATATCATATTTAAATAATGTTTATTTTTGTGTTGGAGAAAGTTACGTGGGCATATGTTTCACTACTAAAAAACATAGAACAGGCTACGATTGAGTACCGTGACTTAATGTCATATTACCGTTGCCTAATAATATTGGCCACTGTAATATTACCATGGTTTATACTACCGTGTCTTATAGTTTACCGTGGCCAAAGATGTTACTTTTTCGCCACAGTAGACTTACTGTGGCTATACTGTTTTGGCCACGGTAATTTTACCGATGAAAAAACTTTCAAGTCACGGTTTAATAGCATGACAAATCTATTTAAGCCACGGTAACCAAAATGTAGTAAAAAATATCTTGATGGATTCATCGATTCAGTCTACAGTGTGGCTGCGTTGACTACATCTCTGACTCACGGAGTCAACTGTTCTCCAAAGTTCATAGGCTTTGACAACGGTTTAATAGTTGTGACGATAGAGATTTGGTCATGGAAGTGGTACCGTGACAAAAAAAGCAGACTTTAAAAAAATCAATACACGTGTCAATTAATCATTTAACAAAATCTCATATGATATGCATATGGTTTTCGATGTTCATTCCCTGTACTGTCATAATCACAAGGTGAACATGCATACACATGATAAATCTACATACAAGGTAGCAAACAAACTTATGATAAACATAAACACACAAGTTGAAAAAATGCATAATCCTCATGTCAACATAAGATTTTTAACAAAATAAGAGCTAATTAAGATTCAATTAGCTAATAAAACATTAAAAAGTATATGATCTTTGAAATCGAATAATATTAGATGTAACATAAAGATCGGTCTAAAATTAAATGCTATTCATCTAAAGCGAAATCACTAAAATCTGCATCATCTTCTGAATTTTCATCATCATCTCTTCTTGCACCCATGCCTTTGTTCATTCCAGATGATGAACACTCTCTTTGTGATGAGCGACTGCCCTTCGATGATGACGCCTCTTGTGCTTTGGCAATGACAACAACTGATTTTGCTATCTCTCCTAGCAAGGCCTCTAATCTTGTGACTCGATCATGTAAGTTACTATATGGTTGGCCTCTACGTCTATAGTACTTGGATGGATTAACCCCTTCGCCTACTCCCCTAACGCGTCCTGGATGTTCAGGTCCAGTAGCTTGTAGGTATGTTGCGTCTGGAGAGATTGGAGACCCATCATCTGGGTGTCAAAGTACCATCATTTGCTCCTGATGCAATGAAATAAAAAGAATTTAAATTAATACATATATTAAAATGAATTCGAAACATAAGTAAATTAACTTCCATGTTGCTTTTGCAATTTCTTATCATGCCACATTCTTGAGCCATCTTTTCCTTCTCTACTTTTTGAGTATATAAAAAGATTACAACGATCAACATCAATACCCTTTTTCACCTGAATTTAATTATATAAATAAATATATGAGGTAATGCATAAAAATTACTCAAATTGGAAAAAATAATAATTACATACCAACTCATGCTTTAACTGCTTGGTGTTTTTTCTACCCATGCGATGAGCTACATGTGTTAACTTCGATCGATTATGTACATTTTTGCATTGCATTGCCTACAACAATATAATTTCCATACTTAGCACCTATTATTTTCGAACAGAAATCTAAACTAAATAGGACAATTGGAATTATTTTGATGGATGAGCAAAGATTTAAAACAAATATCATTTATAAACAAAGAGGAGCTTCTAATCAACAACAATGGTAAAAACAAATAGATTCTAAATAGATCTAGTTGAATGGAATGTTAACAATGTCTAGCAATATCAGCGATAGGAAACATGGCCTAATACAAAGCATATATTATATAGACGGAAACTCTTTATCACAAACATAAACATAACTTAATGATTCATCTTCTCAAATAGTATTATGGTCATATATTCATGAACACTATTGAACTAACCACTAAATATTCTAATTTATACCTTATATTCCTTGGATGTCCAATAATCAACTAAAGTTCTCCAATCTTCTTCAGTTATACCTTCTGGTACATTAGCAAGTAGTTGACTTATCGGGATGTTCTCACTAAAGTGCTGCAAATATAGATAACAAGTCTGGATTATAATTCTATACAAGAATTCATTCCAATGATAAACCTATAATGATTAAATAAATTTATTTTCTTACATCTCTCTTAATCCGAAATTACCAACTTCGATGCAACTCTGAAGCATGCGAAAGAATCATCTTATCCAACTCCTCGTTGATCCCCCCATGAAAATAATTCCAGCAATATATTCTGATTTAAATTTTTATATAAAAAATACGAACAATGTTCCTAAGGTATATATTAACATTACCCTCAATCTCTTCATAAGTAGATCACGCATCTCTTTTATGGCATCTCTTCGAAAATCCCGGATCGTAATTTGTAAAATACTACGAGTGAGTATACCTAAATGACTTTGAAAAAGTTCACTATTGATTCCAACAGCATAACCGTCCACAAGATCTACAAAGAAAGTCTCCTGGTCTAAGGCGGTTGAGAGCAACTCCTTGAGCAGCACCCCGTACTTGTGGTATTTTGGACTCATGTGTACTTGGAGTCCCTACATCCTCCTCAGATGGAGTAGCTGATGTAGATGATGGTCTCATAGTAGGAGATGACGAATAATGCTCATCTGGTGTATTGTGATCATTTACTCTATGATCAATTGCCCGTCGATGAGAGGCTACCTGATGATAAACAATAGAAAGTATTCATATTATTAAAATGATGGAATTTGCTGACAAATATGATTTTTATGTTAATACAGCCTTCAATAACACAACTTTACCGATGCAGGCGATGGCCTCGTAGGAGGAGAAGGAGAACGATGCTCATATGGTGTGTTGCGATCATGAACTCTATGATCTATTGCTGGTCGACGAGAGGCCACCTGGTGTTAAACAATATAAGTTAATCATATTTTAAAAATGACAACCTTTACAAAAAAATACAATTCTCATGTTCATACATCCTTTGATAACACAACATTACCGATGCAAATGACGGCCTAGAAGGAAGAGATGGCGAACGATGTACATCTTGTGTGTTACGATCATGTACAATATTAGCGATCGTTCGTCTAATGGGAGACCACCTTTGTTACAGCATAGAAGACAATAATTTATGCAAGAGTTCATATTAAAGTAGATAATTAAATATTAAGATTTATCAATGATGGTCTTGTAGGTGGAGAGGGTGAATGTTGCTCATCTTGTATGTTGTGATCATGTACTCTGCGATCAATTGCCCGTCGACGAGGAGGCATCTGCATTACAACAATCCTGACATTATATTGAAAAGAATCTGCAAAGCATATCTCATATATTGTAGCAAGCAAAGCAATAATAATTAGACATAGAAACAATAATTGCATATATTATTACCTTTACTAGCTTAAATTATCTTTTTGATAAGCTTCACTTTCCTCATCGGAATCATTTATCTCTTTCATGCATTTTGTAATAGGCTCGCGGTATTGTTCTAATCAGAATTATCCATCCAGGTCTTTCAATATCGTCAATAAAAAAACTTGTTCAACCTGACTTGTAAGTGCAAATGGTTCCTCTGTCCCCAATATACGACTTCGATTTAAACTAATGTAACCATCTTTGTTTTTTACAAAACCTCTATCTTTATTGAATAGATCAAACCATATACATTTGAAAACGACAACACGCTTATCGTGTGTGAAACTGATGTCAATGATTTTAATTACCTCTCCATAGTAGCCATCCAAGCCTGATTGAAGATGAGATTTCACAATTACACCACACATCTGTGTTCTTCTATGTAAGTCAACAGATTTGATTCGAAACTTAAATCCATTAACTGTATAAGTAGTATATGTATGGACAAATGAAAATGATCTTTTAGCTAAAATCTGCAACTCAGGAATCCATCTACTATCTTGACAATCTTTGAGTTGGTTTAGTTTAGACCTAAACCATTGCAAGAAATTACGTGCATAGATAGACTTGTCGTTCAAGATTTTGAAACATATCATTGTACTCTTCGAAAAATATATCAAGTTGTTTAATCTGCATTAATATGTAATAATGAGCCAAATTCATCTCAGCAGCATCTAAAAACTTTCGAGTTGTGCCACTTGCTGGCTTTCCATAATCTGAAAGAATAGATAAAATACCATCATCATCATTGTCAATGTCTATGTCATCTTTGCTTTCTTCTAAAGAGTTGAAGATATCATTTTCATCGTCAAGATATAACGATGAAAAATTAACACATTCTTCAAATAGATAACCCTCTACTATAGAACCTTCTGGATGCGCCATATTAAATACATGGTCTTTTAACTTCTTAAGAAATCTCTCTACTGGATACATCCATTTGTATTGTACTGGTCCTGCAATTCGAGCCTCGTTGGCCAAGTAGACTACTAAGTGAACCATCACATCAAAGAATGATGGTGGGAAAATCTCCTCCAACTTGCATAATGTCTCTACAATATCAGTCTCCCACCTTAGTAAAATAGTAGGATCAAGAACTTTAGAACAAATAGCTTTGAAATAAAAACTGAGCTCCATCAATGGTTCTAGCACATTGTCAGGTAGACTTCCACGTAGAGCTAATGGCATAAATACTTGCATATATATGTGGTTATCATGACTCTTTAGGCCGGAAATTTTTCTCTCAGCTATATTAACACATTTTGATAAATTTGCTGCATAACCTTCAGGAACTCGAATCGTTTTCAAAAACCTTAAAATAGTTTCTCGTTTTTCAAGTGGCAATGTATAGCTTGTATTTGGTAATTCAAATATATTTTCTCCGACCTCAATTGCATGCAAGTCACTTCTGATACGCAATTGTTGAAGATCTTGTCTGCTTCTAAGTGTATCCTTAGATGTGCCTGATAAATTTAAAATGCATAGAATGTTGTCCATGACATTCTTTTCAATATACATGGCATCTAAATTGTGTCTAATTTTTAAATCTTTCCAATATGGTAATTCTTTGAATATGCCCTTTTTCCTCCAGCCACATGTTCTAAATTGTTTAAAAGGACATCCAAGTAGAATTTCCTCCAAACATTGTTGCTGATTCCATATTTCTCCTCCACTGTAACGAATGCTTCCCAAGTCCAAACGTTCCCGACTGAATTACCATCAAACTTTTTATTGAACCGACGATCCCTCCATTTATGTGTTTCTGAAAGAAAACGACGATGACCCATGTAACATTGTTTTGAACTGCCACTGAGACGTAAACTATGTGTTCGATCCATACAAATAGGAAATGCAATATATCCTTTTGTACTCCACCCGGATAAATTTGCATATGCGGGAAAATCATTAATGATCCATAAAATTGCTGCTCGCATACAAAAAGTTTCATTTTTATTTGCATCATATGTTTCAACACCATTGATCCACATAACCTTCAATTCTTCAAGTAATGGTTGAAGATATATATCAATTGCATTTCCAGGACCTTTACTTCTAGGTATTAATAATGGCATCATTGTAAACATAGATTTCATGCACATCCACGGTGGCAAATTATATGTGAATACGACGACTGGCCATATAGAGTAGCTATTATTCATGTTATCGAAAGGTTGAAACCATCACTTGCAATCCCAAGTCTAACATTACGCATCTCACTTGCAAAATCTGGATGGATCGAATCAAATCTTTTCCACTCCTCAGTATCAGCTGGATGGCGCATAAGACCATTACAATCATCTTTTCTTATCTTCTTATGCCATGACATCCATTTTCCAATTTTTTGTGATTGATAGAGGCGTTGTAACCTAGGAATTAAAGGGAAATATCACAGAATCTTTGCCGGCTTCTGTCTTCTCTTGTTGTTGACTACAGAATCGCAAACATCTTTGTATCTAGAACTTTTATAGTGTGGACAAAATTCAAGGTCGCTATTTTCTTGCCAAAATAAAATACAGTCATGTGGACATGCGTCAATCTTCACACAATTCATTCCTAATGTATGAAGAGTCTTCTTAGCCTCATACCAACTTTGCGGATAATTTGATGAATTCTCTAATACCTCAGAAATAAACTGCAGCATATCTGACATTAAGGCGGTTGTAGCTCGATGCTTAACTTTCAATTTGAATAGTTTTAAAATGAACTTGAATGGAGACATCTTCAACCCTTTGGCAATAGGTTCTTCAGCTTCCATAAAAGCTTTGACAAATTGATCCCTTCCATTGTCAACCTTCTCAACATTTTCCAAATTACCTCTGAATTCAATAGGCTCATCTGCTACCATAGGAGTAATAATATCTTCCGGTCGCTCTTCGACTTCTGCAACTTCTGATGTTGTTTGTAATTATTCCTCCTCTCCATGTAAATTCCAAATAATATATCTATGCCACCACCCATTCAAAATAATGTGATCATATACTTCCTTTCGTTTATATCTCTTATTATTCATACACTTCCGGCAAGGGCAATAAATAAAATCCTTGTTAGATCCATATCTGAAACATGCTCTATCAGAATGAAATGTCCAGTCTAAAAAAACATGAACTCCTCGATTATATACTTCTACATCTGACAACCGCTTAGTCAACCAAGTCTTGTCCATCTACATAAAGTATATCGATCCACCAACTAGATATATACAACAGGAGAATCTATAAATATATTTTCATTCCAAATATTTTTTCCACAAGTAAAATATATTTTTCACTGGTCAACAAAGATTTTTCATTCTACGCATTTCCTTCCACAAGTAAAAGTGAGAATAGAGAAAGATTAGGCTAAAGCATATTTTTGGCCATATAGTAATTTGAGTGACTTGAATGTAATTTAATAGCTTAACTGAAGAAAAGCATTCAGAACAATTCCATGACAGTAAATGGCATGAATCTTAATCACATAGTTTTCAACCAAAGAAGATGTTTGAGTGCCTTGCTAGATCTAATTACTCCTTTTCGACACATGTCTACACATGGCCACCCCAAGCTTCCTTGTAATATCCCTACCCACCTACATCCCCCCTTCCCCATTGCCTTGGATCTTGTTCTTTGTTTTTAGGGTATCCTGCCAGTACCAAATATAAAAAAGGTAAGAGAGGGTATCCTGCAATAGTAATAGATGTTAACATCAGAAGAAAGATTTAACACTCTAATCGAAACTAAACGCAGACACATACATTTGACCCTTCATCATCTTCACATGAAGTAGCATGGGAATAGAGGCAATGAAGTTACTCTGAACTGCAAATACTCTAAATTTTATCTATGACCCTCCAGAGATTCAAACTACTTACCATGTGCCCCTTCTTAAACCCTATGGTATACCAATGATCATTGAACTGTTTAATAATAATATATTAATATGTAAAGTCCTTATAGCAAATTATTAAATACAATTGGATCTTAAACTACGATATTGTAATATGTTCAAAACTCTCTAGATTGAACTAGAGTTAAATACAGTTGAACTCTCTAGAGTAAACTATCTACACTGTATGCTTGAGAAACAATCAGAAAAGTAAAAGTATTTACCCATTTTAAAACTTCCTATACAACTAAATATCTATAAATAAATTCAGTGTATCATATAAATTTAAAGATATCCCAAGATAGAAATATAAATCCTACTTAAGCATTTATTTAAATACACCTGCATTGGTTGGTTTACGCATGATATAAATATAATAAAAATATTTGCATCATAATGATTGTACCAAAAATTTGTGAAAGGGGTATAAAACTATGTTGCAAATAGTCAAGAATAATCTACAAATATATTTGTATATGAATATTGATATATGAATACGGATGACATTTGTGATATCATTTTCATATACATATATAAATGTCAGGTCTGTATAAAACTGATTTGAGAGTTATATCCATGCATATAATAAGATGCATTACGATGAATCTAAGAAGATTAGTTTTCTTCTTCTTAGATTGGATATAGGGGTTCTAGCCTAATACTTGAAATAATCTGAATTCCAGAACTCTTTAGGACAAAAAATATATGACAAATCAAAGGGAGATGGATGGGTATAACACATCAACATACCAACAGTATAAAGTATTTGGAGAAGGGAATGCTAAAAAATCCGACCTGAAGGAAAACAAACTACCTTGGTGGCGATGTTCGACTTGGAGAAGGACAAGGACTGAGATCTGCCCGACGACGTATCCAAGATTCCACGAGTAGAGGATGATAAGAAAGAGGGTATGCAACGAGGAGGCAAATAGACGAGAGAGGGAAGGGTTTGGCGCTGAACGACGGTGGTGGAAAAGGGGAAAGTGAAATATGTTTCGGGAGAGCGGGAAGGAGAGGGTTTGGAATTGAGGTGGCGGTGGAAAAAATGAAAGTGAAATGAGATTATTTAGAAAGTAACAAAACAGGCCACGTTTCTTTTCAACCAAGAAAAAAACTAGGCATATGCCTATATCGTTCATAAAATATATTATATACTATTGGAAGTTAAATCAAGATGTTATTAATTAATACATCCAATATGTTCTCATATTTATGGTATAAAAATACACCTTAATTGTTAGTTAAAGTTTTCTATTATGAAAAGAAATTTCAAACAAATTAATTGTTAGCTTAAAATTTCTTATTATGAATATAAAAAAATGTATCGTGAAGTAATAAGTCTTATTCGGTTGGTTTAAATTATATGGAAATAGCTATCTAACACTGTCCTCCATACAGGGATGAAAAAAAAATCAGATACAAATCATATATACCTATTTTCATTTCCATATTTTATTCATCTCTATCGAATACATATATGATTCGGATATGCATTAAGGAAATCGTATCCTTCAAAATATTTGTGATATTTGTTCAATTCGTATTCAGATGCGATTTTTATTGGATCCATGTTGGATTTCTTTATTCGATCTATATTTGTATTTACTCTTTATTCAAGTTGTATCCGGGTCCGCTCTTTATTCAATCCGTATCGGATTTGATAAATATTTGATTTGAATTCGTATCCATATTTATATGGATATGGTTTCCTTAATGCATATCTGATGAATCTTGGATTTATCACTCTAAATCTCATTTATTAAGCTCAATTCCCTAAAAATCAACAACATATCTGCATCTATTCTGCATAATTATCAATCATGCATGTTTTTATAAGAATAACATTTTATCCATAATTTCTGCATAAAATAAGAAGCCAAAAATCCAAGCCAATTTTGACCTGTAAATAGCCTAACTTCCTGGATTTTTAACTCCTTCATGCTAACTCCGAATAACCCAAAACCACTCCACTGTGTACATATCACTAACAAGAATAAATGAAAAATACAAAAAAACACTAACCCAAATAAGTGGACCAAAAACCCAAACCCTAGTTTCAGGATTTTTGGATTAAAAGCCACATATCTTCCCCATCCAATGTCTGATTTGATCCTACTTACTTTTTGAACTAATGTACATTCAACTACCTTCAAAACAAGACCAAGTTCAAGTGAATCGGAGCTCATATGTGAAAGTTGGGTTTCGGGCCTCTTTTGTACATTGTGTATTTTAGCGGTTTTTGACCTGATATTTTATGTACATACTTCCTTAATTAATAAAAATAAAAAAAATAGATTTAGATGTCTTTACTTATATTTGATTTCTCCATATTCTGTTCGGATTTTTTATCTGATTTAAAAATGATAAAAAATTATAAAACCTAAAAATCAAGGTGTTCTATGTACATAGAATACCCCAAAAATTCACTTTGTGCATTTGATCGATTTTATCTTTGTTGTCTTCATAAAAGTTGTAGATCTCTTTGAGACGAGCATTTTTTGTGAAGAAACTTTTTCGATCCGAGGTCGTTTACTATTTCTTTTGATTTTACAAAATCATTATTCTTGGATTTTTCTGGTGCTGACACATGGCAGCCCCAGAGGCCACCATGTGTCAGCAACTTTTGGGGGTTTTATTATTTGATTTATTAAAAAAATAATAAAAAAAACCATGCATGTGCATCGCACGTGCTCCCAGGCACATGCTCCGCACGTGCCACCCCGTCCCACATCCCTCTCTCACTACTGCCGCCACGTGGCCGAATCTAGGCCATCCGATCATCGACCGATCGGACGGCCCAGAGGTCTTCGTCAACCTCGCCCCCCCCTTCCGCAACAAACACCGCACCTGCCCCCTGCAACCGTCGCCTCCGCACCAGCAGCGTTGCCAACCTCCTCCGCGTCGCTCGCGAGCCTCGCCTCCATCGCCAGCCCCTCACTCTCCTTCCTATTTAAGAGCCAGGACCCTCCCCCGTCTCGCTTATCCGCCGATACACCTTCACAGACGAGGGACGGCGGTGACAATGCCGCTCCTTCACCTTCAACCCGGCGAGATCTGAGCCTTCAACGCTCGTCGCAGCCTACGGCGAGGTCCCCTCCGCCGCTACTGCTCCAGCTCCGCCTTTAGCGTCGAGCCAACTACTACGCGATTCATCTCGTACGCCTTCGCCTCCAAACGCCACCTCCAGCTTCGACCACGACAATCGCCGCCTCCGCCCTCAATGTCTCCTCCATCTCCATCGACAACCTCGACAGTGACTCGACCTCCAGCGGCCCCATCACCATGTTGCTACTCCTCTGACAACTCGACTCCAGCAGCCGCACGCGACCACCTTCTCCGTCCAGTAGCCACCGGATCTCAACCCCGCCTCCACCTCTCCTCCGCACAGCCGGGAACCGCCCTGAGGCCCCCCTTGCCCGCGTGAGCCTCACGTGAAGGAGGGGGGCGTCGCCATCACCTCCAGTGCAGTGCCACGCCGCACGCGACCGCCACCCTCGCCATCGGAGCTCCGCCCCGACACCACCTCCTCGCCACCGGGCGTGAGGCCTGAGGCCCCCACGCGCGTGCGAGGTACGCACGTCGGGGGAACGTCAACAGCCAACCCCAGGGGTCACGTTCCTTGTACGTGCCCTCTAGGTAATTTGTAGACTGCCCCACGGCACTCCTCCATTTTACGCAAAGATCCACCAACCAAGGGTGCCTTGGAAATTTTGCAAAGCCACCCCCCAATTACTGGTAATTTTCACATAGGTCCCCAATTGCAATTTTCTTTATTTATTTTATTTATTTTATTTACATTTATACCCCTGTATTCCCCCTATGTTTTAAACCTCTTCTTTACATGATTTTATTAAATTAATTCTGTACACTTTGACATATTGTGGGCATTTTTTTGAATTGATGGTAAATTAATAAATAATTATTTTGTAGAAATTCACATATTTTACCCAGTTGTGCTCTTAAATTCTTATTTGATTAACCGATGCTCTAAAAATTCCTGAAAAAGCACATATTGTAGAGTTAATTGTGCTTGACATTGTGCTAAAAAAGAATTGCATTTGCATGCATAGTTTGCTTTATAAAAATCATTTTGCATAATTC
This sequence comes from Ottelia alismoides, assembly GCA_037367405.1. Classification (NCBI taxonomy): domain Eukaryota; kingdom Viridiplantae; phylum Streptophyta; class Magnoliopsida; order Alismatales; family Hydrocharitaceae; genus Ottelia; species Ottelia alismoides. The sequence goes on from JAZKJV010000022.1 coordinate 1,805,873, forward strand.
AGTGTTTAATTTTTAATAGGTATTAGACCTCACATTTTCGAGGTTTAGGATTTTTCTGAGATCAATCACCTATTGATAGATCTTAGATAATTTTTCCTCGAAAATAATTAGGTTTAATACTTGTTATAATTAAATATAGAAATTCATTCTATTTGCATTTGAAAATTCATAAAAAATTCATATTCTATTTTAAAATTCCAAAAAAATTACAGTACATTCATTTTTTCATAATTATCATCTCGGCCAAGTTTCATATTTTCGGACATCGTTTGAATGAAATTTACATTTTAGTCCCTAAAATAGACCGAATTTGCATTTTACACCCTTTATTGCATTGAAAATTCCAAAAAAAGACCGCCTCGAAAATCGTGCATGATTTTTGATAGACTTAATTCTAGGTTGTTCCTTTGCCTCCTTGTGATCGACCTTGGGACTTGCCCAAGTAAAATAAACATAAAACTGCATTAATCAAATTAACAAATATTTCGTGTGGTTATTTTCTTGACTAGGGTTGGGCATTGGGCTGGGCCAGCCCGACCCGGTCTAAAACCCGACCCGTATAACCCGACCCAAACCCGAACTCGAAATTTAATGGACGGGTCGTGGGCCCTAAAATGAGCCCATATTGATTATCGGGTCGGGTTTGAGCCTGAGAAGGCCCAAACCCGTTAGCCCGATAGCTCGACCCATTTTAAAGCAAGTATATTCATATCTAGTACGGTATAATTATATCAATTATATTCATGCTCATTCCAAATACCATGTTCTAACTTTAATATCCTTATTCGAGTTTAGAATAAATGCTTAGACACATTAATAATCATATCATTAGTGGATTGAGGATATTATTACATTAATATGCAAGAATGGAATCTGTGTCCTCTAGTGTTACAGCATGTACAACTGTAAGTAACCAATCTGTATTGGGTCATAGTGCTCGCATCTACAATAGAATATGTAATGCTGAATTGAATGGTGTCACCATATTTTTACCACATTTGTATTTCCAACATACAACTAATGTTAAAATCACAAATTAGTTAGCATGCTTTATAGTTTTAAACATGCACACATGCATAAGAAACAACCACACAAATGCAAGAAGAATGGAAGACATGATATTGGTATACATAGTTGTTAAATTGGGCCGACCCGACCCGAACCCGACCCATTTTGTTTGGGCCGGGTTTGGGCTTGGGCCTAATTTTTGAAAATAAAATGGGCCTAGGCCCGACCCGTTAGCCCATATTCTAAAATGGGCTTGGGTCGGGCCAAGGCGAACCCGGCCCATGCCCAATCCTATTCTTGACTGTTTCCGATTGCCGCCTACAACGCACGACAAATCATATTTTTGGCATGAAAGATAAAAACAATTTTTAAAGTCGCCATTTTCGGACACGTCAATATCCGAATCATATCTGCATCAATATTCGTATTCGACAAAGATGAATCGAATATGGATATGCAAATAGGCATATTTTCGATCCTTATTCAATCTGTTTTTTTACACAAAATCGGAATCATATATATAATGGTCGTTGTATTTCTAGTAATGATAAAATCGAAGTATGATATTCAATTATATGCATACATAATGGTGGGATTAAAATTTCCTTATACGTAGTAGGTTTGGCTACGATAAAAGTTTCGGTGTTTCAAATTATTAGTCACGGTCATAGTACCGTGGTCAAAATATATTAGCCACGTTAATAGTATTGTAGCCTAACATGTTTGGCCACGGTAGTTATCATTGTAATTAACTTCAAGTTAGGGTAATTTACCGTGGTCAATAAGTTTTAGCCACAGTAATATTTATTGTGGCTTGATTGTGTGGCTAATGCAATATTTTTTTGTATCCTCACACGTTTTTTTGTAGAATTCAGAGTTTCTTTTGTAATGATTTTATGTTTTTTTGTAGAATCTGTTGTTCATTCAAAAAGTCGTCAGCTATTTGTAAATTTTGCATGGTTCTTTGTAGAATACAATTCATATTAGCAATTTATGTGTGGTTCTTTGTAACAATTGTATAGTTCTTTGTAAAATGAAATTCGTATATTCTTTATAAAATTGCGGTAATCATTCTCGTTTAGTTGAAGTGAATATACAAACTAAACATGTACAAAACACATCTAAAATGTATAATGCACATCCAACATATGTAATGCACATCAATATATACAAAATTTATAAAAAAAATACAATTTTCAATCGCAACCAATTGATTTGTAAAAATCATCACAAATATGTATAAAACATATCAAAATTGTATAATACACATTAATATTATATAGCACACATCAATATTGTATGAAACTACGAATCATTCTTCATCTAGGACTGGTTGCACCACCGTGTACACGCACCCGATCTATGTTTTGTCATTGTTGCTTGCATGAAGGTCTTCCTGGAGAGCCGCAACATCATTCCCTGGCAACTACACATGCCATAGACTCTTGCCTTACCGATGAGGACACACGTGATGCTAAAAATCACTTCAAGGAGCATTTGATCATCATCTTCATAGTCGACGGTGAAGACGGATATGAAGGCAATGAGAAGAAGGTTGACGATACCTGTGATGATGACGGAGATAATATCTACGATGTGTGCATGACGAAGACGAACAATGGCGGAGAGACAAGCGAAGCCCGACATCCTCCTCTTCCTCCCACGAAGAAGACGAGCAATGGCGGAGAGACGAGAAGAGCCCAACGTCCTACTCTTCCTCTCATGATTAAGACGAGCGATGGCGGAGACACGACCGAAGCCTGATGTCCTCCTATTCCTCCAACTTTTTTATGCGAGATTTTGAAATTGAAAGGAAGATTAGGAGAGAGATTAATGAGGAGATAAATTGATTGTTACATACTATATTTAGATAATGAACAAGGACCAAAATGGATTTTTGGTTAATTAAATAATAATTATAACATACCTTTTATATCAACCGATGGATTAAATACAGATGCATGAGATTGTTAGCCTTCCTTAGAGATGGAAGGATCATGTCCCATTTGATATATATATATATATATATATGGGAAAAATAGGTCTGCCCTAGGCTGCCCCCACCCCATTTTTCGCAAAATTTTTTTATTTTTTTGAAATTTATCACCATGTATATTCATCCCTATATCCCTACTATACATCATTTGAATTTCGTCAGAAATAAAGACTCTGTTTCTAACAAAATTCAAACGGCATATAAGAGGGATATAGGTATGAATATACACGGTGATATTTTTCAAAAAAAATGAAAAATTTGCCCAAAAATGGGGCGGGGCAGCCATGTTGGGCAACCCCATCAACCCATATGTGTGTGTGTCTATATATATATGTATGTATGTATGTATGTATGTATGTATGTATGTATGTATATGTATATGTATATGTATGGGAAAAAGGAGCCTACCTCGGCGGGTGCAGGTAACTCCCTACACCCGGCCTAATTTTTCACTATTTTTTGATTTTTTTGAAATGAAACCTTGGGGGATTTAAATCACTATGTATCACCATGTTGTCATTCTAAATTCAAGTTAATTCGAGACTTCTATCATCTCCATCAAGACTACTAAATTTTAACGGTCTCAAATTGCTGAAATCGACCATGTCTAGATGAACGCGTTAGGAATGTTTGTTTTGCATGAAACTTGAAACACATATTCCCCTTAACATATTAAGTAAATCTCCCCCAACTTTTAATCCAAAAAAATAAAAAAATAATCGAAAAATGGGGGTGGGTGCAGGGAGTTTCCTACACCCTAGGGTGCAGGCTCCCTGCCCCCTAATATATATATATATATATATAGGGTAAAATGGGGCTGCCCCCAGGGAGTAGCCAACTTGTCTACTCCCGCCCCTATTTTTCCTTCATTTTTTTTATTTTTTTGGAAAATAAAAATTTGTATATTCATCATTATATCCCTCTCACATTCTATTAAAATTTCGTCAAAAACAGAGACTCCTAAGTCCTCCATCTAGACGTCATTTTTTTAACGGTCGCAGGATTTTTTAAATCGACCATGTTTGGATGGAGGCCGTAGGAGTCTCTCTTTCTGACGAAATTTTAATAGAATGTGAGAGGGATATAATGATGAATATACAAATTTTTATTTTCCAAAAAAATAAAAAAATGAGGGAAAAATAGGGGTGGGAGTAGCCAAGTTGGCTACTCCCTGGGGGCAGCCCCATTTACCTCTGACCCGCATGAAAGGCGTCACGATCTGGGCGGAGAGAGGCTCGGTGAAATATTGACTCTATGAAATCTGTGAAGAATTACCTAAATATATAGTAGCTTGATAATATATTTGCCTGAACCTTGACTGAAATTGCAATTTCTGACTCTGGGATTGGCTTTGGGCCTTTCCTGCGCTGCTTAGGTGGAAGGCGAAGAAGGCCTCCTTCCGGGGGGGCCCAAGCCATCAATGAGATACCACTCTGGAAGAGCTAGAATTCTCACCGGACCCACGGGCCAAGGGACAAGGTAGACTGTAGACATATTAGGGGGGCGTAGGCCTCCCAAAAGGTAACAGAGGCGTGCAAAGGTTTCCTCGGGCCGGACTGAGATTGGCCCTCGAGTGCAAAGGAAGAAGGGAGCTTGACTGCAAGACCCTGGGACGAAAGTCGGCCTCAGCTACGAGCACTACTGACCACGGAGAAAAGTGACTGACGGGATAACTGACTGATCTAAAAAGTTCGAATTCACTGCTAATAACATTGATTCAATTGGCATTGACATAATAGGAATATTTCGTCTATTAAGGAGGATTCCCCGAATACCTAAAATAGAAATGATCATCGAAAATGTCAAATATTTCTGGGGATCCGTTTCGGGAACGTGGAATGTCAGTCAGAGAATTTCTAATTATATATTGAGGCACCAAATCGAAAAAAAGCTGCAAATAAATAGGCTCTCTAAAGCTCTCCCAAGATGAACGGGTGGGGGGTGTTCCAGAGGGGGACTACATATATATATATATATATATAGGGTAAAATGTGTATGCCCCCTAGGGGGAGCTAACTTAGCTCCCCCCGCCCCTTTTTCCCAAAATTTTTTTATTTTTTTTGAAATCTAAAACCGTGTAAATTCATTATTAAATCTCTATATTATGTTATTCAAATTTCATACGAAACCGAGACTCCTACGACCTCCATCCAAACGGGGTCGATTTAAAAAATCATGTTACCGTTAAAAAAATGACTGTCTGGATGGAGGCCGCAGGAGTCTCTGTTTCACACGAAATTTTTATGACATAATATAGGGATATAGTGATGAATATTCACGAAAAAAAATTTCAAAAAAAATAAAAAAATTGAAGAAAATGGGGCGGGGGGAGCTAAGTTAGCTCCCCCTAGGGGGCAGCCCCATTTTCCTCATATATATATATATATATGAGGAAGGGGAGCCTACTTTGTGAAGTAAGTTAAATTACCTACTTCACATCCATTTTAGTATTTTTTAATTTTTTTGAAAAATATCATCATATATTTTCATGACTATATCCCTCTAATATGTCATTCAAATTTCGCCAGAAAGAGAGACTCCTATGCCCTCAATCCGGAATAGGTAATTTTAACGGTCTTAGATTTGTTGTAATTTACCTGTTTCGGATGGAGGGTATATGAAATTTGAATGACATATTAGAGAGAGTTAAGAAAATTTACGGTGGTATTTTTCAAAAAAAAATAAAAATTTGCTAAAAATGGATGCGAAGTAGGTAAGGTTACCTACTTCACAAAGTAGGCTCCCTTTCCTATATATATATATATATATATATATTTGAAACATCTATATATAACCCTAATATAAAGACTATGATTTTTCATTTTGTTTACTCAATAAAGAGTAGGAAAAATAAGGAAACATGTCAAAAGGGCTACACAATGTACATAGCATAACCTTACACACATGTACATGATATGTATAAAATCGAACATTCATAGTTATTTTAGTTCATTCCAGTCAAACTAAATATTTTTGCATTATTTCTACAAAAATATAGAAGAAAATAAAAAATATCACAAAATTACTAATCAACTTAGACATTAACAAAAGTAAAGTCCTAAATTCAAATATGTATGCATTATGTATTTTCAGTCCCATCCACGTGAACACCAATTTCAACTTACTCATTTTTAAAATTCACAAATAAAAATATATTGAATCTAAAGAATATGTGTCTTAAGCTGGATCATTAATGAAGATGAGTTTTTTTGGGATCTATTGTACAAATTTAGTTACAACTTGAATATTTTATGTAAAGCACCTAAGAGCTCATTTTTACTTGGTTTTTAATTTTGTACATTCTTTTTCATATTCTATTTTTATCAAAAAATAAATAAAAGAAGTCAAATAAAATGTAAAATAATTAATATTAAAAATTATGTTCCTTGCATATAGATAAATTAGCATAGGGATGAAGTCCATTCATGCCCTATCTATTCTTTTTGACAAAAAATTCAAGAAAAGTATTTTTAAGTACCTAATATTATTTGAAACCATTATAAATTACAATAAAGGCCTATTATTAACAACAAAAAAATAAAAACATAAAATCCAAAAACCAGGTTTATATTTCCTATAAAAAATAATCTTAAGCTTCTATGTCCCAAAATATGATGCTTTAGGAACATCTTCATTCTACAAAGTTGTAGACTTTTTGAAAAATGGAAAAAAAATCCATGCTATGATTTTTTACATTTGAAATCCATTTACTATTTATTAATATTTTTGCAACATTTTGAAATTATGGGTCAAAGGGAGCTTGACATGTCATTATCTTCCTCCTTCTCCATGCCATTGAACCCACAACACCATGCTGAGTAGATGATATTTGACCTTGAATATTGAGCATCCTCCTCATCAACCCCTCCTTGCACACACCACCATCATCCAGTGATTCATTCTGGTGTCTTGGTTGAGCCACTCGAAATCAGAAGCAAGTTGTCGACGATCACCTACTACATTTCTGACAAAACCACTCAAGGTACCTCAGTTCCTCAGTATTTTTCTTTCATTTACGAGGAATGTCATGTTGACATTCTTTTGAATTCTTTAGATATCTGGAGCAATGCATCGAGGGCATATGAGCCCTCAACTTGATTGACCAGAGCAAGGTCGAGCTTTTCATTCACTGCCATCTCCAACACATGAGAGGCTACTTGGATTCTTCATCTCGTGGGACATATACATCAGAGAGAGGCCAAACATGGAGACTGATCGCAAGATGAATACAAATCTTCCCCTCGATATATCCAACGGTGGAGCAAACTTAATGTTGCAAGATCTCTGTCATCTCTATTCTATGCTACCTTTATCCAAGAGCTCCATTTGAGAAAGAAGCGAGAAGGAGGTGCCACGATCAACGGCCCTATGATGTTACAACACTCTATTGTAACAACAGAGGACTCTCTTCCTCCGCCAAGGGGCGCCCATAAGGAAAAAAATACTTTGGGTTAATTTCATCCGAGTCCCTAACATGGCAATTTTGAATAAAAACTTATTTTTTATTTACATTCAATCTTTAAAACTCATTTTTATTTTGGACTTTTTTGTTCATTTTTTATTTGACACCCTATTTTCTACTTATCAGAAAAAGAGAAAACTTGATTTAACACCCTATATATGACCTTGATACCAATAATTATGTCGTGGAATTACACTTTGAAGCATTTCTGAATGTTTCCAATAAATATCAACAATATTATCTTTCTGTCACTTTATATAAGGTGCCTCTTTGCCCCATTTTCATAATTCATATAATCAAGAGGTACATAGGTTATAATCTCTTTTGGATTTTAGTTTTATTTTCCTCATTTTAATAATTCATATAATCAATAGGTCTTGTAGTGGTCATTCCTATGAATTTAAAGGATAATGTAGTTGAGGCACAAAGTTTTGGGGATTGGATTATTTTGCTATAATTGATGTTTGAAGAAGAAGTCTTAGATACTCAGTTTATACACTGCAAATTGATGTAGAGGAAGGGATTAAACAAGATTGTTGGGGGATCAGATAAGATTATGCAAGGAATCTCACAAAGAGAATAAATTTGCTTAGGTGAAGATTCCAATGGACATATGAGAAAGGATGCTTCAGTGTATGCTAGTGTTCATGGAGGCCATGGCTTCGAGGATAAAAATGAAGAGTGAAAAATCATTCTAATTTATTTATAATAGCTTATGACCTTTTGATAAAAAACAATATTTTCATGAAGATGGAGGAGCATTTAATTACTTATAAGAGTAGTCCGACTAAAACACAAATAGATTACCTTGCCTTGGGGAGAAGAGATCAGTTGTGCTGCAAAGACTGCAAAGTAATCATAAGAGAGAGATCTTGACATCTCAACCTCACATGATAGTCGTTAATGTGCAAATAAAAGGGTTGGTAAAGAAATGATGGTTGCCAAAACTATTAGAACTAGATGGTGGAATCTTCAATTGAAACAAGCAAGTTTCATGGAGAAGGTTTAGAAGATTTATCTTGGGAATGTAGCAGAGGTGCAAATGAGACGTAGGAGGCGGTAGCATCATGTATACAAATGGTAAGAGATGCAAGAAAAGTCTGAAAGAGGAGTTCCATGCCAAAGAAGGCTTGGTGGAGGAGTGAAGGGGTGCAAGAGAAGTTTAAAATAAAAAAACTTGCTTTAAAGCTATGTATATGCATAGAATAGAGGAAGTTGTCACAAATTGCAAAATAGTGAAGAAGGAAGTAGAAAATAATGTAAGTGAAGCCAAGACAAAAGCGTATGAAGTTTTGTACATGAAGCTTGACTCTAAGGAGGGCTAGAAGGATATATTTAAATTGGTCAAAGCAAAAGAAAGGAAGACCAAAAACCTTTCTTACGTGAGATGCATTATGAATGAGGAAGGACATCTGCTTGTTGCACATATATGTATCAACTTATACTATAACTACATAATTTTTGTAGCTATTCAATTAATACAATGATTGTATCTACTTATACTATAACTACATAATTTTAAATCAATCTTATACTTTTCGAAATGACGAATTATTCATTTACTTTTTGTTATAAAAAAGTATTTATGTATGAACCTATAGCATAATAATATTTTTTTGAAAAAGATCGGAGTTCATTTCATCAAAATAAAGGCAATTTTATACCATAAACAGAAAGAGTTCGTTGAGTCCCACTCGGACTCGGTCACAACAACAGAAAAAGCAACATATAAAGTACGAGGTCTAGTGTTTAATAAAATTGACCAATCCCATGAAATAAGGAAATGTTCGGTTTTCAAAAAACAAAGACGAAACACATTTATAATAGCTTGATGATTTGCAATCAAAATACGTCGTAGCTCGGGTTGGCCAAGTGGCCTAGGAAGTAGTCAAAAATGAATAAAATGTTTTTTTGGTCGATTTTATGAATTTTTAAATTTTTTGTGATTTTATGAACAAAATACAAAATAACGCAAAAAAGACTCAAACAACAATTTATTTGACAAAGACAAGCCAGAAAATTAAAATAAAATTATTTTTGTGTTTTATATATTTTTAAGTGTTTTTGGTAATTTTCTCAGATTTTTATATTTTTTTTAATTTTATAAAAATAGAAAAAGGCAAAATCAGGGAACTAATGCGCAGCCAGATTTGAAAGGTTATCTAAAAAAAGATAAGTAACTATAAAAATCTGGAGACAATTTTTATGAAAACTAGAAATAAAAACTAAGCCACAGGAATGTAAATTGCATTTTTTTGAATTTTTTAGAATTGTTAATTATTTTTATAAGATTTTTAGAGTTTTTCGATTTTTAAGTGTTTTATATATCCAAATGCAGTAAAAATGGGTATGAAGCAAGAAAACACCAAAACAAATAGCACCTGATTTTTTAGATTTTTTTGGGGGGGAGTTAATATTTTTAATTGATTTTATATTTCAAACAGTAGCAAAAATAGATGTTTTTGATTTTTTAAAATAGCAAATTATAGTAATAAAAATGTCCCAAAAATTAGGTGAAATTTTTACACAGTGGCAGGGGCCACGTATCCAAGTTTCACCAAATTTGGAGTTGATTTGATATTTTATTCAACAAATAAACAAGCCACATCACACAAGGACCTAAATGTAAGAAAAACAAGTTCGGAGGGCTAAATAGAAACTTGTGCGAAGAGTATAGGGGCTACATCATAAATTTCACATGAAATTAGCACATGTTCCAATTCTAGTGCGCACAATGGTTTATATGCAATATTCAAAACATAAAATTCATTCCATAACAATCAATAAACCCAAGCCCTAAACATGCAAAAAGCCCACAAAAGTCACGTGTCGAAGCACGTGCATCCACAAAATAGGGACTAAAATGCAAATACGAGAAACTACAGGTCTTGATATGCAAATTATCCAAGTGTGCTAATTTATTTAATAAACTAAACAACAACTAAAATAAAGTGCAGGGGGTCGGGCGCAAGTTACCTAGCCAAAGCGCGTGCGTTGCACGTGGGGGCCAGGTGTCAGGCGGTGGATGGTTGATGGTGTGCGGTGATGAAACCCAATTCATCACTCTTTATTCCTTTATTTTAGTTAGTAACTTGAGCAAAACACCGTGTAAATATGTATAAATATCACAAATTGCCAAAGTACATGCATCTTGTAAATATGCATAATTAGCATGATTTTCTGCCAAAATAAAGGAATAAAGAAACACAAGAAAAAGAGGGAAATATTTAGAATAAATATTGAGTGACCTAATCCTAAGGGAGGGCTCAGTATGGGCCTGACTGCAAAAAGAACGAAGTAGAGAGAAATAGGGTCATTCATGTGTACATATACCTATGTATATAAATAAACTGATTTTCTTCAAAATAAAAATAAATAAGCGTTTCTTATATTTTGTACATATTTATAAATATAAAATCAAAATAAAAATGATAAAAATAAAGGAGGAATAAAAATAAATAAAACTCTCTCACGAGTGTATATAGACCATGTGTATAGAATAACACATCTATTTATTTCCACCTTGTAAATAATTAATAAAAATCTAATAAAAATATTTTCACATTCCATATTTTATGATGTAAATAAATAAAATAAAAATTGGAAAAATTAAAATTAAAATTAAAATAAATAAAATAAAATCAAAATACACCTTGAATATATACCATGTAAATATGTAAATAAAAGTATTTAATTAACCCATGTAAATAATTAATAAGATAAAATAAAAATACCCTTTTATTCCAAATTTTATTCTATAAATAAATAAAATATAAAATTGGAATAATTGTATAAAAATAAATCATTAAAAATAAAAATCAAAAAATAAATACATGTATATACAAATATATATTAATAATATTTTGTAGATACATAATTTATATTTCAAAAAAATAAATAAAAATCACTAAAAATTAGTATGAAAATAAATAAACATTTTTCATGTTTTAACTTTTTCAAAATAAAGTCATTTACTATTTTTAATCAAATTTTCAAATAAATAATAAAAGGCGGATTCTGATTGGTCCACGGGGGATGTTGACCCCCGGTCAACTCCCCCTAGACCATTGCCCCCGCGGATTTCGCGACCGACCCATTTTCGTCCATTTTCCCCGCGTGATCCGAGCACCAAATACCCAAACCCCAGGCTCCAATTGTTCCCTGTAGCTCCAAGACCGTCGCCCGAGCTTTTGCCTAGGGGTTCGTGCTTCACCAAGCCGGACCCGTCGCCTTCTTCTCGGCCCTGCAGGAGTATATAGCCCCACCTCTGCCGCACTTTCTCAGCGATCTTTGGCGCTGCTCCTTTGTCCCAGGACCTCCACCCTAATCCCTAGAGTGACAGCTATCGATTGCGCGTGTTGCAGAGAGGAGGAGGAGGTCATCAGCCATTGATCCGGCGACCCCTTGTCGTCGTGCGCCACCGTGAGGTGCGCCAGAGCCTCGGGCACCGACGACCCTTCGAGGCTATGACCCAGAGCTCCGTGAGCTCGTCCCCAGTCGACTCTGTCCATCAGGTAGACCCTAGTCCCTCTAGTTTTCTCAAATTTTCAATTACGCCCAAATACCCCCATCACCGTCGCCGATCGATTCCGCCCGCTCCGGTCACCCATTTCATCATCGGACTCGACCATTACCTCCATGAGACCTCTTCCCACATTCTGCATCCACTCACTCATCTCGGTTCCCCCCGGAACTAAGGTCCGACCTCCACCACCGTCGCCTCGCCGGAGGTCATCCATTCCGACGCACCCGACCATTATTCCACCCCTAACCGGGTCGAGGCAATTTGCCCTCGACCCAGGAAGCTTCTGGTGCGGTTTTGCTGGTCAAAGGGAACTCATCTGGAGGTCCAACGTTCGAGCCCAGGAGCTTTTCTCCTCCGTCGTCGCCAGACCGCTCCTGTAGTCGCCGACCACATCGGAGGGGCTCATTAGCTGTGGAACGCCTTAGCGGAGCTTTTCCATATCTCACCAGCAGCAGAGGAGGACCTCAGCGCGCACATTAGGCCGTCAAAGTTCGCCGGTGTCGAGTTCTTGGAGCATCCTCCTTCACCGTCCGATAGTGCCCACTCGCCCAGTTTTAATCTCGATCGTCCACTTGCGAGGAGCCAGCCACCGTCTGATCCTTCTGAGGCCCGATCGGACCGTCCATCCTGATGAAGGGCTGCCCTCACCTCTCAGTCGTCCGATTCACACGTGGCGGCCCCTCGTCCGTTGGATCTAAGCGCCGGTCTTCGAAGAGACGTCCACTGCATCTCCACCATCCGATCAGCCACGTGGCACCCCTTCAACCGTCCAATAATAAAGGAGTAACTGACACTTAGGCCCCTGCTCTTTTATTTTTGTAATATAGCCCTGTAAATATTTTAGTTAGTTCTTTTTATTTTGGAATATTTGCATAGGAGACCTTAATGTTTATGATATTTGCATTTTCATCCCTGCTTGTGTGATACATGTGCTTCGTCACGTGGTATTTGGACAAATTGCATTGTATGTGCTTGATGTTTCTATGTGTTATGCGATGAAATTAACTTTCTGATATTTGCATCCATGCTCCTATGAATGGTTTTATTCGACATGTGCTGATTTTGCATTTTGCATTTTGCATTTTGCATTTTGTTCCCTGGGCTTTTAGCACGTGTTGCTATTAAGTCCCTGAAACTATTTTTCCTCACATTTAGGTCCCTCTGTTCCCGGTACACGTGCATCGCCCGTGCATATTTGGACATTTTGCACAAGGGACCCTATACTTTCTTGATTTGTTATTGTTGAGCCCCTGGAAATACTTTTTCTTACATATAGGTCCCTATGCACTGTGAGCCCTTGTTCTATTTAAATAAAAAAGGAAATTAACTCCAAATTGCGTGAAATTTGGAAACAAGGCTATTGCCACTGTGTAAAAATTTCACTAAAAATTTGGTACAATTCTGAGGCTTTTTGATATTTTTAATAATTCAAAAACCTTGCTTTTTCTTACTGTTTGAATTAGAAAATCAAAGAAAAATGGAAAAACTCTTTTAAAAATTACAAAACAATTAGTGTAAGTTAATTTTAGTGACTTCGAATTTCTATCCATTTTTCGTGATTTTTGGATATATAAAAACCCTAAAATTTGAAAAACCCTAAAAAGCTCATAAAAATTCTAAAAAATTGTAGAAAAATCAAAAAATACAAACTCTTTTTTTTGAATTTTATTTGTTATTTATATCTCTCATAAAAATTACCTTCAGACTTTTATAGATCCATTTTATATTTTAAATGGAATTTTCAAGTCTGGCTAGACAGTAGTTCATTGTTTGTGCTCTTTTTGAATTTTAGAAAATCATATAAAAATTGGAAAAATCTGAAAAATTCATCAAAAATATTAAAAAACTTAAAAAAACATAAAAACATTTTTGTTTGAATTTTTGGAGCACTCTTGATTGATTAAATAATTGGTCGTTTTTGCCGTTTTCTACATTTCTTTAAAAAATTCAAAATACAACAACATTAAAAAAATATAAAAACCCACCAAAAACACATTTTCTTCTCATTTTTGATCTTGACTACTTCGTAGGCCGCGAGGCCAATTCGTGCTCCCTGAGTCCGACCCTGGGTGCTACACCAGGCTAATCTCATAGCCAGGACCGCTATAGCTTGATTTTATTTATTTCATCTCTTTTTGATTGGTGGTCTGTTTCACAATTTTGTTGATTGACCGATCCCTCTCCGAGATCCGAGTCGCAACGACCCTAGTTCTATTTCATTCACCCGGGTCTTGGTAGATAATTTTCAGCACATAAGAATGGCGCCGTTGCTGGGGAGCATGGCTTGGTAGTCACTTTGGATTTTTCTGCGGTTTTTCTTTTTCATGGCTTTCTGTAGATATTTTGGTATATATTTTACCTGTCTCATTTTATAACTTGGTTTGACACTCTGCTTGTTTTCTTGCGAGGGTTCGAGGACCGAGGTAGCCTTCTTTGGAAGCCGAAGCAACCACGGGAGTCGGAGGCGGCTCTTTTCTGCATAGAGTCGCAGGAGGACGCGAGGAACCGAGCAGGAGTGCGGGAGCTGCGGAATAGCCGCGTAGATTAGCCGTAGATTAGCCGTAGATTAGTTTAGTTTATTTTCAGCATTAGTAATTTGTAATAATACAGGGACCTAGATGAACTTGGATACTTGTGATTTTTCGGGGTCTGTTTCGCCGAGCACTGGTGTGATCGGGGGACCTCACCGAGTTTTCATGGTTTTTCGCAGTTTTTGACCGTCTATTTATTGCTTGTCTGATTTACACGGTTTTCAGTCTTAGCTTAAGATTTTGTTTGAGTGTGACGTAATTAATTAGGATCCAAACACCTAATTGCCTGCATATACCTATAGTTCGAAGAATTGGATCTAATTAATTAATTCACAAGAAAAAGCCGGCTTATTAGAGCTCTGGTCCATGTGCCTTGAGGAGTCACATACAGCGCGTGCAAGATCTATTGAGGTAGACACCGAGTGGCTCCCAAGATAAGACTCCGGACCTAGGCTCGAGTACCCGACTACTGTTCTTTCGTGTAGAAATGCTCTGCTAGGGACGGTTTTCCACGTGCATCATATAAGTAGTTTATATTTTGTCTTTTATTTATGCGCGGATCACCCTGCATGTAGACTGTCGGAGTCAGGTACACATCTCTTACTCTGCATGCATCATTGATTTCCGCGCATCGGGTTTTTTATCTTCTCCCCCGGTTTTTGGACTTAAAATAATTAGGAGAGCCGAAAAATTCGTTAGGCGTTGTTTGCTTTGAAAAATACCTAAAAAGAAAAACTATAAAATTGGGACTGCTAAACAAACTTGACCCCTAAAAGACATCTCACTTAAAAATCTATCTTGGGGAGAGCAACCCTCTCATTGTCTGGTTTGATTGCGCGAGAGAGTGACCCGCACACTAGGTTAGAGCCACATCCGAGCCCTGATCAGACTATCGACCTTTTATACGGGACAGTCTGGTTGGCGGATTGGATTCCTACCAGGTCACATAACCGCTCTGATATCCTGACATGAGCACCTAAATGAAATAGACAATATAATTGACCGAGCTCTTACGGTCTTCAGCTCAGCGTGGAGTAGGTGAATTCGGGGTTTCTTTTCTCATCTTGTTTGTTTCCAGATCCCATCCGCCCGACTCGCCAGATCAAGATGATGGGCAGGAGGTCTCTTAGGCAGCCTCTGGCTGCACCACTTTTCAGCACTCCAGTCCACTCATCTAGGTTGGTTTGTGAGAGCTCAGACCCGCTCTCCGTACCCGAGTTCGATTCCGCCCTGTTCCCCTTGACCACCCTTCTTCCTGTCCTGAGATGCCAGTGCCAGATGCGAGACAGCAGACTGATGATATTTTGGCACCTGAGTTTGGGTCTTTTGCCTTTGCAGAGACCATGGCCAGCAGCAAGGATCGCACTAAGGGTCAGAGGTCAGATACGACTACTTATGTTCTGGACAAGGGTGCGATCAACACCACCATGTTAGCCTCCCTCGAGACGATGCAGCGACAGATACGAGACCAGGGGGCTTTCATGGTGGACATAAGGAGAGAGATGGAGAGACTGAGAGACGCAGCAGATCAGCCGAGAGCCACGGGAGGAGAAGAAGCAGATCAGCCAGGAGGAGGAGCAGGAGGAGGCCAGCCAACAGCAGAGCAGCTGAGACCGATGCGGGAGTTGCATAACCCCAGATCGATGCAGACACACAGCTGGGTGGTACTTCCAACCATCGTGGGGGACTTCAACTTCCCCCCGAACACACTTCAGTTTCTTCCCCGCTTCCACGGGCTCGCCACAGAGGAGCCTCATCTCCATCTACATGAGTTTTTGATGATCTGCAGCACCGTCCACGAAAGACAGGTGGACGAGGACTCTATCCGGATGATTGCATTCCGCTTTTCACTGGTAGATAGAGCAGCCACCTAGATGAAGTATCTGGGGAAGTTCGTATACACCTGGGAGCAGCTCCGCATCGAGTACTTGCACAAGTACTATCCACTCGGGCGGACCAATGCAGCGAGGGCCCTGATCAGCAACTTCTCCATGCTCCCCAACGAGCAGTTCCACGAGGCATGGGAGAGGTTCCGTGAGCTTACTGACAGATGCCCGCACCATGATATCACGAATCCGAATCTTGTTCAAAGCTTCTTCTGCTGGTTGACACCAGAGCTGCAGGGCCTGGCGAACGGTTCTTGTGGCGGTTCCTACTTCACCAAGGATGAGGATCAGGTATGGGCCATCTACGAGGAGATGGCCGAGAACTACACAGTGATGTCCCAGACCCGACTCTACACACAGGGACGTCCTCAGCCATAGCCCACGCAGTTTCAGAGGGTAGCACGGGTAGATGCCGGTCCTTTTACTTCGTCAGCGGCAGCTGCACAGGCCGAGTCCACAGCTGCCGACATGGGCATTATCAGCGAGAAGCTGGACCGGATGGAGTTGATCGAGAAGAAGCAGTGCTAGAGCATATCGTAGATGGATCAGATGGCACAGTTGTTGAGTGACCTGAAGACACATGTCATGTGTCTCCATGAGGCACAGACGGCTTCTCAGCCCCGTCTTCAGGCATGAGGGGATCCGAGTAGCAGGGGTAGTTCGTTCCAGCGCTCCACGTAGCCTAGACAGGTTCACCTTGTACATGCGGAGCTGTACCAGCAGCCGCAGCAGTACTACCAGCCACCACCATCTCCAGACACTCAGATGGTGGTCTACCAGTCGGATCAGCCTCTGGCAGTCCTCCCACCACCCCCTTACGAGCTGGAGCCATTGATGGATGTCAACGGGATTTGGCATGACCGACCCCGCCCGGTATCCGATGAGACCATCCCAGATTCCGTTGGTCGACCGGAGGTTCCAGTTCGCAGCAACAGCCTCCAGTTCAGGGTGGCCAGTACGGCCATCAGCGAGATCACCAGCAGCAGCAGCCCCTACTGTACCAGCACTAGCAACAACAGTCATCCCAGCCCCTACAGCAGTATAGTCCTCGTCCCTATCAACAGGGACATTCTTGGAGGCGTGATCAGCCTCACCAGCCGCAGCATCATCCACAGCAGTACCCCTCTCAGCCGCACCAGCCATAGCAACAACCTCACTACAAGCGAGGCCACCCGTCAGGTTCTCATGGGCCAGCCTATGAGAACCCCGCCTTAGACAACTTAGCCCGCCTCATGACTGAGCAGCAGGCTACATTCATACGGGAGATGGACAAGTTCCGCCAGGAGATGCGGGAGATATTGAGAGGGAAGGCCGCCATTCCTGCACAGATAGAGCTGAACCTGAACAACCTGAAGAGGAAGTCTGAGAAGGTAGAGTTTACAGAGATTACCACTCATAGTGATTCTTTTGGTGATTTGTATGCATACATGTTTGATGCTTATTTTGTCACACATAGGAGCGGTAGGATGCCAGCAGGCGGTGCCTCGTCTGAGCGACGATTCCACGCCACACCAGGAGCACCAGACGAGGAGGATCGCGGTACTGAGGCCGCGAGAGTTGATGACGGTGGTACTGATGCCACCAGGGACATTGATCCAGCCGACGGTACTGAGGCCGTCGATTCACCAGTTGGAGGAGGTGGTACTGACGCCACCCCAGCTGCTGAGCCAGAGTGCGGTGCTTATGCCGCAAGACATGCCGAGGGTGGTACCGAGGCCACCATTTTCACTTCTCCTAGTCCTGTTGTTTTTCCATCTATACATGTATCTCAGGACATTTCTGGAAATAAAGAAAAGGGTATGTTGTTGTCGGATCCGCATGTGTTGATTAATGATGATTGTGTGGATTCTGTTGTTCATGAGCATGCCAGACCCTCTCCTAGTCCTTCATCTGAGAAGGACCGTGTGATCCCCTTTCCACGAGCTCTTCACATAGCAAAGGGGAAGAAAATAGAAAATCCCAAAAAGAGTCATCAAATAGAGTTCAGCCAGCAGATGATAGACAGATTTCATATCCAGCTGTCTCTTCAGGAGGCCTTGGAGCACGTCCCTCTACTCCAGAGATCACTCAGAGACAAGACCACAGTTAGGAGGAAGAGGAGGAACCATCAGTCTGAGATCCATGTGCTGACCAGAGCCACTTGTTTCGCGATACAGAACCGTTTGCCAGCCAAGAGGCCAGATGCAGGAGCCCCATATGTCAGATGCCACATTCATGAGCAGAGGTTCGACCGCGCTCTATTAGACAACGATTCTTCGATCAACCTACTTCCGGCAGCCCTTCTCGATCGCTTCGAGTTGGGCACTCTCCGACAGAGCAGGACGATCCTTCAGTTTGCTGATCGATCGGTCAAGAGGGGCGAAGAAGTTGCTGAAGGACGTTGTCGTCACGATTCAGGGTCTGAAATTCCCCGTGGACTTCGTAGTGTTGGACATGGAGATCCCTGAGTCCGTGACCGATGCCCCCATCATTTTAGGACGCCCGTTCTTGGCTACAACCAAGGCAGTGTCCGACCATGATAGCGGGAAGGTATACTTTCGCGTCGAGGGCGAGAGTATACAAATAGAGACGGTCGAGGAGACTAGAGCAAGAGATTCAAATTGCTCAGAGCCGACCACAGATTCAGAGCAGATGACAGAGTCAGGGCGAGACATCCACTAGGACTATGATTTTGTGATTACAGACAATGAGGCAGTTTGGGCAGATCCAGTCACACAGGCCATCCTCTCACCTTCAGAGTTCGCTGATGCAGAGACGACAGTAGAGGAGAGCTTGGAGAGCGCATTCCTGATCCAGGATACCTTTCAAGCCGCAGATCTGGTTCTTGATCGTGATACTGATTGTTGTGAGTATGATCCCTCGAAGTCAGATACCGATTGGGCAGAGTTTGATGATTTCACACCGTGTTTGACTTCCACTGAACCTGCAGCTGAGAAGGTTGATTCTGAGCAGAGCAGAGACAAACCAGTTGAGCAGCCTTCTCCAGATCCAGTTTGCGAGCGAGAGTTCTCATTCTCCCGTGCAGATTTGACCGCATACACTTGGATTCTTCAGAATCCAGATTTGCCAGCACCGACTTGTCCAGAGCTGACGCCGCTACCAGTGTCGTTGAAGTATAGATTTCTTGCGGGTGAGCATGAGATGTACCCAGTCATTATCTCCGCTGATTTGACTGGAGAGCAAGAATCTCGTCTGATGGGGGTTCTTGAAAAGAACCGCAAGACGATAGGATGGAGTGTAGAAGATCTCCAGGGGATCAGTCCGACTCTGTACTCTCACCACATCTATCTCAAGGATGCGGCAAAGCCGTCGCATGAGTTCCAGCGGCAGCTGAACCCAAATCTTAGAGAGGTTGTCATGAAGGAGATCTCGAAGTGGTGGAGTGCCGATTTTATCTACCCCATCTTCGACTCCAAGTGGGTCAGTCCGTTGCATGTGGTGCCCAAGAAGACGGGCATCACTACTGTTGTCACGGAGTCTGGAGAGGAGATCGCTACCCTGGTACCCACTTCTTGGAGGGTCTGCGTAGATTACAGACGACTCAACCAGGCCACCAAGAAGGATCATTTCCCCCTGCCCTTTATTGATCAGATTATTGAGAGGCTGGCAGGGAAGAGCCATTACTGCTTTCTGGATGGGTACTCCTGCTACAATCTGGTAACCATTGTGATCAAAGACCAGGACAAGACCACCTTCACATGTCCCTTTGGGATATATGCCTTCAGACGCATGCCATTTGGGCTATGCAACGTCCCTACGACATTTCAGAGATGCATGTTGTCTATCTTTTCGGACATGGTGGGGGAGTGCTTGGAGGTCTTCATGGATGATTTCTCGGTCTATGGCGACGAATTCGACTCTTGTCTTGACTGCCTAGACCGAGTCCTTCAGCGATGCATAGTTCACCTAGTGTTGTCTTGGGAGAAGAGTCACTTCATGGTGACTCAAGGGACGGTGCTTGGCCACATCTCTCTCAAATAGGGGCATGGAGGTTGATCCGGCCAAGGTGGATGTCATTACAAAACTCAATCCACCGTCCAACTTGCGGCAGTTGCGATCTTTTCTGGGGCACGTCAGTTTCTACCGACGCTTCATTCATGATTTCAACAGGCTTGCCCGACCGTTGACTGATCTGTTGATGAAAGACACCGAGTTCCTTGTAGATGATAAGTGTCTATCGTCATTCGAGACTCTCAAGAGCTGTGTTATAGAGGCTCCTGTTCTCCAGCCACCTGATTGGTCTCTCCCGTTCGAGATCATGAAGCACGCCTCCGATTTTACCGTGGGGGACGTGCTGGGACAGAGGAGGGATGGAGTCCCATTTGCCATTCACTGTGCTAGCCGTACATTGGATGTTGCGCAGCGGATGTACACGGTCACAGAGAAGGAGATGCTAGCCGTAGTGTTTGCCCTAGATAAGTTCAGATCTTACATCATTGGATCTAGAGTGACCATTTACACTGATCATACCGCCATCAGGTACCTCATGGCAAAGAATGATACCAAAGCGAGATTGACCAGATGGATCCTTCTACTCCAGGAGTTTGACATAGAGATTAAGGATAAGCGTAATGTGGTGGCGGATCCTTGCTATCGCCTCGCTCCCATGGTATACCGATATTGTGAACTATCTTGTCGCCAAGAAAGTTCCACAAGATTGGCCCAGGCAGAAACTTGAGACCTTCCTCGCGAAGGCCAAGTTTTACCATTGGGAGGATCCCGTCCTTTACCACGAGGGAGGGGATAGTATCTGGTGTTGGTGCATTCCTCAGGAGGAGCTCCACAGCATCCTTACTTACTGCCACAAGCTTGAGGCAGGAGGACATCACTCAGGGAGGAGAACGACATAGAAAGTGCTCCAATCCGGCCTATGGTGGCCTACTCTCTTCAAGGAATCTGATAAGTCGTGAAGAGGTGTACTGACTTTCAGAGGATGGGCACTTGTGGACAGCGTGATATGATGTCGATGTAGCCCATTCACTTCTGTGAGGTTTTTGACATACGGGGCATCGATTTCATGGGTCCATTCCCTAGGAGTCAGGGATTTGAGTACATTCTGTTGGCCGTGGATTATGTGAGTCGTTGGGTTGAGGCCATCCCCACCCGAACCGCAGATGCTAGGACTGTTTGCAAATTTTTGAGGAAGAATATCATTTCATGGTTCGGGGTACCTCGAGTGTTGATATTTGATGGGGGGTCTCATTTCGTCAACGACAAGGTAAAGGCCCTTGCTAGCGAGTTCAGCATAGACCATCGAGTTGCCACTCCATACCATCCTCAGACGAATGGTCTTGCTGAAGTGTCGAACAGGGAGATCAAGACTATATTGCAGAAAGTCATCCGTTCTGACCGAAAAGATTGGTCACAGCTTTTGGACTCGGTCTTGTGGGCATATCGGACGTCTTTCAAGATTCCTTTGGGTACATCTCCCTTTCGCCTCGTTTATGGCAAGCCGTGCCACTTACCTGTTGAGCTGAGACATAGGTCACTTTGGGCAGTCACTGATATACTTTTGGATCCAGAGAGTGTAGGAGATCAGAGGAGGGTAGAGTTAGCAGCCCTGGAGGAGCTTCGTGATACCGCCTTTTCAAACAGCCTACATTATAAGGAGAGAGTGAAGGAGTGGCATGATTCTCATATCAGCCACAAGCAGTTTGAGCCAGGACAGAGAGTATGGTTGTTTGACGCCAGGCTTCTATTATTTCCAGGGAAGCTACAGAGCAAATGGAAGGGACCTTATCTGGTTAGAAAGGTGCATGACAATGAGAGTATTGATATATCTGAGCTGTCTTCTGATGCTACCTTTCGAGTGAACGGCCAGCGGCTCAAGCCATATCTAGATCATGAGTCGCGGGTCGTTGATGTTGCTCCTATTCACTTTGCGTGAGATGTGGTCTCTTGACTCACATCTATTGCATCTCACGCTTGATTATCACTGTTCTTCCGACTTGTATAGATCCAGTTGTCCATATCACTCTATTCTTTAGTCCCACATCCCTTCTCTCATCTTATGATTTTGCTATACTTAGGGTGTACTTTACCCTAAGTATAGGGGGGATGTAGGACTCTAGGGTATTCTTTTGATTCTTTCTACCCCTGTTTTGCTGCCTATACTTAGGGATATTTTACCCTAAGTATATGGGGGGTAGACCCTGTACATCCTTCACTCGGATTTCCCTTCATGTACAGCTTGCTATACTTAGGATTACTTGATCCTAAGTATAGGGGGAACATCGAGTTCTCTTCATTCTATTCTTTGATTCGTCTTTGTATATAGCCATTCCTTTTCACTTCCTTATACTAAGCACGAGTTATGTCTTCTTCATCGCTCTTGATCACTCTGAGGACATCGTTCGAGCTAAGTATAGGGGTGTGTGTATATATTTCATATATACTTTAGCCATAACTTGTACTTTGTGTGAGTGTGTTAATAAATAAAAATGGCTAAAAACCTAAAAATCCATAAAATTTTAAAATTTTTCCCTCGTATATAAAATTCATCTTGCACATACCTATCTATGTTAAAATTATTTTTGTACAAATGATTGTAAAATCTTTTTGTGTAAATAGCTTGTAAATATTTTCCTATCAAAATTATGTATATAGTATAAAATTTTTGTAAAATGTTTTGAAAACAAAAAGTTTGCAAAAACCTTGTGTAAATTTTTGTAAATATTTTGGAAAACTTCGCATTCATACATATCCACGATTTCAAACATTTTTCAAAAAATATGCACAACTGTAAACATTTGTAAAATTGCATATTTGTAAAATAGCATCTTTGTAAATATTTGCACAGTTTTTCCAAATCATAGTTGACATTTAAACTGAATTAAACTGACAAATGGAGCTTGGTTAAGACCTTAATCCACCTAATGATAAGAGGAACCTTATAGGGATTAGGATTGAGACTTTTCAGGTCCATTGGGACTTAATTATTTGAGTCCACTAGGCTATGAGCATATGTCATCTTGATAAGCCTAAGTAGAGCACTTAAAAACACACGCATGACTCTCAGAGACAATGGCTTTACTTGCACCAGCACCTTACACATAGCTCTCCACGAATGAGGTGGTGAGGAGGCAGTTTCCTTTGGCTTGGGGTAGCATATGAGGGTAGTACTTCTAGGTGGAACCTCTCTTCTTCTTATAGTGAAGGAAGTGCGTCTCAACTTGGTCTGGTGGTTATGAAGTCTAAAGACAGAAGCCGTGGGTTGCAATAAAGCTTCAAAAGAGGGATAGTCTACTGGCTCAAGAGGAAAAACTCCTTGTATATATGTTGCACCATGTAGATATGTTGTATAGATGCACATGAAAAAAATGTGAAAAAAGAAAAAGAACTCCAAAAAAGTGGTGGGTCAGATTGAAAATTTAATAATCCCACCTTAGTGTATATAGTCAAATAAAGCAAAAGCTTATGGTATACATGTTCCATCTCATGAAGCTTGTAGCGGGAGACTCAGCTACACTGGTTAGAGCTCCCAAGGATACATGGCTACACTGGCCATGGTCCATTCTCTTCCTTCCCCTCTTCTTGAGCCGGCTGCACTTGAACTTAGAAGGGAATACCCCGCTTCTCGAGGAAAGAGTTGCTAGACCGAGGCATTAGAGTTACCGAGTTGAGGGAGGTTGTTTCTTTGTTGCTTCTGAGGTGGGGAGCTACATATTACTTACACCGTACAAGGAAAGATTCATGGTCATTAGAGTTTGTGTATGTAGACTTGTTCTGATCTGGTTTATTGAGGAGTATGACCATAGATTGGTGTTAGAGGCTGATGAGTTTTAAGCTTAAGTTCAAATAAGGTTCCGACAAATTAATAATCCAAAGGTCTGACAGAGCTCCATATTTCAATTTAATGAAGGAAAGTTTAATAATCAACCTTGATTTCACCTCTTTTTCTTTTTCTTTCTCTTTTGCACTTCTTTTTCAAATAAGTGTTTGCTAAGGGACTAGCAAAAGTAAAGTATAGGGGGGAGATGAATCCCAATTCTTCACTCTTTATTCCTTTATTTTAGCTAGAAACTTGAGCAAAACACCATGTAAATGTGTATAAATATCACAAATTGCCAAGGTACATGCATCTTGTAAATATGCATAATTAGCATGATTTTGTGCCAAAATAAAGGAATAAAGAAACACAAGAAAAAGAGGGAAATATTTAGAATAAATATTGAGTGACCTAATCCTAAGGGAGAGCTCAGCATGGGCCTGACCGCAAAAAGAACCAAATAGAGAGAGATAGGGTCATTCATGTGTACATATACCTATGTATATAAATAAACTGATTTTCCTCAAAATAAAAATAAATAAGTGTTTCTTATATTTTGTACATATTTGTAAATATAAAATCAAAATGGTAAAAATAAAATAGGAATAAAAATAAATAAAACTCTCTCACCAGTGTATATAGACCATGTGTATAGAATAACACACCTATTTATTTCCTCCTTGTAAATAATTAATAAAAATCTAATAAAAATATTTTTACATTACATATTTCATGATGTAAATAAATAAAATAAAATTAGAAAAATAAAAATAAATAAAATCAAAATACACCTTGAATATATACCATGTAAATATGTAAATAAAAGTATTTAATTAACCCATGTAAATAATTAATAAAAATAAAAAAACCCTTTTATTACAAATTTTATTCTATAAATAAATAAAATATAAAATTGGAATAATTATATAAAAATAAATCATTAAAAATAAAAATCAAAAAATAAATACATGTATATACCTATATATATTAATAATATTTTGTAGATACATAATTTATATTTCAAAAAAATAAATAAAAATCACTAAAAATTAGTTTGAAAATAAATAAACATTTTTCATGTTTTAACTTTTTCAAAATAAAATCATTTACTATTTTTAATATAATTTTCAAATAAATAATAAAAGGCGGATTCTGATTGGTCCACGGGGGATGTTGACCCCCGGTCAACTCCCCCCTGGACCATTTACCCTGCGGATCTCGCGACCGACCCGTTTTCGTCCATTTTTCCCCGCGTGATCCGAGCACCAAATACCCAAACCCCGGGCTCCAATTGTTCCCTGCAGATCCGAGACCATCGCCCGAGCTTTTGCCTAGGGGTTCGTGCTTCACCACGCCGGACCCGTCGCCTTCTTCTCGGACCTGCAGGAGTATATAGCCCCACCTCCGCCACACTTTCTCAGCGATCTTTGGCACTGCTCCTTCGAGGCTACGACCCAGAGCTCCGTGAGCTCGTCCCCAGTCGACTCCGTCCATCAGGTAGACCCTAGTCCCTCTAGTTTCCTCGAATTTTCGATTACGCCCAAATCCCCCCATCACCGTCGTCGATAGATTCTGCCCACTCTGGTCACCCATTTCATCATCGGACTCGACCATCACCTCCGTGAGACCTCTCCCCACATTCTACACCAACTCACTCACCTTGGTTCGCCCCGGAACCATGGTCCGACCTCCACTGTCGTCGCCTCGCCGGAGGTCATCCATTATGACGCACCCGACCACCATTCCACCCCTAACCGGGTCGAGGCAGTTTGCCCTCGACCCAGCAAGCTTCTGGTATGGTTTTACAGGTCAAAGGGACCTCATCTGGAGGTCCAACGTTCGAGCCTAGGAGCTTTGCTCCTCCGTCATCGCCGGACCGCTCCTGTGGTCGTCGGCCTCATCGGAGGGGCTCATTAGCTGCGGAACGCCTTGGCGGAGCTTTTCCATATCTCAGCAGCAACAGAGGAGGACCTCAGCGCGCACATTAGGCCGACGAAGTTCGCCGACATCGAGTTCTTGGAGCATCCTCCTCCACCGTCCGATCGTGCCCACTCGCCCAGTTTTAATCTCGATCGTCCACTTGCGAGGAGCCAGCTATCGTCCGATCCTTCTGAGGCCCGATCGGACCGTCCATCCCGATGAAGGGCTGCCCTCACTTCTCAGCCGTCCGATTCACACGTGGCAGCCCCTCGTCTGTTGGATCCAAGCGTCGGTCTTCGAAGAGACGCCCGCTGCATCTCCACCGTCCGATCGGCCACGTGACACCCCTTCAACCGTCCAATAATAAAGGGGTAAATGACACTTAGGCCCCTTCTCTTTTGTTTTTGCAATATAGCCCTCTAAATATTTTAGTTAGTTCTTTTTATTTTGGAATATTTGCATAGGAGACCTTAATGTTTATGATATTTGCATTTTCATCCCTGCCTGTGTGATACACGTGCTTCGTCACGTGGTATTTGGACAAATTGCATTGTATGGGCTTGAAGTTTCTATGTGTTATAGAATGAAATTAACTTTCTGATATTTGCATCCATGCCCTTGTGAATGGTTTTATTCGTCATGTGCTAATTTATCTGGGCATTTTGCATTCTGTTCCCTGGACTTTTAGCACGTGGTGCTATTAAGTCCCTGAAACTATTTTTCCTTACATTTAGGTCCCTCTGTGCCTGGTACACGTGCATCACGCGTGCATATTTGGACATTCTGCACGAGGGACCCTATACTTTCTGGATTTGTTATTGTTGAGCCCTTGGAAATACTTTTTCTTACATAGGTCCCTGTGCATTGTGAGCCCTTGTTCTATTTAAATAAAATAGCAAATTAAGTCCAAATTGCATGAAATTTGGACTGTGGCTCCTGCCACTGTTAAAAATTTCACTAAAAATTTGGTACAATTCAGAGGCTTTTTGATATTTTTAATAATTCAAAAACCTTGCTTTTTCTTACTGTTTGAATTAGAAAATCAAAGAAAAATGGAAAAACTCTTTTAAAAATTACAAAAAATAGTGTAAGTTAATTTTACTGACTTTGAATTTCTTTCCATTTTTCGTGATTTTTGGATATATAAAAATCCTAAAAATTGAAAAACCCTAAAAAGCTCATAAAAATTCTAAAAAATTGTAGAAAAATCAAAAAAATACAAACTCTTTTTCTGGATTTTATTTGTTGTTTATATTTCTATAAAAGTTATTCCAGACTTTTATAGATCCATTTTATATTTTAAATGGATTTTTCAAGTCTGGCTGGACAGTGGTTCACTGTTTGTGCTCTTTTTGAATTTTAGAAAATCATATCAAAATTGGAAAAATCTGAAAAATTCACCAAAAATATTAAAAAACCTAAAAAATATAAAAACATTTTTGTTTGAATTTTTGGATCATTCTTGATTGATTAAATAATTGGTTGTTTTTGCCCTTTTCTACATTTCTTTAAAAAATTCAAAATACAAAAACATTAAAAAAATATAAAAACCCACCAAAAACACATTTTCTTTTCATTTTTTATCTTGACTACTTCGTAGGACGCGAGGCCAATTCTTGCTCCCTGATTCCGACCCTGGGTGCTACACCAGGCTAATCTCATAGCCAGGACCACTATAGCTTGATTTTATTGATTTCATCTCTTTTTGATTGGTGGTCCGTTTCACAATTTTCTTGATTGACCGATCCCTCTTCGAGATCCGGGTCGCAATGACCCTAGTTCTATTTCATTCACCTGGGTCTAGGTAGATAATTTTCGGCACATCATGCGGCTTTGATGATGCCTCCTGGAAGATTTGATGGTCCGGACGAGGAGGAGAACGTGGGGTGCACGTGGCCGTCAGATCATGGATCTAACGACCTGTCAGACGGATGGCTCGGATGAAGTCTGGAAGCAAGGTGCGATCCGACGGTGGAGAGATGGGCTGGATGAACTCCTCTTGGGCGACCTTCTCCGGCGAGCTGGGAGTGCTCCGAGCGTCCGATGGAAGATCGGAAAGGGGTTTCGCATCGTGATGACAATCCGCCTCTGGTGGTGGTGGCCGATGAAGCTCCCAACGTTTCGATCCTCCGACGAGGGAGGGAGGACCTGGGCGACTCCGACGAGGGGTGCAAGATGCGACTAAGGGGGATATCTCGCACTTATTCACCTGCAAGGGAAAGCTCGTTCTCAGAGGACGACTCTGGCATGGGTTATTTGAGAGAAAACGAAGGGAAGCAGGGTGGTTTGGCGAAGGGGGGTCCCGGCTGAGGCAGCGGAAGGGATCGAGCCCGATCTTGGCTCGGATAGCCAAGATCGAGGTGATCAGATCGTAGACGGAGGGTGACGATGAGTCGAGGGATCTATCTGTACGGATATGGTGAGGTGAGGGGGCTCCGGCTACTGAGGCGGAGTTGGCAGAGCGTAAGATGAACGGTCGAATCTACTTGTTAATCTAGATACTAACAGGGGTACCTGATGGGTGGAATCGTCTGTAGGGGAGATGCTAGATCTCCGACGATCTTCGCCTCGATGGAGCGATGCCTCCAGAGGCTCGAGCTGCGCCGACGGCGGAGCTTGACAACGGTGGTCGCCAGACATGGGGTAAACACCTCTAATCACTCTCTGCAACACCCTCCGCACTCGTTGTCACTCGAGGAAGAAGGTGGAGGTCATGGGGATCGAAGATGGAGGCCGAAGGTGGATGAAATGATGGAAGGAGGCGAAGCTATATATTGGTAGGGGTTCGGGAAAATGGGAGTCGGGTGAGCAAATCGATGCACGGATCCCCAGGTAGGAGGTCGGGCGTGGATCATTGATGTATCGCGAATAATCGGGGCCCGAGGTTTAAGGAAATGGGTGGCGGATCGAGGCATGAAAAATCGGAGAAATTGGGTTGGCGCCAAGATCCGCGGGGCTTGTGGTCCTGGGGGGGAGTTGACCCGGGGTCAACATCCCCCGTGGACCAATCTGAATCCAGCAATTATTAAATATTTATAAATTAAATAAAAAAGTAAATGATTTTATTTCAAAATATTTTCAACATAAAAAATGTTTATTATTTTTCAAAGTATTTTTTGTGATATTTATTTATTTATTTGAAAAATAAATTAATGTATATACATAGTATTATATTGTATATAGGTATATGTACCATGTATTTTTTATTTTTATTTTTAATTATTTATTTTTGCACAATACCTATTTTATATTTTATTTATTTACAACATAAAATATGGGATTCAAAATAATTTTTATTTAATTTTTATTATGTATTTACACGGGTAAAATAAATATGTATAGGTACATATATACATGGTATATACAAGGGGAAGAGAGAGAATTTATTTTTGTTTTATTTTTTTTATTTTTATTTTATTTTTATAAATATATACATATTATGAGGAACATGTA
Source organism: Ottelia alismoides (assembly GCA_037367405.1). Taxonomy (NCBI): domain Eukaryota; kingdom Viridiplantae; phylum Streptophyta; class Magnoliopsida; order Alismatales; family Hydrocharitaceae; genus Ottelia; species Ottelia alismoides. Next base: position 1,835,422 of record JAZKJV010000022.1, read on the forward strand.
ATTATTTTTATTTTATGAAAATAAAATATATACATAAAGAGGAAAATCTATGTATGATGGAGAATGGCCCTATCTCTCTCTACTTGTTTTATTTTGCGGTCAGGCCAATGATATCTAGCTTTGATCGTGACAATCAAAAATTTGGGGAGAAGAGTATTGTTTAGTAGCTCAAGGTTTCGAATCCCCCACCTGTCATTCGATTTAGGTCTACAAATGTGTTCCTAATGGACCTTGAGTCTTCAACAATCTAACAAGCAACCATTCCATAAGAAGTGCCTATGAATTTTATTAATGTATACAATAACATGTTTGGGCAGTTTCAATGATGCTAGCGTGTTATTGATCTGTGGGATCAAGGCTGAATTTAGCAGGGCCGACAAGAGGGTAGCGCCAATATACGAGATTTTCAACTGTTGAGTTTCTTTTCAAACTTTTCCACAAGAGGTATCTAGTCAACACATTTTAGGGATATGGGAGATAGTGGAATGCCAAGGTAATTTATGGAGATTTTTTAAGTTCCCAAATGATGATCTCAGAAGCAAGACTTTCTTCTTAGGGGCACATGTTTAGGCAATGAATGGTGGATTTGGATTGGTTGCCAAAGAAGAGAAATAAAACTTACACATCTTAGGGCACTTTCATTAAATTTGATAAAGATTAGAATGTTATTGGCAATAGGATATTCGTAATGGAGAGATTCTAGTCGGGGAGTTGATAGCCATCGATGAGATTGTTTTTGGATAGGTTCTGCAACATTCTATCCAGGATGTTGATTATATTGATGAAATCGTGTCTTAGTCCTCTAGTACTTAGTCCTCTAGTAGGATTGTAGAATTCAGAGGTAAGATTATTTGTTTTAAGGGATAGAGATGTGGTGTCAAGGAAATCACTAATCCAATTTAAGAAGGTTTAGGGGCAATCCGAGAGATCAAATGCTTTTGTGACAACGCTCCTCTTCACCATATCAAAGGTTTTTTTAAGGTCAATATTATTTAGGATCATGACTTTTGTTTTTGCTTTTCCCAAGCCAAGACAATCTCCCAGGTGATGGCAAATGCATCGGACACACTTCTACCCTTGGGAAAGCACATTGAGATAGTGGGATTAGGTCTGCTAACTTGGGAGCCCAGTGATTCACAAACACTTTAGAGATAATCCTCAAAGGCATGTTGATAAGGCTTATAGGTCTGTAGGGAGATTATGGAGTTAATGAACAACTCCTTGAGTTCGAAGTTGTGCGTAGTGAGTAGATGGACCATGGCCATGAACGCATCTTTTATGAGACCCCAATTTTTTTTAAAAAAAATTGAGATGCATCCATCGGAGCCCAGATGGTTTAGGGTTCATAAACCTAGAATCCTGATCTCAGCCAAATAATTAACTATACAAGGACAGGAAAAACTGTTGATTTACGTAAAAAGTCAAATTATATATTTTAATTGTAATGGCTTTTGTTCATTTTAAAGTATACATTATGACGATTTTATTGTGCATTTTAAGTTTCTCAACGGTGATATAGCAACGATCCTTGCAACGAATTACAAATTCGTCACGAAACGATATAATGACATTTTATTATTTGCAAACCTAACAAAAAAGGAAAATATCACTATAAGTCCTTATTGTTGCGTAAATTCCATTCTTGCACATAGATGACACATAACAAGAAAATGAATCTAACTAGGTCTAACGATATTTTTTGCCATCGTCGATGCAAGTAGTTCTTAAATATGTAATAAATGAATATTATTCGATCACAAAATTGTAATATTTTATCAAAGAAATGCACATAAATTACACAAATTAGTTTAGGACTCAAAAGTCAAACCTATCGTCGCGGTGTGTGAACAGAGATCAAGTAGCTGCGTTCTTTCTCCAAGTTGACTCTTGAACCCATCAAAGGACCCCAATCTCTTTTATATGTACAAGAGCCACGAACTTCAACAATCATATCCATAAATATCTCTCCCTACACACTGCACAGACGAGCAGCATTACAAAATGGCAGCTCAGATGAGATCAACCATAATAACGGCAATCTTCATCGTCTCTGTGGTGGTCTCTTCTTCGCCTCTCTTGAGCGATGCTGCTCGAATAACTCCAGGTCACCATCTTCCTTCCTTTCCAGAAGTTCATGGGATAATTTAGGGCCTATATCCTCTCAATCGTAGTTTCCGAATCTGACCTTCGTGCCAGTTAACAAGAGGTGTGGATTATGTATGCAGATCGACTTGAGGAGCCCATACACTGCTTTGATTGTGTCTGCTGCGGTGCTAGACCTGCAAGAGGGTGTTGCAAGTGCTGCACCGGTCCCATTGGTCCCATAGAGAAGGCTTCTCCCAAGCCATGATTCCATCACCCGCTTATGCCATTCCATGCAGCTATTATATATAAAAAACGAAATAATTGGAGCCATGATTCCATCTGGTATTCCACCGTAATTTGGACGCATGTCGTTGTGTCTGTCGTCCAGAGTTGTTCTTCTGCTCAGTATGTATAATATCAAGTTGTTGCCCGCTCCTGTGATAATCTGGATTAAAGGATACTGTTGTGTTGGGTAATCTTAATGTTACAGCAGTTATTGACGAAGAGTAAAAGAATCACATGCACTTCTCGCCCATGATGATGCAAAAGCCAGTTAAAATCAGATGAGGCTTTTTTGTATCAAACCCCACTAATCTGCATGCTTTACTAAGGTTGAGCGGTTGTAAAATCTCCACTTCGTGATTAGAAAACAAATACAGATATCACTACGGAATTGGCAAGTTTTTGTATCAATATCAGAATTGCTACCTCATGAAAGTCCCCAATCTTATAAATTAATTTTGTGATATTAGTTGTAGAACTGTACGTGTACGTGTAAAGAAAATATTGTAGATATTGATATCATTCTTCTTTCTTTGATGATTGTATGTACTTTTTATGATTATGTTGGGTATCTAGATCCGTGAAGTTAAGAGCGGCAATCAAAAGATGACCAGACGTCCCGTCTCCCTTGTCTGAATAGGTTACGAGGGAGCAGAGCATCACAAATGGTATTCAGAATGTTTAGAAATCATTCTACATCTCGTTAAAATTCGATTAGGAGCGCATTGCCAACGTGTTTGAGTTGGAGTTGAGTGTAATTAATACTCTATTTTTCAAGAGAGTACATTAATTTGGGATTTTTTACATTGAGTTTACATCTTGCCAATCTTCTAAAAAGTCTCTTGGGTGTTTTTTTTGTTATCATTCGGTTATTTAAAAGAGCCGTTTAATTTATTTACTATAAGAATGGAGGGGTCATCTGATCATTAGAGTTGGTAATATAATCCTTTGTTTCTGCACTGCAAGGTAGAACTTCATTAGGCATTTTTTGAACTATTGCTGATTGTCATCTTCCTTTGCTATAACGAGTATTATTTTACATATACAACAAGCTAGGACCTCAGCTTAACAACAAATGTGGTCTACAAGACCACCGCCGGGTCGCCTATGTTTCTAAGTAGGTTTTCTTGAGAAGATGTTTATACAATGGTTAGCTTGACCTAGACGGTAAGTGGTTCACAAAGTTAAATCTTTTTGTGCCCCTTCGATTACAAAGTGGTCGACAACCCGCACAGATCGCAGTGGATCGGGAGATGAAGATGCTTTCCACTTGCTGGGGAACTTCCGGTGATGGCTCATAAGGAGTGGCGTCTTAGGTTCTGCATCCCAATTGTGATCAAGTTCCCATTCCTTTGGGACCTGCATTATGATCAGGATATAAACACTCTCAACTGTGAATCAACTTTACATCACTTCAGCTCAGTTCTAACACCTTTTGACATATATCGCAAAATTTCCGGCAACAAACATGACAACAATTAAGAAATTCATGAGAAATATTACCTTGTCCACTGCGAGAGTAAAGACTTCAAGGTCACCTTCTGGCTTGATGTGGAAGCGGGTGAATGATTTATAATTTGCAATACGAAGAGATGAGAAAGCTTCGTCGAAGTGTACGTGGAACCAATTGATGCATATGTAGAGGTAGCTCCCAAAGACCATCGAGACAACAGGGGTTGAAAAGACCCAGAAGTAAAGGAAGACGGAGGCATAGTAGATCGAGGCTCTGCCACGAGAAAGCGAATCTATTCCTTTCTTGCAAATAGTGCTTCTGGTCACAGCCATAACCTGGATAAATGATCGTCGGGTAACATGTCATGGATTAAAAAGCAAGGTATTTTTCATTATGAACAGCCTGCTTACTTCTGGCACATCGAAAGCAGACATGAGATATTTTATACACGCAGGATAGAGTCCAAAGGTCCACTGTTCTATGCGAGCCCGAAGTCCAGTCGGATCAGGAAAATGTTCGCTTTCTGTAGCTCTATACCACTCATATAGTGTATGATAGCCTGGATAAGGGGTACAAGTGAAACTAAAATGGCTCACAAGGAACTGATGCATTTCAGCAAGTCGGATATTTTTGATAGGAGGAATTAGTGGCAGAAAATGCAATATACCCAACAAAACAAGAACCCTTACCTGAGGTTGCCAGCAGGCCGTGCCGGATACATAATTCTATTCCCAGTTCCATTAGCACCATAAGAATGATTGCCGCAGTCATATGGGCGAAGAAATGGAGAATTCCAATTGTGGCTCGCTTTTTTGGTGTTACTTTAGAAGGAACGAACAAATATGATGCAATGGTCAAAATGAGAGTTCCAGCAAGAGATACGTAGGAATATTGCAGCATGTGTGTGAAGGCGCTCCATACAGTCCCAAGAAAGTTGTTTAGGTGGCCAGACCATGAATCTTCTTTTAAGATGTGATCTAACTTACACTGCGTAAATTTTGAAAAGAAATTGCCATATAATTTAGACATAAAAGTAGAATCTTTTTATGGCAAAAAGTAATGAATCAACATAACGCCTCTTCTAGCACTTAATCACAAGCACACGCATTCTTATGTACAGAATTATGTCCTGAATATCACAAGAACTATGTGAATGGCGGTTAGCACAGTGAAAGAACATGCAGGTTACATGTCTATGATGTTCGCCTCCCTTGTAACCTCCATCGACACGGTTGCATTTACCAAATTAAGCTGGGCTGAAGTGCTTCCTTCAGATTATGTGAATTTCCTCATAATCAGCTCTTACTGAGGAAATGCTTTTACGTTTTGCATCCCATCTTATTACAAGTAATGGAAGACTTTCCTTTTTAAAGTCTTATCAACTAAATATTAAAAAAACTCAATTGAAGCTACACGACTATAATGAACACGTGCACCCGCTATCAAACGAAGCTTGCAACCATTTTAGATTGGTACTCACATACACAATATTCATTTGTAATGGTTCTCTCTAAAGATAACTGCATTTTTCACAACCACAAAGCTCAACAAAAAGTCAGGGACCATTTTTGAAACATTTTCTATGCGGTCTTCAGAAAACTACCTCAGATCACTGGTCTATCAAGTTTAATGTGCCGTACATGCTTTTAGCAAATGGATAGTTAATAAAAGAGATGTTGACCATCCTTTAAGAACCTTTCACACAAACTGCAAGTTGCATCTGATTTGGTGACATGCTTCCATATGAGTGGTGGTTTTATCAGAAAGTCAAGCGAAAAGCATGAGTTTAAGGAGCATATTCTCTCTTAAATAATCATAAATTCTACCAAGAAATTCTTTCAGATAAGCTGCAGGATGTGGAGATCTCTTGTAAACCATCTTGACCAGTGTAGACTTTTGTTTGTTATGAAAGTTAATGCCATATATGCAATCCATCCCCCCTGAAGGATTTCCTACGAAATCATCATGTTCGATAGTTTGCTTGTCTTCATTTTTTTTGTAGGAAAAAACAAAAAAAAAGTGTGGGACTAAATAATTTTGCAGGGCCTAGCCCTCTTTGTACAAGATGGATGGTGGTCAAGGATTACATAAACAATATCGGACTAAATAATATACAAAAACACATGAAAAAAATCAATCGAGGCTGGAACATATAACATGCATGTGAAGTTAAGACACACATCAGCCACATAGGTTCAGTGCTGATAGTTTGGTGAAGACATCTGCAAGCTACTTGGTACATAACACATTTATTTCAATGGTCGTTGGATCTGATCCCAAGCCTGTATAAATGATGGTTGCGTTTTTTACAATGTTATTAACTCAGCTATTAGCTGGTCCCAACTCAGGTAAATGAGGGTTGTGTTAGGTAGCCAACAGCCACCATAAAACAGCCAGCATAAAAGTCTGATATTTCAACATGAATTTAAGAAAATATTCGGATTTTGTTGGGACGTTCCCAGCTAGTGACGAGTTACATCGCACGAATGCAATGAAAAGTTGGCTAGGCCACTTTATTGTTGCCTAGATGTAGTTCAAAACTTACAAGGGTTCTCGCATGATGGATGCCTACAAATAGAGTTAGTCCAAAAGAGGTCACAAAAGAAGTTACAAATAGGTAGATAGAATAATGACACTTTGTCCGACAAATCGATGGAGATGATAGATACAATGGAAATGCAGAAGATTCAGATACTATATCTCCAAGAGACAAAATGGCTTAAAGAGAAAGCAATGGAGAACAGGAAGACATGCTTTAAATTATGGTATTCGAAAAAAGAGAAGGGCAGAAATGATGTTGGATTAGTCATTCATAAGGATTTGAAGGATAGCGTGGTTGAGGTGCAAAACTTTGGGGATCAGGTTATTTTGCTAAAATTGAAGATTTTTGGGAGGATTTGAATAAGAATATGGAAGGAATCATGCTAAGAGTTATTTTATTCCTATTCTATGTATTTTCTTTTCTTTTCGTCTCTATTATGTAATTTATCCAACAAGGTTTATCCAATCGATGTAAGAGAACTCTAAAGCCTCATAAATAAGCACTTCATAATTTTCACCCCATATGGTATCAGTGTGGCAGTCCTAGACCGAAGTCCAGTGGCCTAATCCTCTCCCTCTACCCACCAGACAGCTCTTTGTTTGCTCGCTCGCTTATGTGCATGCCACTGCCACCATCGACTTCTCCGAGGGTTGCACGTAGGCCACCATCGGTCCAAGGCATCAACGGGCCTATCCCAAGAGCACTGCCGCCTTGTCGCAAGCCCCTAAAAGAGGTATCTAGCGGCTATGCGAGGACACGGTTGTCGTCAAGTGCCATATCGTGACTCCATCGACGCCTAGGTCCCTCTCTCGACCCTTCCGCATTGTTGTCAGTAGTCACCACCATGGCCTTGGGTTCCTCACGCCATTTCTCTCTTATATCCTACTGTTTTTGTGATCTAGGGCACAACAAGATAATTTTTACATATTTTGGGTGATTTCAAGATGTTAAATATTCCATTCGCCCTAGCGTACGATTGTAGTTGATGGGAACGATTGTGGCATAGCGCATACACAGTCGATTTCCTATATGACCGTGTAGGCACATTTAGATCGATATACAACCCCAATCGAATTCTATCTAGGACACATGTTAGTATCTTGATTGCATATTAATTGTATCAGTATTTTGATGATGACAAATTTTGTGAGTACACATAGCTCTGCAAGTTTCATAACAAGTCGCTCCAAGTTTGAAGTACAAAAGTTGGACAAGCTGAAAACTGTTGATAAAGTGAAGAAGAAAAAGACTTTTACAATAAGTGTTGAAAGGCGTGAAATGAAAAGTTGCATTCATTGTAGCCCGAGAACTCCCTTATAAGGAAAAATTGCATAAAGTAGACATAATAAATAAGAAACTACAAAATAAAGCTCTCTACATATTTTTCAACCAAGGGAATTGTTCATCAAACAACATGTGCCTATACTTCACAACAAAATGGGATTGCAGAAAGGAAGCATCGTCATTTTCTTGATGTTACTAGGACACTTCTCATTCAGAGTCGTGCTCCTCATTCTTTTTGGGGTGATATTGTTCTAACGGCATGTTATCTTATTAATCGCATGCCGTCTTTAGTCTTAGGTGAAAAAATTCCTTTCTCACTTGCTTTTCCAGAAAAAGAGTTGTTTTCTCTCACTCCTCACGTGTTTGAGTCTGTCGCATTCGACTACCAGCTCTCTCAAGGTGTTGACAAGCTCTCCTAGAATTGTCAAATGTGTCTTTGTTGGGTACTCCAGGACACAGAAAGGGTACCGGTGTTATGATCCAATGCGCAGGAAGTATTACGTTAGTGCTGACATTACCTTTTTTGAGGTTGTGATGTATTTCACTCCTACAGGAGATTGACTGATATCCTCAAATAATTATGATAGCATATATATGTCACCACCACCAATACCTCCCACACCACCACCACCATCACCATCACCTCCCACACCACCACTACCACCCCTGTACCTGTGCCAGATCCACCATTACCACACCACTATACCTGTCGGCCCCCGTCTGCTCATGGTCACCGCTCGTCATCTTGCGTGCATGAGGTATGTTCTGATAATACAATTTCTAATCATGGGTCTAATGGTCTACCTGAGCAGGATTCTTCACAGAAACAGATGCAGATGCTGCAGATTTGAACCTACCTATTGCACATCAGAAGCAAAAGCATAGTTGTATGTCATATCCTATTGCTTTTGTGGTCTCCTTTTATCGCTTGACTGGCGATTTCAGGAATTTTGCAGTAGCTTTATCAGCAGTGGCAATTCCAAAGAATTATCAAGATGCGATGAAGGATAGCCGATGGCGGTTGGCTATGAAAGAAGAAATGGACGCTCTTCAATCAAGAGGCACTTGGAGCCTTGTTCCTACTCCTCCTGTAGTATCTACTGTGAGTTGTAAATGGGTGTTTACGGTTAACCAGAATGCAAATGGTAGCATCGACAGATACAAAGCACGCCCGGTTGCACGTGGATTTACTCAGACATACAGGGTGGATTATCTTGACACTTTTCTCCAGTTGCTCGTCATTCCACCTTACATATTCTTCTTTCTATTGCTGTCATTCGAGACTGGTCGTTAGTTCAGCTAGATGTTAAGAATGCATTTTTATATGGTGACCTACAAGAGGAAGTCTACATGCACAACCACCTGGATTTGCTATTGAGGGGGAGTGTTCACAAGTGTGTATACTTCATAAGGCAATTTATGGCCTTAAACAGAACCCTAGATCTTGGTTCCAGAAGCTCTCAAACTTGTTCGAGAAACATGGGTACAAACATTCGAATGCAGATCATTCCCTTTTTGTACAGAAAACATCCACAGGTATGGTTATTATCATGGTATATGTGGATGACATTCTCATTACAGGAGATGACATGCAAGGATTGAGAAGGCCAAAGGACTTTTGGGTCGAGAATTTGTCACGAAGGATCTCGGCACTCTTAGGTATTTTCTGGGACTGGAGTTTGCCAGAAATCAACAAAGGTTTGTGATGACCCAAAGAAAATATGTCACTGACTTGCTAAGTGACACGGGTATGCTTGGGTGTCGACTTGCCACAACACCAATGGAACCAAGCATATCGAGGTTGATTGTCACTATGTACAAGATATGTTTCAGAAGGGTTTTATTTCCACATCTCATGTTAGCTCGGAAAATCAAACTGCCGATATCTTCACCAAGGCCTTACTGAGAGGACCTTTTCAGAAGTGCTCGTCCATCCTGAGCATGATCAGCATCTATGCTCTATCTTGAGGGGGAGTGTAGAGATCTAAATGTTTACATTACTTATTTTCGTGTTTTGTATTGTTTCTTAATTTCCCGTACTTATGATTATCGTATGTAATTTACCCGTATGCTACTCTTCTATATAAGAGAGCCTAGGGTTCATGGAATAAACAACTCTTTTGTTTTTCCCAACAACAACCACTAAGAGCATAAGTCATACCTGATGTAGACGTTGATGTTGAAGCAGCTACCTCTGAGGATCCTAAAGGAGAACTGGTTGACCCAAAAGCAAGCATAATCTCTTTAAGTCGTACTACAAGTTCATCAAACCTCTGATCAGATGCATGTGCTAGACTACCAACGTGATGAGTCTGTTCTGCAACACGTGCTGAAGCAGGAAACCCATGCTTAGAGCAGAATGTTTCCTCCGAGTGACTTGACCTATGGCAGTAGGTGCACGATTGACGGGGTCGACTACCCGCTCCCTTGCCACAATTATCACGACCATGGTACTGCATAAGGCTCCCCTTACCATGAGATGCAACCATATCTGAAGAGGTATGAGACTGCTGAGTACCATTAGCAACCGGGAGATAACGAGAGCATGCTTAATCTGTGATATGCCTCCTCGATAGGATGTATGGTGGCATCAACAAGAATATGTTCTCGAGCAATGTCATATTCAGGAGCAAGAGCTGCTAGAAAAACTCTGGTCATCACTGAATCTCTGTACGCCTTGAGTTACTCTGGTGTGGCGGTCAAGGGAATGAAACCATGAAGCTTCTCAAACATACCCCTTAGAGAGGTATAAAGGGTATGAAGGGGATGACAATTCTATTTCTACGTGAATATATCATGCTGAAGTTATAGTATCTTCGACGCGTTTTTCATCAGAGAATATGTAGCGGCGAGAATGTACCACATAGCCTTTGCAGTAGGTTGAGTCAGAATATTGTCGACTATCTTTATTGACACAGTGCCAGATAGGCACACGTGCGCATAAGCATCATCTGCCTCCATTAGGTATTAATTACAGTCTTGTCGCTTGGCTCCTCCTTCGTGAGGATATGCTTCTTACCATTACATTCCATAAGGCTCATGAACTGCATGGCCCATAGCTTATAATTCATTCCATCCATCTTGACAATGGGTGATAAACCTTTGAAGGCACCTAGGGATGAAACATCTGCTTATTGTTTAACATGATGACAACAATCTCCAAGACTGGGTCTACAAACATAAATACTTGTGTCTGCACTAATATACAAGAAGATGGTTATGGGTGTAGACTCATACCACAATCTCTTCCATCCGGTAAAGGCCTCTTTGATGTAACTAGGGTGTCTTTAGATGATCAAATCACCCTAGAAACCGAAAAAACCCGACCTAACCAATGATGGAGTATGCGGAAGACACCCCGGGCCACAGGAGGAGACGCAGTGGCCTTAGGGGTCCATCGTAAGTCGCATGTGGCAGCAGCCTGGACCTCTGGTGGCGGTGGCTGCCGTTGTTGAATCATTGCCGGCGGCAATGGCTGGAGTTGTTGTCGTGGTTGCGAGCAAGGTTTGAAAAAATTAAAACAGAACGAGGTGGTTTCCCTCGAATCAATACGAGGCGTAGCCTCGAGGCAGTTGAGGCGTAAGCCTCAGTTTACAAGGATAAATATATATAAAAACTAAAATAAATATATAGTAATGAAAATTATATATATTCTGACTAACATATGATATAAATCATTATAAGATATGATAAAATTATAAAGATAAGAACACCGAAAGAAAGACATACACATGTATGAGAATGAATCTGTTGATATTCCCCAAAATTCTAACTATCTAACCCAAGTTGAAGAACCGTTGTATGCATCCCTCTTGCCATACCATACCCCAACAAGACAAGGGTCTCACTGCCAGATCGGCGAGCCTGGGGAGGGGGGGCTAAGGGGGGAGAAGGTGCACTCCCTTTGAATTCTATCTTGTTACTCCTTATTGGCATATTGAATAGCTTATTGTGTAACAACTTCATAAAATTTTGTTTACAAGTAGTGTTTTATATGATATTTGCAGATTCGTATATTTAAGGGTATAACTTAAGAGTTTTTGACATAGTTGGACATGTTTAATCGTAAGTATGAACATGAAAGCGGCCAAACTTAAGTATTCATCTTGTATATTTATATCCTAAACAACTAGATCTTTATAAATATATGAAAGTACTAATAGGACAAATGATTAACATAAAACATAATCTGAAAAAAAAATACCTCGTGGACCACCTCAACTGCCTCGACCAACTAAGGCGGTCACCTCTCAGTGACCCCCTGAGACAGCCGTTCTGAGGTGTTTTTAGGCCGCCTCGCCTCGAGGTGTATGCCTTGTGCGCCTCAAGGCACATTTTTTTAAACCATGGTTGCGAGGAATGGCCGATGACGACGATTGCTCAGGATTGGTGGGCAGCAGCGGTCAATGCGTAGGAACGGCAGGCAGCGATGGTCGGATGCGCAGGGTGCACAAGGGTTTTGGTAGGGTAAGGTATCTAGGGCACAAGCTCCAGTCGAGGATCGTAGCATGTGGAAAGGCGTAAAATGAAAAGTTGCATTCATCATAGCCCTAGAGCTCTGTTATATATGAGAAAACTCTAAAGGAAAATTACATCAAGTATACATAAGAAATAAGAAACTAACAAACAAAGACAATGAGATATAAATATCTCAAAAATAAGCATATGTAAAAAGTTTCAAATATATATATATATATATATGTATGTGTATCATGTAGGCATATTAAGTCCAAATCCTATTAATCGATCAACCTTCCTAATCCGATCGATCAACTGCCTCTAATCGACCAACTATTTGACTCGATTGACCATAACTGGCCGACCAACCCAATTAACCTGTCCGATCACCCGTGATGGACCAACCACCTTTTATGATCGATGACATTTTGAATGAAAACATCCAACGGCTATATTATGATCGATCATTTTGATCTATATGATCGATCAACTTGAAATGATTGATCACCTTCCTTGTATGATCGATCAAGTGTATCAAATCTTGATTATTTTCTTTCTGGATTTATTTCTAGCAGCTATATCTTTAAGAGGTCATCCCCCACCACGATAAATAAGACCCTAGACCATTTGTGGAGCGCACACATCCAAGCAAAGCATCTCTCTCTCTCAAAGCTCTATTCAAAGAGGAGTCTCTAGTTCTCTACTTCAAGATCACATCTTGAGAACCAGACGTCTACACGATTGGTTTGCAATTCAATTAATTATTACAGTGTGCATTTTCTTAACCTCATTATTCGCATTGCATATTTATATTTGATACTTTATAAATTACTCTAATCCTTACTTTACTATGATACCGTAACACTTGATTTTTGATCCAATGTATAAAAAGAACTTGGTTTGGAGATTAATAGACAAAAGTCGACGGTCATTTCATTCGGGATGGAGGAGGCTGATAGCGAAAGAATTTCTAGACTGATTGGTCGCCCTTAAGGGAGCCTTCCTCTACAGTACTTGGGTCTCCCGTTGGTGGCTGGTAAGTTGAGGAACTCAGGCTGGGAAGTGGTACTTCAGAGGATGGAGCAACGACTGGCTGGGTGGAAGGTTATCACTCTCTCGAGGGGAGGGAAATTGATTCTTCTTAAGCATGTTCTATCACTCATCCCTATTATCTTCTTCTTTGTTCGTTTAATGCCAGTTGGGATATAAAAAAAGGTGGAGGCACTGATGAGAAGGTTCATGTGGTCTGACGGTAAGCAACAGGGTTCGGGATTACACCTCGTGAAATGGGGAGAAGTGACGAAGGGGCATAGGGATGGAGGCCTGGGGGGTACGTGAGTTGACGCTATAAACAAAGCGCTTTTGGCTAAGTGGGTGATTCAAATATGGGGCTCTTCTGGCTCGTTGGCTGCCAGGCTAGTGAGGAAGATATATGGTGTTGGGGGGAGTTGGGGGTTGAGAGAGCTCATTATGAGTTTCCTCTCTGGGTCGGGATCCGGGTGGTGTTGCCTTTGGTTTCGCTTAGGATGCGCCCGAAGGTGGGGGATGGCCGTACTTTCAGGTTCTGGAGAAACGACTAGACGGGCGAGGGTGCGCTGGGAGATAGGTATCCGAGACTGTTTGCTTTGGCGGCGTCCAGGGAGAGCACTATTGTGCAGGTGGCTGACTCGGGCACGTGGTCGCCAGCTTTCTTATATGCTTTGTAAGATCAACGGCTAGAGGAGTTTATCAGATTGCAGGAGGAGTTGCCTTCACAGGGTGACCTAGATCAGGATATGGACCACTTTGTATGGGTGGGCAACCAGTTCTCAATTAAACGTGTGCATGAGGAATTGATGATAGTGGATGATGCCTAGGATACGAAGATGTGCCGGGATACGAAAATTGTTTGGACAACCAAGTTGTCGTGCATGATTGTCGTCTTCTTGTGGTGCTTGAGAAGAGACCGCATGTGCGATAAAGTGAGGAGGGAGAGGATCTTGGGTATTGAGGACACTATATGCGACAAATGTCATATGATGGAGGAGGACCTGGATCACCTATTCTTTAAATGCCCGATGTCGGCTCAAGTTTGGCAGGAGTTGGGAGTCTGGTGGGTGGCAACGGACAGGGCACACGCTTTCTGGAGGTCAATTCGAGCGATGGGGAGCAGATCTTCGGACGACGGCTCTGAACCTTTAGCAACACTCTGGGCGATTTGGTTAGGAAGGAATGATATTGTGTTCAAGAATCAAAGTTTACTCTGAAAATGTTGTAGCGCACTGTAAAGCATTGTATAACCCATGGGTTGCTAGGTAATGTTTTTCAAAATCTTTTAATGAAGCAGCCTTGCGGTAACTCCCAATAGGAGTTCACCTAGTTTTTATCAAAAAATAAATAAAAAGAACTTGGTGTATGATTTAAGTTGTAGGAAAGACTTTGTTGTGCAATCCAAAACACTTGTAAATGGTTGAGTTAGTTTGTGAGGAAATAACTCGAGATAGTGGAATAGTTGATTGACTCGATCAATCAGGAAATCTAGAGCCATGTGACTCAGGTCATGGTTTTACCCAGTGGGGATTCCACGTTAAAATACATGTCCCTTGTGGTTGTTCTTATTTTATAAATTGATTGCTTATATATGTGGTGATTATTATCTGTGTTATCAATTTGTTAGCCAGAATAGTTTGTTTAGCGATCCAGAACAACTCAAATTTGGTATCAGAGCATGTCTCACATAAAGGGCGTAACTGCAATCCGTGCATATAGCCTCCATCACTAACACCAACTAATGACAATCTATGGTAATACCTCCATTGTTTGATTATACTAGCTTTCCCTATAGGAAGATCTGCATGCATATTCATTTGGAAAGCATGGGATATGAGATATGGGAAGTTATTGAGAGTAAATATCAAAGGCCCAAGGGAATCATCACCACCAACAAGGAGAAGAAGCGGGCAACAAACAACTCCAAGGAGATGAACAATTTATTCTACAGAGCATGAAAGAATTCAACAGAGTATCTGTGAGTAGATCTACCTACAAAATCTGGAACCGACTTGCAGTGACATATGAAGGTACGTCAAATTTAAAAGAAAGTAGAATCAGTCTATTACAACAAAGATGTGAGCTTTTTAGGATGATTGAAATAGAAAGTATCAGCGATACGTATACTCGTTTCACTGAAATTGTGAAACACACTCCAAAATTTGGAAGTGGAGTGACAACGGTCAGCGAGAAGCTTGTGCGGCAGGGCTGATAAAGGAAACAATACTCATCAAGAAGCTTCGTTGATCGCTTACTGCCAAGTGGAGGACCACAACCACAATGAACAAGGAAGCAAATGACAATAATATACTTCCATTGGATGAGGTATTCAAAAAGCTCCTAGTCTACAAAATTGAAAATAAATAGAAAATGAAAATCAGTGCATATAAATGATCTAGCATGTTCAGCCTCTAATAAAGATAAAAGGAATAACAAGCTTTCATCACTCATCATTACAAGAATTATTTGAAGATGCAACGTGCATTAAAGAGAAAAAGGAAGTACGCAAAGACAATTATGTACCAAACAGCAAAGAGAAAGGAAACATTAGATTGGAATATCCCCTTCTCAAGGCAACAAAAAGAGATGTTCCTACAAAGGGAAGTCTTCCACAGTATTTCAAGAGAACATTGATACAAGTGATGATGTATACTTATCATACAAGAGAAAAGTTTCCCATGGTATTTTGGATTTGTCATCAATCACGATTCCATAGAAGAGGAAGGCACACAAGACGACCATGAGGTATATTTATCTTACGATGAAAATTTTACTGCTTTTCAAGAATTGCATGGTATTGTAGAAAATTGATGAGTAAAAATAAAGTTTTAAAGAAATCTCGTAAAGAAGAAAAAGAATCTCACCAAAAAGAATTTAGTTTTTTAAAGGATCAAATTAGTATGTTAGAAAATGACAATAGAAAAATTATGGATGATCTTTCTAAATTCACTATTGGAAAAGAAACATAGATTTATTGCTAGGCACTTCCACACAAAACTCCACTAAATTTGGAATAGGATATAATCATATCAAACTTCATCATGCATCTAGTTCTTTTATTCCAAAAGAAAGGTATTGATTCCTAAAAGTGAAATTAGAAATTACAAAGTTAACCATGTTGGATCCAAAGGAAAAGGAATACTAGGAAAATTTTATACAGGTGGATGGAGATCAACAAGAAAAGAGCTGTCGAGAAAAAGCTACAGGAGAACTCCAAATCATATGTGGCAGCATACAAGATGACCTCGAGCAATGAGAAGTAAGCTCTGACATGTAAAAACCATGTACAGGAAGATAGAAGAGATCTCCGTGGATCTTAGCAAGACCTCAACGGATGGACGCCGTCACTGCCATGATACCATGACTACCCTCCTTGTTCGTATGGTACAATATTTCCACCTTGTGATTTTTACTAGTAGTTACGCATCATATGGTATAATAAAATGGAGGAGAATTGTTTTTCAAAATTTAAAAAATCAAAGGTAAAATTTATTAAGGGGGAATGTTTTCAAAAGAAAATGGATGAAGCTTTTTGTATTTTTGAAAGAAGGTGAAAAAATATTATCAAAGAAAAAAATTTTACGAAATCTTTTTTATAAGTCAAAAGAGGGGAGGTAGAGATGTTAATCTCCAAGTTTTATTTATTTGTCATCATAAAAAGAGGGAGAATATTAGTATCTTGATTGCATAGTAATTCTACCATTATTTTGATGATAAGAAATCTTTGTGAGTACAGATAGCTTTGTAAATTTCACGACAAGTCACTCAAAGTTTGAAGTACAAAAGATGTGGACAAGCTGCAAATTGTGGGTACAATGAAAAAGAAGAAAGAAGGCCTATGTAATAAGCATATGTATAAAATCTCATAGATATATTGTTGGAGTATATGTGTTATGTGTCACTTATGGTGTAGATGGGTAAATGGATCACTCCAGGATCCATTAACCACATCAAGGAGTTTAGTCCCACATCTACCAGTGGTGGGACTTGGAGGTTCTGTGGAGGCTATATAAGAAGCCCCAGACCTGTTGCACCTAGCGAGAAAGTCCAATGCATAAATCAGCCTTTTGAAGCTCTCTCCCATGGTTTTATCCTGCTCCTTAGGGAGTAGGGTTCCATGTTAAAATTCCGTTGTTCCATATTTTCTTACTCATTATTTTGATACGCTTCCACGTTATATTTTCTAACATGGTATCAGAGCGGGTCGATTCTTGGTTGATTTTTTTATAATTTATTGTGGAAGATTTTTTTTGAGATTCAAAAATCGTAATGGTTTTCCAAAACCCTAATTTTGCTCGATTAAAAACGGATTTATCATCAGATTCAATTATGAGTTTATGTTTGAAGATAATTTTTTGAACCGAGGAATATTATGTTCATGATTCGCTCAAGACCAAGATCTAGGGTTTCTTCAGAAACCCTAATCATGTGTCGACACCAACAGAGCACAATCGATTTTGGTGATTTCGTTCTTGAAGATTTATTGCAGTTCGTGGTTTCTTGAAGATTTATTATGTTCAGGCGTGTTTTCGCTGAGTTTCGAAGAATATTCTAGGGTTCATAGAACCCTAAATCCATATTACATGCCCTAATCTTCAAGGCAGAAGCGAAATGTGACAGATTTGCGAGGAGAAACCATCCTCCATCGCACGTGCACTACTCCATTTCGATGGCGCAACCTCCAACCGCACCCCCTCAGTTTCTGGCGGAGCGGGCAGCGGTGTAATCCAACTTGCATGACTTGGCACGAGCAGTCTCCTCCATCGGTGCAACACCCTCGATGCAGCAGGCGACAACCTCCTCTCCAGGTGATTCCTCCCCCAAATCAAAGCCCATGCAGCAAAAGCCCAGTTCCAACCCAGAGGCGATGGCCCCTTCCCCCAAGCTCCAAGCACCAAGCTGCGCAGTGCTTTTCACCAGTGGCGATGTCTGTCTTGCAATGACGACATCACTAAAATAAGGTTCCCCTTTGGGAACCACGTGTTCCAGGAAGCCCTAAAGGGTGCATATCCCTTCGAGCTGCAGTGGGCTATTTAAAAAAAAGAACCCCGATTGGGTTGAGTATTAAAAAAAGGGGGGGAGGAGACGTGCTCTGTTTTGGGCCCATAATTGGATCAAATGTATTAAAAAAAAGGAAGAGAGAGAGGAGAAGAAGAGAGATAAGCAAGCCCGGTTGGGATAAGTTCTACTCGGTCCAATTAGACCACAAATTCCATTTTTTTCAAAAAAAGAGGGACATACAAAAAATTTGCAAAAAAGTGGGAAATGGAAAGTCTTAAAAAACATTTGAAACGACTACAAAAAAATATGAAGAAGAGATGGCTATAAAAAAAGAATTGCACGAAAAAAATATTTGTGGTGCCATGTTTCTCCCCACATTTTCTTATTTTCTTCCAACTTTGCTGATGTCATTGTTTTCTGACAAGTATGGGAGAAAGGGGAAGTCTTATGTAGATTTACAGGATATAGATTCATATTCTCCAGTCCAGAAACCAACCAGATTTTCCAGACTCTACAAATGTTCGGTTTCAGACTCGACGTTTAGATTTTTCCGAGTCTTCAGTATGATGTGCATATGTATGCCATCAGTTGCGAGGTCCCCATCTTTTCTGGTTGGCTCAGAGTTTTCATGTTTCATAGCATGGCCTTAAATTCCAGTTCAGCCATTTCAGTTGTCCGCATATTGTGGCGGGCCAAAGTACTCCGACGAGGAGACTCATTCTCAGTTGTAGTGACTCTAACAGGCGCAGTACAGAGCACATGCTCTCCGACAAGGAGATTCAGTTTGACTAACACGCCGGCCCGTTTGTCCTTCTCGCATTCACGGTATGAGAGGCAATGTCCTCGACAGCAGCCGGCAATTGTGCGTCTTGAGTTGAAATTGTCCGCAGTGTCTTATAGCGAGAGTTTGAAATTTCTTTCTGTTTGTCTAAGCAGAGCATGCATGCTCTAGCTCGAGGGGGAGTATTGGAGTGCATGTGTTATGCATCACTTATGGTATACATTGGTAAATGGATCACTCTAGGATCCATTTACCACATCCAGGAGTGTAATCTAACATCTACAAGTAGTGGAACTTGGAGACTCTGTGGAGGCTATATAAGAAGCCCCAAACCTCATGTATCCAGCGAGAAAGTGCAATGCATAAATCAGCCCTTTGAGGCGTTCTCCCGTGATTTCATCCCACTCCTTAGGGTCCTCAGGGAGTATGGTTCCACAATAAAATCTCGGTGTTCCATATTTTCTTATTTATTATTTCCGATACGCTTCCGCGTGATATTTTCTAACATATATATAGATGCATGCATATCATGTAGGCATATTAAGTCCAAACCCTATTGATCGATCAACCATATTGATCGCATCGATTATCTGCCTCTAATCGACCAACCTATTTGACTTGATCGACCATTACCGATCGACCAACCCACTTGACCTGATCGATCACCTTTGATCGACCAGCTACTTTTTATGATTGATCAAATTTTGAATGGAATCCTCCAGCGACTATATTATGATCGATCACCTTGATCTACAATATGATCGATCAACTTGAGAAGATCGATCATGAGTATCATTGATGATTTTCTTTCTAGATTTGTTACCAACAGTTATATTTTTGAGAGGTCATCCCTCATCTCTATAAATAGGACCATAGACCTTTTGTTGATAGCCCATATTCCAAGGCAAATCCCCTCCCTCTCGAATCTCTATTCAAGACCGTCTCTCTCGCTCTCTACTTCCATATCACATCTTGAGAGCCAATCGTCTACAAGCTTGATTTGCAATTCAATTAATTATTACAGCTTGCATTTTCTTAGTTTCATTATTCTCATTGCATATTTATGTTTGAGGCTTTATAGATTATTGTAATCTTTACTTTATTGGTGTATTGTAACACTTGGTATTTGATCCAAGGTATACAAAGGACTTGGTATTTGATCCAAGTTGTGGGAAAGAGTTTGGTGTGTAATCCAAAGCATCTGTAAACGGTTGAGTTATCCGGGGGAAATAACTTGAGATAGTGGAATAGTTGATTGATTCAGTCAATCGAGAAATTCCGAGTCAGATGACTCAGATCATGATTTTTACCCAGTGTGGTTTACACGATAAAATACTTGTCTCTTACGTTTGTTTTTGTCCTGTGGATTGACTGCTTATCTATTTATTCGCCATAAAATTTATTTAGCGATCTAAAATAACTCACACTTTATCATCATGTTAGAAATCAAGGGTAACATCTTATCCTTGCCTGATGCTTTCAAGGACTCGACATCCATCATGAACATGGACGAGACCAATTACAAGCTATGGTTCACATAGTTTATGACCATGATGTAGTGCAATAACAAGGAGCGCATTCTGATAAGCTGACCGACAAGACTAGAGCAAATGCTTCACGGAAGCAAGATGATGTATACAGAGTATCTGGCTCTCCAAGACAATCGCCAAAAAAATTGCCAATGATATTTTACACCAGTCTACTACCAGGGTGGGGATACCTCGGCTCCGCCTTTCTCCTCTCGTGGTTCGGATTCGCTTGGTTCCAAGGTGGAGGGAGCCGCCCTTCTGGATTCTCCGGTGGTTGGGGACCCTATGCGGGCGGTCCCGTCGTCTTCTTTGGGGGGGGTCGTTCCTGATGTGAACTCTTTTGGCGCGGGGGCGGGGGGTTCGTCCTCTCGTTCGGGCCCGCCTTCTGTTGCCTCGGTGCTTGTTGGGGTGCTCCGGTCTCCTTCAGTTGATTGGGAAGCTGTTCGAGCTGCTACTCTTGGGTTCCTGGGTCATGACTTTGGAGGGGACTTCATCTCCCTCGATGCGGTGCGTTGCTGTGTTAGGGGTCTCTCCCCGGATCAGCGGGAGAGACTCATTCACTCCCGGGATATCGTTGGTGTCCTCTGGCGGGAGGTGCGGGTCTCTGACGGTGGGGTCTTCTCGACGGAGGTCCGGGTGGCTTTGGTGAAGGGGGTGCCATTCTTGTCTCGGACGGTGCATGCTCTCTCTAAGGCGTTCTCCCGTTGGGGCCAAGTCCTTCAGATTATTGATGATGGCCTCGCCCCAGGTGCTGATTGGCGGTATTGCAGGGTCATGGTGGAAGCTCCGGCAGCGTTCTTTGCGGAGCTGGCGGGGAGGACCCGGTTTGACAAGCTGTCTTTGGGTCGTTGGACTTTCTCCCTGGAGCTCTCTCTCTTTCCTCCGCCGGTGACGACGGTGGCGCCTTCTGTGGTGGCCGGGCGGCGGGATTTTGGCGCCGCGTCTCCGGCGACGTTTGCGACAGCCGGTTCATCTCCTGCCCGCCACGTGTCTCGTCATGGGGATGTTCCCGATGCGGCGTCATGCACGATCCTTTCCTCACGTGCGGGTGGGGCGCCTCTTCGGTTCCCGCATGATTGGGGGAATTCCAATGACTTCGTGGCGGTTCAGTTGCCAGAAGTCGTTTTGCCTTCTGATGCTGTTATTCTCGACATTGATTCGTCTTCCACGGATGTCTCTTTTATGTCGGCGGATTTATTGCAAGTGGGCTCCTCTCAGGTCGGATCGGTCATCCCTTGTGACCCTTTGGTTGATTCGATTTGGGCCCCTCTTCAAGTCACTTCGGAGCAGCCCCTGGTGGATCCGGTCTCGGGTTCGGATCTCCCTCTCGGATCGGAGCATCTTCTTTCCGCGCCTAATGTGCCTTGCCCTTGCCCTATTCGTGCTGTACCTTTTTCAGGTTTCTTGGAAGGTTCTCCCTCTTCTTCTTCGACGGCGTCCCGTCCGATGCTCTTCTTCTCCGACTTTGCTTACCAGTCGTCGGACGGAGGGGAGGCTGTGCTCTTCCATCGGGCTGATATGGGCCAGCCACGTGCGCAGGACAATTTGAATCCCTTTATCTCTGATTTCGGCGAGGAGCCCCACCTTTCTCCTGAGGCCTCTGTCGTGCTAGGGCTGTCTCCTTCTTCTCGCTTTGGCCAAAGCTACTCTAGAAGGCGCTTTCTCTCCTCAAGCTCTGTTATGATCTCTGGATGCCAATCTCTTCGTGACGCAGTTGCTGAGGCGGCGGGCCTTGAGGTTGTCCATCCGCATGTGGGGGTTTGATTGGCCACTCGTATCTGGTATTTTTTGGGCCTCTGGCTTTTTGGGGGGATTTTTTTGGTTGTTTTTATGAAGATTCTGTCCTGGAATGTTCGTGGCTTGGGAGATGCGGATCGCAGGCGCATTTTGGGATCCCGACTCGTTGAATGGTCTTGTGACGTTGCCTTCATTCAGGAGACGAAGCTTCACTCGTTGGATGACTCTCTCTGGCGTTCTTTTGGAGCTGGGCAGCTTGATGATTTCCGGGCGCTGGACGCCGTGGGTGCTCGGGGCGGTGCCATTTTGGCTTGGCGTTCGTCCCGCTTTTCGTTCTCTTCTTGTCGGATGGGGCGTCACTCGATATCGGTGCTGTTAATTTGTGGTCGGACTAATAACTGCTTGGCTTTTTCTTGTGTTTATGCCCCTATATGTCATATTGCCCGTCGTGAATTGTGGGATGACTTGCGGGAGGATGCTGCTGCTTTTGGTGAGGTTCCTTGGCTGATTGGCGGGGACTTTAATGTTACTTTGCATGCTCAGGATCGCCCTCGTGGGCGCGGTGGTCTCGACCCGGGATCTGAGGATTTCTTGGAGTTTCTGAATGCTTTGGCTCTTGAATCTTTGGTTCCTAACGACATTTCATTCACTTGGCGGAATAGCTCCTCGCGTTCGCGGATCGATCGGTTTTTGGCGAATAACTCTCTAATGGATTGTTTTCCTTTATGTTTTGTTGCTTCGAGACCGCGCTCGTTCTCTGATCATAACCCCATCTTCTGGTCGAACGGGGAGGAGACCCGCCCGCATTCTATGTTCCGCTTTGAACGATCTTGGCTCCTGGAGCCTGGCTTCCGTGAGATGGTTCGTCAGCATTGGTCTCAACTTTATCCTTCTGGTAGTGCCGCCCAACGCTTTCACCACAAGATTTCATCTCTCAGAAGAATGCTGGCGTCTTTTAAAAGGGCTTCCCGCTCAGCTCGCATCGCATCCCGGGTGGAGGCTGAGGAAGTGATTTTGCATTTCGACCGTATTGAAAACGCTCGCGATCTTACTCATGATGAGTTGTTGGCTCGCGCAAATGCTCTGGACAAGGTCAGGCTGGAGGATCGTAAGCGTGTGATTGAATGGCGCCAACGTTCTCGGTTGCGTTGGTTAAAGGAGGGTGACGCGAATTCGGCGTTTTTCCACAGGGTGGCTTCGGGTCGCCGGCGATCTAATTTCCTATCTTCTATGATCATCAACGATTCACAGGTTCAGGGGGAGCGGGAGTTGGGTGTCGCTGTCTCGGACTTTTTTAAGGGGTGGTTTGGGTGCAGGCCTGCGCGCATTTGGCGGTGGTCGGGGAGGGGGGCTGCGGTGCTCCCTCAGGCGGATGCAAATCTCCTTTCTCGTCAGATTTCTTTGGAGGAATTGAAAGAGGCGGTCTGGTCTCTCAACTCTGATGCGGCCCCGGGGCCTGATGGCTTCCCCGTGTTTTTCTATAAGGAATTTTGGGATATACTCTCTCAGGACGTGTTGGCGGTTGCTCACGAATTTTGTGCTGGCAATAACGGCTTCAACAAGCTCAACAAATCTTGTATTGCTCTCATTCCAAAGTCCCCCTCTGCCACCCGGATTGAGGAGTTCCGGCCTATTTCCATTTCAAATGCTATTTACCTTATCGTTGCTAAGGTTTTGGCGCGCCGTTTGGCCCCGCTTCTTGACTCGCTTATCTCGCCCTCCCAGGCGGCTTTTATCAAGGGCCGTCAAATTGGCGATTGCTATGCGGTGGCGTCCGAAATTATTCACGCTTGGCACAAGAGCGGCACTAGGGGTATCATGTGGAAGATCGATTTTTCTAAAGCTTATGACTCTATTGATTGGCGTTTTCTATGGGTTGTCCTTAAGAGGCGGGGATTCCCCCCGTTGTGGATTTCTTGGGTACGTCGGTGTGTTTCCACGGCGTCTTTGTCGGTTTTGCTCAATGGACGTTTGGCGGGGGGTTTCTTCCAGCCCCGCCGGGGTATTCGGCAGGGTTGCCCCCTTGCCCCCTTGCTCTTCGTCTTGGCTGCGGACGTCCTCTCCACAATGGTTAATAATGTGGTCGTTGCTGGTCTGACCCGTGGTTGCTCGTTGGGGCCCTTTTCTGTGTCGATTATTCAGTTTGCGGATGATACAATCTGTTTTATCGAAGGTGACGCGTCGAATATGGCGGGTATGGCGATCACCTTGGAGCTCTTCAGTGAGGCTTCTGGACTTCACATCAATTACAATAAGTCCTCCTTGGTCCCCTTCTCTCTTTCCTCGGCGGAGGTTGATGCTTGCTCGAGGATCTTGCGCTGTACGGTGGGTGCTCTTCCCATGGACTATCTTGGTCTTCCTTTGTCTATCGGTCGGGCTCGCTTAAGGGATTGGCAGCCGCTGTTGGATCGTATGGCTGCCCGCTTGGCTGGTTGGCGTGCCGCTCTCCTCTCTCGGGGCGGGCGCCTGGTTCTCCTCAAATCGATCCTCTCTTCTCTGCCTATTTACTTCCTTTCTGTGAAGGGGATGCCTAAGGGGATTCGTCGACGCTTGGATACTTATATGCGGTCTTTCCTTTGGGGCAAGAAGGGTTCTGTGCGTAGCGGCGTTCCCATGGTTGCTTGGGATGATGTCACTCGGCCTAAGAGGGAGGGAGGGTTGGCGGTGAGGAGATTGGCTATCGTCAACGAGGCTTTTCTTCTTAAATGGGTCTCTCGTCTCTGTGGGCCGGAGGATAATTTGTTGCTTAACTTCTTAAGGATGGTTGTTGGTTTTGACCGTCGGCTAGTGCTGGATTCGGATGGCTGCTTTTTGGCTTCCTCCTCTCACTTCTCGCGTGCTATTGGTCTCGCTCTGGCCAGCAATCGTGGTCGTTTTGTCATGAAGTTGGGCGATGGCTCCCTCACTCATTTTTGGGGCGATGATTGGACTGGTAGGGGGCCTCTTAAGGATAATTTCCCTCGGTTGTTCGCGTTGGCTGCTGACCCGGACGCGAGGGTAGCTTCTTATTGGGATGGTGCTGCTTGGGGGCCTTCCTTTGTGGCCAACCTTTCTGATCAACGGCAACTTGAGTTTATGGCCCTTCTGGAGATTCTGGCGGTCTCGCCCTCGCCTTCGGTGGGCCGTGATCACCTTTGCTGGAAGGATGGCCCTTTCTCTGTTCGTGTTGCTTACAGGGCCCTTCTCCCGGCCTTGGTTGGGGTGATGATTTGCTAATCCGGGATTGCCAATTCTTTTGGGGTCTCCGGGTTCCTGAGCGGATTGGCATCTTCCTCTGGTTATTCCGTCGTGGGCGTCTACTCACTCGTATCAGGTGTGCCGCTATCTTCCCTTCAGCTGTGCCTACTTGTGGTCTGTGCAACCTGGAGGATGAGACTATCGACCACCTATTCTTTGGTTGCGGCTCTTCGCGTGCCATTTGGGTGGATCTGCCTTGGCTTGACGTTACGGACGCCGCTTCATTCTGCGACTGCTTGGTTCGCTCGAGGGCTAGATGTAGGGTCGACATTCTCTCTGTTATCGCTCGGCTGTGGTGCATTTGGACTTCTAGGAATGAGGCGCTGTTTTCTGGTCAGAGATTCTATTTGGAAAATGTCCTAATTTCTGCTTCTCGGTTGGTCCGTGACTGGTCAGTTGTTTAATTGTTATTTTGTGTTTTGTCGGGGCATTGGTTTGGAGGTCCAGTCCGACTATGGTCACGCTCTTTTATTTCCCTTCTACCATTTGTATTCTCCCACTGTAAGTCTCTTTCTTTCCTTTATTTTCTATTAATAAATTTGGGGTGGGCACCGTCGAGTGCGCCCCCCGTTTTTGGAGTTTCAAAAAAAAAACTATTTATAAGTATAGAACAGAAGAAATTGTTTCAAACTACAAAATAGCAAAGAAGGAAGCAAAAAAGTTGAAATGAAGCAAAAACAAAAGCATATGAAGTTTTTATAAAAAGCTCAACTCTAAAGAGGGCCAAAAGATATATTCAAATTGGTCAAAGCAAAATAAAGGAAGATCGAAGATCTTTCTCAACTAAGATGCATTCTCAATGAGGAAGGATCCGTGCTTGTTACACAAAAGAATGAGTAATATAGAGATTGAATGAAAGCAGTATTTCCATAAGTTTTTCATTGGGCAACGGAATATATAGATCACTTCGGGAGATCAAGCTAGGAGTGAAAGTTACATGAATCGTGCAATTCATAGACGATAAAATGAAGTAGAGGAGGCTTTGAAAATTATGAAGCATAAGAAAGGTGTACGACATGATGACATTCCTATAGATGTCTCAATAGTTCTAGCTGAATGTTGTTGGACTTGGCACACAAATTTATTCAATGTTGTTTAGAGAAGCAAGAAAATGCATGAAGAATGGAAGAAAAGCATAATGATGCCTCTATGCAAGAATAAATGAGATATTCAAATTGTTTGAATTACATAGCTATCAAACTAATGAGTCGTACTATGGAAATTTGGGAACATGTAATCGAAAGAAGTTAGAAGAAAGTTTCCAAAGTAACAGAAAACTGATTCAGATTCATACTAGATTGATCGACCATTTAAACTATCCACCTATTGAGGAGAGCAATAGATATTTATAAAGCTAAAGGAAGAACCTCCATACAATTTTTATTGATTGAGAGAAGGCTTGTGATTCAGTTCCATGGGAGATATTTAACGTGCATCAAGTTTAACATGGATTTTAAGGAAAGGATAGGGGTACAAGAGTAATAACAATGTTTCAGTGGAGGGCGCAATTATAAATAGCCTTGATTTATATATAGCTAGTAATCGATGTGGTTCTAATTGGTTGTCAGATAAGGTGTATTACGTCAAGGTCAATTTGTATCCATGCAAACATAGCCGACAAGGATTTTTCCTCGCATATATGTCCTCACGACTATATTATGGAGAGTTTAGGAGAAGAAAAGTGCATGTCATGTACATTAACCTTACAAATGATATGCATGATGCGACTTCATTTTCGATCCAAACGCTTAATCCATCTTACTATATATTAATGGTTGTGGGATAGGTA
Source organism: Ottelia alismoides (assembly GCA_037367405.1). Classification (NCBI taxonomy): domain Eukaryota; kingdom Viridiplantae; phylum Streptophyta; class Magnoliopsida; order Alismatales; family Hydrocharitaceae; genus Ottelia; species Ottelia alismoides. The sequence continues at coordinate 1,862,629 of JAZKJV010000022.1, forward strand.
TTATTCAAAATTCTATTCCCGCGGTCGATGAATTTTATTTATCTACATATATGTCAATGTTAAATATCGACATTTGTTAAGTATAAATTAAAATGTTTTATGTATTTTATATTATGTGAACATAGTATTAGAATAGAGACTTATTCTCGAAAACTGTAGAGGCAAGCATATCCATCGTTGCAAGCAAATCTGATATCAGATACGAATCACTTCTATTGATGGCTACAAATCACTTGATTTGACAGTGGCGTAGAGGATCATTCGAATAATATTTAGTTCTTGGATATGGACTCTGACTTATCTTTATCCTCCACTTACCATTAACTTGCAGCACACTCCAATTTCTATATAAACCACATATCAATGTCCTTTCCCCTGCCTTACACCATCCTTCCCGCCACTCCGACCCATCTATATGGACCTTTCCCTCGCCAGTCACCATCCATGTCATCGCCCTCGTCTGAATCAACATCCTTTGCACAGCACATGGGTTGACTTCCATCCTCGAACATCATAGGAACTTCATGCATACTTATAATATCGCGTACTCCATCCTCGAGGTCCCTTGAGTTAGGAAGAAGAAATCTGGTAAACTTCCAATTTCTAGCAAATGTAGAAACACAAAAGATCCTAATTTCTTGATAAAAATAACTTCGCCGTTATCTGGGGATGCCGCTGATGGTGGGGAGGACGAGGTTGCGGGATTGGCTCGGAGTCGTGGAGAAGGTGGAGACGAGGCAGGCAGGTTGGAAATCGGCCATTCTTTCGAGGGGAGGGCATTTGGTCCTCCTAAAGGCGGTCTTGTCCTCCATTCTTATTTATTTCCTATCCAATCGCCGGTTGCCGAAAGGAATTCGTGATCGATTTGAGAAGCTTATGCGCAGGTTCTTATGGGGCAAACGGGGGGAGATGACAAGGGGCGTTCACCTTGTCGGATGGGAAGAAATTACGCGCCACAAGAATGATGGGGGCTGGGGTAAAGCATCTGGAGCAAATGAACGAGGCCTTGCTTCTAAAATGGGCTAGCAGAATTTGGGGTCCTGGGGAGGATTTTTTCTCTTCCGTTCTGAGCAAGATATACGAGGTCGGGGGGGCTCCACCAAGACCGGATGCTCGCATGGACTCTCCCTCACCGTTCTGGAGGGGGATGGTTGATGTTTTCTCGAAGCATATCTCTCTATTTAGGTCGGTCCTTGGCGATGATGGTTCCTTAGCTTTTTGGGCCAATGACTGGACGGAGGGGGACCCCTTTGCGTGTGTTTCCCGCGCTTGTTTGCTCTTGCGGATGATAAAAATGTGACAGTTGCGTCCTGCTGGTCGGACGGTAAATGGTTTCCGCCTTTCTCATCTAGCTTCTCCGACCAGAGATTTGAGGACTTCCTCACACTGCTGGATACCATCAAGGAAGTGGGGCATCGAACGGAGGGGAGAGACCATTGGGGGTGGAGAGCGGGCCCTTTCTCGGTTAAGAAGGCCTTTGGGGCAATTTGCAGGCCTCCGCCTTCTCGGTCGGAAGTTATCTCTCGTGATTGTGCGTTCTTCTGGGCTCTCGTGCTCCCTGAGAGAATTGGTTTCTTCTTGTGGTTGTTGCATAGAAAAAGGCTGATGACGATGGACAGGTATGCTACTCTTCTAGGTACCACCTCTGATAGGTGCCTTTTGTGCGATGAGGCGATTGAATCGGTGGAACATCTATTCTTTAAGTGCCCCAAGGTAATTCAGATTTGGGGGGGGGGCAGATTACCGTGGTTATGTGTCGTTGATCTGGCGTCTTTCTGTGGCACGATGGTGGCGAATAAGAGCAGGGTGAGGAGGGAATTAATTTATCTAGATGCCATTCTGCGGGCTATTTGGCTGGAAAGCAATGCTCTTTTATTCTCTGGACAACGATTCTACAAAGAAAACGTGGAGATTCATGCCCTGAGATTAGTGGAAGAGTGGGTGTTGTAATTGGTCTTCTAGCTCTTTTCACTTGTTTTTTACTTATGATGTTGTGCGTGTATCTTTAAATAAATAAAGTATTTTTGGGGCGAACACCATCGAGTGTCTCCCCTGTTTATGGCTTTCAAAAAAAATGTCCCAAGCCGCTGAAGTAAAGAAGGTATCAGCTTAAAAGATTTCGTGAATTATAGTGTATTAAGTCTCAACACCAATGAAAGAATTCATAATGAGCATAGTCAAAATATTTTTCAAAGATGCCAAAATAATGTTTTAAAAAATTAATATATATATATATGGAAAAAAATTAATATATATATATATGGAAAAATTAATATATATTTTTCAAGGGTGCCAAAAAATTAATATATATATATATATGGCTTTGATACATTTAGAGTAAAACAATGGATCCACCACAACAAAATTTTCGTGTGATGATCAAAGAATTTCATTTTCATTATTATATCACTAATGAATATAGGTTATTTCCAAAATTAACTTTTAACTTTAAATTTAGGAGACAACATATATGTTTTTATATACAAATCATATACCAACAATTATATGTTGGCATTTCTTTATAATCATTGTTGAATTTGCGATCGTCGTTGCAATTTTAAAATAACCTTATTACAATTATTTTATATGAACATTTAGCAATTAATGACATTTCCGTTTTCTGCATCTAATGTAGTTTTCAAGGCAAATTCAATTAATGTTCCATCATTTCCTATTTGCTCTATTGCTTTCTTTTTTGCAAGATTTATTTAAGTCTTATGGAATTCACCATCGGAAAGCACAAAATTTTGGAAAAATCATGTAGAATTTTATAAAATAAATATAAAGCATTCTTGATACAATCTCTTTAAAAAATGGTAAAAATTAGCACAACTACATGGAGAATACATAAAAATACATATTATATTATTTAACCTTAAATATTTTGTCATCGATTTTATGTGCAATTTTCCTTATAGTTAGAATTTTACGTGTGATTTAACTTGGTAAATGATAGGAAAGGCAGCAGGAAAATCGAAAAATACGTAAAACTTCAGCTATCTGTAATTTCTAAAAATAATGAAAACAACGTAATTCTCTTGATTATTACAAGATTCTCTTGGTTATTACTTGCATAGGTAATAGAATTTCATCTTTGTTGCTTCATGGAAACGCATCTACTATTTTTCCTCTTAAGCATTCCTTATTGTGCAACGCACGGGGCCATGCACTAGTTAATATTATATATGATAATTACTAAAATTTATAACTTCCTTTCTTATCCTCTTTATGAGCTCCACGCGCATCTCCTTAGTCAAGTTACGCTTTAGTTTTATTTAACATGTAACATCTTACCAGAAATAAGAAGAACGATAACTTTAAATTAAAATATAAAAAAACTCAATTATTCTATTTTACTTCTCACAAGCCAACCTCACATTTGGTAACGTAAGCGGTTGTACCTTTCATCTCCTTTTCAAGTGAGCTTACTTCATCTTTGATAATTACCTATGCTCCAAACCCTGCTCCCTGAATACATCCTCATTGCTTTCTTCATTGTTCAGAGATGTAGAATAGAATCCTCTTTACTCATGTCATTATCTAACCCCAAAAATGTGAAGCATACACTATATATTAATATTGTTGCCTTCTAGGTCAAGTTTTCCCTATTTGTGTGCTATCTTTCAGATACATTTTTTAGATCGAAAATCAATAATACAATAATTGTATATATTTGCTTTATAAAGTATTTATAATTAATCTAGTGGAATTATTACTTTGGCTAAATTCATTGTAGTAAACACTCTTTTTTACATTAATTCACATCAAGTCTGGGCAGATCGACTATTTTAACAAATATCACCGGTCTGCTTCAAGGTTCAGTTTTGAGTCCATTCCTTTTCACTTTGATTGTGCACAAGTTGAATAGTCACATTCAGGATGAGATACCTTAGTGTACGTTGTTTCCTTATGATAATTGTCGGGATATTAGTTATCTTTATTATTGTTTTCTTATTTTCTACTTTTGTTGTTTTCTTCTTGTAATTCGCCCAATAGGTTCATCTCCTATATAAGAGAACCCTAGAGTCTCTCATTAACACAATTCATTCTTTTCCATCTACATGGTATCGGAGCGATGATCCTAGACTGGAGTTCCCTTATCCCACCAAACCATAACCCTATCCGCGCCCCCCTACCTCCCCGACCACCGACTGTCGCTGACCCTTCCCCCGACCAGCACTAGCCGCCTAGGCCGTCGCCACGCCCCTCCAGCAGTCCGGGCAGCTGGCAGGCCTCCGTCCAGCCCCTCCAATAGCCTCCTAGGGCACAGCCCGGCCTCTTCGACCGTTGCTCAGGCCCAACTCCGAGCCTCCCAAGCTGTCGTTGCCCTCTTGTGAGCCTATGTGGCTCGATCTGCAGTCTGAATAGGTCTGATTTTGACTAGAAAACGTGATTTCAGACCTTTAAATCGTGTTTTCCAGCCCTAACAAGCAGCGAAAATTGATGAGGATGGTTGTATGAGTATACGCGTACAACCAATCATATGTATGATCGTGTAGACTCATTCATATCGGTCTACTCCCCAGTTAAGTTCCGTTGTTCGGCTACTTTTCCATCATGTCAGAGAACAAGGGTGACATTTTTTCGTCCAGAACCTTCACGGGCCCGGCTCCCATCGCTAAGATGGATGGGACCAACAATGAGTTGCAGTCCATGCAGTTATCTCCCTCCCATGCAGTGCAACAACAAGCAGCACATCCTGACAGATCCAGAGCCAACGGATAAGACTGGGGCTAATGCTTCTTGGAAGCAAGATGATGCGTATGTGAGGGTTTGGCTTTGTGGAACTCTCACCACGAAGATAGCCAATGATATTTGTTAGAGTATTTGGAGCATGCGCCACTTATGTAATAGGTGGGTAAATGGATGGATCCCTCCATGATCCATTTACCCCACCACTGAGTTTAGTCCCACATCTACCAGTGGTGGGACTTGGAGGTTCTGAGGAGGCTATATAAGGAGCCCCATACCTCCTGTAACCTTGGAGAAAAAGGAATGCAATATCCGCCCCTTTTGAGGGCTTCTCCCGTGGTTTCATCATGCTCTTTAAAGAGTAGGGTTCCACGATAAAATCCATATGATCTTATTATTCTTATCTTATTCCATGTTTCGCTTCCGCATTCTCTATTTTCTAACATGGTATCAGAGCGGGTTCGATTCTTGCTGAGTTTTTTATTTCATTGGGTCGAGAGTCGATTATGGTGTTTAGTTCTTGATGATCAACTCATGTATATTCATGTTCAAGAAGTTGCTTGTGTTCAAGTTCAAGATTCTGTTTTTTGGGGGGTTTTCTGAAACCTAGATTTCTTCATTAAAATTTCTTGGATAAGATTCATGGTTGAAATTTCGGGGGATTGTCCTGTTGTTCACACCATGTTTGGGGTTGTGCGGTTCCAGATGTTTCCGCCCAATTTGTATGCCCCAGAAACATAGGTCACCCTCGCGCACCTTCAACATCGTGGCAGTTGTATCTCCTCGTGGCGCTGCCTTTCGCACAGCAGCAAGGTGCCCCACTTCAGGCCCTCTTCTCCCAGGACTCCAAGCCGCATCACAGGCGGACATATCTCCTTCAACAGCATCATGTTATCCCCTTTTCCAGCCGATTCAGGAGAGATCCATTTTCCAGGCGATTCCATCTTCTTTGAGTGTGCACAGAGCATCTTCTTCCTGTGCGTTGGCGTCGCACACAGAGGCTCCCAGGCGGAGCCCTCATCCAGGTGGCGGAGTCGTAACCATCTCCACGCGTGAAGGCGGCATGCGAGGGGACCCAACAAGTGCGCAGGCAGACCTCCTTCCTTCAGGCATAGGGCGGCGAGTGTTCGCCCTCCTCAAACTCTTGGTGGCGACTCCACTTCCCGCTCGCACAGGTGCGCGCGCTCGCATGTGCAGGCGATGGCGACACCCTCAAATCCATGTTGTCGCCTTCCATGCGGGTGCAACTGCCTCAGAAGGAGGCAACTCGAGCCCCAAAGCTCCTGACGGAGCCCAGCAATGCTGACCTCCTTCCACATCTCCGCGCGACTTCGATTTTCTGCTTCGAGCCCCACATCGGGGGCGGCTTCTCGCAACCCTCTGGCCATCGTGTTGGCGCGCATCCAGGCGGCGCACTCCAGGCGCCGCATCTCCTTCCGCAGGCGGCGTCCATCTCTGCCGATCTCCAGCAGGCGGCTACATGCGGCAGCCATATCGGGGGCGGGCGACGTCTTTGAGAGAGGGGTTCCCACGATTGGGAACCTTAGGCCCCTACCTATTTAAAAAAAGGGTTATTTGTTGGAGAGCATCAGTGAGTTGTTCTGTCTTTAAAAAGGAGTGGGGGCTGGTTATAAAAAAAGGAAAGTGAGGGCCTAATTAAAAAAACCGAGGTTCAAGTTTGAAAAAAATATGAAGAAGGCTCATTAAAAAATGGAGGAGATGGGCCGAGAGTAAAAAAATTGAAAGAGGCGCATACAATTAAGAAAAGTCGTACGCACGTTAAAAAATGAAAAGAGGAAAAGCCAAAAAAATGTTGAAATGGCTTTAAAAAAATGTTTGCAAAAAAAAATGTTTAGACGGCTTATTATTAAAAAAATGATGAAAAAGTCGCAAGAAATTTTGTGAGAATTTTTCATTTTTATTTCCCCCAATTTCTTTGTCTTTTCCCAACTTGGTCGATGTCCATGTTTCCGCCAAGTATAGGAGAAAGGGGGAGTGTTGTGTAGAGTCACAGGTCTTCTTCATATGACATATTTTCCAGACCAGCCAGAGTTTTCATGTGTGGGCCAGAGTTTTCATGTGAGTTATAGGGACTCCAGCGTAAAGGACCATTCTCTATGCAATGCTAGTAAGGGTTTTCATGTGGTATCATAGGGACTCCAGAGTAGAGGACCATTCTCTGCGCCAGATGGGAGACCCAGTTCTCTGACGAGGAGATTTCTTCAGACTCCATTCTCCAGCGACCTTGGACCCCGACGAGGATTGTACTTCCATGGCCTTTTTCAGTTCGGCACTTTTCAGAGATGGAGCAGTTGCCCACATTATTGTGGCGAGCCAGAGTACTCCGACGAGGAGACTTATTTTCAATTGCAGTAACTCTGGTAGATGCAGTTCAGAGCACATGCTATCCGACGAGGAGATTCAGCAGACTCACACTCCAACCTGATTGTCCTCATCACATATACGACATGAGAAGCAACTGTCAAGGACAACAGCCGATAGTTGTGCGCGTTGAGTTGATATTGTTTGTAATGTCATGTAGCGTGAGTTGAAATCCTATCGTTCTTATTGTTCTTTATCTTCTTCCATGTTTCGCTTATACATTCTCTATTTTCTAACAATATTCTGAATCAGCCCACCACAAAGGCAGTGTGGGACACTTTGGCATCCACCTATGCTCAAGCGAAGAATGAGGCGAAGATTCTTCAACTACAGTTTGATATCTACAAGGCGAAGCAGAATGATCATCCTCTGCATGTGTACTACTCTTTGCTCTGTGGCATGTTTGAGAAGCTTCAGCGCTACATGCCTATTACCACATCTATTGCGCAACATAAGATGTATACGAACTCCACGATGGTTGGAGTCTTCATGGCTAGACTTGATACCGAGTACGATGCAGCATGTACTCAGCTTCTCACCGGAGCTACCATACCTCCCATAGAAGAGGACAATAGTTGTCTCTGTCGGATTATGATGCCTTATACTGCCATTTCTCAGCCATCTTCAGCGATGGCCGCTTCTCGTGGTTGAGGAGGGATAATCCAATCCAGAAGACGCACCCCTCGTGGCAGAGGCGACGGACGCCAGCGTGGCCCTTGCACTTACTGTCGTCGTTCTGGACATGCAGAGGATACATGCTACATAAGCATGGATATCCTGCTTCTGGTCGCATAGCAGAACAGATTGAGCCTTCAGAGACAAAATCTTCCAATGTCGAGCCTCGCATGGATGATATTGTCAATCGTATTCGAGAGATCATGACTCCTACAGCTGGCACCACCACTACAGATACCGCAGCCGCAGTCAGAGCCTCTTCAAGCTCATCATGTTTCACCTATGCTTTTACTAGTAGCACCGGTGCAGTCATGACAGAGTAGATTATGGACTCCGATGCTTCTCATCATTTATGTGGAGACAAAGCGCAGTTGAGGTCCTACAGGACTATACCATTTGGCGGATGGGTTGTCATTGCTAATGGTGACCACTTACCCGTTACAAGACAGGGGGAGGTGCATTTGACGTCGTTCATGCGCCTTCAGAATGGTTTATATGCTCCTGAAATACAGATGAATTTACTTTCCATTAATCATATTACTAAGGATCTGCATTATCGTGCTATTTTTAACCCTTTGTCTCTTGTGTTTCGGGACATATTCATAGGCAGGGTGATTGGATGTGGTCGTGAGCAATAGGGGCTCTACATACTAGTCCAACCTCCTCATGATGGTGTTTCTACTATACCTATTGGACCAGTCTCTCCATATATGTGGCACCTTCATTTTGACCACCTTCCTCTGCAGAAGTTGTGTCATGTTCTCCCTCCAATTTCTACGAGATTCTCCTTTCAGTCTAAGGCATGCCAGCTTGGGAAGCATCACTGTTCTTCCTTTCCATCTCGTCAGAGTCAGAGCAGTTCTCAGTTATTTGAGCTCCTTCATTTAGACATTTGGGATCCCAGTCGTGTTCCTGATCACCAGGGACGCCGTTTTTATCTAGTTGTGGTCGATGATTTCTCTAGATTTTCCTGTGTCTTTTTATTGAAGAATAAGTCTGAGGCTGGATTCGTAATCAAATATTTTATTACTGAGATAAAGAATATCTTTTCTGCCAATGTCAAATATCTCCGCTCTGATAATGCCATAGAATTATGCACTTTACAGCTTTCTGAGTTTCTTAGATCTCTTGGCATTGTTCACCAGACTTCATGTGCATATACTTCCCAGCAAAACGGTGTTGCCAAGTGCAAACATCGTCACTTATTCGATGTGATCAGAACCTTGTTTATACAAAATCGTGCTCATCATGCTTACGGGGGAGATATTGTCCTTATTGCATGTTATTTGGTGAACCGCATGCCCTTGTCTGTGTTGGGAGAGAAGATTCCTTTCTCGGTTGCGTTTCCCGAGAAGGATCTTTTCTCCATTACACCTCGTGTTTGGATCTGTTGCCTTTGTTCATGATGTCTCTCCAAGTCGTAACAAGCTCTCTCCTAGAGTTGTCAAGTGCGTATTTATCGGCTACTCTCGTACCTAGAAGGGGTATCGCTGCTTTGATTCTCTAAGACGGAAATACCTTGTCAGTGCTGACATTACTTTCTTTAAGTAATGTATTTTTCTCCTAAAGGTGACAGATTAACCCCATCTGACTCTGATGATGAGATCTACATGCCTCCACCTCCTAATGTTGTTCCTTCACCTCCCTCAACTCCTAATCTACCACCATCTCCCCATCCACCACCACCACCTACACTTACTCCTACCTTTACACCTGCTCTTGTGGCTCCGCCTTCTAATGTGACTCAGTTTTTGCCATGTGTTTTTATTCGCAGGTCACGCTCATCGCCCTTGCTCACAAATCTTCTCCGTCATCCAGCACGCCTCAAGTATGTAACGAGCACACTGTTTCTACGAATGGCACTACAAAGTTGTTTGTGCTGCAGGATTCCATACAGGATGAGCAGGTGCCCTCTCAAGAGGGGAACGCACAAGTTACAGATTTGGCAGATGATCTAGATGTGTTGATTGCTCTGCGTAAGTCAAAACGTAAGTGTGCACTTATCCTCTTGTAGCCCAGGTTTCCTTGAGCAGACTGTCAAAGGATTTCAGGAGATTTACCATGGCACTATCAGCCGTGGAGACACTACGAACATATCAGAAGGCTCTTCAGGACAATCAATGGAGGTTAGCCATGGAGGAGGAGATGATCGTGTTACAGTCACATGGTACATAGAGTCTTGTTTCTGCTCCAGTTGACGCATCCGTTGTCGGATGCAAATGGATATTTACTGTGAAACACCGTACGGATGACAGTATAGATCGCTATAAGGCGAGACTTGTGGTACATGGGTTCACCCAGACATATGGGTGGACTATCAAGATACTTTCTCTCCAGTTGCCAGACATTCTACTCTGTGTATTCTACTTTCCATTGCTGTGACACGAGATTGGCCCGTGCACCAGCTTGATGTGAATAATGCCTTCATCTATGGTGATCTACAGGAGGAGATCTACATGCAGCAACCACATGGGTTTGCTGTTGAGGGGGAGCGTCAGAAGGTTTGCAGGCTACACAAGGCTATCTATGGCCTTATACATAGTTCAAGAGCAAGGTTCCATAAGCTCTCGAACTTGATATAGAAGCAGGGGTTTGTGCAATCGACCGCCGATCACTCCTTGTTTGAGCAGACGACCCAGAGATACTATTGTCATTCTTGTTTACATTGATGACATTATTGTTATAGGGGATGATGAGTAGGGCATTCAGGGTGCCAACCAGTTTGTGACCAAGGATCTTGGACAGTAGGTTACTTCCTTGGACTGGAGTTTGCCAAGAACCAGCGAGATCTTGTGATGACCTAGAGGAAGTCATCTTTCAGAGACAGGCATGGTAGATTGCAAACCTGCGACTACTCCTATTGACTCGAGCATGAAGCTCTATGATAATGACACTTATGAGGTCGACAAGAGGAGCTACATGGAGCTTGTTGGCAAGCTACTATATATGACTACTACCAGGCCCAACATATCCTTTGACGTGAGCAAAGAGAGTCAGTTTATGGAGCAGCCCAGATAGGCACATATGGATGCAATCCATATGATTCTGAGATACCTGAAGACTTCACCCAAAAAACAGGGGCACATCTCTCTCAGTTATAGAATGTGCAGATGGAGATTATGTTGGGTGTCCAAAGGATAGAAAGTCTACTTCGAGCTTTATTGTGTTCATAGAGAGTTCCTTGGTTTCATGGAAGAGTAAGAAGCAGACTGTGGTTGCCAGATCGAGTGTTGAGTCAGAATACAAGGCCATGGCGCAAGCTAGCACATCTGTTCTTATTGACCTGACTATAGATGTGCCTCTTCACATGCACCTCTAATGTGGCAATCAGGCTGCTCTTTTCATTGCCAACATCCCAACATTTCATGAGAGGATGAAGCACCTAGAGGTGGATTGTCACTACACTCGTGACATGATACAAAAGAGTCTTATCGCCACTACACATGTCAGCTCTAGGGACCAGACAACGCATGTTCTTACTAAGGCCCTAGCTAGAGGGCCTTATCAGATATGTTGTTCCAAGCTGAGTCTGATCGATATCTACACTCCAACTTGAGGGGGTGTTGGGATATTAATTATCTCTATTATTTTTTTTCTTATTTTCTATTTCTTTTGTCTTCTTCTTCATGGAATTTACCCAATAGATTCCTCTCCTATATAAGAGAACCATAGGACCTCTCACTAACATAATTCATTCTTTTCCATCTACAATAATGTGTTGCTTAATGAGATTAGAGATGGAGTAAACGAGAAGCTTGAAATTTGGAGACTTACCTTAAGTGGGGCTAAGACTAAATATATTGAGTGCACGTTTAATGGAAGCAGTAGAGCTGAAGATTGGAGACGATAACATACAAAAGAAAGATTCTTTTACATATTTGAAATCTATTTCGTAATGTTATAGGGAAATTGATGGAGATGTTACTCACAATAAAAGCATATTGGCTAAAGTGAAAAAGAGCCTATAGTGTTATGATGTGCTATGCTCTATGGAAACAAAAGGAAAGTCATACACAAAAAGGAAAGTATTACAAAACAGTCGTGAGACCTGTTATGCTCTATGGATCAAAGTGGTGTCCAGTAAACCATAGACATGTGCAAAGAATAACATTAACGGAAATAAAAAGGCTATGACGGATGTATAGTCATACACAAAAAGATCATATTCGGAACGATGTGATCAGAAGGAAAGTTGGTATAGCTCCAATAGAGGATAAGATGAGAGAAAGCCGCTAAAGCTAGTTTGACCATTTGAAAAGGAGGTCAACTGATGCATCAGCTAAAACATGCAAGAGTTGGGATGTTGAGCCGGCTAAGAGAGAATGAGGAAGGCCCAAATGTTGGAAGAAGACTATATGAACGAATCTTAATTACTTGGATCAAAATTAAAAAATGACCAAAAATTAATCTTAATTGAAGCAAAGAATCCATGTAACTGACCCTACTCAGTGTGGGAAACGGCTTTGTTGTCATTGTCATTGTTGTTGTTCGTTAAATTCGATCACGTAAGTATTGTCATGCAATCTCCACATATTTGATGCTCTCAAGGAAAACATGGTTGTTTGCAATAAAAATAATGGCATTCATATTGTGCCTTCATGGGTCTTCCTCCTAGTGTAATCCCCTTCATGCATGTCTCCTTCCAACAGCAATTACTTCGAGCGGGTCTCCTTCAAAGATGTGTTAAGTAAAGATGAGTTAAGTATTTTCATTTATAACAAGCTACAACTAACAAAGGTCTAGCTTAAGGGAGACGCTAGAGTATTATTTAAATGGTAATTAGACCTTCCAAAATTACATCACTCATGTTTAATCACGTATGGCCTATTAATAGAATTGTACAATGTTCGTGGGGCTATATAAAGGGCCCCACACCCATTATAATCTTTTGAGAGAAACTTAACAGAGTATTCAACCTTTTGTGGTGTTCTCCCATTGTTTCATCCATCGTTAGAGAGTAGGGTTTCCACGTAAATCAAAGTTCTCCTCTTGTTTATTGATTTTGCATTTTATTTTATTTATTTTCACATGTATGACTCAAAATGCAACATATATTTGTATCTAAATCTATCAACCCAATTCTCATACAAGTCGTTGCTTGGTTATACATCTTTTATTAAGTTAAAATACAAAGCAAAAACCCATCTTTTCATGTTTCCTCCACTCCACATGATTTCTCTAAGCCACAGTATAGTTAGCCTTCTCCAATTCAGTGAATACCATATGAAGGTTCTTGCTTATTCTGAACTTCTATCAAACGCCTCAGGAATATGACCACAATTGTAAACAAACCAAGCGTGAAACCAAATTGAATTTCTAATACGAGAAACGTGTTTCAACCTCCTTTCAAGGATCATCACCTACAACTTCACTGTATCTTTGATCATTGTATGACTCAACTTTCAAATTATTACCAAGATTTCCAACAATATCTCCCTAATGCTATCTCTTTGCATCCTTGGTGAAGCAAGATCTATCAATATTTGAAGTCAAGGTAGAAGGCCCTTTTAAGCACTTTACATTAACTTTGTCAAATACAACTACGTGGAAAAATCAAATGGCTTATTTCAATAAAATGTTCGAAAGCTCCTGGCCAGTAAGCACGAAGTAAAATTTTAAATAGAGAAACTAACCTTAGATTCCAAAATAAGAATAAATAAATTCTGATTAGCATCCTATAAAAGACAAGCAATGATGATGAATTACCTGTGGCAGCATGGAGAAAACCAATAGAAAATATATGAAGCCACCAATAAAGTCAAATTGCCAATTTTTCTTGCGAAATTTCAAAATATTGCCCAAAGCAATCTGGTTCAAAATAAAAGTTTCAGAAATTACATCCATGCTTTTGAATAAGGGTGCCAGAAAAACCAAAAAAATGAAAAAAAATGAGAACAAAGGTGCACCCGTGATGAATCCTCGCAAGATGGATACGCAGCCTTGCATTCATAAGACGTGCCATAAAATTCATTGAAATCTTTGAAAACATGAGTAGGGTGCAGAAAGGCCCCACCACAACCATTGACAAGTAAATGCTGCACGTGAACAGGTTTATTTGATGGAGTACAAGAATGACGCATGTAATGGTGCAAATCGCCAGCTATCCGAAGCTTGCATCTTCCTTTCAAATAGTCACTTATTAGGTGATACACATTCTTCCCAGTGCTGTCCTTCCAATACCAATCTAAAAGCCAATTTGGTTCATGTGTCATGATAATTACAGAATCATTCTCTCCAACCTACATGATATTCGCACATTAGGATAAAATTTATTTGTTTAAACAGTAGCTAGATTTGTATGTTGAGTACGTCTATTATATTTGGTTGACATTGACCAAAAATAGTGATTTAACAGAGGACACCATAAAAGTATGTGTAAAACGATTCATTAAGAGCACAGCATCCCTCTCAATCTCATTGGAGCTCTAATTTAAGTGAGAATATGTTCCTTCTTCATAGGGAAACTCAATCATTTAATGCAGATTATCGTACATGGTCCAACAAATTAAGCATTTGCACAAGTTACGAGCCCATAAATGTGAGGCACGTCTTTACCAAAATAATTATCACTAGCAAGGAGCGACTAAACGTACTAAGTAAAAAATGGGTCTTGAAAACTGGTAGGTGTATTCTAATTACATAAATCTCGACAACCTCAGATTGGTTCTTCAAGAAAAAAAATATCACACCACATGCATGGTAAATAGAGTTACATTCATATTTTAATCAAACGTCAATAATTAAGAGGTCTTGCTCAAAGTCTAACTTTCGTTTCTCCAAGTTTCATATAGTGCCCTATTGATAAAATTTAACACTTTTTGATACAACCAAGCCTCGTGCACTCTATGTCCAGCTACGAGAGTTCTGTTGGAATTAGACAATTTTCTACATAATAAAATAAGACATTTATTTCAGTTTTTTTTAAGAATTCACTGGGTGACCACTCACTCAAGAGTAAAAATGATTTACAAAGAAATTTACAAAGATGAGCGTCATAAGGAGCACTTGTGTGCTCAACCACAATATCAGCATAGAACCTCTTTTTTTACATCACTTCATTCCTTGCTAGCCAAATTGTCCGTACTTGAGCTAGCACATTAGTCCTTCCATCTACATAACCGCTCCAAATGCTGCCAACGTAGTCCCAAAATGTAGTCTCGTCTTCAAATCGGAGACAAATTCCTAAATAGTACCTTGGATTTACTTAAATCCCCAGGTATTACGAAATATTTTTTTATCTAGTAGCTACAGAAGTATCGCATGTTAAACATGTGACACCCGTATTATTTTTTTACCTGGGAACTACAAGCCGAGCGCATCTTAAATATGCATTATCCCGCTGCAATAAACCACGCAATTTCGAAAACCCTCCCACGCTTCGTTCATTTTGGCTGCCGCCCGACTCCCACTTTGTTCCCTCGCGACTGTTGCCTCCTCGTCATCGCCAAACCCTCGTTTTGGGCCCCCTAAGCCCTGCCAAGAGGTCCTTTTTGTATCTTCCTTCTACATTGCCGTCCTAGTCGTCGTCGCCTCTCACTAGGGCACACCTTTCGTCGCATCCATTGAGACTTGATAAAAAAATGTTTTTGGAGATTAGATATAAGTTATATAATATGCGTATTTATCTTCATTTCATGATTGTATAGTTTTGACGTGTACGTTGTGTCATGTATTAGGTCGGGATGGAGTCGGTATATTGTATGTTTCATTTGAAGGGTACGTTTATTGGCTCTTCGACGACCAATGTATGTGAGTTTGGATTAATGCCTAATATGACATTCAATGAGATGTTGAACTTAGTTTACCGTAAGTTCAACCTGGATGTCAATAATCAAAAAATCCAATTACTACATCGCATCCCTCGGGGCCTAGGCGAAGAGCTATCGTTTTCGTCTATCGTCAATGATGATGATGTGCAAGGAGTTTTTGTGTATGCTCGGACCATTGGGAAATCGATGCCCACTCACATTATTGTTAAAACTGTATCGGTGAGCGAAGACCCCAATGTTGTCACTAGCACACAACCCTCCGTTGTCCCTAACACACAACCCTTCTTTGACACTAGCAATGATGTGCTTAGAACACAACCATGTACAGATCAGGAATGGCGCATGAGTGACGCTCTGCTGAGAGAGGTTAATCATGCTTTGGATAACTTCACCCCTTGGGGAATCGATGATGATATGGAAGAAGATAGTGATGAAGATGTTGAAGATAATGCGGTAAATGAGGAGATCCGAGTCGATGAACAAAGCACGCAACAGATTGTACCCCGTTTACCTTTTTTGGGGTGAGAGGATCCAATACTCGTTCAATCTATGAGGATGATATTCGAAAGAAGTTTGTACTTGATGGCGTCGTTGATGAAATACGCAAGGGCAGAACCTTCAAATGTAGAGAAGATTTGATTTATGTTGTAAAGAAGTATCACATCCTGGCACACTACGATTTCATTGTCAAAGAATCCACCAGCTTGATATGGTCGGTTTTTTGCACACATAGATCGAATGGACCTATTTGGTATTTACGATGTCATTTTAGAAAATTTGATGGTTTGTGGGTGACCTCTAAGATTGTTGCGTCGTACACTTGTATAAACCCTACAGTTAATCAGGATCATCCTCAATTAGACTACAAATTCATGTCCAGATCACTGTTATCTCTGGTAAAGGATGACCCTAATGTTCGGGTATTGAGTTGTAGGGCTCACATATACGAGATGTACAACTACTGGGTTACCAAGAAAAGGGCATGGGATGATCGGAGGAAAGCAATCGGAATAATATTCGGTGATTGGAAGAAGTCTAACGCTGAAATGCATTATCTATTGCACGCAATGAAGGCTGCCATACTGGGAACTGAAATTCACATCGAATACAGCGAACATCCAGATCCTCGGAAACCCCATTACCATAGACTTCAATGACGTTCCTGGGCATTTAACCCTTCCATGAGGCATTCAAATATTGTCGCCCTTTGATTAGTATTTATGGGACCCATTTGCATGGCAATTACAAACAGAAATTGCTCATTGCATGCAGGATTGATGGGGATAAACATGTCATTCCCCTTTCTTTCGAAATTGTTGACAAGGAATCTGGTCTTTCATGGAAGTGGTTTCTATCCTTGGTACGTATCAGGATAATTGGCATATGTGCATGGCCAATATGTATCATTTCTGAACGTAACTCTGGAATAAAATCCGCAATGAAAGATGTTGATGTGGACTTACTAGAACCTTTTGCATATTGATGTTTCTGTTCTAGGCAAGTCGCGAGCAACTTCAATAGTGTTTCAAGAACGGCTCCATGAAAGCTTTGGTGCAAGCAAAAGTACTACAAATGACAAGTAGAAAGTTCGCATATTTCATGAGGAAATTGCATGAGTGGAACACAGAAGCAGGTAGATGGTTTTCAACTCACAATTGTTGCCGAGAGCAATGGACTTTGGCTTATGTAGTGATTATAGGTTTGGTCAGATGACTAGGAATCTCAGTGAAAGCTACAATGCAGTTCTTAAAGATGCTCGTTGTTTGTCAATTTCTGCATTGATCGAGAAGATATTTTATAATTGTGTCTGTTGAGAAGAAGAACGAGTGAGATGAGATATTTATTCCATAGAGCTAGGGTCTCTTATATAGAGAGAAAACCCTAGAGAGTACAAGGGTTACGGAACCCCAAAGGTCACGGGGGTTACGGAACTCAAAGGGTCACAGAAGGTTACGGAACCCGAAGGGTCACGGGAGGTTACGTAACCCGAAGGGTTACAAACATAAATGTAAATCTAATAACTCTAACACTCCCCCTCAAGCTGGAGCTGAGAAAGCTACAGCTTGTAACAAAAAGAAAAAGTATACACCACATCTTCACACGATGCATCATAAGAACATATGTCCGCTGCTGGTAGAAGACCTCGCTCGAGGACGGGTTTGCGGCTTTCAGGTCACCGGAACGTATCCCCGTCATACCTGTAGAGTCGATGCGATATCAGGTCACCGGAACATATCTCTGTCGTGCCTGCAGGTCACCTAAACATATCTCTGTCATGCCTGGAGAATAATCGTTGTAGAAGAAGTCCAGCGCGGAGTAGTAGTCGGGTCGTAAAAGAAGAAGTATACGCCCTGATGAAGAAGTCGATGCTCGGTGAAGATGGATGATCTGAGTAGTAGTCTGGAGTGTTGGTCTGTCAGTCGTGGTAGGATAGCCGACATCCTGAAGAATCATCTCTGGCTCCTCGTTTCTCCCATAAGGTGGTGTCGGTGATGCAGGAAGTGCGGCTGAAGCTGCTAGAATCTTGGGTGGCACTTTAGATGTCGCTGAAGGTGGTAGCTGGTATTGTTGGGGACTCGGATTGCCTTGCGTGAGACCATCGAATCCAAAAGCGATGCAGGAGGTCCAACCCTCTCTCCTTGTCTGCAGAGAGAGGGCTGGTGGTTGCGGCGGATTTAGGATATTAGGCTTCGATATATGATCGTCGCTCTGATACCATGTTGAGAAGAACAAATGAGATATTTATTCCATAGAGCTAGGGTCTCTTATATGGAGAGAAAACCCTAAAGAGTACAAGGGTTACGGAACCCGAAAGGTCACGGGGGTTACGGAACTCGGAGGGTCACAGAAGGTTACGGAACCCGAAGGGTCACGGGAGGTTACAAAACCCGAAGGGTTACAAACATAAATGTAAATCTAATAACTTTAACAGTGTCGTGTACTTTAACCAACGTGCAGAAGAGGCAAGCGCAGCCATTGCCACATGACGAAAATTCATGCATTATGCAGCAACAGAGCTAAACCGTTGGAGTGCAGCTGCTAATGAGCATACAGTAACGCAAATACAAAGGCATCCGGACATATTATTTGAGGTGTGTAGTGGTGTTCGACAATGTTGTAAAAGTCGCCCGACTGGCCCGACTAGTAGGTCCGACTAGTTTAGTCAGTGGGGTGGCCGACCGAGTGCCGACTAATTCTGACTAAGGACGCTAATCAACCAATTTTTGCTTAAAATTATCATATTTTATAATTTTTTTGCTTTTTTATAAACAAACTTATTATAATATGCTTAGTGTTATACTTAAATTCAATTACTTCTTTTATTTTATTATGATAGTATAAAAAGTACAAAATCTATGTAAGTATATGTATAAACATGAGTTATATATTTAAAATAATCATAAAATTCAAAGTTGATTAAAGTCCGACTAAATCTGATTAGTCGCCCGACTGTCGATTAATCCTTAGTCAATGACCCAGCCGACCGAGTACCGACTACCGACTTTTGCAACCTTGGTGTTCGACGTACGTAGTATGGTATTCGGGGTCGTAAACAGTACACAATGAATTTGGTCCAACGTAAATGTACATGTAATAAGTGATAAATTTTCTGTATCTCATTTTCCCACACTATTGCGGTCATTTCTAACCGTCGAGCAGAGGTAAATTCTTTTGTTGGAGAGTAGTACACATGGCAACACCAATTGAAGGTTTATGGAGGAAGATTTTTTCCCATTGGTGATCGGGAAACGTTCGTAGGACCCGTTGGACTATCCAGAATTACGCCCTGACCCAAAGCGTAAGCGCGGCAAAGGTCGCCCACGCTAAACAAGGATTCATAATGAAATGAATGTTAGAGATGTGATTCGACTAAATACTTGTTCGTTTTGTGGTATAATGGGTCACACAAACCGTGGTTGCCCAAACAAAAGGAAAAGGAATTCTCAAGCATCCACATCTAGTTCACAACCAAAAGGAAGGAATAAAAATAAATGTGGTAATTATGGAGGCGAAGGTCACAACAGACGTAAATGTCCTACTTTGAGTAAGTTTTCTTCTTCTTTTTTCTCTTAATTGACAACATATTCTTTTTGTGTATATTCCTTTTGTTGCTCGATAAGAATATATATTCTAACGTTCCAATTTTAAATTGCGGATGGACCCAGGCCCACTTGATGCATCTGTTTTGACTCAACAAGAGCGTCATCGTTCTCGTCATGTTTGGGCAGGCGACGTAAGACATTTAAAAATGTTATTCTTTCCTTATTATGATTATAACAATTAACTTGTAGGCATCTTCGTGGTTGCGTTGTCGACATCGAGAGACACATGTATGTCGCATTCCTTTGAATGATCGTTTGCATCCTTATGTAGCTCAAGCAGGCTTTGGGTGCATATCGGAACTAGAATTTATTATACTTGATTGGCATTTAGTGACAGCTTTGTGGAGCGCTGGAGACCCGAGACACATACTTTTCACATGGCTAGTGGGGAGATGTCTATCACGTTGCAAGATGTGGCATTCATATTAGGGTTAAGAATTGATGGACCTGTGGTTACAGGAGAGACCACACCTGGAGCTACGTGGGTCGATACATGCGAGCAGCTTCTGGGTGTAAGGTCTCTGCCTTCCGAGATCATTGGCAGCAGGGTTTTAGCGAGTTGGTTATTCACACACTTTGCAGAATTGCCACAAGACGTAGATGAAGCGGTCTTATAGAGGCATCATTGTGCTTACTTACACTTTACAGCTACTTGACGGCGTGTTATTCACGGACAAGTCGGGGTCATTGATTTCCCTTATTACGCTACCACATCTATATGATCTAGAATACTCTGGGATGTTGAGCTGGGGATCCGTCGTTCTTGCATATCTATATAGGCATCTCTGTTTAGCGGCAGACATAGCGACCGAGGAGATTGGATGCTCAGTCATATTGCTTCAGCTGTGGGTATGGGAACATTTCCCCCACATTACTCCTGTAATTAGGGAAACAAGACATTGGCACGGGCGCCCATTAAGAGTTCGTTGGACAGCGCCGTTCGCGCATCATCGACAGCCAACACACGTTGTGAGACCATACCGCGACGCATTTAACATGCAATCACCGGAACAGGTAAATATGCATCTACACATTAATTCAATTTCTGAAAAAAAAAACTACTACAGTAAATATAATTTTCCCTTGCAGGTGTTGTGGACGTCTTATAACGATGACATCCTTGCAAATCTACTTGCTAACTATCTTGAAGGCGAAAGCATTTGGAGGGCAAGGGTACCATTGATATACTTCCACATTATGGAGTATTATTTCCTGGACCGATTTCTGAGACAATTTGGCGGCAGCCAAGACATTCCATGCCCTTGCTTTACATTCCAGGACCTCCATGCCATCGACTTGAGGGGAAAGATGCATATTGATTGGAGGTCGAAACATTGGGTGCAGATAAGTGAATGGGATGATCGGGAAAATAGAGTCGTTGCTCTCGACCAATCCAATGGGATCTTTGCGACTCCAGCCTACGTTGATCGGTATAGGATGATTACGAGAAGATTTGTTGGTCGGTTAGGAGCAACTTTGACCAACAATGTAAGTACACTGATCAACTTTGTTGTAATTTGCTTCAAAAAGTATCCATAAAAATAACCAATATCTATTTTTCTTTTGGATGCAGCTTGCCAGGTGGGGACTCATATACGATACCGGACACGAGGAATGTCGTAAGATTGCGGTACAAGCAAAAAAAGAAATGGAGCAATGGTTGCATTTCAATTTGCAGATGCAGTAAAGATACACGAGGACCATGCTGATGTGGCTCAAGCGGAGGCTAGACGTGGAAGGGCTAGAGGAAGAGATCAGGGAAGAGCACGTGAACCGCCAGCCTACTTGTGGACGATGAGGAAGCCGCAGGGGCAGATGAGGATCTTACATCCACGGTAATGGAGAGCGAGTCCGTCACACCGACGGTTGAGCGACCACGTGACGACATGCCAACTCTGCGGGCACCGATGAGGCAATGCATGGACGCTAGAGAAATGCAACCCATTTACTGCACGCTGACACTGCCACCAATGCAAACTTTTAACGAAGACGGTGGAGGACCCTGGCAAATAAGTATGATAAATGACACAAGTCGTTTGTTACCCTTTGATCTGCGTGATGCAACGAGGACATATCAACGGAGAAGAAGGCGTTGAGTTGTAAACTTCTAGGTTGTACTAATATGTAGTTGTTCATGTGAGACAATTATGTTAATGTATATCATTATGGACAATTTAATTTATGTAATTTGTGTCAATGTGTTTGTGCATCAATATATAAATTATGTGAATGTGAATGTCTTAATTTATGTAATTTATGTAATTTAATTTATGTAATTTGTGTCAATGTCAATGTGTTTCAAGGTTTAATGTTGGAATTCAAGGACAATTACAGGATAATGCTCATATAGCGCATGTTCAACATGCGTTATATGTGAAACTTCCTGGAATTGTTCCGGTTACAGGAAGATTACCATATAGCGCATGTTCAACATGTGTTATATGTGAAACTTCCTTAAATTGTTTCGGGAATGTTACAGGAAGATTATCATATAGCGCACGTCTAACATGCGTTATAAGTGAAAGTTCTTGGAATTGTTCCGGGAATGTTACAGGAAGGTCCTTATATGACGCATGTTCAACATGCGTTACATGTGAAAGTTCCCGGAAATCTTCTCGGTATATTACAAGAAGATCCTCACATAGCGCATGTTCGACATACGTTATGCTAAAAATAGTGCATATCGAAGATGCGCTACGCTTGTAGTTCCCAGGTAAAAGGAATAATAGGGGTGTCACATGTTTAACATGCGACACTTCAGTAACTACTAGATAAAAAAAAAATTAATACCTGGGGATTTAAGTAAATCCAAGGTTCTACTTAGGAATTTGTCTCCTTCAAATCACATGTCAGGCAAGTTTGTTATCTCCCAGATTCATACGAAATCAGAGCACTTGAAGAAGAGGCGGTTGATATCTTATGATGCCCCTCCCATATCAAACACATCTCATCGCACAATGGGAACATCCTAGATCTCCTTGATTCATAAAAATATACCATCGTTTAAGTTGCCAAAAGAATATCTAAGTTGCCACTGGAATATCTCAATCGTTGCAGGAATTCACCATCTTCCCAACTCCTAGCACAATTTCAGTGTTATGAGAACCCACTTATTGGCATATTGCTAGTGCAATCAACCTACCATTTAAAGGACTGGGCTCAAATCTTGGGGTGGGCACGTGTGAGTTTCCTCCTCTTGTTTCAACAAAAAATCAATGTTATGTTGTCTTTCCTCCTTAAGGGTATTCTTGTGACCTCCTGCATGGTTTGGATAAACCCTACACACTCTCTTTTATATAAGAGAAGTCTACATCCACTTAATAAACAAGCCTATAAATTCTTCCCTTCCGTTTGATATTAGAGTCGTGGTCATACACTGGTATTCTTTACTCTCTTGACCTAAACCAAAACCCACCACCAAAATCTCCATGACACTCACCAGCCACTAGTGTTCTACAACGGATCACCAGCCACCTCTCATCCAACAACATGTGACACCAACCAATATCGCCCCTAAGACCACAGCACCTCGGGCTTCCCACTCCCTGGGCCAAGTGCCACCTTGGATTTACAGCTAAACAAACCTAATATCTTGTTATTGGTAGCCATGTTTTCTACAATTAGTTGTGCGGCACTGAGTTCCGTTACGTAGAAATCCAAATATCTTTAACCATAGGCAACAAGCGATCCCATGTAAGGCGACCACCTCTCTCTTTGTAATCACCATGGACTGGTAGTCCACGCACGTGTAACTTTTGTAGGTTAAATTTAATCAGTTGGATGTACATGTTGATTATGATCTAGAAATACACTATTATTTTTGTTATTGACCATTATGGATATGACTTTTCCCACTTCAGGGAAAGAGCCTCTCGTCTACGCCTACTTGGTAGTTTTGGTTACATGGTACCTCTATTAAACTCAAAGATGCAGAAAACTACTTGCTCTAGTTTCGGGCATTCGAGGTTTTCACAATTGGTCGAAAGATGCTTTACATTCTCAAGAAAGATCCTCTGCACAATTTTAGAAAGAATAATGAGTCTCCACTGCAAGAAGCCTACCAGGCAATAAATAACATTGCATATCATCTATTGCAACTAGTCTCCTTTTCAAGGAAACAACCCATGAAGGAGCACGCTCAAAATCACCCCCACTAGGAAAGTAGGAGTCCTGAGTTACTGATTTTTAAATGTGGATTTAGTCCATTTATCAAGGAGATTCTACCATCAGGTAGTGCTACACTTATATTGCACGATTGTAATAGGAGCTTGATATTTTTTAATTAGTGTGTTGTCCTAAGAAGGTTCAAGAACATATTAAGTAGTAATTTACTAGTTCCTGTCTGGACTCAACACTAGGTAGCCAAGGGCCAGAATTTTACTTCGAACACAGTCCTTTCGATTAGTACTATCTTTCATCATCTTCGGTAGGTTGGCTCTACTTCGAACACAGTCCTTACGATTAGTCCTATGATGATCACTCCTGTTACAACATAATTAACTATGGAGAGTGCAATGTTTTAGCCTCAAGTGGCGTGGACAATGCTCTAGTCTACGAGGAAGAGATCGTTATTTTGGTAATGGCCGGGGACATAACATCCTCCTTCTGTCCATTGCCATAGATCCAACCATTCATACGATTGGTCTTAGCCTACGTTTAATAGACCCCTTGTATCTAAGCAATCATATGCTGGATCCAATAGATTACTAACGAAAGGGTATCCGAACAGGGGTTCGGCTACCTTGTCTCCGCTGCAAGAAACCTACAAGCGATAAATAAGATTACATATCATATATTGCAATTAGTTCTCTTTTCAAGGAAACAACCCATGAAGGAGCACGCTCAAAATCACTCCCTCTAAGAGAGTAAGAGTCCTGACTTACTGATTTTTAAGAGATTCTACCATCAGGTACTACTACACTCATATTACAAGATTATAATAGGAGCTTGATGTTTTTTTAACTAGTGTGTTGTCCTAAGAAGGTTCGAGAGCATATTAATTAGTAATTTACAAGTTCACGTCGTCTGGACTCGACACTAGGTAGCCAAGGACCATATTTTTACTTCGAACACAGTCCTTTCGATTAGTGTTATCTTTCGCCATTTTCAGCAGCTTCGCTCTACACTTAGTCTGGGGATCACTAGGTAGCCAAGTATGGTGATCACTCCTACAACATAATTAACTACAGAGAGAACTGTTGTAAAAGTCGGCCGACTAAGCGAACTAGTCAGCCTGACCAGTCGAGACGAGAAGGAGCCGACTCGACTAGGCCAAATTGGCACATAGTCAGGTCGACCTGAGGGTGACTAATCGGCCAAGTTGGTTGACTAATCTGTCAACTTTTGCATACAGGTTTCAAACAAAAAGAAAAAGGATCTAAATACCAAAAAGGGAGGGATTTGCGATTATTGCCAAGCAGCAAAACCAATCCGCAAAACCTTCGCACGAACCCACCCCCACACACCCGAGCTTCGTCGCTAGTTGCAGCCCCCCTGACTCTCGAGCTCCAACACGTTGTCGCCCCCACCTCTGCGTCGCTGGTGACCATTCGGCAAGTCCTTTTGGTGCCAGTCCTCCGCCACCCCCTCCTATGCGTCACAATCTCCTTTTCTCCACCTCCTTCCACCAGGATAAGTTAGGGTTTTTTTCAAAAAAATTTTGTTTGTTATTCTAGCTTGGATTAATGCTTGATCTTAGATATTATTCCTTAGATATTCTTGTTGATTTGCATGTTGGTTAGATCGTTAGGTTATTTTAGAAGTAAAAAACTTAGATATTCTTGTTGATTTGCATATCGGTTAACTTATATAAGATTAGCATTGTGTTTATTATGCTCTAAATGTTGGTTAATTTAGATATTTCTTGCTGATTTCCATGTTGGTTAGCTTATTTATCATTTGTGGTTGTTGATTAGCTTTGTTGTTGTTGTTCTTAACTTGCTTCCTTTTTTCTTCCTTTGCTATAATAGCTTCTTCTTTTCAAACTCTTATAAATATGAAATTGCTAAATCTATGGATGTATATAAGAGTATATGTCTTGAAAATTGATTTATATATTTAAAATGATTAATAAATTCAAAATCGATTATTGTCCCACTAAATCTAAGTACTCTCCCACATGTCGATTAATCCTTAGTCAGTGGCACTATCGATCGAGTACCGATTGTCGACTTTTGCAACCTTGATGAAGAGTGCAATGTTTTAGCCTCAAGTGGCATAGATAACACCCTAGTCTACGAGGAAGAGATCGTGATGGGAGTCATGATCTGGGACATAACATCCTCCATTTGTTCGTTGTCATAGATCAAAACATTCATATGATTGAAACTTTAGCCTATGTTTAATGGACCCTGTGTATCTAACCAATCCTATGTTATATCTAATAGATAACTGACAACAAGGAAGCCGAATGACGGCTCTTATAACCTAAGACATACAAATCGCTTATCTTCCATAAAATATTCTTCCCTGTTGCAGCTTCATGAGAGAAATCTCACTTCTAGTAATCCTAACTATTGTGTTCTTGTCAATCTAGCAACTACTTCCGCTAAGATGGCCAATGCAACATCCACCATTGCTCCTCTATATAACCATATAATCGATTTAGTGCATCGGGGCAACTACATCTCCCTCAAAAGCAACCCCGAGTAATGCGAAGACGCCTTCCCTGATAAAAGCGAGCGAGTAGGCGACGTCCCTCCAAGAACCAATGAGCAACTCGAAGTTGCCGTAGTGCCAAGACTGGACAGAGTTCTGCGGCTGAACTCTGCCAACAACCGCTGTGAATGACCTAACGTCAAGAAAATCAGCAGATCTCCGCTCGAAAGCCCGTGGAAGCCCCACGCCCTCCTCCCCACGCTCCAACACCAAACAATACACCGCCAAGTGCTTCCTACAAACCAAACGATGATGCCCTACCTCGTCGCACGAGAAACACCTCGGTGGGTACGGACAAGCCACTGTTTGGTGGCCAACAGCCCGACATCTGAAGCATCTCCACCACAGTTTCCTATGAGAAACCTCAGTCCACCCCTCCCTCCCTTCCTCGCACGTCTTGATGGTGGCCTTCTCCGTCCCGACCTTGTCAGGAGCACAACCAGACTGACTAGAAAAGCCGAGAGGCCCCTTCAAGACCCAGCACTAGCCCTTCCGCTCCCCCCCCCTCGTTCTCTCCATCTAGAGTAAAAAGTTTTACTTGATTTTAAAATTTATTCCCTTTAAAATCAACTTAAGTCAATCGTCAATCCTAAAATCTCTCAAGAAATTTACGGGAAACCTCCAAAACTCTCCACAATATCTCCCATAGGACAGAATCATAAGCCTTCTCCAAATCTATAAAAAGCATATGGAAATCCTTCCTTTAAGCTCTATAAATCTCCATTACTCTCCTCAGCAAGTGGATATCTTCAAAGTTGAGCAACCTGGCATGAATCCGAATTGATGTTCTTTTACTTTGGAAAGTTGCATCAACCTTCTTGCGTTTACATGTTCCCAAATTTCATAGTGTGTGATTCATCTTGTAAAAAGGCATCATGATGCTTCTCCTCCAATCTTCGGGCATTTTCTTGCTTCGTAAAATAACATTGATAAATTTGTATGCCAAGTCAAACCACACTCAATTAAAACCCTCCAAACTTCTATAAGAATGTCAACATGTTCTACACCCAAGGCCTTAAATGTCAGATTTCGATTTCGTTTCGGTAAGCCTGGAAGGAGAAATTCGGTGGAATTTAGATGGAATTTCAGTAAAATGGTCGGAAATTGGGAAAATTACTTTAAAACTCATTTTTTAATAATAAAGATTTCTAATATTTGTTAACTCAATAAATGAGATACAAAGATAGTATTTTTCTATAAGTAAGATATTAATATGATACGTTACAGTAAATTTCCATCCAATCGTCCCAACAGTAAAAAAAATCGTATGTTGCTCAGAACCAGAACCAGATTTGGAACCGTAATTAGAAGCCATCGGTTTCTCCTCATGAACATGAAGAGAATGGTGACATGTGAGCATCTCTTCAATAAGAATGAGGCGACAAATATGATAACTCTAATTAAAACATATATATCAATTTAAAAAAAGAAATAAAATGTAAATATCTTCAGTTAAAACTTTAATTTAACTCTTAAATCTTGTGTCTAAATGATTTGGTTTGGATTTAGATATAAAATATAGAAACTAACTAAAGAAACTTCTTTAAACAATGTAAATCACTCTAACAACTCAACATATTAGCAAATAAATAAGTGAAAATCATTGATAAATGCAAATTTCAATGAAAGCGAAGGGTAGATTCCCTTATTTTTGTTGTTTCGCCGAAATGACATGTAATTTTGATGAAATTCCGTTGACATTTCGTTTATATTTCGTTGAAATCTGGAAAAAAGAAATAAGGGAGTGTTTCGATTTTGGTGACCTAAAGAAATGGAAATTTCAGAGAA
Source organism: Ottelia alismoides (assembly GCA_037367405.1). Lineage (NCBI taxonomy): Eukaryota > Viridiplantae > Streptophyta > Magnoliopsida > Alismatales > Hydrocharitaceae > Ottelia > Ottelia alismoides. The sequence continues at coordinate 1,890,695 of JAZKJV010000022.1, forward strand.
TTTCTGTGGAATTTCATTGAAATTCGAGGCCATGTCTACACTTTTCCTAAGTCTCATAACCTTCAAAGCCTCCTCTACTTCATTTGTCGTCTATAGCTTGCATGATTCAAGTAACGTTGACTACTAGCTAGATCTCCTAAAGTAATCTCTTCATTTCCTTCCCAATGAAAAGCTTATGGAAGTATCAATTCCATCTAGTCGCTATATCCTTCTGAGTAACAAGCATGTGGCATTCCTCATCCTTAATGCATCTCACTTGAAAAGGCCTTTAATCTTTCTTTCTCTCGCTTTAACCAACCTGAATATATCATTCTGGACCTCCTCAGAGTTGAGATTTTTGTACAAAACTTCATAAGCTTTTAACCTATCTTCGCTTACCGCCTTCTTTGCTTCCTTCTTCGCTATTTTGTAGTTTGTGACAGTTTCATATGTTCTATCCTTAGACATACCTTTTAAAGCATGATCTTTTACTTTTGAGCTTCTCTTGTACCCCTAACTCCACCACCAAGCCTCAGTTTGGCGTGGAGCTCCTCCCTTTGACTCGTCTAGCATCTCTTTGGCTACCCTTCAGATAAAGATACTACCGCCTCCCACACCGGATGAATCTTCTCTGTAACTGAATATATCTTCCTTGAAAAAAGGAATCGTTGTTGAGAAATATATCTTCGATCATAAAAGAATCTAACCAGTGTTGTATCTTTCATGTTAGATTTGAGACAACGCTTGAAATATTTCTGGTGCAAATACGAATTACAACATAGGAGACATTTCTAGAACTCCATAGCCAAAACATGACATAATCGTTAAATCATGACAATGATTCAATTTTCATGATCTGATACCACTTGATGCAATCATAAATCAAAGGGAGAGAGGAGAAGAAATGATGCATGACAAGCTTCAAGAGATGAGAGAGTGAATTGGGATGAGAACAGAAACCCTAGAAAAGATAAGGGAGAAGGATAATGGTGGAGCATCACTCCAAACCAAAACACAAATTTTATTTCATAACTTTTTTCTACTATAACCACCTCACCACTTTATAGAGGTACAGGTGGCTTTTTCAGAAATAGAAATAGTAAAAATTAAAAATCAAATCGAACCTAATTGACCCTAAATAACTCTAATTTAACCAACTAAAGAAAAATATCAACTTTCATATCCTAATTTGATCTAAATTTATTTAAACCAAAACAAATTTGATTATTGACTTAAATTGACAAAAACCCTAATTTCCTAATCCGTGCTTACATAGGATTTCCTAGAAGATATTGAAAATGAGTCATGAGAAAGATTGTCAAACTTTCATTATATTTTGAGAAGCAATTTGTTAACAATCCAAGAAGGGCTACCCCTTCCATATATAGGTGGAGAGGGGTACCTAAAGTTGCATATAACCCCTCAAGTTGGAATATAACGAGGAAGCACACAAGCAAGGAAATTAATTAATATTAAAACGTTAATACTTCCACTGAAGTTGGAGCATGGAAATATGCCCAATTTATTTGGTAAAAGGAGGGGTTTTATAAGCACATCAGCCACTTATTGTTTTGATAATATGTTCAATCTTAATGTAAACATTTTGGATCATATCCCACGTGTAATGGCTATCTTTCTCCATATGATTAGTATGAATATGGAAGGTTGGGTTATTTGTAATGAACATAACAGTTGAATTATCACACGTTAACATCATGGGTCTATAATCCAATAAATGGAGATCCTTATGCACATATCTAATCCAGAATAACAGAATGGCGGCTTGGACCATTGCCAAAAAACTAAACCAAGTGCAAATTATGTGAAAGATAATTGGAGGAGATGGTATCACCAAACTGAAGCAATAACTCGTTGGTGGCTTCAAAAAAGTGGCCAAATTCCCTCTGTGTTGAGGGGCATACTCATAAGAAGGAGAGGATCAAAAGATAGGAGTAGTTCAATAAATTCACGTTCCAAAGAGGGTTCGACATCGTATCTTCCGATTCAGTTGATGATTTTGAATACCTAGTTGGCATTAAGATCTCAGCTGAAAAGAATGCATATAAGATGGCAACGTTGAACTCAACGAGGATCGAGCACGAGAGACGATGATTCAGTGGTCTTGGTGGTTTTGGGTCTATTGGTGGGAGGTACAAGATTCAGTTGTAGCGGAAGTGGTGCAATTGATGAACCACAGCAGAAAAGAAGCAAAACGGCAATGGGCTCGATCCACTCCTTAGAAAGAAAGTCATTGCTCACAACCTCTCGAGCAAAGATCTGAAGTAGAAGACATTGAAGGAATTGTTTAGGAATGTTAGGTACAGGTTGACCCCATGTGTGATAGACGGACGAGTTATACATTACCGAGTTGAAGATGTACTAATTTAAGTACAGGTTGACCCCATGTGTGATAGACGGACGAGTTATACAAGGAAACAACCAACAAGTTCTTTATAAATAATAATGGGTATAAAGTATGTCGATGCATCGTTGCATGTGAAGGATCACAAGTATATAAACAAACTCTTGTAAGATGTTGTCAAGGAGGTCTATCCTGAGAACACCCGTTCAGGTGGTGACCATGGTTCAAAAAATGCCTCGAGACGCAAAGGTGCTTGAGGCAAAACAAGGCGGAGGAAAACATCCTCGAGGAGACCGCCTCGACCCCCTGTCTGAGGCAAGTGCCTCGGATGACCGAGGCGAGGCGAGGCGGTGAGGTGGGGCGAGGCGGTCACCGCGGCATTCTGGATTTATGAAGCATTTTTTTAATAAAATAATTGGTTCTATTTGTAGTTTTAAATGTTTATAAAGGCCTATTTGTTGAGATAAATTTATACAAGATGAATGCTTAAATTTGACCACTGCCTTATCCGCATTTATCATTAGCATGCCCATTTATTTCAATAAACTCTTAATAATACACCCTGAACATATACATTCGCAAATCCAGATGCATGCGAATTCAAATACACATAAGAAAAATTTTGGGATAGGGGTGCTGCCCCCTGCAACCCCCGCACGGGGGGGGGGGGGGGGGGGGGGGGGGGCAACATGCTGGCATAGGGGGACATCTGGACCATTCTTCAATTGGGTTCAGCACAACATACAGTTAGGATTTAAATAATATGATTCATATCAACATCTCGGATATATAATATATTTAATGACTATAGCTAATGACTCCCTCTTTGATAAAACTAGAGATAGTTATAGCCAATGATTTCCTTTTTGATTGGGTAGAAATTTAGTAGAAAGCTTTATGAAATTGACATAACCTTTTTATCATGTCCTAACCTTCATAATTTCATACTATATTGCAATGTTATATTTCATATGTCTATCAGATTAGATTATTTCATCAATAAATATATTTTTATATTTTTTTCACTTATTTTCCTATACAAACTGAGGTTTACACCTTGAAAACGCCCCATTCTGCCTTTCGTATTCTCAAACCTTGGTGGTGACCAACAACGATAGTAATTCCAAGAAGGACAGTAAGATGATAATCAAATCCAAGCGGGATCTTTTGGACACTAGATGTTGTACATTGCATTGACCTTATCTTAATAGATTTCAAGAAGAAGACCGTCATGAATGTGGCTGATCAGGCACGGTCAATCATGACGATGATCTATAATCATTTTATAATATTGTCATTTATGAGGAGTATGTGCGAGGGTGACATCGTAAGGCACAGAATCACTAGATTAGCAATCAACCTTGTAGCATTATGACTACGAACTGTACAGGAGAGGAAGGTGCGGCTGAAGAAAACATATTGTTCAAAGGAGTGGTTTGAGATCCCTGAGGTGCTAGGAGATCAATGTAGAAGGGCAGAAACCTTCAAAAGCGGGAATTTCTACGATGATATCGCCCTTACAATAAGGATCATGAAACTGAATGTGTCGAATTTGAACTTTGAAGAAAATGGATAGCAACAAAAAGCCGACCACGGGGGTCATCTTCGAGTCCATATAGATGAGAGAGAAGGTGAAGGAAAGCGAGAAGGTATAGGAGAAGTGTATTGGTTAAGCAAAAATAAGAGAGTATGAAAGAGATATACGAAATGAATTAAATACTAACTATGAAAATGTAATGCAAAAGCAAAGAAATTAGAGAAAGAACAATAAAAAACAATTTTACGTAGAACCCTACTTCTTAACGAGTAGGATGAAACCATAGAAGAACAACTCACAGGGCTGGATATTCCATTAACTCTCTCAATAAGTACAGAGAGTGTGAATTCTTTATAAAGCCTCCATCAATATGACCAAGTCCCACCATACCACGATGTGGAACTAAACATGAGTGGGTATGATAATTGAATCCTAGAGGGATCTAATTATCCACCTATATGTGTTCTTTAACATTCCCCAAAAGCTGAAGCATGCAATACTCAGCTTGGACAAACAGAAATAAGGCACTTAACTAACTAAATACAAGAGATTGTGGACAATATCAAATTAACACATACTATGTTGGTTGTTTGTTGAAGATGTTGCTTTATCATGTCATGATGGTAAGGTGGAACTAGAGGGCTAAAGCGCAAATAAAAATACAGTAGAGAAATCGAGATCAACGACTAGCTCATATGCTTTGCATTTGTGTTTGTCAAAGTCACCGGTACTAGAATGAGTCCCCTTCATGGAGAACTTTGGCCCACAACATGTGGAAAAATGTCCCATCACTCTGAAGGGTCAAACAAAGAATGTCGTGGGAATATACATATGCAGATATGAGAAATAAGCTACTCTCATGGGAACCTCAAAAGGATCTCACACTAGAGTTCACGATCATTGCATAATGGAGACTAATAATGGTAGATCCTGAAACCTCTACACACTACTCTCTCGTTCTCCCATACTTGTTAGGAAAAGATGATACCCGATCAAGTTGGGACAACAAATGAAGAGTGGTAAAATAAGAAACACCATGTCATTCTTCTTATTCCTTTGTTTGGTCCACAGGTTTCTTTGTGCCAACAACCCTTTTTATATTCTCTCCCTTTTGTTTCTGCTCTCTATGGGTTGTTTTCCTTCATTCAACCTCATCATCTCTCGTTCTTATTATCATTTTTTCTTTGCAAATGAGGCTCATTAGGGCTCAAAGTTTACATCTCTTTCTTTTTTCCTTTTTATTTTGTTATAGAAAAAAATTTAGGAGAGCCATCGTTCCTCCCCCTTGTAATTAAAGTAGATAGTGGTATGTTAGGCTTAAATTTAAAAAAGCCATCAGAAATGGGCTCAAGGACCAATAAAATGGAGCAGCACCCCGCCTCTTCTTCCTTGGGAAGATAGAGTTCGCATAAAGAACCCATAAAAGAAAAACAATGTGTCGCCTCTCTCTCCCTCAAACGAAGGTTCAAACTTGGGGATCTTCGTAGGGGCATCAGCTACTCTTCATTCTCATCATCTCTTGGAAGTAGGGTATCCTGATATGAACCCGCCTATTTAAGCGACAGTGACACGGGAACGAGGATCCCTGGTCGGGATGGTCGATGGTGATGTGCTAATTAGCGTTGGATGATCGATATGTTGGATGTAGGCATTGGAGGATCTGCAATCGATGCAATGTTGCTTCGTATAAACTACCATGTCTTTTTCAGGAAAGATCAAAGAACCAAGAGAGTGAAGTGATAAGGGGTTGGCGACGCAAGGAGAAATGTGTTGTGCATGGGGAAATCTTGTGCGAAGAAATGCGTACTTGGAGATACGTATTGCCCTGCAGAATTAGGGTTCCGTCAAGAACCCAACGAGCAATTGCGCTACTCAATTCCTCATTTTCTTCCTTCCGGTATATAGGGTTGCAAAGATGGACCCAAACTTGATAGTGGACAGAATGGTAGCCTTTTATTCTTCAGCAATTGGGATTCCCATAAGAACCAATCGTCGTCGGCTTTTATGGAGAACTGTGCTAGGACTATTGGACGATGAAGAGATGAGACTCGATGTTGTTGTAAAACAGATCTAGATAATCAATGAACATAACAAAACTTCAGAAGCAAACCAAAATAAACTTGCTCTGGTACCATGTGAATATAATGCGTAGGCAAATAATCAAAAAAAAAAAGAACAATAAAGAAAAACACTTAGGATTTTACGTTGAATCCTACTCCTAAGGAGCATGATAAAACCATTGGAGAATGCCTCACAAGGCTAGATATTACATTATGAATCGCTTAATAGTTACAAAGGTGTGGAGCTCTTTATATAGCCCGACCAATATGACCAAGCCCCACTACTCCACGATGTGGGACTAAATAGGAGTGCATGTGCTAATTAGCTCCTAGAGAGATCCAATTACCCACATACATGTGTTCTCTAACAATAACAACCTCGTAGTTAGAACATTCATTTAGAGTCAAATTGATGCACCATAGCTTCAACTTTCTGTACATTCGAGATGGTTGTTGTGAAAAAACGGATAAGGATTTGCCTAAGAAGGTTAAAGAATGAGGGGGTTTCTCCCTCATCAAGAAGAATATAGTGTGAAAGATAACACTACCTTTCTTGAAGTGGAATTAATGATTGTGAGGAAGAGACAACTCCGGCATTTAATAACTAAAGGCACAAGGAGAAGAAGACTGTTGATCGATTAGTGATGACTGAAAGGTCAGGAAATAGAAGTGCAGCTCAAAAAGATGGATTTTAAGAAAGGTTGAGAAGAAGATATTCATCACTTGTGTACCTGATACGGAAGATATTGGATCTCGAGTACTTTGAAACAAAAAAGGGTGGTATGGGAATTTATTAGACCACCTCCCAATTCAAGAACTACTTCGTATTAATGACTTGAAGGCGGTGTTCTTATTCCAAGGCCATGTTGGTCATAGCCATACATAGATGTACTTTCTTTTTCAAGACCATGTTGGTCACAACATAGTTTTCTAACTTTTTTAGACATAAGGTTATATATCCTTCACAATCCAGTGCTTTATTATACTCCTTTCATATCAAAGTACGAGGTGGCCCACGCCCCTAAAACCATATTTACTAGTTTAAGAAGAAGCAATACAAGAAAACCTACAAGAAACAAATGAAAAATATACCTTGTCTCTCGATAATTCGGCAAAGAAATTGAATTGATAAACATCAATATCTCCATGTAATGCCTGATCAAGACCAAAAACCCACCATCCTTTTGAAAGTTGTAACGCAAAATAACTTTTCTTTTGAGGCAAGAACCATCCACCTAACCAACTCTTATGGCAAATGTACCTCATAAAAGTGTGAAGCCCGTCAAACCAATCTGCAGTATAAATAACTTCATTATAGACACCTAGATAGCAAATGTTTCCCAAGAAAAAACCTGGATGTAAGGAGTTTCTTCCCAGATAATATCAAACTTAAGAAAAACAGGCACGTCTTAGAATACAAATGTAAACCCCAAGAGTAGTAATTAGAAAGCCCAAACAAACCATGATTTCCAGGAATAATGAAACACTGAGGTCCATCATATGTTTTCAATCCTGAGAATCCATAAGGAAGTTCAGGCTTGTTCACAGATATTTGCTCTGGCTTATACCACGATGGAGGCTGGAGAGCATCTTCGAAAGGTTGAAAGAAGCGTCTTTCATAAGAGAACGAAGATGGATTAGGATACCTGTATGGCATTTTAAACCAAATAAGGAAAAACAAAAGCACTTAGTAGATGATTAGCAGGTTTTATTTTGAGCGAATATACAGCACTTCTAGGGTCCCCATCTTTGAGGTGCTAAAAGTAAGAAAAATAAATTTATTGTGACGAGGTCATAAGAAAAAGACATTTGCTATGATGGGGTAGGAGCATGTGCTGAAATTGAGCACGCAAATTATGCACAAGAATCTTGAAGGGGTCTCATATAGAGCAGAAGCAACCAAGGTTGACGCAGTGTGAAATAAATAAATAGAATTTTATTTTTTGTTAAATTAAATTGGGGTCAACTACTTATGTTTAATCGGTTGCAATATTATTTTAAATAAAGGGATCGCATGTGATCTCGATTTAATTAATTAGTCAATTATATTCAGTAGTAAGTCGGTTAGAGTTAATTAAGATAAGTTAGATTTGAATTTGATTTCCATTTCTATTTTCGTGATCTCGCCCCTCTTATATAAAGGGGATAGTGGTTCTTTGTTGAATTCAATTCAGAGTAAATTAAATTTGATATTTATTTCATACATCCTACACTTCTCTCTTCTCCCTCCATGCGATCTTCGCGGTTCTTTCCCGGATCTCACGCAACTGGCGCGCTTTCTCTTCTCACTCCCTCCAATTTGTTCCACCAAACATTTTTCAACGCCAAAAAAAATCCATTGTTGCAAATTCTGAGTTGCATCAATTGGTATTAGAGCATGGCCTAAAGATCGTCTCGATGATCTGATGATCCTTCCCCACATTCATGGCACGAGAGGTACCAACATCGTCTCCAGTCAAGCATCAAGGTACAACAGTGGTTAGACCATAGTTCAATGTCGATATTATTATGGTAGAAGTAAAAGAAACCATGGAAGGTCGTATCGGCGATATATCGTCGATATATCGCCGATATATCGGGTATCGAGAGGTTGGGGGTATCGAAATCGGGGTGTATATCCTTTTACAGGGATGTCGGCGATATATCGCCGACATATCGGCAATATATCACCGTATCGATCCATATCAGTCAAAATGAATGGATTCAGTACAAAAAATACAAGATATCGACCGATATCGCCGATATTTCGTCGATATCCCTATATATGAATGTTATTATTCACGCAAGCTTGATTCCACTACCTATCTAGCTACACCTAGTATTAAAACAATCTATGATTTAATATACTTTGTTCCGGGTCAGGGGAGCTGTCCCCGTACCCCCGTAAGGGGGGCAACCAGGGCCCCCCTAGCCCCCCCCCCCTCCAGGCTCGCTGACTGGGCAGCGAGACCCTCGTACCGGTAGGGTATGGTACGACAGGAGGGTGCATACAATGGTTCTTCAACTTGGTGTATATTTACAAGTTATTCATGTTGTAAAACTTGAATAAAATCCATTTCCAATATCTATAAGTCAATTTCTTCAAAAAATCTATAAGTCGCGAATCAACATTAATATCGATATGTTCGAAATGATCGATATATGCAATATAAGCTTTATAGATGATCGATATGTGTGATCTAAGAGTATATTTGTAAGTTATTTAGTGATATAAGAACTTGGATAAACTCCATTTTCAATATATATATATATATACATATGTCAACAACTAACAGTACAACCGTATCGATATATGCGATATAAGGTTCATAGATGATCGATATGTGTTATCTAAGAGAGTAAGAGTACATTTGTAAATTATTTAGTGATCAAAGTACTTGGATGAACTCCATTTTCAATATATATAGTATGTCAACAACTAACAATATCAGCGATATGTTCGATACGACCGATATGTGCACTATAAGGATCATAGTCCTCATAAATGATCTATATGTATTTTCTAGGTGTATATTTGTAGTATTTCATGTTATAAGAGCTTGAATGAAATCCATTTCCAATATTCATAAGTCAAGAATCAATATTAATATCGATATGTTCGATATGACCGATATGTGTGATACGATATGTGTGATATATGGTCTATAAATGGACCGATATGTGTGATATAAGTGTGTATTTGTACGTTATTTGTTGTTTTAATATCTTGGATGACCTTAATTTCTGAAAAAATGCCAAAAAAAATTGGCTTTTTTGCGTCATTTTTGACATGTCCACCGATATCGTTGATATATCGTCGATATATCCCGATATATCCATTTCCGGGCGGACCGAAACGATATCGATATCGATATGGCCTTCCATGGAAGAAACCCCTGTTGCACAAAAAAGATAAGGCTCCATGGAAAATTATTAACTCTAAAAGAAGTTGCATAACAAAAAACAGAAACGCAACAAGATTACAAGGAAGAAAAAGAAGATGTTGTCCAGGAGGTTTCCAAAATCCTGCCACCATCTCCAATTTTTGTCAACGATGCAGCCCTCGTCCAGAGCGAGTTTGAAGGTCATATGGGAAAAGAAAGTGAGGAAATAGAGGGAAAAGCCCAACTGGACTTGTTGTCCAGGACGTTTTCGATCAACCATCATCTTCGGAATCAGCTATTTCGCCACCTCTGGGTGTCCACGCACCCCCCCCCCAAGCCTTGTCAGGTACTCATCTTGCCTTCCTCGTGTTCCTCGCAGCCTCCTCGACCCTTCATCCCCACGTCGGTGCCACCGCCAACCTCCATTCAACCTCCTTCCGCCATCAAAGCCGCCCCCCACCTCCCCCACGGTCCCTCTCCGCCACCCCAACACCTCTGCCTCAGTCTCCACCTCTACAGTCGCGCCCATGTGCTCTTGAAGCACCCCCACCACCACGTCCTTCCATCATCTCAATCCCACCCACCACCATCGCGCCCCTTGCCTATGCCACCAAATGCAGTCGGAGGAGCCCAGCATGCGCAACAAACGCCATCATCGTCGTCGACATCCAAGCTCAGGCGCACCACTTGCGTACCTCCTCGTGCGCAACTTGTGCAGCCCCCGTCAACATCGCCCATGCGTGACCAAGTGTCGTCGCCTTTGCGTGATCGTGTGCTGCTGCCCTTGTGTGATCACGCACCACCGATGCTGCAGGAACCCTAGCCTTAGGGTGTGGCACTGCCGAAGACCATGTAAGGGAGAAAGAGTCCCACAGGCTCAGGATTTAACTCACAAAGAGCCAATCCCATAAAATCAGAGATGTGGAATGGTTTTGGGAAAATTGCAGAGGTATCACTCCTCCTAAAATCTTTTATATAAAGCTTAAAGTTGTAGGGAACTTAAGGGGAATCTCTTTAGTTGAAGGGGTAGAAAATTTAGACTTCCACCCCCTGGGGCAGGAATATTTAAAGAGAAGGCTGAGAAAAAGAAATTGGGGTTGTTACCTTATCCAGTTAGGATTAAGAATGTGGGTTTTACCTATTTAAAAACCCTATGGTCAACTCCATTACCCACATCTCCACCTATCCTAAACATGGCTCATTCCTTTGCTAAGGGTTCTTCGAATGTTGTGATGCTCGACATGAAGACATCCCATCAATATTTTGAGCACCACATCGAGGGGGCAAAATCCATGTGGGCGCCGACATCTACGCCACATATGTTCTTCCAGCATGAAATTAATGACTCCAACTACCGCACCAAGTACACCTGGATTCTGTCGTTTGCTCCACATCAGTTCTTCCAAAATGTAATCGAGCTGTAAGATCAAGCAATTCGTCGGGAGATGAATTTTTCGATCGAAGGAGAACTAATGCAACATGAAAAAAATAAATAGAGTTTTATTTTTCGTTAAATTAAATTGGGATCAAGTAAGTATGTTTAGTCTGTTGCAATTTTATTTTTAAAAAAGGGATCGCATGTGATCCTGATTTAATTAACTAGTCGATTATATCATGTAGTTCGTCAGTTATGTCAATTAGGATAAATTAGAATTTGAATTTGATTTTTGTTTCTATTTTTGTAATCCCGCACCTCTTATACAAATGGGATAGTGATTTTATTGAATTCAATTCAGAGTCAATTAAATTTGAGATTTATCTCATATCTCCTCCCCTTCTCTCTTCTCCCTCCTAGCGATCTCCGTAGTTCTTTCCCAAATCTCGAGCAATCGACGTGCTTTCTCTTTAAACATTTTCCACTGCCAAAAAAAATTTTCCACCGTTGCAAATTCTAATTTGCATCAAAGGTGCGCATAATGGTAATCCAAACATGTAATACAGAAATCAATTCAACTACCGCATAACGGCATTCTTGTAAATTTGAAATGGAGTGACTACCTATTTCCTTCCCAATCATCCAACCTACCAAGAATTCATGTCATAATATGTTCATGCATTTGATCAAAGACATTTGAGGAGATATGAAAATAAATAGCCCCACATTCAATGACGTCAAATATTATGAAGTAATATAGATGGTGGAACTGATATGATATGATATCTGTTACAAACCCAACAAGTCATAAATGTGCAACTGATGCATAAATGCGTACTTGTGGATATTTACATGAAAGATGAATTATAGAATTAGAGATTTATAATCTTTCCAACTGATATCTTTTTTTAATCAGAAAAGAGGGAAACACATCTAGGTATCCACCACAAATATATAGATTAGAAAAGAGAAGGATACATAGGTACTTACAGAGTCCAGGACTTGAGAAGCGACCTGGAATGAGACATTACATTTTCACAATAGAAACGGTGTGAAGAAAAAAGTGCACCATTTCTACCTAACCAAATAGCTCAGATCGTCGCCAGTGGTTGGAGGATGTCTTTTCTAGCCTGATGTCTGGCATTAAACAGTGAGTCCCAAAAGAGCTCAAGGTTCTGAATGTTGAGCCACATCCTGCCAGTGTTGCTCCATACAAGGATGATCCTTGCACACTGTAAGCAGAGATGATCCACAGTTTCGATGTTAGTGTCACAGAGCGGACATCTATTGGAAATATCATAGAAGAGTCTTGCACGGCGATCCCTTATCATGATTCGTATCCTCCTCAAAAGCCACGTGAAGAAACCTATTCGATGTCGAATCTCCCAAATGGATTGCAGTCACGAATTAAGGTGATCCCGTCGAAGGTGGTGGCAGTCTGCAGATGGCACGGTACGCCCTTTTTAACAGAGAAAGAGTTGTCCTAACAAACCCAATGATCTCTACCCATAGAAGGATTGTCACCAAAATCTTAGTGACTCCAGGAGATTGAGGAAGTCGAGAAGTCGTTAGAATCAGATAATTCATCCAAGAACTAAGGCATCCAATTGCCGTCAACCCAGTAGTCTGAAACAAGAGCATCCCTGATGCCAGACAAAGCAAAGAGTTGCGGAAATCTTGAGGAGAGAGCCATCATCTGTCCAGTTGTCTTTCCAGAACAAAACATGCTTCCATTACCAAGTACATGCCGGAAACAGTTAATGGAAACGAGGAAGAACCGAAGTGATTCCTTTCCAGAATGCCGAAGGGGTTGGATTGCAGACGCTGGAGAGCTCTGTGAGGATCCCCAATATTATAGATCCTACGAATTAGCCTGCACAAATGTCATTGTCTCTACCCCACAGTCTACTGACCATTTAAGCAGGAGTGCCTTATTCATGCCCTCAATGTTCTGATTCCCAAACCACCATCCATCAAGGGCAGGGTAACAGTCGCCCAGTCTAACCAAATGCATCTTGGTATTATCCAACCACGATTTTCCCAAAGAAACATGCGCATGATCTTTTCTAGCATTCTTATGATACCAAATGACAGAAGGCGTGAGGACAAAGAAAACCAGAATTGCAGAGAGCCTCATTTTGTTTTAACAAGCACCAGTCGACCGCCTCTGGATACTATTATCGCCTTCCCAACCAAACAGTTTAGTTTCAAGCTTCTCGATAATCAGTAGCCATTCAAAGATCTTGATTCTGCCATAAGGGGGATCCCAAGGTAGTGTATCGGGAGGGTTCCATAGGTTGTGCGTAGCTCCTCCACACACTTTAACAGTATTCACTGAAACCCCAAAAGGAATTGTCAAAGATTTCCCGTGGTTGAGGATCAGTCTCGACAATCTCATTATAGATTTTCATAGTTGTGGTCATAGCCTTTGCCTCCTCCTTGTCGTCCTCTATAAAAAAAGATAGTGCCATCCGCGTACGGCAAAAGAGGGATAGAAATATCGCCATTGGAGTAACCCGAAGTGTTGTCGTCGAGGACGAACATGATTCCCCATACATGAGAGGACGTCGGCAGGAATGACAAACAGCATAGGTACAAGGGGCACCCCTATATAAACCCCCATTTGATCGAAAAAAACCACCTCTGGATGGCCATTGACGAGCACAGAATAGGAAGCCGTCGTGATGCAACGCTTCATTCAAGAAATTCATCAAGCCAGAAAATCCCCCTACACAAATCCGATCAAAGGAAATGTCAGTCCACAGTATCGTAAGCCTTTGAGAAGTCTACTTTCCAAAGTACACCTTTTACACGTTTGCACTTCCATACAGCGACAATCTCAGTAGCCATAGTGAGGTTGTCTGCAATTTGTCTGTTTGGAATGAAGGTCGATTGCAGCGGTGAGATGATATGGTCCATAACCCTGTTCAATCTAATAGCGAGCACCTTTGCAACAATGAGATAAATCGCATTCGAGAACGCGATGAAAATCCTCCACTCTCTTCAAGGCCTCCGTTTTAGGAAGCAGGAAAATGAGTGCCTTGTTAATTCTTTCAAAGCCAGCATTTTCGTGGGCAAATTCCCTAACAACCGCAACCACCTCATCCCCTAACAGGGACCAGAACTCACGGTAGAAGAAGACTGAAACCAGTCAGGGCTGGAGCACCCATGTTTTTAAAAACGCGCCTCGAGGCGCTGAGGCGTACGCCTCGAGGCGTTTTTCTAGGAAAACGCCTCGAGGCTATAGCCCCATGCAGCCTCAGTGAGGCTTAAGCCTCGAGGCTTATGAGGCGAGCCCTCGAGGCGTAAGCCTCGAGGCGTTGCCTCGAGGCGTAGCCTCATTTGTGTGCTGAATTTTTGAATTTTTTCTGCAATATTTTTTTCTTTTCTTTTTGATTGTGGGCTATTCATCTTTCATAGACAAGTATATTCAAGTCCTTAAGCTCACAATTCACTAAAATGCATTTTTTTAGTTTATTAAAGTATTGAGCTTATTTTTACTTTGTTATGCATGTTCTTTATATATCAACATGAACAAAAATTTGGATCTTGAGATATTAATCTAATGCCTCTACTCTTAATATGCATCTTGTGTTACATCTAGCCCCTCTAGTAAATTTTATTCAAGACTTTAAATTTTGCAGAGAGTTACCTATTATTGAGCCTGCATATTCATATTTTACTTGACTCCTTACTGACTTAGAGTCAAAAAAGAGTGTTATATAACAACTTCGATGTTTAAACCATGATGTTTGTCTTGAAATGTCATGGAGTTATGTATTTACTCATAACTATTAAATTTTTAGAACTTGGAAATTGTAATTATGGTTAATTATGATGTTTTATGAAAAAATTTCTTCCACGAGTGAGGCTTACCCCTCAATACGCCTCGAGCTTACGCCTCGAGGCACTACTGGGAAAAACGCCTCGATACGCCTCACGTTTTTTAAAACCTTGGGAGCACCATCTGATTTTTTAAGTTACAGACTGCATTTTTTACCTACTCATCAGTGAAATGTTGTACAAGGAGTGTGGAATATCAACGGCTGCCCTCAACTCGAGTGACATCCACCATTACAGACTGGATCTGATGGTGGTGATGTCTCTCACTAGCCATACGGTGGAAATAGGCGGTGTTGACATCCCATCTCTTACCCAACTCTTTCAAGAACGTTGTTTCCACTCAGTAACAAGCTTCTTATCCTAAGCTGCAGTGATCTTTTGTGTTGTTGCTCTTGTGGCTAACTCCTCAGGCAATAAATCCTTAAGATCATACAATTCATCAAACCGCTGCACCTCCATTTCCGCAGCCAGCCTAGCCACTCTTACCTCCAAGATCCTGGCCCCCGCACGAGCGGGGATGGTCAAAAGATGGAAGGGTAACATTGAAGTCTCTGCCCAGGAGCCAGGCAGCTCCACGATAAGTGTTACGGGCCCGCGAATATCGGCCCACAATTCTTCCAGTAATGAAAGAGAACAAGGCCCATAGATACATGAAACCGCCAACTGAGAACCCATAAAGTTGTTAACGAGGAGAACAGTGAGAACATGTCTAGTCTTCAACAAATAGAGGGTAGAGAACAGTGGCTCCTTCCAAGCGATAACCAAGCCCCCAAAAACTCCAACAGTGTCAAGAGTACAATAGCCAGATAGTGCACCGGTCCCCATCAAGTTCCCACAACGAAGTGGTGAAGAACTAAAGCTTGGTTTCTTGAAGAAGGATGGCATTGCAACCCCGTTCAGCAAAGCGGACACCCATCAGGCGCCTCTTCTCCGAGTCACCCAGACCACGAACATTCCATGTCAAAACCTTCATTGAGAAAGTTGGTTGGAACCCGTCGAACTGTGCCATATATTCGTGCCACTCTGGCCGAAAATTCAGAGATTGTTTGCTCTTCACTAGAACCTCTATTATGATTTCTTCGTGGTATGTACCTTCTACGTCTCTTACTGACGCTCGAGTCATTGATTAGGCTCACAGTTGAAGAAGACTGGATGGTTGATTCAGACATGGATGGCACTAACTGTTATTTAGGTTGACATCCGAGGGTGCTAGAGCCTAAATAACGTCGAAATTCCAACCCGAAGGAAAACTGCAAGTAGTGGATCTCAATGGATCCAAGTAGTACCTATTTGCCTCAATAAAAATCTTAGGCAGCACCTCTGCAACATGCTCAGATGAGCTTGCCGTGAGGCCACCTCCGAGAACCACATCGCTGCAAAGCACAGGAGGGAGGGGTTCAGCGTCCGAGGGTGTTTCCTCCGACAAGGGAAGAAGTGTAGATCCCAAGGGCAGCTTGTTCTCAGTCTCTATTTCCTGGGCATGGGCAACCATCACGATTGTTGGTAAAGGAGCAGGTCCCTCCGAAACTAGGACCGAAGCAGGCATGTTAACCAGATCAGCCTGAAGGGGAGGAACCGTAAGGCGTATTGAGACCACAACCAGGCCAACCTAGGTCGGGTCTAAAGGAACCCGAAGTCTGAAACCTCGGGTGGGAGAAACGAGTCTAGGTTCAACCGAAGCAGGGGGTTCGCTTGCTCGACCAAATGCAGGTCGTCTACCTCAGAAGCCCGAGTTGTAAAAGAACCAAAAGTTGGGGCAGGCGACGCTGAAGCCACACTTGAAACAATACCCTTTCCCAAAAAAGGAAGGTGAATCGTCTCTATTGAAAGTTGAAAACCTCGAAATGGTAAAGCTTGTGAACTTTCCAAAAGCAAGCGATTCAAATCTGCATTGAATGCTTGTCTTGAATGCTTCAGAAAGGGTAGTGAGGACGACGGAGAATCGGTGCGCTCGGACGTCGGCGGTGGAGGTGATGGTGGCTCTAAAGCCCCGACCACCAAGCGGAAGGAGGCTCCACCAACCTGAATCGAGCAGCCGCAATCCACCACGAAGGGGACCCCTCCTTCAAGCAATGCGAACATGGCTCTCGAATCAGTACCCGATTGCAAACCATTCGAAAGGATCTTCGTGATCGTACCAAGCTGCTGCAAAGCATGTCAGAGCACTGGTTCGAAGCGGGAGAGGAAAGGAACATCAGAAACACGAGCCACCTTGGTCCCAATAATTCTCCCCTCTCCATCAGCAAAACGAGGGTGTCACCAAACAATCGACGATCAGGCTGACTTATGCAGGAGCAGCTTCGCCTCCATTCTCGAGAGTCCACGAGCACATAACTTGATGTCGTCAATAAAGACGACGTCTCCCGTGAAGGTACAGCCTAGATGGGCTTGGATCCAATCGGCAACGCTTTTAACCTCCAAGTCCTTTGAAAGCGAAGAATCCATTAGAAAAGAGTTTTTCGCATCTTCGGAAGCCGCTCTTGCCGTTCCACCACCACTGACCGCATTGGCATAAAAGCAAATGGTTGGAGCCTCGAAAAAACTCATGGCTGAAGCATTAGATGAGAAAACATGACCTTTTTCCTATCGCGGACCATTGTGGCAGTTGGCTTGGTGTTGACCTGCCTCACCGCAAGCGAAACAAAAAACAGCGAGAGGTTGCACCAAGATGCTAGATGGCTGTAGAGGCCGCAGCGGAAGCACTTTCTCCCTCTCTTGCAATGCGAGACGGTTGCCCAGCTTTCTTCCTTCCTCTTTGCACTCTGACCGGTGGCCCTTGATGGGTCTTCGTCATCTATTTTGGTAGCTCTCACCCACGAAAAAACCCCTCACCGATCTTCCAACTAATAACTTGTGAAGAACTAGTTAAAAAAACGAGCCCAGGATAGTTTTTTAGGCCGAACAAGCCCAGGGCAGTTATTAAAATACAACTTTAAAAGGTATAGGTAATAAATGAAACCAACAAAAACTATTTTTTGTTACAAAGGTCATAAACAACATCCGTCCGACGACAATTTACCAATAACCTCATACCAAAACAAGTTCTCAGAAATTAAAATGCACAATTCACAGGCCAGCCCAGTCATCGCTTTATCCTGCATAGGGTGAAGGACCTGTCCAATGAGCCTACGTCAGTCTGTCCTGATATGGGACAATACCAGCAAGACAAGTTACAATTAACTTTCTAATAAATTTCTTCATAATATACTTAAGATAAAGTTATATTCACATTTTACCAACTTTTTTCCTCTTATATACTTTCATGAGCTCACACTCTTATGGTGTGCTCCTTAACTCACATATTTATAACGTAAAAATAATGCAAAATTACAGTAATTGGGAATCATGCCACATACAGGATTCTTGCATGTTCAATTATATTTTGCACATAAAATCTTTCTTTCCTGAGACAAACCCAATTCTTACAAGCCAAGTAGCCCAAATCAAGGCGATATCACAGGTTTTGCCAGGATCCCCGCCAATAACTGCCAATCAAGTCCCACAAAGATTATACATCCTCAAATATCACACCAACAATTCATCCTTCCTCCTGCACTAGCCTAGAATCAGCACATCCCACTTACTCACATCGCATGCACTTACTCACTGGTTGGTGTCCCCTGGATGTTCCTCACATCGCATGCACTTCCCACTTACTCCTTGGAAGAACCTTGCCCTCCGTATTACAGTCACAATGCACCCGCAACTGAAAAGCCAGAGAAAGACCATAACCCTTACAAGAACCTTCCAACTCCTACACCATGCATAATCCTGTGTATAGGTGTCAGGATCAAACACCATGGATGAACAAAGAATCCTAGATGTTTTCTTTACCAAGAAGCACCAATAAATCCCATCCGTCAGGTATTTCACTGTAACGAGATGTCCTGTCAACATAAAAAACTCCTTCACTCTCTGATCGGATAGCATCACGTGGAAGTGCATATTCCAGATGCTAATCGACCACAAATTTGATACAAATACCCTCAGGTCAGCGATAAAGGCAAAGACGTGAGAGTCGATCACAAAAAGCACCGTCCTCTACCAAAAATCTGAGGGAAAACGGAAGAAGCTCCAATCCCCCACCACAGATCTCATCTCAGTAATGGAAGAATCTCAAGAGCATGGGGCTTCCAGGAGTTAGAAGAGATGGCAACGACCTTGAGCCATGCAAAGAACCCGAAAGTGAGCCCAACTAGGGCGAACCAAATGAAAAAGAAAGAAAATTAAAATAGCCAAAAGGATCGCCTTTACCAGCACCAGCCGTCCACCCTGCCAACTTCTCTATCTTTTTGACAAGGGGCAGCCAGTCTACCTTAATCTACTGCTAGCAATGGTAGAACCAAGTAAGTAATGAGCAAGCTCGCCCTAGGCACTCCAACAATCTCAGATGTCATTCTATAGGGAACAAAAGAACTTATTAACTGATGCAAACGGCTTTTCGCGGCGTCAATAAAATAATAATATATTTTTTGGCGGATTTTTGGTAGAAGAAATAGAAGGGTTGAGAAGAAGAACTCGTCGGTAACGAGGGTTGAAGGAGGAGAACCGCGGAGATCGCGTGGGGGAAGAAGAGAAAATAGAGAGGAGAGAGATAAAGATCTCAACTTTAATTCATACTTTACTGATTAAAAACAATGGGCTACCCTCTCTTTATATAGGAGAGAAGGGTTTACAAAAATAGTAAATAAATCAAAATTAACAACTAATTTTATCCTAATTGGCCTCTAATTACCTTAATTGGACTCTAAATTATTTAATTGACCCAAATTACATTTAAACTCTACGAAATAAACGTTGAGATCACAGGCGATCTCAATTATTTAATTAGACCAATACGACCACTAAAAACGTAAATAAAATTGATTATTATTTAATTAATTAAATGTGACCCTATAATTTGGGGTCACGCTGCATCAACTCTCCTCCGCTTTTAAAAATTCGGCTCCTGACGAATTGCTTGATGTAGGTGCGTTGTTGGAGAATTCATCCTCGAGTTGTAGCTTTATTTTCCCCCAATGCGATCATTTTCCACGTTACATTTGTAGTTTTTTTCGATTGGGGGGCATCTCTGCAATTTTCGTACCCATTCCATCTTCCTTAATTTTCCACCAATTTGGGCCTTTCTGCAATTAGGATTTCCAGAGGGTTCAGCCTTGCAATTTCTCCAAAATATCCCTTCAATGACTACATAGCATGATTGACCCTGTACTTGGTCCTTTCTGCAATTAGGGAATTCATGTAATTTTCCTTTGCAATTTTCCCAACTAATGTTCCACTCCCTCAATTCCAGGGATTCGTTTCCTGGGAACCACGATTGGGTGGCTTTCGTCCTCAACAAAAGGCGGCGGCGTGCCCTCGGGTTCCAAGGGCGGCGTCGACCCGGTCGCCCCGGGCTGGGTTTCGTGGTCGAAGGCCTGCACGCGAGGGGCCGAGGACGATCGCGCGGGATTTCCTGCTGGAGGCGGCGCACGGGGCTGTGGAGGTCGTGGGGAGGCGAACTGAAGGGGTTCGAGGGGAGGGTCAGGCGAGGTCGGGGCCTGCGGATGGTGATTGGTGAAGGGGTGCGGGTGAGGGGGAGGATTGGGTTTGGCGGGGGTCGTGGCCTGAAAGTGTGCGGACCGAGGGAAGAGTGGGGAGGCGGCGGCGTGGTCGTGGGGAGGCGGGGGTCGCGCGGCCTCGCGCGCAGGAGGGCGCACGGTGAGGGTGGCGCGTACGGAATGGGTTAGGGGGAATGGGGCTGTGGGTGCGGGGGCGAGCGGGGGTGGGATGGAGGAGATGCGGCTGAGTGGGTTGGAACCGAGGTGGAGGAGGCGCGGATGGGAGGGTGGTTCGCGAGGGCGGTGCTGGCGCGGCACGGTGGGGATGCGGCGTCGTGGGATGGGTAGGGGGAGGGGAAAGGGTGGCGAGGCGCGATAGAGGGCGGGGAGGGTAGGGAGGTTACCTGGGACGGTCGGGGTGGTGCCGGGATGGTTGGAGGGGGCAGCGGGGTTGCTTCCGGCGACGGATTTGGTGCTGGAAAGTGCTGGACAGCGGCCGATTCATTGATTTTCTCTTCTAAAACGATCTGGACAGCATCTGTTTGGTCTTCTTTTGCGACGTTTTCTTCGTTAAAACTCGCGGTAGCGGCTTCGGTGGTTGACGGCTTTGATTGGGCGTCGCGGTAGGCCTCAAGGTTGGTCGTGAAGTCCCGAAACATTGATGTCATGGATCGGAAGTTGTTCTGCAAATCACGTAACATGCGCTCCGTCTCCTTGTCGTAGGCGTCATTGGTTTGCCGCTTTCGTTCGGATGAACGATGGTGTCGGTGCGGACGCCGGGGCGGATCGTTAGATCGTGAGGACGATCTAAATGCCATGCTTTGATACCAATTGATGCAAACGGCTTTTCGCGGCGTCAATAAAATAATAATATATTTTTTGGCGGATTTTTGGTAGAAGAAATAGAAGGGTTGAGAAGAAGAACTCGTCGGTAACGAGGGTTGAAGGAGGAGAACCGCGGAGATCGCGTGGGGGAAGAAGAGAAAATAGAGAGGAGAGAGATAAAGATCTCAACTTTAATTCATACTTTACTGATTAAAAACAATGGGCTACCCTCTCTTTATATAGGAGAGAAGGGTTTACAAAAATAGTAAATAAATCAAAATTAACAACTAATTTTATCCTAATTGGCCTCTAATTACCTTAATTGGACTCTAAATTATTTAATTGACCCAAATTACATTTAAACTCTACGAAATAAACGTTGAGATCACAGGCGATCTCAATTATTTAATTAGACCAATACGACCACTAAAAACGTAAATAAAATTGATTATTATTTAATTAATTAAATGTGACCCTATAATTTGGGGTCACGCTGCATCAATTGATGCAAACGGCTTTTCGCGGCGTCAATAAAATAATAATATATTTTTTGGCGGATTTTTGGTAGAAGAAATAGAAGGGTTGAGAAGAAGAACTCGTCGGTAACGAGGGTTGAAGGAGGAGAACCGCGGAGATCGCGTGGGGGAAGAAGAGAAAATAGAGAGGAGAGAGATAAAGATCTCAACTTTAATTCATACTTTACTGATTAAAAACAATGGGCTACCCTCTCTTTATATAGGAGAGAAGGGTTTACAAAAATAGTAAATAAATCAAAATTAACAACTAATTTTATCCTAATTGGCCTCTAATTACCTTAATTGGACTCTAAATTATTTAATTGACCCAAATTACATTTAAACTCTACGAAATAAACGTTGAGATCACAGGCGATCTCAATTATTTAATTAGACCAATACGACCATTAAAAACGTAAATAAAATTGATTATTATTTAATTAATTAAATGTGACCCTATAATTTGGGGTCACGCTGCATCATTAACCCAAAGATTCGAGAAGTCACCAAAAATATCTAGAACCCCTTTAATCCTCTTGCACATGGATGTTCCACCCTCAATAAACAAAAATCATATAATCTTACATATCGGGGAGTGTGGATGGGGATTTCATCTTCAAAGAAATCGACGAAGAAGCCCTCGTGAATAGCCAAATTTACCCCTACGAATAGTGCATAGCCACTTTGACGAAGAGCGATCAGGCAAGGGCACATCATGCTTCTTTTGTGGCTCGCAAAAAAGTCCTAATCAACAATTTATCATGGCTAAGGACAATACCATTGTAATACACCGCTTCATCTACGCAATCCATAACTCAGTAACGCAACTCCGTCTTATATAAACCACGAAAAACTAGGCTCAAGGTGGTCGAGGTGTACATCTTGAGACGAGGCAGTCCTATTTAGCCTCGAGGTGTGCACCACAGTCCAATCCTGTGAGGCATGCGCCTCAGGTGGCCGAGGCGGTCGAGGCATTTTGTGAAGCATTTTTACCTATTTGAAGTATTTTTATTATTTTAATGGTTTACTTGGTAGTTTGAAAAATATAAATATCTGTTTATTTATGATACAAGATGAATGCATAAATCTGATATTTCTTTCGTCCTCGTAACTTCATATTTACAATTAATTATGTCCAACTATTTCAGTCATATTATTTCACTATTAATGATTGAATTCATAAATATCAAATCAAATAATACTTGTAAACTTAAAAGATTTGATCTAAATAAAGAAAAACAAAATTGACAGGGTTTACGATTTTTCATGCTACCATATATTATATAGGATAAAATGAGGCTGCCCTTGGGGGTAGCTAACTTGGCTCCCCCCATGTTATTTCGGTTGTTTTTTTATTTTTTTTTGAAAATTTCTTCCGTGGATTTTCATCAATATATCCCTATATTATGTCATTCAAATTTCACATGAAACGAGACTCCTACAACTTCCATCCAGATGGGTCGTTTTTAGCAATTCTGTTACCGTTAAAAAATTATTGTCTGGATGGCGACCATAGGAGTCTCTGTTTCGCACAAAATTTAAATAGCATAATATAGGGATATAGTGATGAATATTCACGAAAGAAATTTTCAAAAAAATTAAAAAAATGGGTGAAATTGCACGGGGGGAGCCAAGTTAGCTCCCCCAAGGGGCAACCCCATTGAACTCTATTATATATTAGACATATAACATAAATTTCTAACATATATTTAATAGTGTTTTTTTTTTGCAACAATATTTCAAAGATTTGCTCGAAATGGTGGGGTTCACAGTTTCTCGTACGACCATATATTATATGTTAGATACAACATAAATTCCTTCGATATATATTTAATCGTACTTTTAATTACAACAATATTTATGTATTGTTTAATTATTTCACAACATTTATAGACAAGAAAATCCTTTTTGATTGGATGAAAATATGTAGAAAGGGATATAATGCTGCTTTATCTTCTATTTGAGGGTGTGTATCTCTATTATTTCATCACATCATAAAGTGTTAAGTATTATATGTTGGGTATAGAACATATAAATACATTACCATACATATCACTAAAGTTTTATGCGTATTTTTCTCTATAAACTGAGGCTTGTGTCTCGACCGCCTTAAGGCTACGCCTCACCTCGATTCCAAGGACAACACTTCGTTCTGTCTTTCATTTTTTCAAATGGGACCCTCCGTGGTAGATGCCAGAACATAACTATGGACTGAAGTATGTGATGTCAGAACTAGGTACCCGCATGTTCCGTGGTTGTTGGGAGGGGACTTCAATGTCACCCTTCTGTCTTCTGATCTTCTTTGATTACGTGGTGGACAAGATTCACGAACCTTGGAGTTTTCAAAGGTGATCGATGGCTTGCAATTGAAGGTTATTGATGTTATTGATACTAGATTCACTTGGCGTAGCTCTGGCTCGCGGTCAAGGTTGCACAGGTTCCTTGCTTCATTTTTTTTTGAAGCTCAAAAAAAGGGGGACACACGCGAAGGTGCTCACCCCAATGCTTTAAAAAGAGAAAGAAATACTTACAAGGGGGAATGGATGAGCATAAAATACAAAACAAGGTACAGGGGGTAAACAAAGAGCGTTACCCCCGCAGCAATAAACATATTACAATGAGGTCCAGTCACGAAGGAAGCCCGAGGCCCTGGAGCGAATATTCTCCAAATAGAACCGCTGCCGAGCAAAGATAACTGCATTTCGTCCCAGCCGAAGGCTCCAAAGCCGCGAAATTGGATCCAGCAGCGCAAGCCGTGTCCGCCCCCTACCACAGAACAAGCTATGACAGAAAGGAGCGAAAGATGACAGATCCAGCCAACCTAAGTCGGCCCATAGAGCGCAAACACTGCTGCAATGAAGAAATAGGTGATCAATACTTTCCGTTTCCAAGTTACAGAGTCCACAGAACAAGCTATGACAGAAAGGAGCAGAGTTCCTTGCTTCATCCCAATTTCTTGATCATTTCCCTCTCTCCACAACCTCTTCCAGACCTCTTTCCATATCAGACCATACACCACTAATTTGGGACTCTAGGGTGGAGTTGCAACATCAGATTTTTTTTTCATATTTGAGAAGGCATTGTTGCTGGAAGATGACTTGAGAGCCAGTTTCTGATCATTGGTCCTCTACGGTGGTCACGGGTACTGTTGTAGTCCGTTTGGTCCAGAAGCTTACCTCCCTTCATATTAGGCTCCGCAAGGACAAGAAGGTATGTTATGCAAGAAGAGCTCGGGGACGGAGGCATAAGAGGAGGTAAGCAAACTTGACAAAGTTGGAGACAGTAAAGATCTCTCTGGGTTGGAGCTGCAGGAGAGGAATCGCTTCTAAAAAGCTATTACTCTGGATGATAAAAAAGTGTGACAGAATGAAAATAAAGATCAAGACAGTCTTGGATCGCGGAGGGAGATGGAAATACGAAGTTTTTCCATCGTGTGGCTAGTGGAAGGAGAAGGCACAATCTCATCTAGTATGTTGTTGTGAATGAAAGGCGGGTTGAAGGAGATAGTGAAATGGGAGTGGCATTGGCAGATTATTTCAGAGAATTTTCATGGGGGTCTGTTGATTGGAAGTGGAGATGGTCATGTATTAGGGCCCAATGTTTAGGAGTGGGTATTCGATCGGTTTGGGTGGGTTTGGGTTATTCGGTTCGGATTGAATCCGGTTTAGGTAGGAAAAATAGAACCCATCACCTAGTCGAAATACTTTAGTTGAGCTATTCGGGTTATTTTTTTGGATTGATTGGGTCGGGATAAAACCAAATTAATCAAATTGACTAAAGGTAAAAGTTAGTACTTAATAATCATGCAAATCACTTTTCTTAAATTTAGCTTCAAGCTTACATGTATACAAATGCACACGGTTTAATAGGGGTTTTGATGACCTTTTTGTTTATAAATAAGGAATGAATCACAATATCCAATCACACCTAATTCTTCAATATGTAAATCGTTGATTATTTTAAAAAACTCAATATAAATAAGCATACCCGTAAGTTGCTAATCAATTCTGCATAGTAAATAATTAGATGATACCATAAACTATACAAACTAAAAGATATTACCATATGATCTATCTATGTCTCGCTAAAAAGAAGGAAATATGATCCAGGAAGAACTGCATTAGATAAACAATTTTCTTGTGTACAAGAAAGCAACATATCTTAGATTTTAAAAAGTAGACTACAATCACCACATATCCGTAAAAAGATAAATGTAAAATTCCAAGAGAGGAAACTAGATGGAGGAGGTGTCTCACATTCCAAATCAGAGCACCAAACATAATCTCGGATTCTTGCTAAGAATTTCTCGGAACTCGGGAGAGTGTGGATTGTCCAGAGACTGTTCACATTCCAAATTTGCATAATTCCAATTTCAAATTTCAATCACATTAATCACAATTCATATTCTTCAACTGGATTCCACATTCCAATACATATTTAATTCACATATACAAGTTGCAACCAAACCTATTCCATTTCCCATCGTTATTGTTATTTATTAACAAGTGAATAGATAGATTACATATCATATATAATGGTATGTATATTGTGTACATATGTGTATATATATGTATACATACATTGTGTACATTATGTATGTATGGAAAAAATGGGGCTGCATCCACCCGATTTCGCAAAAAAAATATTTTTTTGGAAAAATATCAATGTGTATATTCATTCCTATATCCCTCCTATATGTCATTCGAACTTTTTCAGAAACAGAGACTCCTACGGCCTCCATCTAGACAGTCATTTTTAATAGTCGTAGGATTTTTTAAATCGACCATATTTGGATGGAGGCCGTAGGAGTCTCTGTTTCTGACAAATTCGAATGGCGTATAGGAGGGATATAGGGATGGATATACATAGCGATACTTTTCAAAAAAAATAAAAAAATGACAAAAAATGGGGCAGGGAAGCCATGTTGGATGCCCCAGGGGGCAGTCCTATATATATATATATATATATATAGGGAAAAATGGGGCTGCCCCCTAGGGGTAGCCAACATGGCTGCCCCCACCTCTTTTTTTGGCAATTTTTTATTTTTTTTGGAAAAATAAAACCATGTCTATTCATCCCTATATCCCTCCTATATGCCATTCGAATTTCGTCACAAACAGAGACTCCTACGACCTCCATCTATATGTCATTTTTTTAACGGTCGCAGGATTTTTTAAATCGACTCTGACTGGAAGAAGGCCATTGGAGTCTCTGTTTCTGACGAAATTCGAATGGCATATAGGAGGGATATAGGGATGAATATACATGACGATATTTTTCAAAAAAAAATAAAAAAAAATTGCATAAAAATGGGGCGGGCAGCCCCATCAACCCCATATATATATACACACACACACACATATATATATATATATATATATTCATACGATTTTTTGATCAGGTCGGGTGGATCTAAACCACGGATCACTCATATTAATTGTTCGGGTTGATTGGGTGGGTCGAGTGGACACTATCAAACCCATCAACCAACCCAGTGCCCATATAAATAAAATGATTTGGGTCTAACCCGACCCGAAAACCGAAATAACCCAATTCATTTGACCCATATCAAATGATTCGATTGGGTTATTTGGGTTGAACCAAACAATGCCCACCCCTATCAGCGTTTATCGTAACAACATGCCAGGCACCTTATTCAGAGTACCATCTTGGACAACCTCAAGGCGGCAGTCTGGAACCAGAATGTCGATGGGACACCTGGCCCTGACGGATACCTCGTCTCTTTTTATCATGAGTTCTTGTCACTGGTGGGCAGAGAGGTTCTGGAGGTTGCAGAGGAATTTATAGCTGGAAATAGTGTTTTGAACGAGTGAACAGGGCTCGTCAATTCCTTTTGCCAAAGAAGGAAGTCCTTGAAAGGTTCTATGATTTCAGACCAACACTCTATCAAATGCAATTTACTTGATAATTGCAAAGGTCTTGGCTAACAAATTGACTGTGGTTAGAGACCGTGCCATCTTGTTGTTTCAATCAGCTTTCATTCATGGAAGACAGATTGGTGAGAGTTTTTCTATGGTTACAGAGATCATTGTGGATTGTGAAAGAAGGCAAGTTAGCAGGATTTTTTTTTGAAGTCAAAACAAGGGGGAGACACTCAGCGGTGTTCACCCCAATATATTAGATAAAAAGGAAAGGAAAAAGGGTGTACAAAAACAACAAAAAAACTGTACATAGTGTTAGACTTGTGAGCCCTGGGCGAACCATTCTTACAATAAATGTTATTGTAATATTTAAGTTTATCAATAAAAGTTATTGATGTTTCACTCCCTTTCTGAAATTATATGAATGAATGCACTATAAGGTCCCTCTGTACAATTAGGGTTATGTACCATGGCCAGCTTGATGATCATATAGCTGTTGTTTCATTAAATGAATCATAGAGGCTGGTGTTTGGATGAATATCTAAGGAGTTAGATGGAGGACTCATCAAACACCGTCAAATGATTGTCAAGTGGAGATCTCCAGCCTGAGTAGGAGATGGCAATCCTTTCTCACATAGGCTGATATCTGACCGACCTCTTGATGCAGGTCCTCTGCATGGGAATAGTGATTCGGAGGTGTCAGATTAGTTAGGTCAATGGGTTGACCTAACGAGATCGAGATAACTTAAGTCCTATGTTGAATGCTGTCACAGCATAGGCATGCATCCTCTGACCGGAGACAGATATATTGCTATATATCTAAGTATGTACATTTGGCAGACCAATAGGTTGATGACCTAACCAAGGTCTATACACCGGCGAGCTGGTGTGCATATAAGGGTATATGAGCAATATGATCTCTCAAAGGGATCATACAGGTTCACTTGTGAACCGGAAGACATGAGCTCACTCATGAGGTATTGGGACCGATCAAATTCCATGCATGGTCGTCATGCTTTGGAAGCATGACATGAATTTGAAGGTATGATATATGCTTTGGGAAAGCATATGATCGATACCAAATCCCAATGACCAAGATTGAGAAACTTAATGATTAAACCCTGAAGAAGACAGTATAAAATGATCTTGATCTTCGGGTTGATCATGGGTCTTCCAGTATGCAGGATGTACAGGTATTGGGAATACCTGAAGGGTGATGTGATCATAAACGATTGTATATCCATGACGCTTCCATTCCGAGGGAGTGATGAAACAGGTCTGGATTTTAGTGACTCCTTTCAGTAGAGAAGCAATCCGATCTTAGTCCAAGTATTGGACATTGATCTGAATGGGATTCAGATTCAATGAGAAGATTGGATTTGCGGCCTTGATTTAATCAAGCATCTGTGAGAGGTCCGTAAGATCTGGATTTGAGATGAGATCTCAACATCCAAGTCACTATACGTGGAACAATACAATCGCCCTATCCTTGTCTCCAAGTATCTGCGGAGAAAGTACATTATTCTTGAAAGGGTTCAAGAGTAATTCTTTTGATAAAATATCCAAGCAAGGACTTGATGATTAAATGTGATTTAATTATCAAGCTTAAATATGAATATGATTCATATTGAGAAAATGATTATCTAAGATAATTAAATGAGATTTAATTATCAAGGATTAAGAGAATGTGGATAACACTATCCATGATATATGCATGTTATAAATATGATTTATAATATACATATATAAGAGAGAGAATTTATGTAAATAGCATTTGTTAATTAATAATGTGAATTGGATTCACATTTGTTAATTAATTGGAAATGCAATTTACTAACTAGTTTGGGTTGTGAATATGATTCACATATTTTTCAATGGCAAGATTGAAATATTCACAAATTAATTTTGGAATTATTTTGGTGGATATTTATTGTAATTAATTGAGGAATAATATAATAAATAAAATGGAGAAATCAACCACCCTCATGGGTGGCGTCACCCATGAAGAGTTCATGGGTGACGCCCCCCCCCCCTTTTTAGGGGTTGGTTAACTCCACCTCATTTGTTATATTATCTCTTGATTAATTGTTGTTATTGAACAACAAATCCTAGCCATTGATTTATCATGGACCAAGCATATCCCTTGGATCCATGAGTCCCATGGATTGAGATCCATTGGATCCTAAACTAGTATATAAGGAGGGCTAGGGTAGCCTCTCCATGGTACATAATCTAGAGTTGTAAAAGAATACTACTCTCTCTCTCTCTCTCTCTAAATCTCGTGTGGTCTCTCTCTTAGTATCCAAGTGGACGTCCATTTTGATATTGAAGAGGAGAGCATCTCGCTTGGATCTTCATCGAAGGATTGCGGGAAGAACGCGACTCATCATCGTGCCCGCAAGTGCATTCTCCGTGGGTCGGACTCAAGATAGGAGGATCTCTACTTTGGGATCTCGCGATCACAACCACGCTTCAAGAGGTATTCCTTGTACTTTGTGGTTTGATGAAACGATCCGAGAAGTGTTCTCGTGATCATGTGGTTTCATCGTTTTGTTAAAAATTTTAATTTCCGCTGCATCTAGCATCTAGTACGACTAGTTGCTCCGATCGTATTCGATACGATCAACACGCTTCCGTGATGCGCTTGAGGATTCTCAATATCCTTCACATAGAGGCAACACAACCCCCTTCAAACCAAAAACGAGCTGAGGCCTAAACCGCACCCCACTCCTCCACCAATCTCACACAGTGAATAAGCACGTTTTCCTTGTAAAAGCATTGGCCTTAGAAGAGGGCCTCATTTCTCCCAAGCCAAATCGACCAAAGCCTCGTCATTGGAAGCAATATTTCCCTTCTATCTCTGTTTCTGTTGAGAACCAACGAGCCGCAGAAGGCCATCAAGTCATCCGTTCCCACCCAATCCACTTTTGGTTCCTCCCAGACCCCTCTTACCGTGGGGCACTCGAAGAATAAATGTTCTATGGTTTCCACCGCTGAATCGCAAAGCACACAGAAGTTGGAGATATTGGCCAAGAATCTAGCGCAGCGATCCCTAGTCAACAGCCTCCTTCTGCGGAAAAGCCATAAGAAGAAGCCAAGGCGCACAGGTAGCCTTAGCCCCCAGAAAAACCAACAGTCACGCACCAAGACGTCAGATCGCACCAGCGGTGGCTGAGCCAACGCCCCATAGGCCTTCCGCGTCGAGAAGGGGCCGTCCCTCCATGCCCAGTGGTCCCGCCCATCGGAATGCCTACCAGCGACAACGAGGGCGTCCAGAAGGGAGAGAAAGTCATCAAGCCTTTGATCCGAAAAGTTCGCCATGAAGCGCGGACACCAACACCCATCTGCCCAGCAAGAGGCGACTGAGGCAAGCTATTATGGAAATTTGACTTTATAAATACATATGACACTGTGAATTGGCGATTCCTTTGGACAATGCTGACAAGAAGAGATTTCCCTCACATCTGGATATCTTGGATGAAGAGATGTGTTACCACGTATCTTACTCGATTCAAGTTAATGGTCATCCTGAAGGGGTTTTTTTTCCAACCTCAGAGAGGGATGGCGTAAGGATATCCTCAAGCGTCTATGCTTTTTTATCATTACTGCAAATGTTTCTGTGTGTATGGTGCAACAGGTCATGCTACAAGGGCTTACTTCATACTACACTTGCGATGATACTTCTATTCCATTGCTTCAATATGTTAACGATACAATTCTATTTATCGAAGGAGGTCGTCTTGAGCTGGAGGGAATGCCACTAACTATGGATATTTTGGGGGGTTGTCAGGATTGATCCTCAACCGTAATAAGTCTATAGTTGCCCCTTTTAGCATGTCAGACAATGAGGCTCTAACATGTGTTAAGGAGCTTGGCATAGAACGTGTCCCTTCACCGATCTGATTCCTTGGTCTACCATTGACGGGTGGCAAACTCAAATTTGTAGACTAATTACCCATCACAGATAAGATGGAGAAAAAGTTATCCGGATGGAAGGCTGCTATTTTGTCCAGAGGAGGTAGATTGGTCCTCTTGAAGGTTTTCCTCGTGAATGTCAGGCTTAGCAATTGGGGAAACATCGTTGAAGTTCATTTCCAATATCTGGCAGTACCTAGCCTACTGCTTTATTTGACTTGATTCATATTGATGTTTGGGGACCAAGTAGATATCTAGATAGGTTAGGGAATAGTAACTATCTTCTCCTCGTTAACAACTTCTCTCGTGTGTCATCAGTATTTCTAATGAAAAATAAGTTAGATTTCTACTCCATTATCATGGCCTTCATCAGAGAGATTAGAAATCAGTTTGGGGCCACTGTGAAGACTATTCACTTTGACAACAACAAATAATTTCTATCTCGTGAATTGTTAACAGTCTTCTGTTCCCACCGAATTCTTCATCAGACAACATGTCCCTATGCATCACAAAAGAAAGGAGTTATAGAACACAAGCATCAAAATATTCTTGATATTGCACAGACATTGCCCATCCATTATCATGTTTCAAGCTCGTACTGGGGAGTGGGGAGATGTAGTACTACTCCCTACTGCTTTTTTTATTTATCGCATGTCTTCAACGTAAATTAATGAAAAGGTAGCCGTTGAGATTCTCAATCCAAGGAAAGGTATATTCCCCATTTATCCAAAGATATTCGGTTGTGTTGCCTTTGTTCACCTCCTTGGCCCAAAAATGGATAAGCTAGCAGCTACAGCAGTCAAATGTGTGTTTTGTGCATATGCTAGAAATCAGAAAGGCTACCAGTGCCACGATCTAAGGTCACCAAGGCAATACATCAATGTGGACATCACATTATCCAAATCTATTCCTTTCTTCGTCAGTATTGGTATCCATATATTTCTGCCTCCAACTATTTTGGAGATTGTTCCAATACATGTTCCCAAACTGGCCCATGCATCTCTGGTATCTTGATTCCAGTTTCAGCATCCTCCTAGCCAGCTACCACTACATCTAAGAAAAATCCACCTTTAGAGACTTTAAATATTGACATCCATGCTACCTCAGGTGAGGCTTCTATAAAGATGAACACTTCAACCAACATTTATATACACAGTGATCGAGAGGATGTTCTCACTGCCCTTAAAAAGGGCAAAAGGCAGTGTATCGTGCATCATATTTCTGTGGCAGTTTTCTTCTCTATTCTTGGACCAGCCTACAACTAATTTGCACAAGCACTATATGTAGCAGACATCCCCAGCAAAGATGTTGAGGCACTACATGATCCAAAATGGTACCTTGACATGAAGGAGAAATTGTCTACTCTAATAACTCGAGGGACATGGCATCTCGTAGATCCACATGCAGATGGAAAGTTTGATGGGTCGATTGAAAAATAATTAAGATGGTTCGACTGTCAGATACAAAGCTAAGCTAGTAGCCAAATGCTTTACACAGACATATAGGGTTGATTTCTCCGATACTTTCTCCGCAGTAGCCCGACTTTCTACAACATGAATTCTTTTCACTGGCAACATAACTTTAAGGGATCTTTAATCAACTTGACATAAAGAATGCCTCTACAATGACCTCCACGAGGTCATGTATATGCAACAACCTCCTAGTTTTGAGGTTTGTGGGGGTGCCATAAGGTATATTTATTGAAGAAGGTTATCCATGGTCTTAAATAAAGTCCTTGAGCATGCTTCCAAAAGCCGTCAAAAGTACTTGAAAACTTGAGGCTTTCCATATCATCATCAAACATTCCGCAATTATACAGAAGACAAGGAAGGGCATTGTTTCCATGTTGATATATGTAGATGACATTGTCCTCATCGGTAACGTTTCGAAAAACATGCTAAGGTAAAAATAAGGGTAACAGAGTAATTCCTAATTGAAGATCTTGGACCATTATGACACTTTCTTGGGATTGAGATTTTTCATTCCAAAAGAGGTCTTGCTATGTTCCAAAGAAAGTATGCTACCGACCTACTATAGGAAACTTGAATCTTGGGATCTGACATCTCATATTCCAATGGATCCCAAAGCACACATCTATGAACCTGGAGAGATTGGAGATGCAAGCTGCTACATGCGATCGATTGGGGAGTTACTTTATCTGATCATCACTAGGACGAACATCTCACTTGCAGTTGGCAAGCTTACTCGGTTCATGGATTGCCCTAACCATGCCCATTATAAAGCATGAATCGTGATCTTGAGATACATCAAGTCCTCTCCAGTATGACGATTGGTGTTTACCAAAGATGTCACTATGGATTTTATAGCATATTTTGATGTTTATTATGGAGGAAATCAATTAGATAGAAAGTCCACATCTGACTTTTGTACCTACCTAGCAAGAAACTTAATCGCTTGGAGAAGAGACAAATATTAGCTTCCCGCTCTAACGTAAAAAGTGATTAAATGGCAATGGCCCATCCAGCAAACCAACTTATCATGAATCTAATCTATACTTTTTTTTGACGCTCAAATCTAATCTATACTTGCAAACTTACACAAAACTCCTATTGAAGTAATGGAGCTCAGATGTGACAACAGGCAGCTATGTATATAGCCAAAAAATCCATGTTGCATGTAACAACATTAAAGCCTTTCCCTACATTAAGTAGGGTCGACTACATGGATTCTTCGCCTCCATTTAGATCTATCTTGGGTCATTCTCGGGCTTAGATCCAAAAGACTAAATCCCTTCGGATAGTCTCATTCCAACAATTCTTGAGCATTCCTCACCCTCTTAGCCAGGTCAACATCCTAAAACTCGCATCTCCTAACTGGTGCATCAGCCGACCTCCTTAGCAAATAACCAAACTCATCTTATCCTCTATCGTAACTACAATAACTTTCCTTCTGATCATGTCATTCCAAATCCGATCTTTATGTGTATGATCACACATCCACCTTGGCATTTTCATTTCTTCTACCATCATTCTCTGCACATGTCCATGTTTCATGAACGCACAAAATTTATGGAGTTTGACTGTTATTACCAGTGTTGCAAAAGTTGGTCGACTAGCACGACTAATAGGTCCGACTAGTCGAGCCTGTGGGTGGCCGACCAACTATTGATTAATCGAACAATACTTTGTCAGCTAAATACTCGGCACGATTAGTCGGACAACGAGGTTGACCAGTTGGTCGATTTTTGCATGGAGATATTACTTATTTTTAAAAGTAAACTTATTCTAATAGGATTAATATTTTATTTATGGTGAATTTCTTCTTTTATTTCATTATGATAGTACAGAAAATGTACAAGGTGTAAATATATAAAAACATACATCTAGAAAATTATTTATATAATTAAAATAATTAAACAAATCAAAACCGAGTAAAGTCTGAATAATTAGTCATATCAATTAATACTTAATCGGTGCTCGCCGGATCAAGAACCGACTACCGATTTCTGCAACCTTGGTCATTCCAAGGACCTCATACAGAGAGGATTGCTGGGCACATCCAAACTAACTTCAGATAATCAGATTGTGGACATATTCACCAAGTCTCTCGTCAGCACTCAATTTAAGAGATGTTGTAACAAGCCAAGGACAATAAATATATTTGCTCCAACTTGAGAGGAAATGTTGAGAGATATTTATATAGACCATAACCCGAGGGGTATTCCCGAACTCTCTCCAAATAAACGTCTCTTAACAATGTGTGCAAGGACCAGCGTGGAGGACGGACTTCAATGATCTTATGGTAGAGTCGTTTGTCTTCCTCCCAAAGGTCCATATTCAAGCACCATAAATTACCATTTCCAAAAACAAACAGTATGATATGTGTATCACAGACCCGAGTACCAAGCAATATCTCTTTGTTTTGCAAATAATCTTCAAGATACGAATTCATATCCACCTACCTATTACGTGTTATTGTGATAACAAAGTTGCCATTTATCTCGCCAATAATCATGTGCAACATGATAGACACTTGGGCTTCAAGAAAATTATATTGAAAAACTATGTCTTCCACTCATTAAGTCTGAAGACCAAACAGTAGACAACATTACCAAGGATCTTCCCATTAATTGATGTGAATTGAATGTGAACAAGTTTCAAATACTTGATGTCTATTCCCAACTTGAGGGGGAGCACTAAACATTGTATCCCAGTTGAGTAGATTTTTTATATGGATCTATCTAGCCATGCTTACAAACACAAACACACAAATACACACAATATGCACCCCACCTTCGATTTCTAAGAGATTAAAGAGAAAAATAAACCTAGCTGCTCGAGAGAGGCCACTAGGTAGAAGCTTAAGTGGTTCTCTCCTCTCAGAATAGTGACTGAAACAAGTAAGATGCAGTTGTGTTTTCCTTACAGAAAAAAGAATAATATTTCAGAGTTTAATGTCTTCTACAAGAAAACTTATATCAAATATTGCATGCCCTATCACTTCATTAATTCAGAAACTCGAGCAATTAAGATGCAGTCATGTTTTCTTTTAAAAATAGGATGATTGTCAGAAGAGTTCAATGCCTACTACAAGAAAATTCGTTATGCATGAACGACATACACACTCAATATAAATCATAACTGATGCAGCATAAAAAGCCATTCTTTATTTTCGATCCCTCTTTTATTCTTAGTACGTTTAATTCCACTGGCTAGAAAGCCTAAGTTTGTAAAGGCCCAACATAAAAGCCTTATATAGACTTGTACACATTCCCCACTGTGCAGCATGAATTATCTGTGGCTAGGAGGCATGAACGACATACACACTCAATTTGAGCTGCGGAACCTTTGATTTTTCTCTTAGAAATCGAAGGTTCCGCACCTTTGATTACTAAGAGAGTAAAAAGGGGGAAAAATAGCCTCTCAAAAGAGAGCTAGGTTAAAGTGCCCGTGCCCCTCTCAGGATAGATGATTTCCAAATCGATCCTTATTTGATTTCTGTGTTTTTGTGTATTTTTCCACACCATCAATTCATGAGATCCACCATCTGGACCAAGTAAAAAGTGACCAGGTTTTCAAATAGATTTTTTTTCTATAAGCTCAAAGTCTTCTACAAGAAAACTTATATAAAATAGTACATAGTTTGCATAGGATCCAATGCAACACATCACATAGAAATCTGATTATAAGAAGTTGTTGGGTCTAAAAATAAGAATACAGACATGAAAATGAAAATTTTGATCCCACATACCAGTGAACTGTGATTTGAGTTAGTTGTATAAGATATTAACTGCTTAAGAACTAATATGGAAACAAAGAACTTACGCAAGATCACCACCAATTAGGAGTAGGTTTCCACGTGGCAGTTTGCACAGGGAACCGTTTTTTGTTGCGACAAAAGGTTGTGCTAATAACTGAGCAACTGCATATGATGAGTTCCCACCGTCCCCTGTGTCTGCAATGAAATCAAACCAAAAATCTTCTTTTTCACTAAACTGATCATACAAAAGATCAGTTTTTCCAGATTCACCGCTGACTTCATTCATCGCAGCCTATTTATCAAAAAAACAAGGATGATAAGTTAACTAGTAACAAAACAAAAGAGAATCACATGTATAGAAGTAAAAGTAACTTGCAAGCCATTTACCCAACAAGTCCATTTTAAAAAGATATCCCTTGACAGCAATGACCAATATATTAAATATAGGAAGTCTGCATGGATCACAGAATCTAAATCATAACTGATGCAGCATAAAAAGCCATTCTTTATTTACTCGAGCTCTCTTTTATTCTTAGTACTCTTAATTCCACTACCTAGAAAGCCTAAGTCTGTAAAGGCCCAATATAAAAGCCTTATCCCACTTCATCCCTTGTTTTTTTAACCACAACTTGTTTGTTGTCTTTTGTTAAAAATCGGCTTATATAAAGTACTCTTCCCATATGTAAACGGCAGTTGAAGTTAAAAAGAAAAGTGGACTTATCTCCAGCCCTTCTCCTCTCCCCTCCCCCCTTGTGCATCTCGGCACCTTCTCCTCTCCCAAATCATGTGCAGCCGGTGTGTTCCTCTCCCCCTCCATTCCTCATCCCCCATCCTCCTATGTTTCTCTTCTTCCCCAACCCCGATTACTCTCCTCACCCCTCGCTCTTCTTACCCCCTCATAACCCCACCACACCCCCGTCTATCATTCTCCTCCGAGAGCCCCGATTCACCACCACATTTCTACCAGTAGAAATCACCATCCTCTCCTACAGCAACACCCCCATCCCGCCATCATCTGCAGCCTGACCAAGCATCGCTACAAACCCGTCACCTCTTCACATATTGCCCACCTCCATCAACCACTACCAAGGCAACATTGTTCGACTTGCCGTGTGCCCTTTCCCTCTTCCTCTACAGTCCTCCAGTCGTCAAATTTGGGTTCTTCTTCTTACGTTCGTCCTCAAGTTCAGTTCGGGGAAATTTTATTTCGAGTTATTTTGTTAGAGTCTGTGTCTCCGCTACTACTTAAGAAGGAATCCCTTATTTTCCAGCAATCATTTATTTGTCATATTTTTTTTAGAGAAAGAAAGGGTGGCTTCCCAAGATGGGATGCACCACAGTAGTATATATATTAAGAAATAAAGAAAACGTACATTACGTTACATGGTTCCAGGAGGCACACAACGCCCTACAATGCTCAATAACATTCTCAAAATAGAACAATTATCCACGGAAAATGTTTCTGTTCCTACCACACCAGACTGCCCACCAAACGGCCAAAGGATATGAGCCATCCGCATGACCACTGCCACACATCGATCTGATGCAGCTCCAAAAGATGGAGTCATTCTCCACCCAAAGCCAAGGTATGCAGGCACCGGTCTAAACACAAACAGATTGAGGGCATGAAAAGAACATATGATCGAGGTCCTCAATCTCCCACCCACATCTATCGCAGCAGAAATCATCCACCTCAAGAAGTTGTCCCCTACGGCTCTTCGTAAATCGTAAGAACCCTACCATGGTTGAACCACCACAAGAAGACCTTGACCCTTTTAGGCAACCTGCTCCTCCAAATGATACATGCATCAAGTCTGACATCGTTGTCTGCGTGCCCCTCCTCATTCATGAAGAAATGGTATGCCTTCTTCACTGTGAATCTGCCATCGCCCCATAAAAATGGTCACTTTTAGATGACGGCCCCTCAACCTTCATCAGCTCCCTCTGTGGACCAAGGAGATCCTCCCGCCTACGATCAGAAAGTGTTGAAGAGAACCAGAAATTCCAAGCTACATGCTCCCACATCTAACAGACTGGTCCCTCTCGGCCCACAGCCAAACTGAAGAGTCTCGGGAATCTCTCACTAAGCACTACGTCACTTGTCCAGTCGTCAAACCAGAATCTGAGATTATGAACATCTCCCCATCCCCCAAGATAGGTTGCATCTTGGAAACCAACTACAGGACTTTCGAGGTAGTCTGCCATAACAAGGATGGGGCGCGCATCCACGTGGTCTCCAAGGACAAATCCACACCATATATCCTCCTCAAGAGCCGACATACTAGGGCCTCCGAACTTACCAAAATCTGAACCACCCACTTTGCCGCACCTTGTTCATCTCCCCCCAATCTCACCACCCCCAAACCTCCATCTACTATTTGTCCTTGTAGAGATATAATTTATGTTATTTGTATTGTTTCATATTTTCTATATTCTTATGGACTCTTGATGTAATTTACCCATAGGCTACTCCCCTATATAAGAGACCCTAGGGTTTATGGAATAAACAACTCTTTTGATTTTCCCAACATGGTGTATCAGAGCGGCGGTCCTAGACCGGAGCTCCTGTATCTAACCCTAACCCCACCGCACGCCACCTTCTCTGCACGCCGCCCCTTCCTTCTTTGCACGTCGTCTCCTCTGTGCGCCATCAACCCCGTGCGCGTCATCTCCCTCTCCGCGCGCAGCCACCCCCTTCTTCGAGCAGCACCACCATGTGTCGCCCCTAACCTCCGCGCGCACCGCACCTCTGCGGTCTCCTCTGCGCGCACATCTTGTCCGAGCACCGCCTCTACCTCGGACCACCCCGTATCGCCTAGGCCATCACCGCCTAGGCCCTCTCTTGTCGGGGTCGTTACACAGGTTCTCGCCGAACCTTCTTCCTTATGGGTTTGGTTTCTTGAGTCTACACATGCAACCTGACCCGTGAATGTCAGTATAGACAACCATATCTCCAGTCTACAACCCTAGTTTTCTATTATCATCATGTCAGAAAGCAAGGCAGATATTCCATCTACAAGCACCTTCAGAGGTCATGCGCCTCTTGTGAAGAAGGATGGGTCATTATGAACTGTGGGCAATGCAATTCATGAGTATGATGAAGTCGACTGGTAAGAAGCACATTCTTACTGAAGAAGAGCTTGCTGAGAAGACCGAGGTTAATGCCTCGTGGGAGGCGGATGATGCATACGCCAAAGTTTGGCTATCAAGAACATTAGAAATTGAGATTGGAAATGATATTCTCCATCAGCCCACTGCAAAAGTAATGTGGGATATTCTGGCTGCTACTTATTCAAAAGCAAAGAGTGAGACGAAGATTCTGCAACTCCAGCATGGCATCTTTACAATCAAGCAGAATGGACGACCTCTACACTCATTATACACGTCTTTACGTGGAATGTTTGAGAAGCCTTATACCTTCATGCCTCTCACAGCCACTCCTAAGCAGTAGAATACCTACAGGAATGCTACTATTTTTGGTGTATTCCTGACAGCCCTTGATCCAGAGTACGAGGCAGAACGTTCCCAGATCTTGGCAGATTCCACTATTCCTCCGATGGAGGAATCATTTCACAGATTGAGTCGTATTACTGTTCCTTTATCTACTGCCAATCAGACCGCCTCAGCTATGGCAGCATCTCGCGGTCGTAGGGGACATCATCAGTTTTGTGGCCGTGGACCTCGAGGCAGGGAGTCGTGTTCGGCAACCATGCACTTTCTGCCATTGTTCTGGACATGTCGAGGACACATGCTATTCCAAACATGGATTTCCTGCTTCTGCATAAGTAGCTGAAGAGATTCAACCTCCATCTGCCTCTTCTTTGGATCATCGATTTGATGATCTTGTAGCTCGTCTGAGGGGTATTATCCTTCCATCCGGTCCTGTTACATCAGCGCCAGCCTCTGAGAGTCATTCTGATGTTGCTACTTCTGCATCCACCAGTACCTCAGGTAGTACTTATGCATTCACTAGCAGTAGTGGATCTGATACTTTAGAGTGGATTATGGACTCTGGTGCCACACATCATCTGTGTGGTGATCAAGGTCTACTTACAGCCTACCGACAGGACGTACTGTGGTTATTGCTAAACACACATTCGAGGCCAGAATCCATGACCCATCCCTCTCTTGCTCCCTCCCCATCCCATTCGGACACCGCATATTCCCTTTCCTCACCTGCATCCAACGCCACATCCCCATCCACCATTAAGCTCTAGGGAGCATCTTGGGCCACCTCCAAAAACACTTATCCCATCCGCACCACCCCAGTCGACCCCCCTCCCCTCACTCCTTCGCACCCCCTCCAGCCCCACACCCCTACTCAGAGCACCATCACCACGACCTCCCGAGCGGTGGTAAACCTCCACCTACTTCAGCCTCCGCCTCGACTTCGCGTCCCTCATGAAATACAATCGGCCGAACATGCCCCCCATCCCCAGCAAGTCGATCCGAGACCCCTCAAATGTCGAAGCAAACAACACTGCCTCCCCACGCACCAAGCCCTTCGCTTCCCAGAGCGCCGCCACCGAGGACTTAGGAAGGTCATCCACCACTGGAGCAGGCGACCCCCAGAGCATAGAAGGTCATCGCCCGGTCCCTCAACCTTCTCTGTTGCAGCGCCATGGGACCAGCCCTCGGGCTCAAAGCAGGCCACACAACCTCACCGGAGACAAGCATCGAGTCCCTGGTTGAAAGACCTCGCTACACTGGTCGGATCCGCCATTAGATCCCTAGCTCTGACGGATTTGCTCGCACCTATCGTGGATCGCCCATTGCTATTCGGATCCAGCCACCAACCCGCACAAATGCCTAACGAAGCTACCTGAAGAGACCCAGCATGGTTAAACGGAGCCCCGAACCTCTGCCCCTGCCACCCTGAGAGTTCGGGCCTGAAGGCTCGA
The DNA here is from genome assembly GCA_037367405.1 of Ottelia alismoides. Taxonomy (NCBI): domain Eukaryota; kingdom Viridiplantae; phylum Streptophyta; class Magnoliopsida; order Alismatales; family Hydrocharitaceae; genus Ottelia; species Ottelia alismoides. The sequence goes on from JAZKJV010000022.1 coordinate 1,932,512, forward strand.
CCCGAAAACTTTCCCACCGCTTCTGCGAAAGTGGTGCGTCTCCCAACGCCCCCAACATGCACCTCGGGATTTCCACCTTGGCTTGCACCCGACGCCATTTAATTCTTTCTGCAAATGGCAATCCAAATTCAAATCAGCAGAAAAGGCTTCCTTCCCCTTCCATGAAAGCACTGTTGACCAGACACCACCCTCCTCCGGTTGATCAGCCACCGCCCCAACCGGCGCCCCCTAATCCCCCACATCCAGCAAGAAGTTGCAGCCCCTGAAGCTCACCCCTACCAACATCAGCAGCGGTCCACTGATGTTCGACCCCACGATTGTCAACTACGACAGTTATCCCTGCCGCAAACCATCCGAGATAACACGGTCCACCCGGATCGCCGATGCAACCATCCTGGACCGCTTCTAGGGACCGGCCGAGCAACGGTAGACCCCTAATCGAGAGCAACCTCTCCCTCCTCCGAGGAACGCACCATCCATCTCTGAGGGGAGCTCTCCAATGCACATTCCCCCCTTTGCGACGCAAGAGCTCCAGCAATTGCCGAACCTCTGTGATCGGCAAACCCCTCGTGTATACCGCCAAACCATTGAGCTTCAGAACGTCTCCAGTAAACCAACGCCCAATCGCACATCCAATATCTTCCATCGCGCCGGCCAAGCATCGGTTCTCATTCAGGCATACACCTACTAGGATCCCACGGTCAATCTCTGGACCCCCCCCCTCCGCCGAAAATATCGCTCGACTCCTCGGACAGTTGAAACTCATGTGACCAATAAAACAGCAAAGGAAGCAGCGCACCGGGTCCCTGCACCCCGTAGCGTGGTGGCCCCACCCTTCGTACTGCATGCATCTATCCCTGAACGGCAGTTCCCCGCCGTCGACCCAACCAACGACAGGATTTGCCTGTCGGGTCCTCGCTGAGGAGGAGGCCCAACCCCGCCGTAGTTCTCTTCCCACCGTCGTCCATCCGCCAAAGGAGGCCCAACCCATTTTTCAACCTGACCAACGATGCCAGAGGAAAAGATCATGAATGATTCATGAATAATTATGTGAACCGTTATGTGCAACATCATGAATGATTCATGAATAATTGAACCGAATTAATATGTGCAACATCATGATTACGAACAAAAGATTTATATGGTTCAAGACAGACCAACTCTAAGGGATAAGAGCCTTATGGGTCATATTTTCATAATAAACTTCTTAAAAAGTACAAAGGTCTCCTTACATAACCAACCAACAATCACAAGTCTCACAATAGGCAATGAGAGACTAAAGAGAGAATAGGATAATTGGAATTTCTTATAGGAAATATCATGTATATCCTTTCTTTCGTAAAATATTTATTATCTCTATGTATTCTATCTGTTCTCTCTAAGGTTTCTCCTCTATATAAAGGAGCCTTATAGCTTCTGAATAAACATCTCATTCATTTCTTTCTGCATGGTACCAAAGCAGTAGTCTTAGTAGTCTTGGAACAGAGTTGTCGTATCCTCTTGATACATAAACATTGCCAAACGACCTTTCTCCTTCCCTTGGACGCACATTGCATCGTGGTCGACACCCGGAGACCCTCATGCATAGACATGTGACCTCATGCCATCCCCGCATAAGATACCAAGACTCATATTGGTCCTCCCACGAATCCCTAGGCTGGCCACATTTCCTCATGTCCCCATGTACAGTAGCCAACGAATGCAGCCAACTGTTTGTGCTGTTGATTTGAGGCTTGTACCGTCACCGGAAGCCTCTAGTGTGGTCCTACAAGCCCTGCATCGCAGTCAATGTTGCAAAAGTCGATATTCAACATTAAGCCAGAACCGTCATTGAATAACGAATAAATGATATTCGGGGGAATAGACGAAAATATATTTTATGTATTTTTAATTTATTTTAAAATTAAAACTTACGTCTAATAAATATAATCTTATATATTTATAAATGCAGGATCGTTACCTAACAAGATAAAAGTACCAACGAAAATACAATCAAACTATGCACATCTAATTACTTTTCATTGAAAAAAGTATAAAAATTCAAAAAATAATTATAATAAATGATTTTGTATTAGTCAATCGGAGTTACTTTATTCGATCACCCTACCGATAGTATAGTCAGACCGACTAGTCAAGTGGCTAGTGCAACAAAGGTTGGCGCACTTAACCACCTCATGGTCCCAATTGCATCTCACATGTATTGTACATCATATCTCGAGCATATGCTTGCTATTTTTTAATAAAAAGGGCATGCCCAATATAGGAACATGCCTAAAAACACGCAACAGAGATATGATGCACGTATTGTGCATCATATCTCTATCGTCTGCTTGCTAATTTTGGGTAGTTTGGCTCGAACTTGGCTCTTTAAATCCAATATATTTTTTATGTGAAATGGGGAGATCTCCCAAGGCGAGAGTCACCACGGCCACGCTTTCATTAAAAAAGAAGGAAAGAAAGAGAGTACATCAAGTAAAGGTCTAGAAGTTGTACAGAGCGCTAAAATGCAAGACAACATTCTCCGAATAGAATCTCTGATTTTTGAATATTAGATCATTCCGTCCAGCCCATATAGCCCACAGCACAGCGAAAGCCCTCGAGCAGCCATCTGTCGAACCCAGCCATCTGTCTAGCATATCTTTGGCTACCTTTCGGATACAAGATGCAATTGCCTCCCACATCCCGTTTGTACTGCCGCTACAATCCCAAGATAAGTCTTCTAAAACATTCTTCCTGAAGCTCGCTTGCTTCAGTAGAAGATTCCACATCTAGTTCTAGTTATCTTAGAAACCCTCCTTTTTTTACTAGCCATTTCATTTGTACATTCAAGACTAACAAATGATGTTGGGTTGTCAAACTCTCTCCTGGGATTACTTTGCAGTTTTTACAACACAACTGATCTCTTCTCCTCAACGCAAAGTAATCTATTTGTGTTCTAGTTGGCCCACTCTTATAAGTAATTAAATGTTCCTCCCTCTTCTTGAAGAGAGTGTTTGCTATGAAAAGATCCTATGCCGTTGCAAAATCCAGGATGGCTTTTCCCTCTTCAATTCTATCTCCAAAACCATGTCCTCCATGAACACTAGCATACCCTGAAGCATCTTTTCCCACATGTCCATTAAGATCTCCATCGATGCAATCATCTCTCCTTGTGGGATTCCTTGTAAACTCTTATCCAAAGAGTCCCAAAAAGCATGTTTAGTCCTTTCATCTAAACCAATTTGTGGTGCATAAACTGAAAATGACATTTAGAATTTCTTCTTCAAGCACCAATTTTAGCAAAACAATTCGATCCCCGAATCTTTTCACCTCAACCACACAATCCCTCAAATCCTTATGAACAACCACTCCAACACCGTTTCTACCCTTATCTTTACCTGAATACCAAAGTTTAAAACATGTCTTCTCAATTTAGAGGAAAAAAAAATCAAAGAGTCAAAAACATTACAAAGACCTGATGAAGGTGGAGGGGTCCACTAGAGACGTAAGTGTCAAGGGTTGCAAGGCAAGGGGCTGGTGACGATGGGCGTCGAGGGTTTCTTGTAGGGATGAGCATCGGACCGGGTCGGGCCCAACCCAGCCCAACCCCAGCCTGATTCCAATTTGCAGGCCAACCGGCCGAGCCTAAGCCCACTAAATTTCTGAAAATGTCGCCCAAGCCCAAGTCGGACCCGCAAGTACATGGGTCGAGCCAAGTTGGACTGGGCCGCTATACTTAAAAAATTGCTCAATTAGAGTAGCATAAAACAACAAATTCTTTCATGAAAAAGTTGGCAACTTGCAAAATGCAGAAGCCGATTCATGTTGAAATTTCAGGTTTTAACATATGTACAAGGGATATAGATAATCTACATGGTGATTTATGAACATCAGGTAAAAACCATGCTTAGTCAAACAAATCAATAAAACCATGTAGAAGGGAGGATGAGGTTGTCAGGTTGTCACGTGCTATTTCAAAACCATGGGCACAAGGGCTCCTCACTATGGCTTAAGGTGGCTGGGCCTTGGGGTGAGTCGCATTTTGGAGGACGGCGCGGAGGTACTGACAAGATCCTTAAGCATGGAGGAGGTCCGTGAGGCCTTATTCGATCTCAATCCGAATGGTTGCCCTGGCCCGAATGGGTTTCCAGTGTTATTCTATCGTGAATTATGGGATCTCATTGCTAAGGAGTTGATGGCGGTGGTGGCAGAGTTTTTGGAGGAGAATATGGGCTTGGAAAGGCTCAACAGATCCTTCATCTTCCTACTCCCCAATAAGGGTGGAGCGATCAGGGTAAAAGATTACTGCTCCATCGCTTTGTCGAACGTAGTGTACCTGATTCTGTCGAAATCTCTGGCGAACCATTTGAGGGGTGTGATAAGCAACATTGCATCACTGACTCAGAGTGCCTTCCTCCAAATTAGGCAGTTGTTGGATAGTGTGGTGGTCGCTTTGGAGATCGTTACATGTGCAAAACTAAAGGAGTCCTTTGGAACGTGGATTTTTTGAAGGCTTATGATTGTGTGGATTGGCGATTCATTTAAGCATCTTTGCACAGACATGGCTTCCCATAGGTGGATCGCATGGGTGAAAAGGTGTATCATCACTATGTCTTGTGCGGTTTTAGTGAATGGGCCGTCAGGGAGGCTTTTTCCTGCTACAATGTGGTATTCAGCAAGGATGTCCTCTTGCACCAATGCTATTTGTGCTTGTTTCGGATGCTCTGACGATCATGGTCGACAACGCGGTCTCAGGTGGTTTCTTTAGAGGGTTCACAAAGGAGGATATCTCTATCCCTATTATTCAATACGTGGATGATAGGATGCTTTTTGCGAGGGGGACCCGCCAATTGTCAAGGTTTAACAACGGTTCTAACGGTTCTTGACATGTTTGGGATGGTGTCTGGATTGAGGATTAATAGAGAGAAATCTAAGTTCGTTACATTCGAGATGTCGAAGGAGGAAGATGGGATTTGCGAGGGTTGGTTGCGCTCACCTCGGGGTCATCTGCATATTGGATACCTTAGTGTTCCTTTGGTGGAAGGAAAGATGAGGGCAGTGGATTGGGAACATGTTGTTGAGAAGGTGGAGCAGAGATTGGTAGGGTGGAAAGCTGATTGCCTTTCCAGGGATGGAAGACTTGTTTTGCAGAAGTATGTCCTTTCGACCAGACCAATTTTCTTCCTCTTGTCCAAGTTGTTGTCGGTTGGTATAGGAAGAAACTGGAGGGCATGATGCAAAGGTTTTTTTGGTCTGCCTCGACGAAGAGTGGTGGTATAGCCCTTGTTGACTGGAGAACAGTCACATGCGCTAAGGAGAATGGGGGTCTTGGGGTCTGGAGCCTGGAGGATATGAATAAGGCTCTTCTTTGTAAGTGAATTGCACGTATTTGGAGAGATTGCGACATCTTGGTTAGCACATTTCTCCGCAAGGTCTATGGGGTGGGAGCCTCCTTTCCCAACCTTAAGGATCCAGGCCTGGCCATGTCTTGCTTTTGGAGGGGTACTTGTGGTTTGGCGCATGAGATTCGCCCTTCCATGAGGTCGGTCATGGGGGATGGTTCGGGCTTCCGTTTCTGGTCTGATGGTTCGTTTAAAGGTGGTGTGATGGGCGATCATTTTCCGTGTCTGTTGGCTCTTGTTGTAAATACAGGGGCTTGCGTGGCAGAGGTGTGGATGGCCATGATTTTTTTCCCTCGTTCCATTCGACCTTGTCGGATCAAAGGGTGGAGGAGCTAGTATCATTGCTGCTGACCTTAGAGAACGTGGCAGAGTCCACTGAGGGCAGAGATTGCTGGTGCTGGCAGGACGAGAGTTTCTAGGTTGGGAAAGCGTACAAGGTCTTGAAAAGGTCTCATATTTATGACCTGAGAGGTTATGTGAAGATATTTCTATGGCTCTGTCGAAGGAGTAGACTTTTAACAAGGGATCGGGCAACGCAGTTCCTTGTAAATGCTACTTTATCTTGCTCGTGGTGTCTGACGGAGGTGGAAGATGCGGATCATTTATTCTTCAGGTGCAAGAGCTCTATGGAGGCTTGGTCCATCTTCGGGAACCAGGCGGTTCAGTGTGGTAATATGGATGGTTTCTGGGAGTTCATTGGAGAAGATTGGAGGGGATCGAAGCGGGACCGATCTGGGTGCTCGACACTTCTTTGGGCAATTTGGGTGGCCAGAAATGGGGTTGTGTTCCGTGGGGAGAGAATGTATGATGAAAATGTGGTGGCACATACAAAGACACTTGTAGAGAGTTGGGTGACGTTAGGCTTGTAATCTCTTTTAAAGGTGATAAATGGTGAAGTTTTTGTGTACACCTATACAGTGGCAGCCCTTTTTTTCTTTCGGGAGAAAATCAATAAAAATAGTTTCCATTATCTATATTTTCATCCAAAAGCAGATCTAAGATCACGGATTGAGAAGATAAGCATTACCACAAAATAAAATTTCATGATGTACCAGGCCAAAAATCAAGCCCAGGCTCGCCCGTTTATAGTCGGACTCGGGCTTCATCGGGCCAAGCAGTGGGTTGGGTCGGGCCGACTTGAAAATATGCCCATCCCTAGTTTCTTAGCAAGGGGCTAGCGATGAGTGATCATCTAGCAATTGGCGATGCAATGAGGCAGCGAAGACCTTGACAGGGAATCATGGTGACGGAGGGGAGACATAATGATTGTGGTGGTGATAATGGGGCTCAATGAAGCAAAGATTGAGGTGTAGTAGGCCCCGAGCGAGATTAGTATTAAGGTGGGAGTTTTGGAGGTTTATCTAAATATAAGTATAAGGCCATCAATTTAGGACTGTGGTTCTAATACTGTGTGATAAGAGAGAACGGCTTGAATTATTATGCTAGCCGACACTTACAAAGGATGGAAGGAGTGCAGGGATTTTGAGAAGATTACAGAAGTGCCCCTAAATGGAGAGCCTAGGATTTCAAAGAAGATTAAATAAAGGCCCATAAGCTAAAAACTGAAGATAAATAATTATTCCATACATGTTCTATCTCAATTCAGACATGTTTTATTTCAAGATCGCTCTCGATAAAAGATAAGCCAAAAAATTGAAGATACATAATTCTCCCATACATGTTTTATCTCAATTCACGCATGTTTTATCTCAAGATTGTTCTCAATAAAAAGATAAAACTTGTTAAGATACCTGCATCATGCGCATATCAAAGCGTCCAACAAACAACGTTACAGACACCAGCAGATCGAAAACAGTCTTAAATAAATCAGTAGATGTCCTGCACAGCAGAAATAATATCAACAACAAAATAATTTCGGACTGCCAATTAAATTTTGACTTTCTGTAATGGATAGAATATCTGGACAGTAGATTTTATAGGTAAAAGAACTTACCCTGAATACCAGGGAACCATATCTAAAAAATCAGGTTTCATTTGTTTCTTCAACTTATCATATTCCGAGATCGACAGGGGGTGTGTCAGAGCCCATCTGTCACGATCATAAATTACTTGTCATGAATATCGCTTTGTTTAACTACTAGAAAAACCAGGCATAAGTTGAAATCAGATCAGTAAAGTCATCACCATAAAAAGCATAAAAGAACAAAAACATACCCCGTCGATCTTTCTATGACATAATTAGCCATATAAAGTCCAATAAAGGTTGCCCAAAGAGAGTAAAGGGGAGAAATTTCATCAGATGGGCCAGAGCAAGAACCGCTACAGACTAACTGGAAAAAAGATTATTATTTTAAGTATATATGCACTTGGAAAGCAAAAAACTGCAGAAGATACTTCTTCAAAAAAAATCAAGAACAAACAAGTATTTACCTCCCCATAAATGACCCATTTCGATAAAAATGGATAATCACTAGCAGAACCAACTGGAGCAAACCAAGATGAGCAGACTTGTTCTTTGAACTCGTGCATGTGAAGAAACTTTGATATCCAGGGGTGTATATTTTCCCGTTTCCATAAAGAAAAAACATTCCAGCTAGAATTCTTCCTATCAAAAGATTTCTCCCTCCTTATAGCCCAGTTGCCGCAATGACTGTAAAAGACACAGCACGCAATACTTATGACCTGCATATCAGAAAAAAATAACCACATGAAATAACAAAAAAGGGTAATCTACTCGATCTTTTTCTTATGCTGGCTTTCAACCAAGATACTTACGGCACAATTTTGAATAATGGTTAGAATTTCTGGTCGCTTTCCAGCTACTCGAGCAACCAGCCCAATATACCAAAGGCCCAGAAATACAATATGAAATACAAGGAGAAACAAAACAGAAGAAATATATATTGTAATAAAGAGGGATAAATTCATCCTCATGTCCACTCCCATCGACTGGAAACTTGGCAGATGGTACAGAGCAGCAATAAAAATCCATGCAACATACCTGTAATATTATAAATCGGGTAATAGAAAATTTAAATTATATGCAATAATTAACTAACCGACAAAAAGAAAACACTGCAATCATGTTTCAAATAAACAACCAGTAAGGGAAAAAGAGACATACCAGCGACTGAAGTTTGAATAGCTCGGTTTGATGGTCTTCCCGATAAATGGAGATGAAAAGAAATAGAAAAAGCCAATCAGGCAACCATACATAGACCACCACTTTATATTGTTGTCCAATTTCTGGATAAGTGTGTGCATGTTATCAGATGAGATGAAGAAAAGACATCCAAGGATAACTGCAGTTATCGCATGCTGTGAATGCTTGTGTGGGTAAGGATACTTATGAGTTAAAATTGTCCTAACACTCTCCATTTTGATGGTATCAAAGTCAAACAATGGTGCAATTGATTGTTTGGCAGAACATATAGTCTTCAACAGCTGACTACTCCCAAATATCTATTATACAAAGAATAAGACGAAGGAGAAGAAAGTCCACATAAATCGTATACTCCTCGTGATTTGAAATATATTCCTTTCAAAATAGAACCTGTGTGAAGATAAAGTTGTTAAGAACCAATCAACGCATGATGATGTAATATCCACAAAGATATCCAACTGGCAGGTACAATTAGATGCAACACCATATACTAACGAAAGAATCAGATTTAGATAATTAAATAATGAAAGAATCAGATTTAGAGAAAGAAATGAAATGTTTTACCATCACAAGTGGTTGGAGACAGAGACCTTTTGTGGGTCAAAGTTTACTGTAACCACTACATTGCTTATAACAGTAACTCGTACATCCGAGACTAGCTCTCATGTTACATTCATGTGACATGCTATGGACTTCCACAACCCATCTCAAAAATTGTCTTCATTAATGCCAAAAATGTACGAGTCAAAGGATGAATTGTAAATGGGGATAACCATTAAAAAAGGGATTACTAAACCTTGCTGCCACGAGCCTAGTACTACAAAAAGCCTACAACCAATGTTGTTCCCAAGTTTAATTCCAAACAACCAATGGCAGATAAGTAATATAAGATAAGTATATGCAACACGTGTGGGCGCACTGCGCACATACGCATTTTATGTCTGAGAACAGATCTTGCTAATTGCTTTACGCCGAAAACATTAAGAACCGCTGTTTTGAGCTAAATGTGATGTACCTATACCAATTCACAGACAAGTAAATTCAATAAATATGGTAGATACAGAAAGTGTGTTTGTGTGTATGCAACCTTTCAAACCTGAATTTGGTCAATGAATTTATTAGTTTGTGTTATGGTCATGCATAAGTATGCATTTTTTTATGATAGCAAAACTTGGTTGCATTAACGTGTAGCTAGATTAAAAGCAATGAAGATCGAGGACCAAGCTAAAAGATCAAGCCAAGACAACGCTTAAGGACTAAACTTAAACCTCAAGAAGAACCAAAGTTGAAATTTTCAGCATTATGAACTCGGATACACAAAGAGTCATAGAACGATGTAAAGAAGATTGTATTTTTTTTTTGAATCCTGAAATGAGGGGGATACACTCGTTGGTGTTCGCCCCAACTTTTATTAAGAAGCGAAAATATAAGCAAGGAGAATAATACAAACACTACGCCCTAACGAGAGCAGTTACAAGACCCATTCCTCCACCAACCTCTTGGCATGAATCCCCACGTTTTCCTTATCTTGAACAGCCATAAGAAGAACCCAATTCTCTCAGGAAGCTTGAGAGTCCAAAAGAACGCACAATCGCGAATCAATATCTCCGATTGGGAAGGCGGTGGCCTGCTGATAGCCCCAAAAGCCTTCTTGACCGTGAACGGGCCCTCACGCCAACTCCAATGGTCTCTCCCCTCCGATGGGCGCCCCACCTCCCTGACAGCATCCAGCAAGGCCAAGAAATCCTCCAATCTTTGGTCTGAAATGTTAGCGGAGAAGGTCGGGCACCAGTTTCTATCCGACCAACAAGCTGTAACCAACACGAATTTGTCTTCAGCAAGAGCAAACAAACGAGGGAAACGCGAGCAAAGGGTCCCTCCCCCCGTCCAATCGTCCGTCCAAAAGGAGAAGGAATCGCCCCCACCAAGGATCGACCTAAAGAGCGCAATATTCTTCAAGAAAACCTCCATGACCCCCTCCAAAAGGGAGTTGGAGAGTCCAAACGGTCATCCTGCGACGGCGGCACACCCCCAACACTATAAATCTTGCGCACCACTGCACAGCAAAGATCCTCCCCAGGACCCCAAATTCTGCTTGCCCGCTTGAGCAGCAATGCCTCGTTCATTTGTTCGAGAGACTTCACCCCCAGTCAACCCTGATTCTTCTTGAACGTAATATCCTCCCACCCAACTAGGTGGATTCCCCTCGACCCACCCCTCTACTTTCCCCATAAGAAGGCACGCATCCGCTTCTCCAGCCGATCTCTAATTCCTTTTGGAATACGTCGATTCGACAGGAAATAAATCAGAATGGAAGAAAGGACCGTCTTGAGAAGGACCAGACGGCCCCTCTCGACAGAACAGCGGACTTCCATCATGCCAACCTCGACTCCACCTTCTCCACGACTCTGAGCCAATCTCTCGTCCTCGTTCTGCCCGTAGCCAAGGGCATCCCCAGATAGTCCATCGGCAATGAAGTGCATCCCGAGCCCAATGCCAGCGCACACGTGTCGGCCTCCTGCACAGAGAGGCCGATAGGGATGATCTTTGATTTTTCCGCATTCTTGAACATCCCGGACAGCTCGCCGTAAATCTCCAGAGCCATGGCCATGCCATTGGCCTCCGCCAACCCCCCTTCAATGAAGAAGAGGGTATGAGGGTATCGTCGGCGTATTGCAGGAGCGGAACCAGCAAGCCCCCCCCCCCCCCCCCCCCGCGAGTAACCATTAGAGAGCCCGTGGTTGACCACACGAAGCGCGATATTAGCCAGGACATCCGCTGCGAGGACAAACAACATAGGTGCAAGAGGGCAACCCTGGCGCACCCCCTACGAGGTTGAACGAATCCCCCCTCCGGTCGACCATTCACCATGATCGAAAAAGAGGATGTGGTAACACACCGCCTCATCCAAGTGATCCATTTCTCCGGGAACCCCCTTCTCCGAAGTACCGACCAGAGGAATCTCCAATCAAGGCTATCGTAAGCCTTCGCAAAGTCCACCTTCCAAAGAACACCGCGCATGTCCCTCCTCCGCCAATCGGCAATGATCTCGGACGCAAGAGTGAGGCAATCCGAGATCTGCCTCCCAGGAATGAAAGTAGATTGCAGCGGGGAGACAATACTGTCAAGAACGCAACTCAATCTTCCAGCGAGGACCTTCGCGATAATCAAATAAAGGGTGTTAGAGACCGCAATAGGGCGATAGTCGTCAATGGAATCCGGAGCCGAGGATTTGGGCAGCAAGATGATTAGCGCATAGAACTCAGAGACCACCTCCAACACCTCATGGCCGACCAGATCCCAGAAGTCCTTGTAGAAAGAAACCGGGAAGCCATCAGGGCCAGGGGCAGCATCAGCATTCAGGTCCCACACCGCATCTTTTATCTCCTCCAGGGTCACGTCGCGAGTGAGCATGTCACAGAAGGAGGTCGCCACAGGCGTTGAATCAAGGCCCAACCACCTCCAAATCCTCGGAATAGTCATCGAAGAGACGTCCTTAAAGTGATTAGCAATAGCTCTCCCCATTTCTTTGTTCTCCTCCACACGGACCCCGCCAATCGAGATGGAGCACAACGCATTGGACCTGCACCTCCCACTAGCAACACGATGAAAAAACGATGTGTTTGCGTCCCCCTCCCGCAGCCAAACACTTCTCGACCTCTGCCTCCATTTCGTGACCCGCTTCCTATCTTCCATGGTAACCTTCAACTGGGCAGCAGCGCGACTAGCCAATTCGTCCACCGAGAGCTCCCTAAGGTCCTCCAACGCATCGAAGCTCCGGATGATCTCCTCCGCCTCCTTCCTCGCCGCACACCTGGCCGCCCTAGACTCCCTCTTGAAAACAGATAGCCGTACCCGCAAGGAAGTTAACTTCTGAACAAAACGAGACGCAGCGGAGCCATAAACAACCACGCTAGACCAGTGAGAGGCAACCAACTCCCTAAAGTTTTCCTCCATTAACCAGCATTTTTCATATCTAAAGAGCCCCCTATGCGCGTGGGCAACACCTGAGGACCACACGATTGGAGTGTGATCGGATAAAATCCGAGGCTTGGCCTCCACACAGGATAGAGCAAAAGCCTCCAGAAGCTCGTGAGAAGCCAAGAAGCGATCGGTACACGAACGAGAGTTGGAGCTTCTCCATGTATAAGCGACGTCCTCCGCATCCAAAACCTCAAGACCCAAAGAGTCAACGGTGTCCGCAAAGTCGAGCGAGCCCGGGTCCTGCCCCCCTCTGTCCCCGGGCCGGTCAGACGTCTGCAAAGTAACGTTGAAGTCCCCCTAATGAGCCAAGGGACTCCCGCGATTGCCCTGCCCGCCTCAATAAGATCCTCCCAGAGCTCCCCCCGAATCACATTACAGCAAGGACCATATACACACGATACAGCCACCGGCAAGGAGGAAGCCGTACATACCAGAATCACCGTGAGCACATGCCTCCCCCGAATAACCGAGTCAAAAGCCATGGTCGATGCATGCCAAGCCACCAGCAACCCACCAGAGGTTCCCACCGCGTCCACCGCTCTGAACTGATCGATGCTTCCCGTGCCAAAAGATCTCCGCATGTCGTCTGAAATTGATTGAAGTTTCGTTTCTTGTAACATAATGGCGTCGCATCCCCACTCAACGAATCTCGAACCCACAATCCTCCGCTTGCCCAGGTCACCGAGCCTTCGAACATTCCAGGAAAGAATTTTCATTTGGGACCGTCGTGCCTCCCATGGATGCGGGTCACATCCGCGGCCTTCCGCAACGATAATCTTTAACGGTGGGCAAGGTTGCGCCCTCAGCGGACAAATCCGTGACCGAAATGGGGTCAATCACCACGATAGAAGTAGCAGCAGCATCACGATGGAGGCCATCGGTATTGTCGACCGAGGGCGAAGGAGCTGAATCAAAGGATGGAGATGCCTGGGACCAGGTCCTCCCCTCCGCCATGAGAGGAGTGCTCAATGGAGGTGATGACGGTTGAGGAGAACCAAAGAGTGGACACCGGACCTCCCGTACGCAACGAACCACGCCGGCGAGGCCGAGAAGTCAGCGTATGGCAAGATCACAACAGGGTCCGAGGAGGAAGAGAAAACTCGACTGACGAGCGGATCTGTTAAGTCATTCATACCCGCTAAAACGTTTAGCGTCAAACCCGGATCCGCGAAATGGTCCGTGTGTGTATCTCGAACTCTCGGACCCACATCCACAGTAACTGAGCAAGTTGGCGGCGACCAGAAGGTTACCCATCTGTCCAAGTCATCAGGCAAAGAGAATTTGTGGGACGACAGGTACGGAACCCAGGACGAGCCCGCGAAACACCGCGTGCAATCAACCTCGCGCACCGTTCCACCCACGGCTCCCCTCAGAAAGCCAACCGTCAACACGGAACCCTAAGCGTCGCCGGTTGCCCCACCGCCCCTCACCCTTGGAATCTCCGGAGGTGGCGGAGGCTCGTCGATCTGCAACTCGATTCTGAAAGTGAAGCAACCGATCTCCATCTCCGCGAATGTGCTTCGACCTCGTACCTTGTCCAGGAAGCTCCTGTTGCATTCTAATAAGACCACCGTGTCCTCCACCGGCGAGCCAGGCTTGAGTCCGTCTTCCAGCACCGCACGAACCGTGCCCCACCGCCACAGGGCCTTCCTCAAGCAACCCACCGATCGAGATAGGAAGGGAACGCCCTTAATCCTAGCAACGCAAACCTCCACCTCCGCATAGGACCCATCAGCAAAACGAAAACTTCTCCAACAGACATTGCCAATATCACCATTCTGAAGAAGACGATCCCTCTGGGTTGACGATAAGCCATGGACGCAGGATCTTCGATCATCCAGCTTCACCACATCTCCAGAGAACTGCGACCCAAGGAACCCATGCAGGTGGGTAAATAAAACGTCCATCGCGATTCGCGATAACACCTCTTACCGCGAACCCGATCAGCGCATGCAAGACGGCACCCCGAGCGTCCTCCCTTAACCCCTCTGAGGTTGAGGAACCACCCGTCCCCATGACAGGTTTAGGTTTACTTGCAGGCTGCGCTGCATTTGCACTTCGAGGCACGCCCGCCACTACCTCCGCGAATGTAGCCCCCCCCCCCCCCCGACGAACAGATGAAGCATCGAAGTTGTATTGCCCATGTTGAAGAATCGGGCCCCTCGCCGAAACCGTCGCCTCAGCGGACCCAAAGGCAGCCATGCACTTCGCTTGCCGGTGACCGGTCTTTTCGCAAGAGAAGCATCTTAGCGGGGAAGGACAGAACGAAGCAACGTGCCCCCTAGTTCCACACCGGAAACAACTCCTCTTCGGCTTCCTATGAGTCACATGCACCCACTCCCTACTTCCCCCTCCGGTAGGCTCCAAACCGCCACCGAAAGTCTGCTTCTCGTCCTCCTCCCAGAGCAGCATCGCCTTCCCTTTCTCCGGGACATGGCTTGCTCTCCCACCCAATGCTCCGTCGCTCGCTCGCTTGCTCCCACCCACCGCTCCGCTCGCGTGCTCCCACCCATCTCAGGCTCCAAGAAGTTGTAATTTTTGAACTATTGTACATGTAATAGGTCTGTGGTATTTTTGGTGATAAATGGTGAAGTTTTTAGGCAAAGACATATATTGTGGAAACCCTTTTTTCTTTCAAAATAATGATGTAAATAAGTCAAGAATGCTCGATAACAAGAGGAAAACAAGTTTATAAAGTGTCTTGATAATTCTATGTTTTCTTAAAGTACACACAAAAATAAAGTCAAAACAGTTCAATCGACTAAAAGTTGTGTGTCAATTAATGAGTTCACAAGTAGACTATCCTTTAAAATCCAGAATCAACTTTCTCAACTTTTTGGATTCTGTTTTTCACCCGATCAACACTTTTTGACATTTGACTTAAAAGTCTCTCAATCAACTAAGTTAGCATCCCAGACGACTAACATGCTCTTGTAAACCAAATCATCATCCCTATTTTTCAATCAACGTCTCAATTTTACCAGCCAACTATTGTCGGTCAATGTTGGGAAAAACAACAAAAGTCATTTTATTCCTTGAACCATAGGCTCTCTTATATAGAGGAGAGACATGTGGGTAAATTACATAAGTTGGACACAAAAAGAACAGGAAAATACATAAACAGTACATAGACATAAATATATATCTACACCCCCCCCCTCAAGATAGAGCATAGATGTCAATCATACTCAGCTTGGATGAACATTTCTGGAAAGGCCCTCTGAGTAAAGCCTTGGCGAAGATGTATGTCATTTGGTCTCCAGAGCTGACATGAGAGGTAGAAATAAAACCCTTCTGAATCATGTCCCTTGTACAGTAACAGTCCACTTCAATATGCTTAGTTCTCTCATGAAACGTGGGATTGTTTGCAATGAATAGAGCTGCCTATTATCACATTATAGTTGCATAGGAAGAGAAACATATATATGTAAATCAGTTAGTACTGCTCGAACCCACATCATTTATGTATTGGCTTGTGCCATAGCCCTATATTCAAACTCAATGTTCGACCTGGAAACCACAGTTTGCTTCTTACTCTTCCAAGAGACGAGAGAGCTGCCAACAAAAATTGCAAAGCCCGAAGTGGACTTTCTATCCTTTGGACATTCTGCATAGTCTGCATCAGCGCATGGAGAAATAGTAAGTGTTTCCCCTTTTATGAATAACAATCCTACAAAGCTGACATGAGAGGTAGAAATAAAACCCTTCTGAATCATGTCCCTTGTATAGTGACAGTCCACTTCAATATGCTTAGTTCTCTCAAGAAATGTGAGATTGTTTGCAATGAATAGAGCTGCCTGATTATCACATTATAGTTGCATAGGAAGAGATACATATATATGTAAATCAGTTAGTACTGCTCGAACCCACATCATTTATGTACTGGCTTGTGTCATAGCCCTATATTCAGACTCAATGTTAGACCTGGAAACCACAGTTTTCTTCTTACTCTTCCAAGAGACAAGAGAATTGCCAACAAAAATTGCAAAGCCCGAAGTGGACTTTCTATCCTTTGGACATTATGCATAGTCTGCATCAACGCATGCAGAAATAGTAAGTGTTTCCCCTTTTATGAATAACAATCATGCAACTTGAGAAGATTTGAGATACCTCAATATCATGTATACAACATCCATGTGTACTTGCCAGGGTTGCTCCAATAATTGACTCACCCGGCTAGCTGCAAATGAGATATATGTCCTGGTTATAGTAACATAAGGAAGTTTTCCCACTATTTTTCTGTATCTTCTCATGTCCACCTTCTCTGTATCGTCATCATATAGCCCCATGCTAGGGTCCATAAGAGTGGTAGCAGGACGACATCCAACCATTCATGTCTCAACTAACATATCTTTCACATACTTTTGTTGGGTCATCATAAGGCCAGGTTGATTTCTGACAATTTCTAACCCCAAGAAATACCGTAGGGTGCCAAGATCATTGTAATAAATTGTTGGCTCAGAAATTCCTTTTGCCCTTTTTATTCCATGCACGTCATCACATGTAATTAGTATATCATCAACATATACCATAATAACCACCAAACCTCTCGAAGTTCTCTATACAAACAGACAGTGAATGATCTGCACGTAATCTCTAAAATCCATGCTTCTCAATTAAATCCAAGAGCTTCTGAAACTATGCCCTTGGACTCTGTTTCAGGCCATATGCCTTATGAGGCCTGCAAACCTGCGGATACTCCCCCTCAGCAGCAAACCCAAGAGGTTGTTGCATGTAAACTTCTTCCTGTAAATCGTCATACAGAAAGGCATTTTTAACATCAAGATGAAAGAGAGACCAATCACATACCACAGCAACAGAAAGAAGAATATGAAGAGTGGAACGGTGAGCAACTGGTGAGAATGTGTCCAAATAATCCACTCCATATGTCTGAGCAAAGCCACGAGCAACCAATCTGGCTTTATACCTATCCAGACTCCCATCTGCATGTTGTTTAACAGTAAACACCCACTTGTAACTGACAACATATGCTCCACTAAGGGCAGGAACCAAGCTCCAGGTACCACATGAATGTAAAGCAGTCATTTCTTCTTCCATAGCTAGGCGCCACCTACTATCCTTCAAAGCCTTCTGATAATTCCGTGGAATCCCCATGGCAGACAATGCAACAGCAAACTTCCGGAACTCCCCAGTCAAGCAATCAAAGGAGACATGGGATGCAAGAAGATAAGAAGCACGGCTATGCTTCTACTTTCGAAGTGTAATAGATATGTGCAGATCATCAACGTGTAAGTATGTTCCCTGTAGAAAACCCTGCTAAGAAAAGCGTCAGATCCATTGTTAGGAACAATGTATTCAGAACATACCTGATGCATGCTAGATGATGAGCGGTGACCATGAGCAGAAGCAGGCCGGTATCTATAATAATATGGTAATGGTGGGACGGGATAATATGAGATAAGGGTATAGGATGAGGTGAAGGTGGTGATGGTGGTAATGGTGGTGAAGATGGTGATGGTGGTGGTTGTGGCACGTAAATTTCATCATCAAAATCTTACGAAGTTAAGCTATTACCTGTAGGAGAAAAGTACATCATTGGCTCGAAAAAAGTGACATCAGCACTAACATAATACTTCCTATGCAGTGGATCACAACATCTATATGCCCCTTTTGTGTCCCAAAGTACCCAACAAAGACATATTTGACAGCTCTAAGAGGGAGCTTATCAAAACCTGGAGACAGCTGGTGAACAAAGGCAATCGAGCCAAAAACACGAGTGAGTGAGAACAATTCTTTATCAGGAAATGCAAGAAAAAAGGAATTTTCTCACCCAAGACAGACGAGGGCATGTGGTTCACAAGATAGCATGTTGTAAGGACAGCATCACCCCAAAAAGGATGCGGAGCACGACTCTAGATGAGGAGAGTTCTGGTGAGATCAAGCAAATGGTGATGTTTTCTCTCTGCAACACCATTTTGTTGGGAAGTATAAGCACGCGATGTTTGATGAACAATGTCACGATTTAAAAAGAATTTTGAGAGAGTATGAGTACAGAATTCCAAAGCATTGTCAGTTCTCACAATTTCACAGATGAAGAAAACAAATTCTGCACTTCATTGATAAAGTTTTTGATAACATCTCATGCTTCAGATTTATTCTTTAACAAAAAATACCCATGATAGATGAGCGAAATCATCCACAACCACAAGATAAAACATGTGTCACTGATGATCAGGAACACGACTTGGACCCCAATATCAATATGAAACAACTCAAAATTGGAGCTACTGCTCCGACTCTGACAACTAGGGAAAACAGACCAGTGATGCTTTCCTAACTGACATGCCTCACACTGGAAGGACAAGTGGGGAGAAATCTGAGGTATAACACGACACATTTTGTAGAGCGGAAGATGACCAAAGCGCAGGTGCCACGTAAATGATGAGACAGATCCAGCAGAATGGGAGGAAAAGTCAGCATAAGGGTTTCGAACCAAGTGATAGAGGCCGCTCTACTCACGGCCACAACCAATCACCTTGCCCATAAAGATGTTCTGAAATACAAGAGAAGATGGGTCAAAAATAGCTCGACAATGTAGGTCCTTCATAATTTGACTAATAGATAACATATTCATAGAAAAATCAGGCGTATGTAACATATTCCGTAGGCACGTATAGGGAGTCAAGCCAATCTCCCCATGTTCTGTAATCGGGGAATGAGTCCCGTTTGCTATCACCACAATTCTCCATGGAAGCACATGTTTATACGCTGTAAATTGACCTCTATCTCCACACAAGTGATGTATAGCACCAGAATCCATAATCCATTCTATAACCTCGGATCCACTACTACTAATAAGTGCATAAGTACTACATGAGGTATTAGAAGATGTTGAAGCAGCCACGTCTGAGTGACTTCCTGAGGCAGATGGAGGCAAAAGAACTGGCAGGAGGCATGATATTCCTCGATCGTACTACAAGTTCATCAAATCTCTGATTTGAGGAGGAAGCAGCCACGGACTCAACTTGCTCAACAACTCGAGCAGATGCAGGAAAGCCATGCTTGGAACAGCATGTATCATCTGAATGTCCTAATCAATGACAGTAAGTGCAGAGCTGACGTAGACGACCTCCTCTGCCATGAGATCCACATCCACGGGACTAGTAAGAACCTCCTCGACCTCGGAAGGCGGCCATCACTGAAGAAGTCTGACTCGTAACAGTGGACGGGACAGTAATCATGCTAAGCCTGTGGAAAGTTTCCTCCACGGAGGAATAGTAGCATTCATAAGAATCTGGGAGCGAGCAACATCATATTCAGGATCAAAGGCTGCTAGGAATATGCCAACCATGGTAGCATTCCTATATGTCTTCTGCTGCTCAGGAGTAGTTGTGACAAGTGAGAGGCATGAAGCTGTGGAGCTTCTCAAACATTCCATGTAAGGATGTATACAACGAATGAAGGGGTTGTTCATGCTAGAGTTGCAAAATCTTGATCTCATTCCTCACCTAAGGGTTCGTTTGGTTGCAGGGTTGGGCAAGGTTGAGTTGGGTTGGGTACTATTCACAGGGGTACCCCCTCCTCACAGTTTACTATTCACCCAACCCACCCAACCCAACCCAACCCTGCCCAACCCTGCAACCAAACGAACCCTAAGAATAAGTTGTTGCGAGGATATCCCACATCGTCTTAGCAGTGGGCAGATGTAACACATCATTGGGGATCTCTATCGTCAATGTACCTGAAAACCAAATTTGGTGCATGCATCATCCGCCTCCCACGAGGCATTAACCCCAGTTTTCTCCGTTGGCTCCTCCTCCATAAGAATATGCTTCTTACCATGAGACTTCATAAGGCTCATGAACTGCATAGCCCAGAGCTCATAGTTCGTCCCATCCATCTTGACAATTGGTGACGGACATCTGAAGGCGCTTGTGGCGGGCAAGTAGCCGCGACGACGGATCGATCAAGCGGTGGTGGCTCTCGAGAGAGATGGGATGGCGGCCGAGCAGCAGCAGAGAGATGGGCCGCGGTGACAGAGCGACGGGTCGGCGACGACAGCGGCATTTTCTGACGGAGAAGAAGGTGGAGGGTGTGATTAGGGTTGGGGTACGAGAGCTCTGACCTAAGATCGTTGCGATGATACCATGTTAGGAAAAGGAACAAAAGTCATCTTAATCCTTGAACCCTAGGCTCTCTTATATAGAGGAGAGACCTATGGGTAAATTACATAAGTTGTACGAAAAGAACAGGAAACTTTTTATACCAGTTGACTAATCTAAATTTCAAGGGACTAAGTATTTCTTATAGTCGACTAGCTTGTCTGTTATGTTAAGTAATATTTCTTTTGTAAGTGTCGCTATATTTCAGTAAACCACTTAACTCACTTTGAAGGGATGCTTAGGTCATGTAAGCCTATAAATAAGATTCTACACCAATCATGTTCATACACCAAGTGTTTAAGAACACATATACTACATCTCTTCATCTAAAACACTCGTAACAACCAATCCAGAGTTATATTCACATTGTGCTACACTCTCGAGCTTTCTTGGAGATCCGACAATCATCGTACGAGCAAGCTCCTAGTTTATAAGATTGTTCCAATACCTCCATTGCATTGCATGTTCTTTTATTATTGAGGTTTACTTAGATGTTGTTGAGTTGCTTATCTTACAAGTAAATGGATCATGGATGAGGATCCATTAATCTTGGAACTATTTTTTGAAAGCAAAGAGGGAATAGCCTCGAGTTGGGACGCACCGCAACCACTTATACTATTAAAATATCCAACATTATCACACAGATAACAAGGCCAAATAGAGGGCTCTACAATAGTCTAATACATTCTCAGAATAGAAAGACTGACTACAAAAAATGGACACATTTTTAGCACAACAAATAGCCCATAATTGGGCGAACGGAAGGAGTTGTCCTCCTGCGAGTTGCCCCAGATCGACCTAATGGAATTCCAAAAAGAAGCAAGGTTCTCGATCCTAATCCACAGGATTCATCCACCTTTCAAAACCATAGACGATAATATGTATCTAAAGAAGAGCTAGTCAATATCCACAATGTCTTCCCCGCATCTTTGATAAACTAAATCTCCAGTATGAAGAATGGTGTCACGTCAAGTTTTTGTAAGCGAACGACGGTATCTTATAAGCTCAAGGAAAACATCAATCCATTGTTGCACCATATTCGTCCATACTATCATGCAGATGCTGCTAAGGTCATCCTAAATCAGGTTCTGTGATGTGCAAACATCTGATATGCCTTCTTGCCTTTAGCCTTCGTGTATAAGTGCACCCAGCCCAATATGCATGATATATCCTTCAATCTTAATTGTTGCGTATTTGATAAAGACGAATCCTTTTCCATGGTCTTTTTTCACATATTAAATAATATGTTTTACCACCTTCATGTGGATATAAGTAGGTGCATGCATGAATTGACTCACCATATTGACAACATAGGTAATGCCGGGTCCGGTTAGATTAAGACAAATTAACTTACTTATACGCCTTCGGTACTGACTCTTGAAATCTTCATTTAGATACTTTCCATCCTTGATGCTCAACTTGTGATGTCCCTCAATAATCGTAGGAGAATGTTCGCATCTCAATTTCTTTCAATAGATCCAGAGTATATTTTCTTTGGCAGAGAACAAGACCTTCAATAGATCTTTCCAATCAATATCTAGATAATACTTTAGCTTCCCAAGAACCTTCGGATCAAAGACCGCAACAAGTTCTCTTTTAGACGGGCTATCTCCTCCCCATCATCTCCTGTGATAATCATGCCATCAACATTAACAAGAAGAGGAGTCATTTTATTTTCGCCCCTTTTGACAAAGAGAGCGTGATCACCACTGCCTCGATGATATCCTAAATTGATCATCACCATCAGGGTTCGAAAATACCAATATCGATATCGTATTGGTCAGCTCAAAAAGGAGTATATCGAAGATATATCAAATATATCAATGAAAATCTCGAAAATGACTCAAAAAAAATGATTTCTCACGAATTAAATCAGCCAAGTTCTTAAACCAATAAATAACATTCAAATACACACTCATATGCAAGATGAGGTGTATTTAGACACAAATGCACATACATTGCACATTATTGTTAGGCGTCGACGTTGATTGTCGATGTTGACTGTTGAGAGCTATTAGAAAGGAAATGATGAAATCCAAACAATAACAACTTAGAGACATAAAGAACATGTATTTAGCATATTATATTTATATTACATCGCATATTATACATAAACAGAATGTTGGGCTATATTGAAAATCAAACAAACAAGCAAATAAGCATAATAACACGTAGCTTTTAAAAGATGTCATACATAATATTAATATTTTTGAATGAAAAAGAATGAACTAAAATTGATTGGAAACAAAAACTTTCTAACTTATCTAAAGGAGATCAATATGGAATGAACTATATCATGTGCATGTGATTCCATATCACTAATTACTAATAAGTGCTGATATCAATTGGAGCATATTCTGGATATATGATTTTAACTTGATCAATTTTAGGATTGTTTCATCTCAAATGCCAAAAGGGGGGTGAATCCAACCCCCCCCTCAAGTTGAAGAACCTTCGTATGCACCCCATATCGCACCAACCCTACCAAATAGGGATCACGCTGCCCAATCAGCCAGCATGTGGGTGTCTTGGAGGAGTAGGTACGCTCCCCCCGCAGGGTGTGGAGGTAATGCCCGACCCAAAGTAAAATATATATATCAGAATGTATTTTTAAAATTGGAAGTAAGTAAGAAAGTAAAATCTTGAACAAGACCAATATCAATGATATTGGTCCATATCGATCGATATCGGGGAAAATTACATTGAAAAGTTCGATCGATATGCCGATATCTCATTGATATCTCGTAGAAATATGAAAATTGATATACACGAGAATATCGACACACCCAAGCTATTGATGCCCAATACACCGGTGATATATCGTCGATATATTGCGATATTTAATACTATGCTCTAGGAGATCGTTTCAATCTATATAAAGTTTTTTTTTCAGTTTGCAATATTTTCCTATCTTTTCATGATCAAGCGCCATATGTATGTAAACATATTTTACGAGATCTCCGAAGGCATTCTTAACATCCATCAGATAAAGCTCCCATTCCTTCGGAACGACAAGAGAGAGAATAATTGCTTTGTAGTCATGTTTGCCACATGAGTAAAAATCTCCATATCGTTACTGTGTATTTTTTTACCGAACCCCATTGCAAATAGTCCATCCTTGTATCTTTATACTTCTCTGTTTGGCTTGTTTTATGGTGTAGACCCACGTTGAACCTATCAGATGCACCCCATCTGGGAATATCCACAATGTCCCAAGGACAATTTCATTCAAATGTCTCTATCTCCTCATGCATAGCATGAACCCGTCTAGGTTCAAAATTAACTTTAGCGGCATTCCCAACATTCCCAGGAATCACTGAAGTAAAAAGTGAAGAGAAAGCATTTATGATTTTTACTAAGCTTATAGTAGCCAACATATCTATTTTTTAAAGAAAAAACACCTCCAACACACAAACATCATTGTTTGATCACCAAAAAATGTACAAGTTGATTGTAGGGAGAAGAAAAAATACAAAATCACATGCTCCAACTCTCTACTAGCGAAAGGTTGTGCTTTGAGTTTGCACACGCAACATATTCTCTACATCCTACGCCCCCAGTCATGTTCTTCTCGTACTCCTTTGTTCGTCATGTCAAAGAACACGGTCGATATATCATCTTCTGAAGCCTTCATAAATTTCTCACTATCGTCAATATGGATGGGACCGACTATGAATTATGGGTTGTGTAGTTCATGAGTGTCATTGAGCAATAGCAAGAAATATATTACGACGCAACCTGAGTTGGCCAACAAGATTGGGGCAAATGATTCGTGGAAGCAAAAAATGTATGAGTGTCTTTGGTTATATGGTACTCTTATCACAGAGATAACAATGACATTCTACAATAGCCCATTGCCAATGCAATGGGGGACATTCTCTCTGTCACATATTCTCATGCGAAGAATGAGACGAAAAATCTTCAACTTCAATATAACATCTTTATGGTAAAGCAGGATGGTCGTCCTCTCTATGCAAACTACTTCTGGCTCAGGGGCATATTCAAGAAGCTCCACAACTTCATGCCTTTGAATGCAACCACCGAGCAACAAATGGCGTACAAGAACAACACGATGGTGGGTATATTTATCGTGGTTCTTGAACTTCATAATAATGTTGCATGTAGGTCGTAGCCAACTTCTCACATGCACTTCTACACCTCCCACAAAGGAGGCATATAGTCAACTGAGCAGGATCACAGTACCTCATACAGCTACTACTCAAACCTCCTCTATGATGCCAACATCTCGTGATAGTGGAGGTTCAGCATAGTTCAAAAAAACATTTTTTGCCAAAGTTTATGTATAATCAATATAACCTAGCATCCAACTCTATATGGTAACCTAACATCCAACTCTATATGGTTTATGTGAGTTATCTCCGACATTGTAAAGGGCTTGATCAACCTACAAAAATTGTGCTCCAAGAATGTGTGTGTAGGGACAGAAGGTGCATGTCGACAATAGAATCTCCGTCCAGCTGGTTCTCTATCGATTGGAGCCACAGCAGTCAAATCACGCGCTGTCCATGCTCGCGTAACATGTATTGTCATCCTCAAGAAGCTCATGCACACAGAGGATGGCCTTGCGGGTCTCTCAGCTTATGTAGAGGAACTTGCATTCGAGTGGGCGAGGGAGAATGGTATCGTCGAGGCCTTGAAGCAATGCATCGCATCCCTTGATTCAACACTGCTGAATATACTGGTTGTGTGGTGAAATAGCTATACAGAAAGTGAGATGCTTCAAATAAATGTGCAAA
This sequence comes from Ottelia alismoides, assembly GCA_037367405.1. Taxonomy (NCBI): domain Eukaryota; kingdom Viridiplantae; phylum Streptophyta; class Magnoliopsida; order Alismatales; family Hydrocharitaceae; genus Ottelia; species Ottelia alismoides. The sequence goes on from JAZKJV010000022.1 coordinate 1,957,881, forward strand.
ATATTAACAGCATATCCCATTCCCAAGGATAATCTGAGATGCAAAATAAAGTGCGTGGCTCTGAGGTCTGCAAATCTTGGATGTTAAATTTCCTTGCTGAGAGTATATAGAGAACACACGATTATCCTTTAAATCTAACCAGATGAAGGTGGTGATCCGAGCAACTATGAATTCCAATATCCATAATCCAAGTTTGATAGCGTAGCCTTCTCGTGCAATTTACCTTCTACTGTCTAATTTTGAAAGAATCAACAACACTACGTTAATTCCAGACGGATATTACAATCAGAAGCTTATCGGATAGCCTATGTTATTCGTCATAGATCTCTCCCTCGTGTTGATGTAACAAAAAAGGGGACGGCTTCTGTTCTTCTTCATTGGACCATTATCAAAGTTAACGTAACTAAAAAGTTTCCCCAAAAATCTGGCAAGACATTTCATGACGGGAAACCTCGAATTTCAAAAGTTAGAACAATAACCCGAATGAAGAACAACACTCGAGGTCGATTGTCCCCGTGATGCCGCCTCCACCATATGATGACGACGGAGGGATCCTGGTGGTCTACCTCATCGGTCTGGCGAAGCACGACGATGTGGTGTTCATCACCCGGCAATCCCGCGTGGACTTGGCCGTGATGAGTGTGGTCGGCGTCGGAGCCGGTGATGTGAGCGAGGGCAAGGAGGCCCTGGAAGCTCGGGTAGGCCTTCGCAGGCAGTCGTCGGAGGCGATGACGTCTATCCTGGAGAAAGAGATCTGGATTCGTTTGGTTGCTTTCTAGGGTATGCGGGAAGGGGGGGGATAAGAAGAGGGCGGAGAGGCAACGGGGGCGAAGAGATGGCGGGGACGGAGAGCGAGTCAGTCGGTAGAGGAAAGTAGAACTGTCGACGGGGGAGAAGGGGGTGCGAAATGTGGAGAGGGTGTGGGGTCAGAAAACTGGGATAGAACAGGTATTATGGAGACATGGACAAGGGCATAAACGAAATGTTTGAATGAAAAAGTAATCCATTAATTGATGTTATGGATATGGATTTGTATAAAATCCAGGATATTAATTTACCTGATCAACGATATAATTGATAATTAAGCACTAAATCAGAGTGAGTTCAGGGCTTTTATATACAATCACCTACAATATCATTAATAAGTTTCTCCTGAGATAAGATGTCACTACATAGAAAAAGAGGTACAAAACTGAAAATTTTTCATCAAGATCCATCATTTTAGATTTGATTATCAAACCGATCGATTCCTATCAAGAAAACCTCAACTTTGCACATTGGCTCCTATTCCATGTATCCAAAATGACGCTCGACGACCAATATAACCAGTCTAACGTACTAACTTCTCAAATTATATGATTGGGTTGTTCAGAAACATCATTTCCACAAAAATAATCCCTCGCAACCTCAAACAAACCAATCACAAAAAAAAATCGATTCAATCAAACAACAAACAACAATTAATACCATCTTAGATCCAATAATATATACACATAAATCCATTCAAGTCCCCAAAATCCAGATTTTCAATCAAAAAACACTTCTCATAGGGTGCGTTTGGTTCGCGGGTTATCTGAGGGAGGATGACCCGTTTTTGTATTTGTGTGTTTAGTTGGTGGGTTAAGGGTTTGGTGGGTTTGTGTGATGTGATTGTATTGAAATTTGAAAAAGTGGGTAGTTAATATGATATGATTGTATTGGAATTTGAAAAAGTGGGTAGTTATTTGATGTGATTGTATTGAAGTTTGAAATAATGAGAAGAAGTTGGGTATTTTATGATTTTTAGATGATATGATGGTATAATATATATTTTTTTGTGATGAAAAAGATAGTGGGCCCCACAAGTAGGTTAGGGATATGGGTTTTAGGGGTAACCCACCTAAAGTGGAGGGTGACCCCCCAACCGAACACACCCACACAGAACAACACTCAAACAATAGTGAAAGTTTCATCTTGAGTGAAATAACTAAAGAGTTATTGCCAAATACAACAACTGGAAGTTACCAAACTTCAAAAAATGAATCGGATCATCTCAAAGAAGGAAAAAAAATAGAGAAACTCCCGACTTCTTGAGGAATCCCGAAGTTGACATAGGCATAAACTGACAGCCTCCTTGTGTTGATGTCCTTACAGATCCTAACTGATACCACTTGCAGGATCTGGCTGAAGAGATCGTACGGCTACACTGGGCATGGAGACGTCATGCGTGTTGGACCCGGCATGAGTCAAGGAAAAACCTAAAATAGATGCATTAACAAAACAAAAAACAAAGGGAGGTGAAATCTTGTCCTCAACAAGCGATCTATGTACTAGAGTCGGAGGTTGATCAAGAAGGGAAGTGGTTGATGAAGCAATCTTCTATCGAAAAGGAGGAATTCTGGAAGAAGAAACAAAAAAGGTCGCTCCTCCGGATACATGGGCTAAATAGGAAGAAAAACCAAAGATAAAGTTTAGCATGGCAAGGCACACAAGTCGCATGCCATCTGTCACATAAAAGCCATCCATCCAAATTAAATCTAATTCGAAATTTTCCGGTGAACAATACCTTACTCCACGAGGAATCAAGTATTGTAAGAAGTATTTAGATTCTTACAAAAGAGTCCTCATGGATTCGTTCCCTTTTAGTTGCATGTTAAATTTGATGGGAAACATTATTTATTCCACGTACCTCCCTTAGGTATATTAAATTCATAGAGACTTGTCCACCATCCGCTTACTCCTCCAAACATCCACTTTATTACCCCGCATTCTTCTCCCTCTTGCATTAGCTCTCCTTCTCTCCTTCACTATTTGCCACCGAGCTCAATCCTCCCTCATCCACCATCCAACTACGAGCCTCACCCTTTCCTCTGTCACGTTGCCAAACTAGAGCAATCTCATCGACCTCTAACAATGAGTCTCCTCCTCCCCTATCATGCTATTGAATTGAAACCCCACTCGCCTTAAGTAGTATCCCCGTATCCAATCACTTTGTCATGAAATGCTATCCTCCAAAAATAAATCTCCTCTCCTCCCACACCCTTGATCCATATCACACAATCCAATGTCTTTTTATGTTAGCAGCTACATACTCTATCTATGTAGCCAAAAGTGACAACCATGTCCTCTATGATGTTGCTAATTTATTTTATTGGAGTGTTGTGAGTTGGATGCTTAGTAATGTAACACCAGTAATATTGTTTAGGAGTTACTTTATTAGTAAGGACATGCGTGTAAACAGAACATGCTTACTAGAATTTATGATACAAATACGAAGTATACAAGAGTTCATATATAATGAAGTTATTTCACATTGTATGTACGTGAATACTCCATTATAAAAATATATACGTAAATATTCCATTCTAAAGTAAGTTTCACATAAAAATGTAGATTTATACTAAATATTCGATTTCTTTAAGTTATTTTACATTAAGTTAGAATTAATTTATTATATTTCATGGCCATTTTACACAGAAAATATCTATTTGTATCATCAAATTATCTATAAGACCAAATAATAAAATAGACAACTTTCCATTTCACGACAGAAAAAAAAGAGGAAAACAAGACAGTAAGTGCATTATTTGGCTTAAAATAGGAGTTCCGTTATTTTTATTTCTCGGTCATTTAGCAATAAAGTCTTTTTCCTATGAAATGCATCTCTAAATATAACTAGCTTAACAACTTTTAAAAATATTAATGATAATGAGAAAATGAATATTCTGATCGTTTTATGCATCTAACTTGTGAGTTAATACAAGTAATCTATAGAGAAAGGTACATATACCCTCTTTGAACCACAAATTTTATCAAATAAACACATACATTAACCAATATATTAAAACCCATAAGCTATCCAAACTACTGAGTTAGACCTTGGGATCCATTAGAGTATGGAACAAGGAATGAGAGATAATTTAGCGAGATAGGAAATAAAGGGATAGGGTTTATCATAAAATAACATTTGATTTTTGACTTGTTTTTTAGGGATATTATCATAAGGACGGGAGTAGGTCGTTCAGTCACTATAAAAGTGCCACCCAATTTGTGGACCCTATGTGTATATTCATGATAAGGAGATGAATTACTATCTTGATGAGAACAAGGTATATGAGATGGCATATTCAATCATTTCCTCTTATTGTATGTTATCTATGTACTTTAAAAACAAGGTTCTCAACAAGATAATACAAGCTCATCCAACACTCGCTTTTTATTTAGTTATGACTAAATGAATAATCAAAGGGCCTTCAATGATCGAGTGGGATGGATGACTTAATGTGTGTGGCATAGCCAATATTTTTACTACCTAAGATCTAAACCCTGATCAGGCATCCTCTAGATCTAATGAGAAACAACTATAGAAGAACTTCTTTTTCCTTTATCTTTATTTGCTTGCTATTTTTAAAATACAAGATAAATGGTAGTTGTTGGAAAGACTATCTGCAAAAAGCGTTATTTGGAAAGAAGCGGTATCATATCATTTGTACTACCAACAATATATATATATATAGTAAACATACATATAGAAGAATGATCTACAATATATCTAAATACATACACATGTGACTATAATAATAAAACCAGAAACGCATCACTAGAAGTGTTGTCTTATGTAGAAAATATGTCTCTAGATAATCACAAAGAAGCTTGGGAGCTTTTAGGTGACCGATGCTACCTTGGAGAGCTTGATCGAATCAGAATGATTTGAATAGCTCTCAACAGCAAATATCCCAAAGGTATAAACAATGAAGAATAGATATAGAAAGAGAGGAGACATAAGCTCTTAGAAGGCTTTGCTTTGAGTTGTGTGATTTTCTATATGATCTATGGTCCTATTAATAGTATCATAGCCAATACTTTAAAAATAACCATTGGAAACAAAATGGCAAGAAATCAGCAAGATATTATTATGTTGATCTATCAGTTTGAAGATGTAAATCATCAAAATGAGGTTGATCGATAAGGTCATTTTTGTTTGTTGATCAAAATTGAATTTGATTTTGAATCTTAATCGGACACAGTTGTAAATTGGTCGATTAGTAAGTGATCAATCAAGTGAAACTTGATGGTCTAACAAAAAGCGATAATCGTAATTGTAACAATGGCGAGATGACATTGGTCATCAAAATTATAAGTTAGTCATTCAGAGGTTGATCGATCAGGGGATGGAGTGGACTGATCAAGAGGTTGTTCTAAAAAAAGTCATGTTGATACAAAAATATATTCATGCATGCGTATTTCTATGATGATATTAGAGATTAAGTTACATCGATGATAATGGAAAACTCATGATACATGATTTTGATCTTTTGATGCCTTATTGTTCTTAAACAAAATAATATATATTACTGCAAGTACAAGTGTAGTGTATGCCATTTTTAAAACAAAATCAATACAAGAATAATCACATATTTAAGAATAATCACATATTTAAGTAGATATACAAATAACAAACATTCTTCCTCATGTTAATGACGAGTAAATAATTAAAGAATTTTTTAGAAGACATATCAAAATATTATGTTAAAAAACAAAGCTCCACTAGGAGACATGGGAATTCTTTTAAAAGATACGAACAATTTAAGAGTTTTAATCCTTTTAATTCAAGTTAATTCTTTAAAATATTTAATTCTCCTCATTTTTGTAATCAACAAAGTGAGGAAAGTAAACAAACCACAAAGAAATTAACTTAAAGCACGCATATATTAAGAAACTTCAAGGAACTAATACAAATGATGGATTCTCTAACCAAGTTCCATTACAACAATAGCAGGAGCAAATGCAAAAAACTAACATAGCTATAGATGTACTAGAGAAAGACTACAAGACTAGTCAAGAACATGTTTGTGAGTTCATGAGGATCGTGATACTACTATAGGGGTGAGTGGTGTCATTACCACGGAACAACGTATTTTTAGGGTTTTAAATAAATTTCTGTAATTCATTTCTATAAAATTAATTTTTGTGTCATTTTTTCTGTTTTGCATTTTAATTTTTGCATTTTATTTGCATTTCTCTCTCATTCCAGATACTAGCTATATGTTCTCTCTTCGTAGATGACTCGAAGAAATTTTTGAATATAGATCCAAGGGCCTGCGAAGAAAATTGGATTCTTATTTTTGTGAGAGAGAATTAGATTAGTTTTTATTTTCTACATCATTTATAGGATCTCTCTGAATCTTAAGTTTTGTAATAATTTATACTGAACATTTTATGGTGTGTCGGGTATGTTTCAACCCCTGTTGTGCAGTTGGGACCCAACTTGAGTGGTGTAGGAATTAGGTGCACATACTCTAGCTTAGTTATTTACTCTTGATTGTGCGCGTAATTCTTACGCCACATTTTCATTAACTATATGCACTAGTAGATCGTTAAACTTAATCAAATTTTTAAATCAATTCTTCTCACTAATATAACTATCTGCTTAGGGTGTTTTCATCTGTGCATATTATTTAGTGTAAATTTTAAACTTTTTGTCGTGCATCCCTCATGAAGAACGCTAGGAATCAATGTAAGTCTTCTTCTTAGCACGCATCATTTAATGTAAATGCTTGCATTGGCTTTGTCTATCCTCTATCTCAGTTTTACAACTTAAGATTTAAAGGAATTGGGACTACTCGCTAGACGTGATTTTTCTATGCTCATGTAAAGACTTAAGTGATTATACTAATCTAAAACCGGTATTGTTAATCAAGACGTTTGTATATAAACTCAACATAAAATTAACCCTTGTGTCTGGTGGAGAGAAACCCACTCATTGTTTTTTAGTACAAGAATCGCACAATTAGGGTAGAGCCAAAACTTGGAGGCTTCATTCTGACTATTGAATTTAAAAACCACTAGCTACTTCTCATTGAGGGAACTGCAGTTTACCTTTGAAGATTGGTTGGTTAAAGAACAACGTATAAGGCACCTAACATTATTAAGTAATATGGGTAGTTGTTCCGCGGTCCGTACTTACACCCATACTGGTTGAAAGTAGGTGCAATTAGTCGTATGAATTTGGGTCAGTCTTTGTGATACTCTCATGAACCTAAGATCTGCTTAATCTGCTCAAAAATTGTTTTATCATTAAATTAAAATTGAAAGATAAGCGGTTGAACTCTAATGTGCCTTTACAAGTGTCAAGTGGGTGAATCTACGAGTTTGTGTTGTGGTTGTCTTGTGTGCATCAAAGTCCTTGTAATTGCAAGCATATCAACATTCGCAAATCATTCTTCATGTTTCTCTTGAGTAGATGTCGGTACATTAGTCTTCGTACCCAAAGTCCGTGGGACCATCGTACCGACCATGACCTGATAGTCCCATTCTTTCTCTGTTATGGGGCATCCTCTCTTCAAAACCAATCCCCCATAGCCATCATTTCCTTCTACCCCATTCACTCAACGCCCACACCCACACTTCTTCATGGAACAGACCGCTCTCACATTCTGACTTTCAAATGAACATAATAGAGCAAGCACTTTTGAGGATGGAAAATAGAGTAACAAATTACGACAGAGAAACATGATTCCCGTTTACTATGGACTTCCCACCTTTTGAACCATCCCCTACTCAAGTTATCTCTCTTTCTAAGTACGACTAATTTTCCTTTGACAATTCACGAGAAATCCAAAGTCAAGGAATTAAGACTCGTGACCAAATTACAACTACAACAAATAATCACTACTCCGCTCAGAGCTACATGCCAAAGTCACAACATATGAAGTACAATTATTCTGCACCAAGTCATGAGGATTTTGAGGATGAAATCACTCGGATCAATCAAAGAGCAAATACTTCGACTAAAAGAATGTATGATCTCATCCAGTTAATGAAAAATCATGAAGAACTGAGGCATTAAAAATCATGAAGAACTGAGGACCCCACCTTGCAAACCACAATTTCATCATGTGACGTACACTTAGACACAACAACCACAAACCTCTGACCAACCTACTAACCATTAAACCGAAAATACCAAAATATTGAAAAATCAGAAAAATCAAAAAATCTGGACAATTCTGAGATGGAAGCATTTTGCAAGAGTTTTAACTTATAGCTCTATTAATCAAGGTCATAGAGTATGTACTCGATCTTAAGGGATTTGTAAAGAGTCGATTAAACCCTAGAAAGACAAGCAAGATCTGATTGAATTTCAAATAATCTCCATGGCAAGTTCTTTGGCGATGAATCAAAAAATCAAAAGCCACAGAGTCAAGCGGATGACTCGGATCACGTGTACCATATTCACTCATGTCCGGTTAGACGACGATGATGATTATGCATTTCATCATCGTTATTCATTTATTTTAGCTTAAAATCTCTTATAAATTACTTTTATATATTAATAAATTCATATTCTTACTAACCTACATCTGTGTATAAATATTGTACATATATTATTATTTAAACCTAAAATAAATAAATAAGTAAATAAAAGAAAAATAAAGAAAATAAAAAGATTGTATATATGTAATAGATACATGCTCACCCGAACCCCAAGTGAAGGTCAAGACTTGACCTGACCGACCAGAAATAAAGTAGGAAGAGATATGGTCTTTAATCACAAAATTCAAAAAAAAATTTGTAAATACTTTTCATTTATTCTATGTATATTTGTAAAAAAACTTACACTATTTTATTTATCAATAATTTGACCTTAAATTAAATAATTTTCAAAATAAAAGTTGTAAATGGAAATATTTTCTAAATAATAAAAATAATTACAAAACAAAATACATGTACAGAATAAAAGTAACTACATTCAGAAAAAGACGTAAAGCGATAATTGAAAGACCAATCCCGACTCCATATGAACGCAAACTTAATCAAACTTACTTCCATTGTAAACTAAATTATCTTTAAAATGGCAGTGTTTCATAATTTCTAGGGTAACAGTTTGAAAAATGGTTTTCTGAGGTAGTTTTTGTAATTTTACCTTTTATTTACTGTATATATACACATATTTATTTTTATAAATAATGTATTCGTAAATAATTGGAAATATTTTTAATAATTATTTAGAATAAAAATAAAAAAATAAGCATAAAATCATATAATTTCCTAATTTAACTATGCATATAATGTACCATATGTATATATTATATGTATATAATTGATTTCCTTAAATAACTCTCACTAAAAAATTAAATAGTTAACATTTATTATTTAAATTAATAAAGTGACCAAATGGTTTATTTATTTAATTAATTATGTAAATAATATACCTTATTAATTCCACCATTAACCTTTTTCCTTTTTCTTTCCATTAATTCAATTTTTGAAATTCAATTTTTTATTCTTATTTATTTGACTCCTCCTCCCTCATTTCTCCTTGATCAATCTTTTGGTGAGAGGTGCCTATTCTCCAAGAGCATTGTGCCTAGCTTCTGAGTTGTTCGGTGACAGCGAGTCGGTCCCCGTCGAGGCCATCATGGCTTCCATCCGCTCCCACGGTAGGATCCATTTTTTAATTCTAGATCTTAGATTCTCATTCCTAATTCAACACCACGATTTGATCCGCCCTCAATTCTGATTTAACATCGCATACTCTCGGTCAATCCACGTTCATGTTCTACCTTACGCAACTACTCATCTAGACGCACACTGTGGCCAGAGATCTAGATCCATCCATCCACCTCGTCGGATATGATTTTTCATTCACATTTTCTATCAATAATTTTTGAACCAAGCCGTCGTGCTCGAGTCGGTATTTGCATTTGGTTTCATTACAGGTACAAGGATTTCAAAAAACTACAAAAAGTAAAATAATTGTTGTAGTTGTTTTTCCAAAAAAATAGAGAAATAAAATAAAAATAATAATAAACGTGGGACGATAGCCTCACCGACCAATCGACGCCGTCGCTAGTTGTCAACCTCCAGCTGTTGTCATATTTCCCTGCGAAGAACAGACACCGTCCTTTGCAGCTCCTGGAGGAACACATCACCCTCTACCTAAGCAAGGACTGCCACTCCAGAGCCACCAATCACCGGGGCATGTGTTGCTCCCAACCACTATTCGTCGCCTGGAGTCCGTTACCCACTCTTCCTAACTGTCGATCCCTGCGCCTGGAGCAGCCCGACCTCCACTGCAGAGCTGCTCCGCCTGTTGACCGTACGAGCCCCGTGTGTCATCGTCCCAAAGCATCATCGTCCATCTGCTCGACCACCACGCTTGTGGCATTTCTAGATCCTCCTCAATGCGGCTCAACCCTCATCCGCAACCCTCTGCCGACGATCTCCTTCTAACCTCCACCTACGAGCAGGAACTCGTCGCCCCTCCACCTACGCGCTCGTCGTCGCCTCGAGCGAGAAGAAAAAGGTAGGACAGCACCCCCTTCTACTTTAGAGTAAGAAGGAAAGACACCCACAATTAAGACCATATTATATTACTTTCAAATATCAATCAGTCCCTAGACATTTCTAAATTGCAAAGAAGCCCCTTGCTAGAGTCCAACACGTGATGCACACGTTATATTTGGGTAAATTGCTTAAAATCCCTTGAAGTTATCTATATTTGCAAAACAATCCTAAACTGCTAGCTCAAGTGATCTGCATGTGGATATTGTGTGAAAATTTCATATATATTCCCTTGATTTATTTCTGAGCTATACATAGATCTAAATTTTTGCAGAAATTATAATATAGTCCTCCATTTCCAGGATTTAATATTCTACCTTGATTTGCATAAAATAAATATCATTCTTGCTCAATAAATTCTGCAGAAATTAGTTTTATCTTCTGTTTAGTTGTTATGTTTGCAATAATTTTCTCATTGCATTTTATTTACATTTGCTATTACTAAAAAATCAAGAACATCGCATTTTTTATTGTTTGAAATTAGAAAATTCATAAAATTTTGGATATTGCGTTAAAAATTTAAAAAATGGAATAGTTTTCTTTTGTGTGTTTTATTTTCTATGCAAATTTCATCATTAATCATTTTTAAAACCCAAAAAATTACAAAATAATAAGAAACTTAAAAAAATAAGGAAAATTGTAGAAAACTCTAAAAATTGTGATTTCACTTTTGTAGATAATTCATCACAGTTTTTAGGAAAAATAAATTCAGTAACTTTTTATTTTGTTTGCTATTTTTAAATTACAAAATAGTCATGCATGTTCATTGTTTGCTTTATTCCCTTTTTATTCATTTTGAAAATTCTAAAAATCTTTGAAAATTTACAAAAATAGTAAAAAATCATCAAAATAAAAAAATATTTTTATTTGACCTCTCTGGACATTTTTATCATATTTGAAAATTTCAAAAAGTTGTAGTCCTTTTGTGCATATATTTTCATTAAAAATTAATTATTTTGAAAATAAAAAATTTAAAAAAATAAAAGCTAATAAAAGTTAAAAATTAGAAAATAAAAAATCTAAAAAATAAATTAAAAAAACCATAAAAATTCTAAAAAGGAAAAATAATCACAAAACTAAGATAGTTGGCTTTTGAACTTCCTTTCTCTTTTAATTGATTTTTCAATTATTAGAATAACCCTCGAGATTTGTAGCCTCCCTTAGTTCGATCATGTTGCTATACAAGTTACAATAAAAATTTTCTCTTGCTACATTTTTCTGTAATTATTGGCTTGAGAAAATAAATTTTTGTTGCAGGATTCTTTGGGTTACAATGACACTTGTACATTTAGTTACATGAAAAATAAAAAACCCACCGATTGTATCATCTTATTAAAACCCGAAAAAAAGCACTTTAACAAAATGATGTCGAAACTGGGGAGGCACGGTGAGGGTAGTTAGGTTTTCCCTTAGACATGCTATTCTTGGTTGCACATTTTTGTCTATGCTTCATTTTTTGCCAATATTTATGTGAACATATTGTGGATTGCAAATGGTTGAAGAGTAAGCACTCAATTTTGAATCCTGCATGTTGTGAGGGAGCTCATACAACGCTTTCAAGATCTGGTTTTTCGGACATCGAGAGATCCCCGAGATCGGACTTAGGGATTTGTTCGAGATATTTTCACTTGCTCTTCATTTTTTGCTTTTTATCCATTTGTGTGTTTACTTGTTCGTAGCCACTATTTTTATTTCATTTTTTCTCATATTTTTAATACTTGTATTTCTTATACATTCTTTATCTTCTATTTCCTGCGAGGGCCCGACGAGCGAGGGTGACTTTCTTAGGAGAGTTGACGCACCCAAGCGAGGCGGAGATGGCTTGATTCTTCACCAAACCGTAGGAGAGCGTAAGAGGAGGAGAAGAATATTTGAAGGAGACCAAGCATTTAAAAAAATTGCATAGACTTTCATTTACTTATTTATTTCTAGCATTTGAACTCTTGTAAAAGGACACTATATACCTTGTTTGCGGGGTCTGTTTCGCCAAGTGCCAGTGCATTTGGGGGACCTCACCGGTTTTGTCGTGTTTTTCCCTTTTTTGTTTGTTTCCTGGTTTTATTTTTTATTTTGTGTGATTGAGCCCTAGTTGTAGGATTTGAATGACGATAGATTAAGACCAAATGCTTGATTATATTTGCATGCACGTATAGTTCTTGTTTGGACTTAGTCAATTTTTGAATTGCATCTCATTTAGACTTGGAATCGAGCATCGAGAGGGACTCTACACATGCGCTTGTAAGACTCACTATGGTGAGCACCGAAGAATTCCCCAAGACCATACTTTTGGATTCCATTTCCGAGTGATTAGCACTTGTGCTTCACACTAATATCAATTTATGTACTTTGGGCGATTTCATTGGCTTGCATTTGCATATCGATAGTTTCAATTCTACTTATCATCCTTGCATGTAGAGAGTTGGAGGCAAGGTGAGAATTTACACTTAGCATGCATCATTGATTTTGCCTCGCATTGCTTTTGACTCTCTCACTCTAATTTTGATAACCTAGGCTATTAAAGGAATTGACTCCCCAGTAGGATTCGTGCATTCTTATTAAAAACACAAAAAATGGATAACAAATAAAATTAGGACTGCTAAAATTACTTGACCCTAAAATATATCAAAAAGAAAAATATTTGTCTTGGGGAGAGTAATCCCCTCATTGTCTTCGTTTTAAATTGCTCGCGTACACACTAAGATTAATGCCTAAATCCCATAAGTCAACCTAAGTGTTTGTACATTTTTTATGATTCTCACCTAACCCTAAAATAGACAATATTAAAAGACTGAGCTTTCATGATCTTCACCAAGGTCAGTAGGTGGGTTGAGGGGTGTATTTTGCTTTGTGTATATTATTTGTGATTGCTTGTGTGCATACTAGATCCTTCTGCGCATTTGCACCTTTTTCTTCACATATTTTTACTTGACCATCGTGCTCTACCTATCATTTTCTCTTATTTTGGAGATGGTCGACTTGAGTGATTTTTACTTGACTTTTGTGGATCCCTCGAATCCTACAGCCGGTCCACCTCCCTTTTTCCAAGAGGACTTTCCTCGTGATTTTTATACATATCTGCCTAACCCATTATTTCAAGAATCAGACTTTGATTTTCACCCACCCTCATTCCACTCACCTGATCCTGGGATTTTGGAGTCACCTTTCATGATGTCCATACTTTAGACCTTGAACCAGATGATGGAGCATATGAATTTGAGAATTCACAATCTATTTAGCATAAATAAGAGCCAGAATGACACTCCACTATTTGAGGATATGAATTCACTTGAGGATGATCATGAGATATTGCAATCGCCCCAAATACAAAAAAAAATGAGAAAATTTTAAGAATCCAAAAAGATTTCGAGAGACACATTGTTGATTCATCTTGTGAGGAGAGGGCACCCATGCCAGACTATTTTCCCATGCATTCATCCACCACATGTCCCACCTTTGACCTCGAGGTTGCCACTGTACATACTTCTCATGGTAATCCTTGTGTAGATGATGACTTTGATCTCCTCCCTTGTATGGAGGAGATCCAAAATTTAAAAAAATGGTGACTAAACGTGAAGTGGTGGCCACTATTCACGAGATCATTAAAGACCCACTCCAACAGGACATGACCCATTTATCTGCTCGTCAACCCAAGGAGAAAGCGAAGGATAAGATCTGAGTGATAGATTTTGACCATTACCACCGTACACCAGCCATGGGTTTTGTCTCGGGCTTGACTTTGGATTTTGGAGGATAGAATGGATCAAATTTAAGGGGATCACTAAGGGGATTCCTTAATGACCTCCTGCCAAGCATACACAAATCAAACACCAAACAATTTGTTTATTCCCACTCAACGCTTATAGTTTAGTTTTTTTTCTTTTAAGTTTTGATTTGCAGACAAGAATACAAGTTGATTACGTTTCCTAAGATATCTAGCGGTTCAGAATAATTCAATGATTACCACAATGTCATTCTTCTGGTTCTGAGGCCAGTCAGAGGGTAAGTAGGTTGGAGCCTTTCTTAGATCAACTTGGATCTTAAACCCCTCGTCTTTCTTAGTTAAACACCTCAGAGACGAGTATACTAAGCAATGTAGTTTTCAGAAAATTATCACGAACCGCGGGATTTGGGCTCTGGTCCTAGGGGTACGCGTGCGCGTGCGATTGTGAGAATGGTGCAACAACACAAGTTGGCAAACAAAATTTTGTTTTATGGTTTTTTTGTGACCGCTTTAATTTAATCCGATTAAGATGTATTTTTTATCTTGATTAGTCGACAAACAATTAAATGGTCTTTTTAAATGCAAGGTGGGACTATGGGGAAGAAATCCTATGGAGATGCAATGCAATACGGAAAAAGAAGTTGATTTTTTTGTTGTTTTTTTAATATGCGCAAACAAAGAAATAAAAAAGATCCTAGTTATGCCTAAGAAAAGAGAACTTATCGCGAGAGCGCTCCAAATATATATTTTTTTAGCTTCACGTTGATGTTTGATGCGGCTCCTTTCCAATGCGACTTGTCCCCTGCAGAAAAAAAAAGAAAGATGGTGAAAAGCAAAATGTAAAGAAATACTTTTTTTTATATAGAGCGCGAATAATTGCCTGTCCCCGGCAACGGTGCCAAAATGTTGATGCGTATTTTCGAGGGTTTAAGTACCCGATTTTGCACTCGGATAGTCGTTGCGAACCCGCAAAAACACGATCAAACAAATAATTTACCAGATTTAGCTATATTATGCATAAGGCAAAGTATAGGGTAAGTCAGGGTCGATCCACAGAGACAGGAAAATTTTGCACTTTATAAAAATACTTTTGTAAGTTTGCAAAATGTTTGAATAACAAGAATCGAAATGAAAATTGGAGAAGACAATAATGCAGGTAGGTAAGTGCTGATTGTTCCCCTTCTTTGCGGCAACTTCCAAATGGGACTCGTACGCGGTAACTCTTCACGAATTTGGATATTCTGGCGAGGCGAGTTGGATGCGATAACAATCGCGGATCGAGCTCAAACCTCGTGTCACGTCCCAGATCTCCAAGAGTCGAGGATAATCACCGTTAGATGCGGATCGTCGCAATAGTTTTCACGAATTCCTGCACGAAAGAAAAGAAACAAAATAAGATGGATATATAAATGTAAAGTAATAAAATAAAGGCAAGATAAAAGTATGGTGGTTGGCGGCTCGGGAGGAAGCCTCTGGAGTCGGATTCACAGAGGGACCGAGGAATTGATGGTCGGCGGACGTCTATGGTGTTGGATAATTTTTGACGGCACTTGGGATGGAGCCTCAGGAGTCGGATTCACTGAAGGTCCAAATGCACAAGTCGACGAAATCACTTCGATGCTTCGTCGATAATAAAATGGATGGCTAACTATGGTGGAGGATTTTTGTTGGATGACGGAATATGTTGGAAGCGGATTTGGTTGGCAAGAATGGTGATGGAATGATCGAATGGGCAAATGCTTTGGAACTCCAATGGTATTGGAATACTCGGATGATCCTTCCTCAGAAAATTCCCCGAATGGGGAAGATGCTTGTGCTATATATACACGCATGCATCGTCGTTTCAACCCAAGGGATACACCCCTTCGATAAAGCATGCATCCATTCAAATGCCGTTTGCATCTTTTCAAATTGGCCCCAAAAACAGCCACGCCTTTTCCCATTAACGTGCATACCTTTTCACAATAATGCATATCTTTTCACAATAACGGCACATGTTCAAATCTAATGATGGTTTAGCCATCAATTCTCAACCATATATTTGCAAAGTGCGCACACATCTCATGGATTGTACACCACATAAAAAACACATGGTGCATTTATACCCAAATTTGTGTTGGGCATCCACGTTCACCTACATAGTCCATGCTTATGTAGTGTTTGAAATAATGAAGGTGGTGGCATTGTGCAATTGCCAATATATATTAATGTCCTTGAATCAAGTATGATGTATTTCTTGCGAATTTAAAGATGAGAATATTTGATTAGTTATCTTGTGATTTTCATGAAGATGATACATTCTCAACACTCTTGCATACGTTTGCGTATGCAACATCAATATTGAAAACAACTGATAAGTTGTGAACATGTCCATCATTGGAAAAATATTTCCAAAAACATGGTGAATTCTCATATCACTTTCTAGTGATATTTCAATCCTCATTTCCTTTTTCTATTTATGTTGAATGTTTAGCAAAATATAATGAGATCAAATGGTAATAACAGTTTCCTACGGAAGGGGAGGATGAATAAGAGTATAGATTGGAATAATGATCACAGATATCAAATGAACTATTCAAACGAAGAAATAAGTCATGCATATATTAATTATGAACCATTTGATGCATGATGAAGATAGTGCAACTTGCTTAAAATATTATGAAGCGAAAATTGTGTGATTTAGCTTATGTACTAGTTTAAGCCTGGCATAGTTATATAATGAATATGATATTCATCATATCCCCATGCTTAAGTTTTGCTAGTCCCTAGCAAATGTACAAAAGAATATCAACACTCTAATCTCAACATGTAGGAAGAGAATAGCCTCTGAGGTTGAAATTGACCCTTTATTTCATAAAGTTCAAGAATAAAAAATGAATCTATTCCTACAATGCTTGATTATCTCAAGTGTCCTTAAGATATGAATTAATGTAGAGACTTTCTCGATTCTGATTAGGTGACACCTAGTATCAATAATGTCATTAGACATGAGGATAGACTCAAGTGTCAAATGTACTGAATTGACCAAGTACTTGCATTCACAAACCTCTATCTCTGATACACTAAGCCAGGAAATGCCTGAGATGGGGGCTCAGAGTATTCTCACAAGCTCCAACTTCATAATTAATGTAACACTCATCCCAACTTCCTCCAACTGGCCAGCAAGAAAAATAATGGGTTAATTTGTAGAGTATTTAGGTTAAGGCATATTTGGTGGAGATGACTTACTTAGGTTTAAATTTATAGAAAGATATGAATGAGGTTTAATATGTATCAATATTGTACGACATAAGATACTTTTGGGGAAGAGGAAATATAGATGGCATATGAAGGTCATGAGAAGAGAATTTTCGCACAATGGTTCTCCTGGTTTTTTTTCTTTTTTTTCTTTTTCTTCTTCTTTTCTTTCTCCCTCTCTTTTTTTTCTCTTTTTTTTCTTCTTTCTTCTTTTTTTTGCAATCTCTCTCTCTTTTGCTATACTTCTCTTTTTTTTGCAATTCTTCTTTTTTTATCCTTTTTCCTCCTCTTTTTTTTACAATATCTCTCTTCACTTTTCAAGAGAACCAATGTGCTTTAACATTTTTTTGGGACTTAGGAAAAAAACATGTATTTTGTCGTAAATGGAGGATAGAATGTTGAAGAATATTTCTCTTTTGATGTATAATAGAAGAAGAGGGATAAAGAAGTCGAATGAAATGAAACAATACAAAATATTAATGGAAGACTTCTAAGGAAGTAGTGGATTTGAGAAATATGTAGAAAGGCAAGCAAGAGGATGGTATGTGAAGGTTTCTAGTGTGTACAATAATTGTGCATATTGGGTAATTGCTTGACCAGTTGGGAACACTCCCTTACATTTTATGGTGGACTCTCTACCTCACATATATTTGGTGGAAACACTCCCTACTCCTCTACTCCATGATAAGCTCACCATCACACAAACTCTGAGCACAACCATCATCAGATCCCTTAGCCTTTTGTATGTCAAGCTAGTGTCGCAGTACAAAGCTCATGATCTTTTCAGTATATAATGTTTAACCTCATTATTGATACCAAGTGTTGAAAGTTGAATCGAGGCTAAGTCTCTTGATTTAAATACAAAAGGACAAGAGAGAGTCATAAGCATTCTAAGCTTAGAATCACTTAAAATCTCATACTTTATGTGGTATTTAATGATGAGAGTTGAAGTAGGGAAAACATGCAAATGAATGTAGAAATGTGATGCAATATGCATGAAAAAATGCAAATTTTTTTGGATAGTGTCCCCCCATGCTTAAGATTTACCATGCCCCCATGGTAAATGCATATGCATTAAATTAGTTATGGGATGATGATGAGATGGGCAGTGATCAAAGAAATGAGTGCGTCATGAGGGGTTTTGCAGAATATGGGTTTCTGAAACAGGCATTGATTTTTCAGATTCAATGACGGGCTTAAGGCGTTGTCCATTCACTCGAAAGGTCATGGATGTTTTAGAATCGGTTATTTCAACAGACCCATTATAAAAAACTTGTGTGATAATGTATGGACCTTTCCACTTTGACATGAGCTTTCCTGGAAAGAGCTTTAGCTTTGCATCAAACAACCAAACTTTTTGACCAATGGAAAAGATTTTGCGAGAAATGTTGGCATCATGCCAAATTTTAACCTTTTCTTTGTAAATAAGGTTGTTATCATATGCTCGGCAGCGAAGCTCAGTTAACTCATTAAGGTCAAGTAGTCGACTATGACCGGCTTGGGTTAAATCAAGGTTACATTTTTTATAGCCCATAATGATTTATGATGGATCTCGACAGGTAGATGACAAGGTTTGCCATAAACGATGCGATACGGACTCATCCCTAGAGGAGCCTTATAAGCAGTGCGATAGGCCCATAATGCTATATTAAGGTGTTGGGACCAGTCTTTGCGATCAGAACGAATAATTTTCTGCAGAATGGTTTTTATTTCTCGATTAGAGACCTCAGCTAAGCCATTAGTTTGAGGGTGATAAGCAATAGAAACTCGATGTTCAATTCCGTTATTCTTCATTAGTTTTCGCACTGAGTTGTTAAGGAAATGCGAACCCCCGTCACTTATAATGACCTTAGGTATGCCGAAGCGAGAAAATAAATCATTCAAGAACTTAATTAATGTTGCACTATCGGCAGCGCGAGTAGGGATGGCTTCGACCCATCTAGAGACGTAGTCGACTGCAAGAAGGATATATAGGTAACTATTTGATTGAGTGAAGGGACCCATGAAGTCAATGCCCCATGCATCAAAAATTTCAACTACATGGATAGGATTTAGAGGCATCATGTCTCTTTTTGTCATAGTTCCTGTAGTTTGACATGCAGGGCATGACTTCACAAAATCATGAGCATCCTTAAATAAAGTAGGCCAGAAAAAACCACATTGGAGCACTTTTGCAGCTGTACGTTTTACAGAGTGATGTCCACCACACCCAAAAGTGTGGCAATGAGATAGGACACTTGGAATTTCAGACTCAGGTATACAACGTCTCCATATACAGTCGGTCCCTTCCCTAAATAATAAAGGATCTTCCCAATGGTAGTATCGAGAGTCAGCTATGAATCGATCTCGTTTTGCCTTAGGCCAATCACCAGGAATTCGAGATGTGACTAAATAGTTTACCATATCAGCAAACCACGGTAGTTGTGATACAGCAAGGATGGATTCATCAGGAAAGGATTCTGATATGGGAATGAGTTGGTCGGTTTGTTTGGTTTTAGACTCATGGAGTCTGGAGAGATGGTCGGCCATGACGTTTTGCGCTCCTGCCTTATCTTTGATTTCAATGTCAAATTCTTGTAGCAAGAGTATCCATCTAATTAATCGTGGTTTCGAATCTTTCTTGGAAAGTAGGTGGCGTAGTGCGGTGTGGTCAGTGTAAACAACCACGTGTGAACCCAGTAGGTATGACCTAAATTTTTCAAGTGCAAAGACAACGGCTAGTAATTCTTTTTCAGTGACTGTGTAGTTTTTTTGTGCATCGTCAAGTGTTCTGCTAGCGTAATGGATGGCAACTGGTTTGCCATCTTTTCTTTGACCTAGTACAGCTCCTACCGCATAATCTGATGCATCACACATTATTTCAAAGTCTAAGGTCCAATCAGGGGACTGTAAAATTGGTGCTTCAGTGATAGACCTTTTTAATGTCTCAAAGGATCTAAGGGCATCTTCAGAAAATTCAAAAGCTAGATCCTTTGAGAGTAACTCAGTAAGAGGTTTAGCAATTTTTGAAAAATCCTTTATGAATCTTCTATAGAAGCCAACATGTCCTAGAAAAGATCGAACACCTTTCAGTGATGTAGGTGGGGAGAGGTGAGTTATAGTCTCAATTTTCGACGGGTCAACCTCCATTCCTTTTTTAGAGACAATGTGACCTAGAACAATGCCCTTGGTGACCATAAAATGTGATTTTTCCCATGATAAGACTAGATTCACCTCCATGCATTTTTGCAATACCCGATCAAGAAATCCAAGGCACTCATCAAAGGAATCACCGAATACAGAGAAATCGTCCATAAATACTTCCATAAAATCTCCCACCATATCGACAAATACGGCTAGCATACATCGTTGGAAGGTAGCTGGCGCATTACACAGCCCAAAGGGCATCCGTCGAAAAGCAAATGTACCGTAAGAACATGTAAATGTTGTTTTCTCTTGATCTTCAGGTGCAATAGCTACCTGATTATAACCTGAGTAACCATTGAGAAAACAAAAATATTCCCTCCCCGCTAGTCTCTCAATAATTTGATCTATGAATGGGAGAGGGAAGTGGTCCTTCTTCGTGGCAAGGTTTAATTTCCTGTAATCAACACAAACCCTCCACGAAGTGGTTGTACGAGTGGGGATCTCTTTACCCTGATCATTGGTAACTACAGTAAGACCAGCTTTCTTCGGTACAACTTGTAAAGGGCTGACCCGTCGACTATCTGATATTGGGTAGATGATCCCTGCACCTAGCCATTTGCATGTTTCCTTTTTGACTACTTCTCGTAGATTTGGATTTAGTCTACTTTGCATTTCACGAGAAGGTTTTGCATTATCTTCTAAATAAATATGGTGGGTACATAGTGATGGACTTATTCCCCGGAGATCAGATATTGTCCAACCGATTGCCCTTGAATTTTTTCTCAAAACTTCCATTAATTTATTTTCTTGATCTAGTTCCAAGTGGGCATTGATTATTACCGGGTATGCCTTATTTTCTTCATCTAGAAACACATATTTTAGGTCCTTCGGTAAAGGTTTTAATTCAACTACGGGGACCTGAATTGTCTCTTGGGAACCTTCTATTGAGTTTATGCGGTGGGTGGGTGCGGTGATTGTAAGATCTTCCTCCCTGTTATGTAGTAATTCCGAAATAGGAGGTTCTAGCATGGGCATAATCATTTCTGAGAGAGGAGAAATTAAAGCATCAAGTTCATCCCATGCTTGGTCTAGTTCTAAGATATCTGAATCTGTCAACGGTTCGTACGGTTCATTCTTGATGGAATCAAGGGTTTCAGCCGCTAAAATATGTTGTCTTTCAAATAATTTATCATTTAAAGTCAAAGTCGTCTCAAGAGGATCCCTAGCGAGGTTTAAAGGAGTTAAATCGTCAATGATTTGTTTAATTGTCGAACATTCATCAATCCATCCACAATCTTCAGTATCTTGTTCTTGAAATGTGGGGGTGACAAGATCGACAGGAACAATCTCACCATTGACTTTGAATTCTACTTTCCCGAACTCATAGTCAAAATGAGCCTTGGCAATAGCTAAGAATGGTCT
This sequence comes from Ottelia alismoides, assembly GCA_037367405.1. NCBI lineage: Eukaryota > Viridiplantae > Streptophyta > Magnoliopsida > Alismatales > Hydrocharitaceae > Ottelia > Ottelia alismoides. Next base: position 1,979,713 of record JAZKJV010000022.1, read on the forward strand.
TCCGAGTATAATAGGAGTTTGAGAAAGTGTTTTAGCCGGGTCCATATCTAGTACGATAAAGTCGACTGGGAACTGATGTCCTTGCACTGTGACTAAAACATCCTCTAGTATTCCTAATGGCCTCTTTATAGATCGGTCAGCTAATTGTAAAATCATAGAAATAGGTTTTAACTGACCTACCGCATAATATTTTAGTATGGCAGCTGGGAGGAGATTTATCGAAGCACCATTATCAAGTAGGGTTCGCTCGAAGGTCATATCACCAATGATGCATTTTACTAATGGGGCCCCAGGATCTTTCATTTTAAGGGGAAGGAGTTGAGAGATGGCATTAGATGATGCGAGCGGTAACACATGCCTCTCTTCCTCGTGTTGGTCATTCTTTTTCTTTCCCCTCGGTTTTCTTTTTGGAGTGCATTTCTCTTTTAAGAAACGTGAATATGCAGGAACTTGTTCTATAGCCTTAAGGAGGGGGATTTGTATGATAACATTGGAGAATAAATTCTCCAAGTCAGGAGTCAGAGTCGAAGGTCGTTTCTTAACTTTTCTTCGCAGGGCCTCTGGAAATGGAATAGTTGGTTGTGTAAAGGTTGGTGATGGGGATACAGAGGGTGGTTGTGTAGTAGGTGATGGTTGGTCTTTCATTGGCGAATCATTCTCATGTGTTTGATGGTTTTGTGTGGTCGATATTTGAGGTGTGCTTATGGCGCGACCACTTCTCAAGTGGATGGCACTGGCAGATGCATTTGACTCATTTTTGCTTGTACTAGCTGCATTTCTAAAGCTCACGGGTCCTCGAGTAGGTTGTTGTGAAAAGCCAGGAGGGCGGATTTGTGAGTTGTTAGGATTTTGTACCGTTTGAGCAGGTAGTTGTGGTTGAGGTGGTATTTGAGAACGAATCTCGGTCAATTGTCTTTGGACCTCAACTTGGCTTTGAGCCAGTTGCTTTTGAACCTCAACTTGGTTCTGAGCCAGTTGTTGTATGAGTTTCATCAAGTCACGATAATCAGAGGCAAGTCCTTGTGATGGTGTAGTCAAGGGTTGTAGTGGTGGTTGGACTTGTTGTGTGAATTGGTTTTGATTTGACCCGTGTTGGGTGACTTGATATCCTGAATTATTATTTGTTGGGGCCTTCCATGCAAAATTTGGATGGTTCCTCCATCCTGGATTATAGGTGGAGGAATAGGGGTTGTTATTGGAATTCCCCTGCACCCAATTAACTGCTTCAGGATTAATTTGTTCATCTAAAGGGACAGATGGTTGACACATCTCTGGTTCCATAGGGGCTACCTTGCAAACTGATGGGGTAGTTTTTTTCTAATACAAGACTCCCTACGGTTTTAGTTAATTGGTCTACTTGTTTAGCCATCAACTCTACTTTGTCCAGCTTTGAAGCAATGATTTGGATATCCGAGGATGTGTCTCCATTTATTGTTGCATAGTCTATGGCTTGGATTGGTCTTTTATGTCTATTATAGAGCTCTATAGAATAATTGTTGACAGAGTTATCTGCCATGTCCTCATATAATTGCCATACAAAGTTCTCATCCTTATTCAAGTAGTTGCCTCCGCAAGAGCCGTCGACAACTCTCTTGTATGATTCCGTTAAGCCCTCATAAAATATTTGCACTTGCTTCCATTTTTCGATTCCATGATGTGGGCATTTACGTAAAAGATCTCTAAATCTTTCCCAAGCTTCATGAATTGGCTCTACGGGTTTTTGGGTGAAGTGAGAAATGGCATGCCTAAGTGCATTGGTCTTACCAATGGGGAAATATTTCTTTAAGAATACCTCTCTCAACTCGGTCCATGATCGAATTGGGACTTCATAGCTACGAAGCCATTGGCTCGCTTTTTGTTGAAGGGAGAATGGGAAGGCTCGGAGGTAAACATGTTCCTTGTTTACCTCCCCCGTGTTTAGTGTATCGCAAGCTGCTACGAAATCCTGAAGGTGCATTATAGGATCCTCGGTCTCTTCTCCCCGGAATTTGGGGAGGAAGGAAATAGTTGCAGGTTTTATTTCAAAGTTTCCTACTTCCGCGGGAAGTTGGATGACTGATACGAGTTGATGATTAGCAGGATTGTAGTGATTTCGTATTGGTATTGGTGGTGGGTTGTTTAGTCCTTGATGTGCTACCAATTGTCGAACTTGGGCATCTTGCAGCTCTTGGTGTTCTGCCATTTGTTGTAATTGCTGCATTATTATAGTGAGTGGATCGGGAGGAGGTGGTACACCAGCCATGGGTTTTGTCTCGGGCTTGACTTTGGATTTTGGAGGATAGAATGGATCAAATTTAAGGGGATCAGTAAGGGGATTCCTTAATGACCTCCTGCCAAACATACACAAATCAAACACCAAACAATTTGTTTATTCCCACTCAACGCTTATAGTTTAGTTTTTTTTCTTTTAAGTTTTGATTTGCAGACAAGAATACAAGTTGATTACGTTTCCTAAGATATCTAGCGGTTCAGAATAATTCAATGATTACCACAATGTCGTTCTTCTGGTTCTGAGGCCAGTCAGAGGGTAAGTAGGCTGGAGCCTTTCTTAGATCAACTTGGATCTTAAACCCCTCGTCTTTCTTAGTTAAACACCTCAGAGACGAGTATACTAAGCAATGTAGTTTTCAGAAAATTATCACGAACCGCGGGATTTGGGCTCTGGTCCTAGGGGTACGCGTGCGCGTGCGATTGTGAGAATGGTGCAACAAACACAAGTTGGCAAACACAATTTTGTTTTATGGTTTTTTTGTGACCGCTTTAATTTAATCTGATTAAGATGTATTTTTTATCTTGATTAGTCGACAAACAATTAAATGGTCTTTTTAAATGCAAGGTGGGACTATGGGGAAGAAATCCTATGGAGATGCAATGCAATACGGAAAAAGAAGTTGATTTTTTTGTTGTTTTTTTAATATGCGCAAACAAAGAAATAAAAAAGATCCTAGTTATGCCTAAGAAAAGAGAACTTATCGCGAGAGCGCTCCAAATATATATTTTTTTAGCTTCACGTTGATGTTTGATGCGGCTCCTTTCCAATGCGACTTGTCCCCTGCAGAAAAAAAAAGAAAGATGGTGAAAAGCAAAATGTAAAGAAATACTTTTTTTTATATAGAGCGCGAATAATTGCCTGTCCCCGGCAACGGCGCCAAAATGTTGATGCGTATTTTCGAGGGTTTAAGTACCCGATTTTGCACTCGGATAGTCGTTGCGAACCCGCAAAAACACGATCAAACAAATAATTTACCAGATTTAGCTATATTATGCATAAGGAAAAGTATAGGGTAAGTCAGGGTCGATCCACAGAGACAGGAAAATTTTGCACTTTATAAAAATACTTTTGTAAGTTTGCAAAATGTTTGAATAACAAGAGTCGAAATGAAAATTGGAGAAGACAATAATGCAGGTAGGTAAGTGCTGATCGTTCCCCTTCTTTGCGGCAACTTCCAAATGGGACTCGTACGCGGTAACTCTTCACGAATTTGGATATTCTGGCGAGGCGAGTTGGATGCGATAACAATCGCGGATCGAGCTCAAACCTCGTGTCACGTCCCAGATCTCCAAGAGTCGAGGATAATCACCGTTAGATGCGGATCGTCGCAATAGTTTTCACGAATTCCTGCACGAAAGAAAAGAAACAAAATAAGATGGATATATAAATGTAAAGTAATAAAATAAAGGCAAGATAAAAGTATGGTGGTTGGCGGCTCGGGAGGAAGCCTCTGGAGTCGGATTCACAGAGGGACCGAGGAATTGATGGTCGGCGGACGTCTATGGTGTTGGATAATTTTTGACGGCACTTGGGATGGAGCCTCAGGAGTCGGATTCACTGAAGGTCCAAATGCACAAGTCGACGAAATCACTTCGATGCTTCGTCGATAATAAAATGGATGGCTAACTATGGTGGAGGATTTTTGTTGGATGACGGAATATGTTGGAAGCGGATTTGGTTGGCAAGAATGGTGATGGAATGATCGAATGGGCAAATGCTTTGGAACTCCAATGGTATTGGAATACTCGGATGATCCTTCCTCAGAAAATTCCCCGAATGGGGAAGATGCTTGTGCTATATATACACGCATGCATCGTCGTTTCAACCCAAGGGATACACCCCTTCGATAAAGCATGCATCCATTCAAATGCCGTTTGCATCTTTTCAAATTGGCCCCAAAAACAGCCACGCCTTTTCCCATTAACGTGCATACCTTTTCACAATAATGCATATCTTTTCACAATAACGGCACATGTTCAAATCTAATGATGGTTTAGCCATCAATTCTCAACCATATATTTGCAAAGTGCGCACACATCTCATGGATTGTACACCACATAAAAAACACATGGTGCATTTATACCCAAATTTGTGTTGGGCATCCACGTTCACCTACATAGTCCATGCTTATGTAGTGTTTGAAATAATGAAGGTGGTGGCATTGTGCAATTGCCAATATATATTAATGTCCTTGAATCAAGTATGATGTATTTCTTGCGAATTTAAAGATGAGAATATTTGATTAGTTATCTTGTGATTTTCATGAAGATGATACATTCTCAACACTCTTGCATACGTTTGCGTATGCAACATCAATATTGAAAACAACTGATAAGTTGTGAACATGTCCATCATTGGAAAAATATTTCCAAAAACATGGTGAATTCTCATATCACTTTCTAGTGATATTTCAATCCTCATTTCCTTTTTCTATTTATGTTGAATGTTTAGCAAAATATAATGAGATCAAATGGTAATAACAGTTTCCTACGGAAGGGGAGGATGAATAAGAGTATAGATTGGAATAATGATCACAGATATCAAATGAACTATTCAAACGAAGAAATAAGTCATGCATATATTAATTATGAACCATTTGATGCATGATGAAGATAGTGCAACTTGCTTAAAATATTATGAAGCGAAAATTGTGTGATTTAGCTTATGTACTAGTTTAAGCCTGGCATAGTTATATAATGAATATGATATTCATCACTCTCCTTGACATCAGTGCATCAAATAATATAATACCCTTCTCATTTATACAGTCTATTCACTAGCCTCGCAAGAAAACTAGGATGATCGTTTATTTTGTCGATGGATCTATCAAGAGGCCAAAGGTATTCTAGAAAACATCGTCATCCACATTCAGGGTATGAGATTCACCACAGACTTCGTTGTATTGCTTGTGGAGACCTCCACCCCATGGATTAAGCTCCAATCATCTTGGGACGGTCCTTTCTCGCCTATACAAGAGCCGCTATAGACTATGGGTCTAGAGAGATTCGCTTCCGTCCTGTTGATGAGAGCAGTATGGTCATCACTATCAGAGACCTGCATATGATGTGATTACACCTGTCTTAGCCAACCTCAAGGACTATGACTTTGATGAGACTATTGGATATTTTTGCTGCATGTTGGATTCGACTGAGACCCAGGAATTCCTCTCAAAGGAGGAAGGCCTGGAAAGCATAGACCTTGTAGTTCCCACTTCTGGTACTTGGTGATGTGTTGATGACATCCACGAGATCTACAGGATTGACACTTTAGAGCGGAGGGAAAACTTATATGAAACTTCTAAGGTCGATTTCGATTTGATTACTTTCATAGATGAATTTGGGCCTTTTGATGAAGATGATTATCCAGTAGAGGCTCGCTAGGCTGGAATTGACTAGACCTAATTTTTCCGATAATGAGTTCGAACCTTTTAGTTTAATATCTGAGAGACTTCCCTGGCCGGACATGACCACACTACTTCTATTAGTCGGTTCGTGCATGCACACTATGAGATAGATGAGAATACATTCTTGATCGATTTGTGTCTTATGATGACCACGATATCGACATACACCTTGTCAGATCCATTCCTCAGCAATCTCGCAAGAAGGTATGCTTTTGACCTTCTTAACCTTTGTACATCCACTCATTTTGTATATTCACTTTCGTTTACCTTCGTACATCTACTGCATCGCTCATCCACCCCATTTCCGTGTGTGCCTAACTTAGGACGTACTTTGTCCTAAGTGGAAGGGGGTGGACGAGCTGAGTGTTGTTCATACTCATCTTGTTAATCACTTTTGTCGTTGCATATACTTAGGGTCACTCTACCTTAAGTATAGGGGGAGTGATGTTATTCATATCGTCTCTTTTGTGTTTTTATTCTTCTGATCTCTCGATTGTCCCCCAACTTGTTCATATTCTATACTTAGGGCTATTCTTCCCTAAGTATAAGGAGGCAAGACGAGCCGTTGAGTCCGTACATTCTTTCCCTCAGTTTTTCCCTTTTGTATTGTCTTCTATACTTAGGATCAATTAATCCTAACTATAGGGGGAATTACTGACTTCTATTCCTTTCGTATTCGTTGAGTCATTGTATCATAGGAGTCTTTTTGCTTTTCTATACTTAACACGAGTTATGTCTTCCTTTGCCACTCTCTGATCACTATGAGGACATTGTTTGAGCTGAGTATAGGAGGTGTCATATATATTATATATATACTTTAGCCATAACTCGTACTTTTGTATTTTTAATATGGCTAAAATACTATATGAATACATGTAAAATTCAGTAAAATCAACTAATAAAAAGATGCAGATATTTCCTCAAATTTCTTTTTGTATATACTGATTAATAAGTCAGGTTAAAATATTTTGAATAATATTTTGAAAGTAGTTCGAAAATCTATCTGAAGAATCTTGTGAAAACTATTTGAAAAATCTTTTGAGAATGTTTTTAACCTTTGTAAAAATATTTTTGTCTACAAAAAATTTATTTTTTTCGTGAAATAAAATTATTTTGTATAATTATTTGCAGATGTTTGAAAATGGTGGAAAGTTATTTTGAAAAAAAACTATATACATTGTTCAAAAAATGTTTGCAAAATAGTTTTCAAATGTATGTAAATGTTCGTAAATTTGTTTGAAAAATTTATTTCGGACTATAGTTTTCTAAAGTTTTTGTAAAATTATTTTCAAATAAGTTTGAGGAATATATGCATCACCCATAAAAATTCTTTACCAACTATATGTATATACTTGTATACATTACTAACACTCAAGTTGTAAATCCTTTCACCTAATTCTTGTAAATAATTGGCTCACTCACGTGTAAATATGTGTGTATCTTATCCACTAACCCTAACCCTTATTTAAAAAACCCTAAAAAGTATAAACCAAGAGTCAATAAAAATTGCATGATTAAAATTCCAAAAAAATCTTTTTACATGTGCATCATTTTTTTTCCAAAAATCCATAAAAAGTTCAAAGTTAGAAAATTGTTTCGAAAAAATTGCTTTCTTTTCTTTGCATTGTACATATTTTCTTGCATTGGCATGTGCAATTTTCAGGATAATATTGGTATTTAAACTAAGTCTGGAATAAAATTGAAGAATGGAGCTTAGTTGAACCTTAATCCACTTAATTTCATGGGAACCTTATAAGAACCGGAGTTAAGACTTTTCATGTCTATCGACTTAATTCTTTGAGTCTATAAGACCATGATCACATGTCGTCTTGATTAGTCTAAGTAGAATATTTAACAACACAAGCATGATTCTTATAGACCACACTTTTCACGTAGCTCTTCAAGGAGGAGGTAGTGAGGAGACAAGATCTTTTGGCTTGGGGTGGCACATGGGTATGTAGCAACTAGTGGGAATATTTGTCTTCCTCTAAGGAGGGTAGTGCATCTCAATCTGATCTAGTAGCATTGAGATCTAAAGATAGGATGTTGTGGGATTGCAATAATGCTTCAAAAGAGGGATAGTCTACTAGCTCAAGAGGAAAAACTCCTTATGTACATACTGCACCTTGTATATATTTTCAAGAAGAAGAAGAAGAATGCAGAATCTCCAAAAGTGGACATGCATGATTGAAAAGTTAAATGCTTGTCGGAGTGTATATATAAGTATAGAAAATAATAATAAGAGCTTTAAAATCATTTTTTGTAAGCTTTCATGTGGATGACTTGGCTACACTAGTCATGCATCCAAGGATAGATAGCTACATTGGTTACTGTCCATTCTTTTCTCCATCTCCTCTTCTTGAGTTGGTTGTACTTGAACTTAGAAGGGAATATCCCTGCTCGAGGAAAGAGTTGCTAGACCAGGGGAGTAGAGTTATCTTGTTGAGAGAGGTTGTTTATTTGCTACTTTTGAGATGGGGAGGTATATTTAGAGATTCATAATCATAAGAATTTGTGTATGTAGACTTGTCCTGACCTGACCGTTGAGGAGACATGAATAAGAGTCTTGTGGAACTTGAAGGTTGTTAGGTTTTAAATCCATTTCCCATTAAGGTTCCACCATACTAATAATCCAGAGGTCTAACAAAGCTCCATACTACAACTTTATGAAGATAAGTTTAATACTCAATGTTGTCCTAATTTCTTTATTTTTCTTTTATTCATTTATTCTTTCAAATAAGTGTTTGCTAAGGGACTAGCAAAGGTAAAGCATTGGGGGGTGATGAATATGCATTTCAACATCTTTATTCATTTATTTTAGCTTAAAATCCTTTATAAAATGTATATATTAATAAATCTATATTCTTATTAACATGCACCTGCATGTAAATATTGTACATATATTATTATTTTTTTCCTAAAATAAATAAAAATAGAAATAAAGGAAAAATAATGAAAATAAAAATACAGTATATATGTAATAGATATAGGTTGACTCGAACCCCGAGAGAGGGTAAAGACTTGACCTGATTGATTAAAAATAAAGCAGTGGGAGATAGGGTCTTTAATCAGAAAATCCAAAAAAACTTTATAAATATTTTTCATTTATTCTATATATATTTGCATAAAACTTACACTATTTTATTTGTCCATAAATTGACCTTAAATTAAATAATTTTCAAAACAAAAGTTGTAAGTAAAAATGTTTTCTAAATAATAAAAGTAATTGCAAAACAAAAACTGTACAGAGTAAAAAAACCACATTCAGAAAAAGACGTAAAATGATAATTGAAAGACCAATTCCATCTCCATATGAACTAAAATTGAATCAAACTCACTTCCATCATATTCTCAATTAAATTATCTTTAAAATGGCAGTGGTTTCATAACTTTTGGAGTTACAGTTTGAAAGACGATTTTCTGGGGTGGTTTCTACAATTTTACAATTTATTTATTGTATATATTTATCTATATTTATTTTTATACATAATGTATTTATAAATAGTTGCAAATATTTTTTAACATATATTTAAAATAAAATAAAATTAAAAAAATTTAAAACATAAAATCACATAATTTCCTTATTTAAGAATGTATATAATGTAGCCTATGTATATATTATACGTATATAATTGATTTTCTTAAATAACCTTCACTAAAAAATTGAATAATTAACATTTATTATTTAAATTAATAAAGTTACGAAAATGGTTTTATTTATTTAATTATGTAAATAATATACCTTATTAATTCCACCATTAACCTCCGTCTTTGTTTCTTTCCATTAATTCAAATTTTGATATTCAAAATTTTTTATCCTTATTTATCTGGCTCCTCCTCCCTTATTTATCCTTGATCAATCTTTTGATGAGAGAAGTCTATTCTCCAAGAGCATTATTGTTGTAGAGTTGTGCCCAGCTTCCGAGTCGTCCGGTGACAACGAGTCGGTCTTCATCGACGCCATCACAGCTTCCATCTGCTCCCACGGTGAGATCCATTTTATTTCTCATTTTTTTCAACTAAGTTAATCGTAGTGGAATTTTAGTTTTAATTTTGTTGTCAATTTTTTTATTCTAGATATTAGATTCTCATTCCTAATTCATCATTACGATTTGATCCGCTCCCGATTCTGATTTAACATCTCATACTTTCGGTCTATCCACATGGACCACATTCACATTCTACCTCACGCAACCACTCATCTCCAGCCACACACAGTGGCCGTAGATCTAGATCCATCCATCCACATCGCCAAATCCGCTTTTCCATTCACATTCAAAAAGGGAAAAATATGGCTATTTTAAAAATATTAAAAGAATAAAATAATAATAATAAAGTTGTGAAGGCAGCCTCTCCGCCCCGTCGACGACCACCGCCAGCCGTCAACTCCAGCTATCGTCACGTCTCCCTGCGCGAAGAACAAATGCCATCCTTCGCTGCTCCTAGAGGAACACATCACCCTCTACCTGCGTAAGGGCTGCCGTTGCCAGAACCGCCGATCGCAGGTGCGTGTGTCACCCCCAACCGCTATTCGCTGCATGGAGTCCATTACCCACTCTGCCTAGCCGTCTATCCCCGCGCTTGGAGCAGCCCAACCTCCATTGCAGAGCAGCTCTGCCCGTCGACCGCAGGAGCCGCGTGCGTCGTTGTGCTAGAGCATTGCCGTCCATCCGCTCGACCACCACGCGGGCGCTGTTTCCAGCTACTCCCCAATGTGGCTCAACCCTCATCCACCACCCTCCGCCCGACGATCTCCTTCGGATTGCCTCCCGCGAGCGGGAACTCGTCGCCCCTCCACCTGCGCGCCTACCACCGCCTCGAGCGAGTTCAGGACATGTAGTGCAAATAACCCAAATACCACGTAGGAACACACACGAGTTCGAATAAACAAGACTAAAGTGTAAATATGTAAAAGCAAGAGGTCCAAATTACAACTTATCCAAAGTAAAATGAAGTATGATAAATATTTACAGAACTTGGAAATACAAGCAAAATAGAGAGGGGTCTAAGTGATATTTACCTCTTATTAAGGCACTCTCCAATAACCGAGGGGTCTCCACCAACGGATGGAAGATCTAAATCAAAGGGTACCCCTTTGACGATGAACGGCGATGGCATGATCCTCAGATAGATCTATTGGTCCAGGCTCCCTGGAGTGTGGATGGCTGAGATTAGAACTGGGGGAAGCTTGGATCGGACGATAGAGAAGATGCTTGGAAGAAACGACGAAGAAATCACCTCCGACGAGTTTCTATCGGCCAATACGCACGACAGAAACATCCTCTAGAGCTACTCTGATGGGGGAAATGTCGCCGATGTAGGTCTGCAGCTGCTAGGATGCTCAAAAGGGTCCATAACCAAGGAGAAGGTCTTGGGGAGGAATGGGGTCCCAAAGCTGTTGTTCCTGGCTCTTTGACCTCCAGATGAGGTCCTTCGGTGCTCCAACCTACAAGATAACTGGTGTGCTCGGAGGGGAGGATCCGGCGAAGGGTAGGGGCACTAATGTTACTCAAAAATAGGGGAGAGGTGGGTGGACTAGGTCTCCAGTGGGGTCGAGGAGTCGACCTGCTACTTGATTCCAACCTGATGGTTGGAATCAAGGGGTAGATTGCGGAGCATGGCATAGAAATGGAGGAGAGTCGAGTGAGTGAATGATGAATCTCTGATTCTCACTCTTTATTCTTTTATTTTAGCCATTTATATTGGAAAAGCATCATGTAGATAAGTGTAAATGCAATAAGTTAGTGTTTGGCATGCATATGTTAACTATATATATTTAGCATGTTTTTATGCGGAAATAAAAGAATAAAGGAAAAGAAAAAGAAGGGAGGTATTTAGAATAAATACAGAGTGACCGAAACCCCAAGAAAAGGTCAAACATTGACATGATCACCAAATAAAATAAGTAGAGAGAGATAGCACCTACTCTATATTGTATATATCATGTACATATGTAAATAATTATTTTTGGATAAAATAAAAATAATATGTTCTTTTTACCTCCTTGAATATATCCCTAAAAATAAAACAAAAGTCAGAAAAATAAAATAGGAATTAAAACAAAATCACCTCTCACTTGTACAAAATACATGTATACATACAACATTCTCTATTTATTATATACATGTACATAAATAATAAAAATAAATTAAAAATTATGTTAGATTCAAAAAATCATGTTGTAAATAAATAAAATACAAAAGGGTATTTGTCTAAAAATAACAAAATAAAAATAATTGCACAAAATACATAGGTATATCATACCTGTATATACTACTATATACTGTATATACCCGAATTTATTTTCGTAAAAATAAACAAAAATCACAAGAAAAATTCCTTGAAAAATAACAAACATTTTTTTATTTTATCCATTCTTTAATTTAAATTCGTTTATTATTTTTTATTTAATTTTCTTTATTTGACTTCACTATTTTGTCTTGTAGTCTATTTTGTTTTCTTCCTCGACCCCTTCTGATTGGGCCACGTCGGATTTTTGAACGAAGTCAACTGACCCTCTGCCACCTTTTCGTCGCAGACCTGGTTCGCTTGCTTGTCACCAATTTATCTCGACCCGATTCGATCGATGTGTCCTCCCATTTGCAGCTCCGATTATTGAGGGTATATCCATGATCTACACCCAATGATATCCTTAGGGATCTGACCCTAGGTTCGCACACCCTCATTCCATCTTTCTCGGACCCTGCAGACTATATAACCTCTTGGAGCTCCTTCTTCTCTTCCATCTTTGGTTGTCACTCTTTGTCTAAGGATCTCCATCCACCTCCCGTGAGTGACAATGCGTGAGAGGGGTACGTGCAGCAAGGTGTTTGAGTCGCGCGCCTATGATCCGGCGGTTACTCCGCCGTGCTCCGTCGCGAGGTGAGCCAAGCCTCTGGGCCCGTCGACCCATCGAGGCCATGACCCTCGGAGGTCCCTGACCTCCAACATAGACGATAACGTCCATCAGGTAGCGTAGATTTAGCCCTATACTGCATTTAATTCATGTTTTGAGGTAGGAGCCGAGCTTCTACTTGCGAGCTTCGTTCACCTTGGTCGGAGCCTCCTCTTGCTGTTTTGAGAGCCCAACCACCTTCTACACCCATCCATTCACCTTGTTCTTCCCAAGAACGAGCTCTCGACCCTATTCCACCGTCTCTTCGCCAGAGGGCCACGTATCGCCCCACCAGTCATCCACTTCGAGATTTAATGGATCGAGGCATTTTTTCCTCGACCCTGTTGCTCACCTGTGCAGGTTAGAACACGAAAGGAACTCATCTGGAGGTCGAGGTATTCAAGCACAACAACTCCAGGCTTCATAGCTTGTCGGGACCGCTCCTGAGGTCATGGGACCTTCTAAACATCTCCATAGCCGCGGACCGTCATCTTCGACCTTTCCCCCACCTGAGCAGCTCGTGAGGACATCCCTGTTGTACGTATTGGCCGATCAAAGCTCGTCGGAGGTGAGTTCTTTGGCGTTCTTCTAGGCGTCATCCCAACCGTTAGATCGGGTCTTCCCATGGACGGATCTAAAGTGGGGCATGGAGGGGCACATGCCCCCCCTAGATTACAACATGCCACCTTTTTATATTGATATAATAGTATATTTATAATGTTATTTTGGTGTTCCTTTACTAAATGTACTTGTAAATTTAATTTGTAGCTCCCTCTCTCAATTTGGATTTGCTTTATCATCTCTCCACAATTCTCTCCTCCACCTCATCTTTTGAAATCTCTTTCCATGCATATCTTTTTATTCTTCTTCTTCTTTCTTTCATTGTTATATATCTTAAAAATTTAGTATGGACTATTTGGTCAGACTGGTTGGATTGCATATTGCACTCGATCTTGTCAGTTCGACTGATTCCATGGAAGTATAGTTAGATATTTAAAAAATGAGTTTGAATATTGATTATGTCTGACTAAAGTAGACTAGTTTGACTCAGATCGTACTGCTACAAAGAATTTGGATATTATCAATTACCAACACAACACGAAGATTCTTAGTTACACGCACACACAAAAGCGCGCGTGCATGTGGCTTTCATGGTTTAGAATACACCCGTATGAATCGTAACTTAAGCTTGATCCAATTTTTTGAGGTTGATACAAATGATGAAGTCATGAATGCTCCACCCAGTTTGATCCAATAGTTAAACTCGATTAATACCAAACGAGTGACTAAATATAGTCTAACGACTGGTCTGTGTTTCAAAAACCTTATTCTCATCCTTTCTTCATACTTCTCTCTTTCTTTCTCCCTTGCTCTTATTTATCAGTCTCATTCACTTATTGAGAAAATTGAGTGTAAAGATACTTTATGTCAAGATTTTATGCTCCATGTTTAAAGTTAGATGTCTGTGTACAATTTCCCCTAACTCTTTTAGATTCTTTCTATATGAAAAGGTTTCAAAATGTTATTGCATATATGATTTGTCTAAAATTTTTAGTGAATATATACGTATCACATATTCAATCTTTCGATTTTAAAGATGTGTAACAAAACAGCAATATGTTTTGCTCATAAAAAGGTAAGAAGTTTAATCAAATTGTCATTTTATGTTGCATTATATCTATACCACATGTTTCTTCATAATATTACAATAAATATATAAATAAGTATGTTACTTTGTGAGCCCTCTACAAAAATTTTGTAGCTTCATCTCTGGTTTCCCCCCCATTTCTAATATCGTTCGTCCACCATCGGGGAAGCCTCAACTGTTGGATCCATTTGAAGATCGAGCAGGAGCCATCCATTGTTGAAGGGTGTCCATCGATCTCAACCATCCATTTAAGTGGATCTCTCTCGGCCATTGGATTGCTTTTAATAAATGGTAAATTGCGCTTAGACCCTTTATTTTTTTTGTATATACTCTATATCCTTGTAAATATTTGTCGTATTTTTATTTTGGGCATTTTACAGTTTGGATCTCCAGTTTTTAATATTTTCATTTTCCCCTCCAAATTTGAGGCACGTGCTGTCCCACACGACTTTTTGGGTTATTTACGTGTATTATCATGAACTTTTGAGATGTTATAGATTGTTTGAAAGATTATGATATTTACAGTTATACCCATGTAAACCAAGATCATGTATGGAGTGCGTATCTATCCGAGAATTTTACAATCTTAGCCCTCGATTTTTATTGCGTTACCGCTTGGCTTGTAACTTTTCAATAATTGCAAGTAGGTCCCTATCTGTTGTGTATTTTATTTTCAATAATATAATTATTAAATTGACTCCAAAAATATCACAAAAATTACCATAAGCTTATGCTAATGTTTAATATTTATGGTAATTTTTGTGACTTGATTTAATTTTATTTGATATTTTCTAAAAATCAAACTACCCCTAAAAACATATCTATCTATTTTATAAAATGCAAAAAAAATATAAAAATAGTCGAAAAAATTCCATAAAAATTTCTGTGTTTGTTTTAGTGTTTTCTTACTTCAACATCATTTTTATGCCATTATCTTCTATAAAATCCCTAACAATCACAAAAGACTAAAAATATTATAAAATCATTAAAAATTCTATAAAAAATGAGATTCCAGTTTATATAGTTAGGTATTTTTATTTACTTTATCAAAAAAATTGCAGCTAGGACATTGGGGTAATTTAACCATTTTAAATTTGCCTTTGGCCAGGGCGGTACATTGTGTCTCTGTTTTGTGCTTGTTTCATTTTTATAAAATAAAAACATCTAAAAAAGACCACAAAAATACAAAAAATTCTTGCATATTTTAAAAACATAAAAATGTGTTTATTCCTAAATTTAGAGTTTTTATATCCTAAATAGAACATGTGAAGGTTTCTTTGTGCATTGGTTTGTTCCTTATTTTGAAAAACATGAAAATTTGTAAAAAAATATAAATAAATAACAATCAGTTTTAATTTCCTGATCTCGACTTCTTCGTATATTTCCATGCTCCTTGCGTTCGACCCTGGTTGCTATACCAGGTTAAATAAATAGTGGAGACTGCTTACATTGGATTTTTGTGCTTTGAATGATTTTTGTGTGGTATTATTTTTCTTGTTGACCATGCCTTGTGATTCGGGTCGCAACGACCCTTAGACATTACTTAAACCGAGTTGCCTGGGCTAGTCACTAGTGCGTGCGAGCGTCGGAGTGAGGCTGCAATAGGGGATGGATATGATCATCGGTGTTAGGAAGATATATGAGTGGATGATGGATTCGAGCTGGAAATGAAGGGTGAATTGGAGTACCTACAGGCGAATGCAGTCACGTGGGGTTGCGGACGGAGTCCACGGTGATTGCCTCGACGGGGCGGCACGTCCAGAGGCTGAAGCTCCTCACTGCGGAGCTGAGATGAAACTCGCCGGATCTGGGGATGCAATGCTCCAAATGCCCCATTCACCCTCTCCCTCTCGTTCTATCACTCTGAAAAGGAAAAGGCCGGTGCAACGGAGGCGGTGGAGCAGATGAAGGTGTGGAAAAGGGGAGGGGTGCAAAGGTTTTGTAAGGGTTACATGTCCGGAAAGATAGGGGTGAAGCCTGTGAACCGAGACGTGGACCAGTAGGGAGGAGGTCGAGCATGGATTGGGGATCCGTACTCCTTAGTCGGGGCTTGAAATCAGAGGGGAAGATGAGATGGTCGGTTCAGGAAAAATGGGCGAATATCCGAGCAAACCCGAACTGGGAGAAAAGGAGAAGGGGACCAGTTGACAGAGGTCAACAGGGATGATGTGGCTCAATCAACAGTGATGGATGAAAAAGATAAAAGATACTAGAAGACAAAATAGTGAGAAAAATAAAGATAAATGAATTAAAAATAATAATTGAAATTAAATTAAAAAGTGTATAACATAAAAATTTTATTATTTTAAACTATTTTTCTGTGATTTTTAATTACTTTTATGAAAAATAAATTAATGTATATACAGTTTGTAGTATTATATACATGTAGAATATACCTATGTATTATATACAATTATTATTATTATTATTTTTACAAAATACCCCTTATTTTATATTTTATTTATTTACAACATATTTTTAGGAGGATAAGTTAATTTTTATTTTATTTTTATAAGTTAATAAGGGTATATAATAAATAAAGGAGTGTAAGATATATACATGTCTTTTGTATAATGAAATGAGGATTTATTTTATTTAATTTTATTTAATTTTTCTGATTTTTGTATTATTTTTAGGAACATGTACAAGGGAATAAAAATAATAATTTTATTTTATTTTGTAAAAATATATATAGTATAGGTACAAGTATATGTAGTACATACAATACATAGTGGACCCTATCTCTCTCTACTTATTTTATTTTGCGATCAGGTCAAGGCTTGGCCTTCTCTTGGGGTTTGGGTCAATCTGTATTCTAAATGCATCATTCTTTTTCTTTTCCTTTATTCTTTTTTGTGCCAAAAATGCATGCTAAATATGCAATATTCACTCAGACATGCAACTTGCTTAGTTATTGTATTTACAAGGATTTACATGGTATTTTGCCAAGAAAAAGATCTAAAATAAAAGAATAAAGAGTGAAAATCAGAGATTCATCAGCTCCCTCGTCACTTCTGCCATGAATACTCCCTGGTCTGGGATCCGACGTTGCATGATTTCCAGGGAAGCTAGCAATGTGTTGTTTATGGCGCCCTGATCTAATACAAATGAAGAAGTCTGTGGATGCGCATCGATCATGTTCTCACTGCTGGCCATCTCACCGGTCTCTACAAAGGCAAAAGACCCTAGCTCAGATGTTATCAAGTGAACATATAGATGTTCAGGGAGCGGGTCTGAGCTCTCTGAATCCACCCAAGATGAATGGGTAGGAGTTATGAAAGCGGTGCTACCAAAGGCAGTTTAAGAGACCTTCTGCCCATCATCGTGATGTGGGGATTTATGAAGAATAAATATGGGCCTGATTCACCTACTCAACGAAATGTGATGATAGTAAATGCTCGATCATTTATGTTGTTAAATTTTATTAGGTGAAAATCCAATCTTTCAGAGCGGGTTAGAGAGATTTAGGAGCCTGATTCTTCCTGGAGACTGGCCCAGATTCCTACGACTAGTTGCGCCTATTTCCAACCAGTATGGATGTAAGTATGGACCATTTTTGGCTACCCAATTTTACTTGAGGATGAAGTCTTACACAAGGTCATCTAAACCACCCACTATGCTAAGGAAGTTCGGACTGTTTACCGAAAACCCGAGAAATCCTTTCTGGAGAATAGTTAATCGATTTTAGAACCAGTGGTCTGAAGAGAGTTCATACGTAGCTCTATCCTAGTGTGCGGATCGCTCAACTCTCTGTAGAAAAATCAGACAAGGAGGGGGTTACTCTCCCAAAACAAAGTTTTGAAGTGAAATCTGATTTTAGGTCAAGTTTGCTTAGTAGTCCCAGTTTTTATTTGGTTATTTCCTTTTATGTATTTTTCTGAATAATGTAACGTCTAATGAATTTTCCAATTTCCTTTTTATTTAAGTCCAAGAAAAGTGGAGGAGGAAGACAAAAAGGCCGATGCACGATCAAATACAACGATGCATGCCAAGATAGAAATGCATACATTGCTCCAACACTCTACATGCATGGTGATCTATGCATAAATTTAAAGATAGAAATAAAACTAATCTATATGATGCATGAGGAAATCATCCTAAGATGAGCGACTTCTATTAGCAGGAAGAGCTGGTAGTTAACTAATCAGAGAAGATACCTGAGTTCGATCTTAGAAGTCGCTCGGTGCTTGCCACAATGGGTCCTACTAGCGTTGTATGCGATTTCTCATGGTGCATGATCTCTTAACCAATTAAATTAACTTTTGCTTTTATTTGACTAAGTCCAAATACATTCTATATGAACATATATTCTATTCGAGTGTTTGGACCTTAGATAATTACCGAGCTCAAGCAATAAAATTCCTAAATCTAGGGACCAAATCCTCGAGAATCCAATAGAAAATAAATGCGAAAAATCAGTGAAAAACTCGGTGAGGTCCCTCGAGTGCATCTGCACTATGCGAAACAGAGCCCGAATAATGAGAGTGTCTCACAAGTCCAAATGTTCTAGTTATTACAATAAATTTTCTCAAATAAACTCTATATAAAATAAATGCTCTTATTGCCTTCTTCTCCTCCTCCTCCTCCTATGTTGGTCCCTCCAACGTGGACCAAGTCGTACTCTGACAGTCCCTCGCACAAAAAGCCAAGCAGAATAATGTCAAAAAATAGTTATAACAAATAGAGACAAAAAGGCAAAAATTGAAATCAAACTACTAAGTCATGTTCCCCAGCAATGGTGTCATTCTGTTGATGTGTTTTTTTAATCGATTAAGGTGGAATAAATAAATTAGTTGTCGTTGTCCTCAATCAATCAAATCTAACAATGGGAAAAATAAACCATTATCAAAATCAATAAATGAATGTAAACAATTTCACTACTTTTATTTACCTAGTATACCAACCAGGGTCAAACACAAGGAGCACAATAATAGCTATGTAGCGTGATTCCATGAATGAAAATCTTTTTAGTGGTTTTTAATTTTTCAAAATTTTAATTTTCCAATAGAAAAGAAATAAAAACAGGGGATAAAAATACTCACACACAATATTTTTGTATTTTTCTAATAGACCAAACCCTCAAAAAATGCAATAATTTTTTTTGTTTTTATCTATTTTATATTGTTTTTGGTAATTTTTGCATAATTTTTAAACGTTTTTGTAATTTTTTGAAAATCAAATAGTGATAAAAAGAACAAAGAGTTAACAACCAGGAGTACTTTGCAAGTTAAAAATAATTAAAATGCCCCAAACTCCTAGGAGTGATTTTTATGGTGAAATAAAGGTAAATATCTACAAAAAACAATTGCAAACACTATTTTCGGATTTTTCTTCATTTTTCTATAATTTTTTATAAGTTTTCAAGTGTTTTGTAATTTTTATGATTTTTATAAGGTATTTTGAAGAAAATTTTGTATTGAAGTTAAAAGAAACTAAAATATAACTACAATATTTTTTGTGGGATTTTTATGAGAAAGCAAATAGGGCTTTGACCTGGCTTGTAAGCCCACAAACTTAACCGAGCTCAGGTTGGGTCGATGTGAGCCCAGATCGACCACCCCGGCCCCATGCTCATCCCTACTCATATTGGTAATGATGTGTCGACGGAGGGAGATGCTGTTGGGAACGTGTTAGGTGTAGGGAGAGGAAGAGGGAGAAGAAGAGGAGGGGAGAAAGAAGGAGCGAGATGTGACCGAAAGCCACCCTTTGATTTTGGATTGGTTTGATTAGATATGATAGTTCTAGTCCAGACACTGGTGTATGACTCTGATGAGCCATTATTTGAATATTTGAAAGCTCTGAAAAGAGGCAGAAGTGTGCGTTCGGATGAGGGGGGACAGATCTGATCCAAGCATTGGAATGAGACACTAAAGAACGACTCGAATCAAATCTTGTCAGCGACGCTAGATCGAGCAATGGAGGAAGTGGTCGGAAGAACTCGGCTCACGGAAACTTTTCCCGAGCGTGGAGGGACATCCACAGTTCCGATGAAGTTGCGTCGGGGTCCGACTGCTTCGTAAAGGTGGGTCGCATCGAGTGGCTGGCTCAGATGGAGAGGTGGACAATCGGATGGTTGGGGAGGTGGTGCTCTACCTGAAGCTGCTCCGCTTGAGCAGCTGGGGCTCTGAATGGTTCTCCACATGTGTTTAAACCTGCAGGCAGACTCCAGGCTCGAAGATCAAGCTTTGGCCACTATTATTTTACAAGGAAAACCAGATAAGCGATGTAGGTGGACTTCGACCTTTGGCGGAAGTGGAGGGAGGAGGTCTGACCTTAATCTCACCCCGATGAGTGAGTCTAAGGGGGTCAGGTTACGAGGGAAGGACGGCAATGGTACGGGGCATCGATCAGAACGCAGAGGTGTACGTGAAGTGGCTCCGGCTAACTGGTCGGAATTGGTGAATGGTGGCAGAGTAGATTGACTGAATCGGAGTGAAACTTGAAACTACAGGGTGAAATAAGCGGTACCTAAAGATGCTGATGAGCTAAGGAGCTTCAGGAAAGATGGTCGGTGGGGTTATGACCTCCACCAAGATGTTAAAGGCCAGCAGGCTTGTTGTGACGGATAGCTCCGGCCACGAGCTGAGCAAGCTCACCTGATCACCGATTCAACCTCCTAAAAACTCTTAAAGGCTCCTGTTACAACGTGAAAGGTTCTAAGGGAAGGAAGGTAACAGGAGGAATGACCTACCGAGATTGGGGAGATGAGGAGATTGTTTATAGCGGAAGTTTAGGGTCTAGAATGATCGGAGGCTCACATAAAACCCTAGATAGATCTGACCGCTCTTAGGGATTCATGAAGATCATTGATCCGAGGAGAACATTTGGGTGCAAAAATCGATGCAAATGGAGGTCTGACCCAATCGGGTTAATGGGAAGAAATCTGGTCCAATGAAGGTGGATCAGGTCGGGTCTTTTGGAAGGCAGGTTGATCGAGGTCAACAATCCGTCGTGGATCAAAATCAAAAATCGGAATTCACAAAATAAAAGAATATCATATATAAAATAGTAAATGATTTAAATAAAAAGTGAATAAATCAAAAATTGTTTATTATTTTGTAAACTTTTTTCCTGTGATTTTTAATTATTTTTATGACATCATATGCACAATATATACAATATAATGTATTATATACATGTATAATATACTTATGTATTATATACATGTATTTTTATTTTATTTTTTTATGAAATTGGTTTTATATTATATTATATTTTCTTATGAAATAATTTGATAAATATAAGATGATTGTTATTTTATTTTTATAATTTACATAAATGTGTAAATAAATCTTGTATAATATACACACTTATGGCTTTGTACAATGAATTGTGGATTTTATTTTTTTATTAATTTATTTTGTATTTTATCATTTTTATTTTATTTTATTTTATTATTAAGGGTATATACAAGTGTGAGAAAACATAAAACAAATATTTATGTGTAGGTATAGGTGTTATGTACAATATACAATGTACACTATCTCTCTCTACTTATTTCTTGTCGATCAGGCCAAGGCTTGACCTTCTCTTTGGGATTTGGATCAGTCAGTATTTATTCTAAATAACTCCTTCCTTCTTTTATCTCTTTATTCTTTTATCTTTGGAAAATATATGTTAATTATGCAATATTAATAAAGACACATACAATGTTAATTTATTGAATTTACAGATATTTATAAATGGTTTTGCTAAAAGATAAAGCTAAAATAAAAGAATAAAGAATGAGAATCGTAGATTCATCAGTATTGTATAATACATATTAAAAATATAAACACAAATAAAAACATATAAATTACACTTAAAATAATTAATACATTTAAATACATATGTATACTCTACCTAAAATGTATATACATGTATTCATTTATACATTTGTTAAATTATAAAAAATATTACAAAAGCATGCAAATATGTATTTAATAATAGTGTAAATATATAAATTTTGTAAATATGATATTATGTATATAAATTAAAAAATAAAAATAGAATAGACAAAATACAGGTATATATACTTATATACATGTAAATATTTTCCTACAATAAATTAGGTTGAAAAAAACAAAAGTCATCATAAATTTTTTTATAAAATTAGAATCATTTTTCATGTTTCAAGTTTTATCTAATAATTTCATTTACTATTTTATATTTATTTATATGTAATTAGTATTTATTTTTTTCTTGACTTGGTCATATGTGGACCAATCATGAGGCTGGAAACATTGACCTCGTGTCAATTGTACCAACACTAGTCCCTGACCTTGTCAAAGCATATGGATTCCCTTCGTCCCCAATTTTTCACGCTTCCCACTTACCTTTTGCGCTCGATACCTTCACCAAACCTGACAACCCATCTCCCTCTCTCTCACCACGCCAATAGGTCTCTCCAATGCCCTTCCTTCTTCACACAATCTCAGTTACGAGATCACCCCATTGCCGTGTTTACAGATAACCTTCTCTACCTTCCTTCACCTTTCTGTTACTCTATACTCCATCGTAACAACAGAAATAATCCAAAGGACGAGACCCTTGGTGACAGCAAGATTGACTCTCTTATTTGTGATGTGTACAAGGCGGAAGATACGAGACACACCTTGCGGGAGTTCACTTCGGTGTCTATTGCTTCTTGGTTTAGGCCAGATTGAGCTTCTAGGTTAGTGTAGTTTAGTCATATTTTCATCCATATCTTAGATTAATCATTACTTTCGTTCCATTTTTTTATTTAGCATAAATTTGCAAATCATAGTTCAATGGAGCTTCAGCTCCGGCCCACTGTCTCCCCATGATTCACCTCATCCCTTATGCGTAGTATTACAACCCAGGTGCCAAGAGAAGAATACCTCTCTAGGCTTCCTCCGATGAGGCTTGAACTAAACTGAAGCCACATGCAAGTGCAGATAGGTCTTAGGAAGGAGGAGAACTAATTAAAGTAGCCATAGATGGTCGGAGCCACGAGGAATCAAGGATTGAATGAGGAACTGTTGAGCATGTTTTTCTCGAAAATGGAAATTATTGATAAGATATGTTGGTCGTTGCTATCCCAAAAAATCCTGTGACAAACAAACATTTTTTTTATTTTTGCTACTTATTAACCTATATAACAGACAGAGTCGAACTCAGGGAGGCTACAAATCTTGAGGGTTATTCAATTAATCAAAAAGCAATTAAGAGAAAATAAGAATCTCAAAGGACAATCATCCTTGGTTTTTGTGATTTTTTTAGTTTTTTAATTATTTTTTTAATTTTCAAAAGTAACACAAAGCAATATTCCCAAGATCAAAAATACGCACAACAATTCTTTTGTAATTTTTCAATTTATAAAAAATGCTCAGAAAAATCCAGAAAAAATCTTGTTGGGTTTTAAAAGTTTTGAAATGTTTTTGAGAATTTTTTGTGCAATTTTCAAATGCTTTTGTATTTTTATAAAAATCAGCAGTGAGAAAATGCCAAAATGTGCACAACCAAAAGTAATTTGTAACTTAAAAAAATTTTAAGTGCCCAAAACTCTTGACAATTTTTTTATGACAAAATAGAAGCAATTATCTACAAATAGGAAATGAAATCACTATTTTTAAATTTTTGTAAATTTTTTTATGATTTTTATAAGTTTTTTTATGTTTTTCAATTTTTTAGGTTTTTTGAATAATTAATGCGTGGAATTTGTACATATATTAAAAGACAATGAAATAAAACTACCCTAATTTTTTTGTAATTTTTAGAGTTAATTTTTTTTATGAATTTTTGAATTTCAAATAGGAAAAATGACATGTTTTTTATTTTTAATAATGATAAATGAAATCAAAATGCAATGGAAATTTTATGATAGATTGATATACACATCAAGAGCATAACATAAATTTTCAAAAATTTTTGGACTAATAAAAACATTTATTTCAATAGAAGAATCATGCAACGTCTGAGAACATGTACTAAAATGTAAATAAGTTTTGTTATTGCATCAAATAAATAATAAAAATAAACAAAGGGAAGAATGTGTAATTTTACCACTAAATCACGTGCTTGGCACATGCTTGAGGTTCCGGTTGGACTTCTTTGCAATTTGGAATCTTCTGGGGTCTCTGATGCATTTTTGCTGTATAAAATACTTGATTCTTTAGGGTTCCCTATGTCTTCTTCAAATTTGAGAACTTTGAGGGCATACACGTAATTTTTCCAGATAAAATATTACCCTAGGGTTCCAGGTTTCTTCTTTGTTTCTTGACAAAGGGGCAAGAGGGTAGAGGGCAGCCGCCGCCCATCCCTCTTTCTTCCACGCGTGCGATCGGCGGAGGGGGCGGCGTGGGATGCCAAGACGGAGCGGCTGCACGCCGGTGGACTGGAGCGGACGACGGTGCCTGGGCGAGGCGTTGCGATAGGGTCACCCGCAACTTGAAGACGGACGGCGCTCGGAGGCGTCGGCGACGAAGGGCGAGCCGTGTGGGGGCTGTGCGCGGTGTTGGAGGAGGCGCGGTACTCGCGCAGGCTGGAGCTGCGGCCAAGGGGGAGGGGCGGCAACGCCTGGGGGAGCCGTTCTTTATTATTATTTTATTATTTTTTATTTTTTTACTGTAATCAGATGAAGGAAAAAATGAAATAATAATTTTTTTGTTTTTTATAACAGGAAATGTAAATAGTAGAAAAAGGTTTTTCTATTGTTTTTTTATTCTCCTGCAAAACAAAGGTTATAGAAGAAAAATAATTATATAAATTTTTTTAATTTTAATTTTATTTTATTTATATACAACTTGGAAAAAAATGAACGAGGATCCAGCAGAAATGAGAGATTCGAAATCGATCTCCGACCACCGTATGTGGCCGGATTTGAGAGATCGTGGACGATAGAATAGAACGCATGGAGATCGAGAAAGTGAGATGAAAATTCGGAATTGAAGCGGATTAAAATCGTGATGATTTTTTTTAAAGATCTAGAGAAATAAAATGATGATGGAAATAAAAATGCGACGAACTAAACTACGATTGAAATAAGATAAAAATAAGAAGAAAAATGTGGATCTCACCTTAGGAGCGGAAATGGACCGCGATCGCCTCGACGAAGGCCGAGTCACTGTCACCGGACGGCTCAAAGGCTAGGCATTTTTCTCGGCAAAATTTTCTCTCGGAGATCGGGCTCCTCTCTCTAAAGATTGATCAAGTTGAAATGAGGGAGAAGGAGCCATATAAATAGAAAAGATAGAGTGAAATTTTATTTTTTGATTTTTTTTGGATAAGGAGATAAGAGATGAAAATTGAAATGAATTTTTGAATTTTTTTGGTGGAAGAGATAAGAGTGATGAAATGAGATAAAGTAAAAGAGATAAAACTATTCACAAAATTATATATTTTTTTTTCGAATTTTCGTCATTTATTTATTTGAATTAAAAAATATTATTTTTTTATTTTTTATGGTGGTTAATTAAAAATAGCAACTATATACATATACTATATACATATATGACATTATATACAAGGGCAAATGAGGAAATTAACTCTCTCGTTTTATTTTAAAAATTTTATTTTTTTTATTTTTATTTTTATTTTAAATAATTAGTAAGAATAATTTACAGATATATACAAATAAAATATTTACAAAATACATGGGAAAATTGCACAAACCACCCCGAAAAACCAACTTTTTACTCGTAACTCCTAAAATTATGAAATCACAACCATTTTAAAGATAAATTAATTTAGAATCCAACGGAGAGATTGGTTCAATTTGAGTTCATATGGAGCTCGAATTGATTTTTCAATTAGTGTTAGTGGCTTTTTCCAAGTGTGGCTACTTTTATTCTATACATGATTTAATTGTGCAATTATTTTTATTAATTAGGACACATTTTTATTTACAGCTTTGGTTTTAAAAGTTATTTGATTTGAGGTCAATTAAGGTACAAATAAATTAGTGTTAGTTTTGTAAAGATATACACAAAATAAGTGAGAAGTATTTACAACAACACACACACAATTTTTTTTGATTTTCTGCTTAAGGACCCTTATCTCCCCCTACTTTATTCCTGGTCGATCAGGTCAAGTCTTGACCTTCTCTCGGGGTTTGGGTCAGCCTGTATTTAGTCTTCCCTTTTTTCTTTTCTTTATTTTTCCTTCCTTTCTTTCTTTATTTATTTTAGGTTAAAATTAGTAAGAAGTGTAAAATATTTACACACAGATGCAAGTTAGTAAGAATATGGAGTTAGTGTTATATGCAGGTGTTTTATAAGGGATTTTAAGCTAAAATAAATGAATAAAGATGACGAATCACATATTCATCATCCCCCTATACTTTACTTTTCTAGTCTCTTAGCAAACACTTATTTGAAAGAATAAGTGGAGAAAAAGAAAAAGAAAGGGAAAATAAAGAAAGTAGGACAATATTGAGTATTAAACTTATCTTCATAAAATTGTAGTTTGGAGCTCTGTCGGACCTTTAGATTATTAGTGTGTCGAAACTTCTATGAGACTTAGAATTTTAAAATCGACAGCCTTCAAGTTCTACACATCATTGTCACAGTTTCGGCTCATAAATCATCTTAGATCAATCATCTTCCCAAAGCATACCCTATGAACATTGAACAATCGACTCATGTGTGTGAAAGGTTTTAGCTCTTCCCATCCAGAATGCTGGACTACCACGCAAATCTCCTCTTCAGTAACTCATCCTCGGGGAGTCACGTATTTCCTTCTAAGGTTTGTTGCGCTGTGTTCACGATCGAATCGGGGGAGAAGTTAGAAGAAGGAGAAAAGAACTGGAGGGTGGCCACTGTAGTCACCTTCCTTGTGAAGCTGGCCAGTGTAGCCGAGTCTCCACCCAGATCTGCAGTTTTTCTTGAAGCTTGGACCTTTTGGTCATATATTTATTTGGTAGTGGCTACTTTGTATTTGGATTTTTGGTGGTTCTGCTTAGATCTTGCTGTGCCCCTACGTATATAGAATCTTTTGTTTCCATACATGTTTTGGGGTCTTAGAAAAAAATGTGCC
Source organism: Ottelia alismoides (assembly GCA_037367405.1). Taxonomy (NCBI): domain Eukaryota; kingdom Viridiplantae; phylum Streptophyta; class Magnoliopsida; order Alismatales; family Hydrocharitaceae; genus Ottelia; species Ottelia alismoides. The sequence goes on from JAZKJV010000022.1 coordinate 2,006,906, forward strand.
AAGCCGTCCATCCCTTTTCCGAAGCTTTATTTCAACCTGTACTCCGTCTTTAGATTTCCACGCTATCAGAAAAGAAACTCACACAGTCTTCCAACATCCCGTCTAAGTTGGGCTAAGTGCATAGTGCAAGAGTACAAATTAATTCCCTATTTCAGAGTTGTACCTAGAATGAAGAGACCAGGTTAGACACTAAGAGTCTAACGCTGCACATTGTTATGTGGAACTCAAAGAATTAAGTCAAAGACATGAAGCTTCTAAAATCCTATTCCTCGGTGAAGTTCTTCTAGAATTTGGTAGATTAAGGTCCAACTAAGCTCCATTCTTCAATTTTATTCCATACATAGTTTAAATGTCAATACTATCTTGAAAAATGCACATGCAAATGCAAGAAAATATGCACAATGCAAAGAGATTTTTTTAGAACAATGCAGATGTAAAAGAAAGGTTTTTTTAATTATGCAAGTTTTTGTAGTTTTTTTGTTTTTTGTTTTTTGTTTTTATTTCTTTGATTTCTTTTTTTGTTTTGTTTTTGTTGTAGTTTTTATTTTATTTTTATTTTTTTAAACACACGTGGATTTTAAAAAATTATATACATATCCCCCCAAAATAAATATATTTAAAAGTACGAGTTATGTCTAAAGTATATATACAATATATATGACACCCTCCCTATACTTAGCTCGAACTATGTCCTCATAGTGATCACAGAGCAACAAAGGAAGACATAACTCGTGCTAAGTATAGAAAGATGAAAAGACTCCTATGTTACAACGATTCAAAGAAAAGATAAAAAGAAGAGAAGTTGGTGATCCCCCTTATGATCAAGTAATCGTAAGTATAGTAGAATGTTGATGAATCTGCGATTCGTCATCTTTATTCATTTATTTTAGCTTAAAATCCCTTATAAAACACCTGCATATAACGCTAACTCCATATTCTTACTAACTTGCATTTGTGTGTAAATATTGTACATTTCTTACTAATTTTAACCTAAAATAAATAAATAAATAAAGAAAGGAAAAATAAAGAAAATAAAATAAAAAAAGGAAGACTGTATACAGGCTGACCCGAACCCCGAGAGAAGGTCAAGACTTGACCTGATCGACCAGGAATAAAGTAGGGGGAGATAGGGTCCTCAACCAGAAAATCTAAAAAAATGTGTTTCTCACTTATTTTGTGTATATCTGTATAAAACTAACACTAATTTATTTGTACCTTAATTGACCCCAAATCAAATAACATTCAAAATCAAAGTTGTAAATAAAAATGGGTCCTAATTAATAAAACTGATTGCACAATTAAATCATGTATAGAATAAAAGTAGCCACACTTGGAAAAAGCCACTAAGCACTAATTGAAAGATCAATTCCGGCTCCATATGATCTCAAATTGAACAAATATCACTTCCATTGAAATCTAAATTAAATTATCTTCAAAATGACTGTGATTTTATAATTTTTGGAGTTACGGTTGAAAAGTTGGTTTTCTGGGGTGGTTTGTGCAATTTTCCCTTGTATTTTGTGCATAATGTATTTGTATATATATTTGTAAATATTTTTTACTAAGGACTTAAAACAAAAATAAAACAAAAAAAATAACATTCTTAAAACAAAAAAAGAGAGGCTAATTTCATCATTTACCCTTGTATATAATACCATATATGTGCATAGTATATGTATATAGTTGCAATTTTTAACCAACCATTATAAAAAAATAAAAAAATAACATTTTCAAATTCCAATAAATAAAGTGACGAAAATTCAAAAAAAATTAGATAATTTTGTAAATAATTTTATCTTTCTATTCTATCTCTCATGTTATCTCTCCCACCAAAAAAAATTCAAAAATCTCTCTTATCTTCTTCAAAATTCAAAATTCATCTCTTTTCTATTTATATGGCTCCATCTCCCTCATTCCAACCTGATCAATCTTTAGAGAGAGGAGCCCGATCTCCGAGAGAAATTTCGTCGAGGAAGTTGCCTAGCCTCCAAGCCGTCCGGTGACAGCGAGTCGGCCTTGTCGAGGCGATCACGGTCTATTTTTCACTCCTAAGGTGAGATCCACATTTTTTTCTTTGCATTTTTATCTAGTTTAATCGTTTTTTTTATCGCATTTTTTATCGTCATTTTGTTCTTCTAGATCATAAAAAAATTCATCACGATTTTTGATCCGCCACCGACTCGAATTTCCATCTCATCTTCTTGATCTCTTCGCCTTCGTTTTCTATCTCTCACGATCTATCAACTTCGGCCACGTACGATGGCCGAAGATCGGATTCGAGTCCCTCATCTTTCGCCGAATCCCCATTCACTTTCCGAGTTTGTAGATAAATAAAATTTTCTTTTCTTTCTCTAACATTCATTAAAAAATTAAAAAAATTGTTATCTCTTCTTTATCTAACATTTGTTTTGCAGGGAAACATTATAAAAAAAATAAAAGCATTTCTTTATCCCTTTCTTTTCTGTCTCTGGATTTGCGAAAAAAAAAATTTTAAAAAATAAAAAAGGTTTTTTATTTACTGCTTACATCATAATCAGAAAATAAAAATAAAAAAAATAAAAAAAACAAAAAAAAAATAATCGCAGCAGGGGGCGGCGTCGCCCGCACCCCCGCCGCTCGCGCCACCGCCTTCGCCTGGAAACCGCCATCCATCCAGCGCCGCCGCAGAGCACCACCACCGACCGCGCCGCCTCGACCACCTAGCGCGCGAGGTCGGCGTGGCCTCCAACAGACTCCTGCGGTTGTGCCCCCGCGCGGCCCAGGCCTCTCCATCGCCACTGCCATCTCCAGCCCCGCGCGGCGCTCAGCCCGCCGACCACAGCCCGCGAGCTCCGCGACGCCCGCGCGAGGCGTGCGCCGCTCCTACCGCCCTCCAGTTCCGCGACTTCCGCCGCGCTCCTCCCTCTCCTCGCCGACGATCCTCCAACGCGCAGCCTCCGCCCGCGCGAGGCCCCGCGCGCCGCCTGTGCTCTCCTCTGCAGCCGCCCCGAGCGCGGTACTCCTCCCAGCCGCTAGCCGCCCTCCGCGCCGCAGCACTGTCCGCGTGAAGAAGAAGAAAGGGGGCGGCGCCCCCTTTTGTGCTTTCCATTTGCAAGAAACGAAAGAAGAACTAGGGCTGCCTATTTTGAAATAAAAAATATTGGAAAATTTACATTTACGCCCTCCGAAATTTCAGAAATCACGAAGAAGCCTTTATCAGTTCAGCAAGTCACATGCTTTGCATGCCACCACTGGGTAATTTATATGTTCTGTCCGTATACTTATTTTTTTTATAATTTAAGACAGAACATTAATTATTTACATTTCAGTCCCTGTTCCAGAAAACAAACTTGCTTGCTTTCTTTTCATTGAAATAAATGTTATTCATGGTTCAAAATTTTCGAGAAAATTGTGCTATGCTGCTAATGTGATTATCTTCTTAGCATAAAATTTTTATTGCATTTATCTTCATTTATTATTATTAAAAAAATCAAAAACAGTGCCTTTTTGTCTTCTTGAAACTTGAAAATTCATAAAAATTCGAATATTGTTCCAAAAATTCCAAAAAAATTAGAGTAGTTGTATTTCATTGCCTTTTAATTTCTGACCAATTTTCACGCATTAATTATATATAAAACCCAAAAAAATTGAAAAAAATCAAAAATCTTCTAAAAATCATAAAACATTCTACAAAAATCCAAAAATTGTGATTTCAGTTCCTGTTTGTAGATATTTTCTTCTAGTTTGTCTTAAAAATAGTAGCCAAGAGTTTTAGGCATTTAAAAGATTTTTAAAGTGCAAATTACTCCAGGCTGTTCACATTTTCTTATTTCTTCACTGTTTGATTTTTAGAAAAATACAAAAACATCCGAAAAATCTACAAAAATTCTCAAAAACATTTCAAAACTTTTAAAACCCAAAAATATTTTCCTTGGATTTTTCTGAGTTTCTTTGATTAATTGAAAAATTGCAAAAAGAGTTGGTGTGCATATTTTCTGAGTTTAATCACATTGTTCGCATTATTTTTGAAAATTAAAAAAAATTGCAAAATAAAAATCACTAAAAATTTAAAAATCAGAAAATATAAAAAAATTAGAAATAAAAAAAATATAAAAAAATTAGAAAAGATAAAGAATCACAAAAACCAAGGATAGTTGTCCTTTGAGATTCCTGTTTCTTTTAATTAGTTTCTGATTAATTGAATAACCCTCGGGAATTGTAGCCTCCCTGAGTTCGACCCTGTCCGCTATACAGGTTAATAAGTAGCAAAAATCAAAAATAAAAAAAAATATAATTTTTTTGTTGACGCGGGATTTTGGGGATAAACAACGACCCTACTTTTTACCAATAAATTTCCAACCTCGAAAATTCCGACTCAACAAAATGGCGCCGTTGCCGGGGAGGCACGGCGAGGGTAGTTAGGTTTCTCTTTTGACCTGTTATTCTTGGTTGTAAATATCTGTGTATAATTTGCCACATTATTCCATTGTTCATATCCATTGCATTCATTTCATCATTTTCTCATATTTGAAAATTGTGTTTCTTACACATTCTCTTTTCTTTTTCTTGTGAGGGCCCGCGGAGCGAAGGAGGCAATCCTAGGAGAGCCGAAGCACCCAAGCGATGTGGAGGCGGCTTGATTCTTCACCAAGCCGCAGGATAGCGTGAGAAGAGGAGAAGAAGTGAAAGAGCCGAAAAAAATAGAAAAAAAGAAAAAAAAAGAGAGAGAGAAGAGAGATTTTCTATCATTTGAACTTTGTAAACGGACATTCATTTGCTGCAGGGTCTGTTTCGCCAAGTGCCGGTGCACTTGGGGGACCTCATCGGTTTTGTTTTCATCGCCTTTATTTTCTTTGTTTTCCGCGGATTTCGAAAGCCACCTATTGATTTCTTTAATTAATTTACTTGAGCCAGGTAATTAATTAGGTCCAAACACCCTAAACAAGAATTTCTGTGCCTATAGAGTAGATCGTAATTTGGACTTAGTCAAATTAACTTGTTCTTGCCCGTTAATAGAAGTTATCATCTAGGACGGTTCACTTGCATTTGCATATAGGTTAGTTTATTTTCTATATTTAAATTCTGCGCGGATCACTTGCATGTAGAGTGCTGGCGACAAGGTACGCATCTCTAACCCCTGCATGCATCATCGTTTTTAATCGCGCATTGGCATTTCCGATCTCCTTCCTTGTTTTCACTCACATAAGATAAAAAGGAAATTGGACACTCGGTTGGCGATTCTTTGAAAATATTTTAACCAAGTGATAACTGCCTAAAATTTGGGACTGCTAAAGAAAACTCGACCCAAAGAAATACAAGGAAAAATCATTGTTTTGGGGAGAGTAACCCCCTCATTGTATTCGTTTTAACTTGCTCGCGTACACACTAAGGTTAGTGCCCAAATCCCATAATTCAACCTAAGTGTTTGTACAACTTTGTGATTATCACCTAACTCTAAAACATACAAGATTAAGAGACCGAACCTTCACGGTCTTCACATTGCGTTGAGTTGGTGAATTGGGGGTCTGTATTGCGTTTGATTGCTTGTGTGCATACCAGATCTTTTCTGTGCATTTGCGCCTTTTTCTCCATATCTTTTGGCTTGACCCTCGTGCTCTCCCATCCTTTGTTTCAAAGATGGCCGACTGGAGTTATTCTAATCTGATCTTCGTAGATACCTTGTACTCTCCAGACGATCCACCTTCCCTTTTCCAGGAGGATCTTCCTTCTGATGTTTGTGCATATCCGCCTAACCCATTATTTCAGGAGACGGAGGACTTTGATTTCCACCCACCCTCATTCAACCCACCCGATCCTGGGATTTTGGAGTCACCTTTCATGATTTCCACACTTAACACATTGAATCAAATGGTGGAGCATATGAATTCGAAGATTTCCAATTTTATTAACATAAATGAGAGACAGAACGCTGCTCCAATGTTTGAGGATATTGATTCACTAGAGGATAATCATGAGAGCTTGAAATCATCCAAAACACAAAAAAATGAGAAAATTTTGAAAATACAAAAAGATTCTGGGAGACATATTATTGATTCATTTTGTGAGAAAAGAACCCAAATGCCCGATCATTTACCCACACAGCCATGTCCCAACCTAGATCCCGAGGATGCTACTGTACAGACTGCTCTTGGCAATCCTCATGTAAATGCTGATTCCGACCTCCTCCCTTGTATGGATGAGGTCCAAAAATTCAAAAAAATGTTGACTAAACCCGAAGTGGTGGCCACCCTTCATGAGATCATTAAAACCCCACTTCAACAGGCCATGACAGATTTATCTACTCCTCAACACAAGAAAAGAAAGCGAAGGAGAAGATCTGAGCGTCATATCTTGACCATGGCCACTGCCTACGCCATCTCTCACCGTCCATATTTTAAGAAAGGGAACACGGTCACACCTCTTGTGAGTTGCTCCATATCTGACTATTCTTGTGATAACGCTCTCCTTGACGGCGGTTCATCAATCAACATAATACCCTTCTCAATGGTACAGTCTCTTCATCTTGGGCCTCTCAAGAAAACCAGGATGATAGTTCAATTTGCTGATGGATCTATCAAGAGGCCGAAGGGTATTTTAGAAAACGTTGTCATTCTTATTCAAGGCATGGATTTTACTTCGGATTTTGTTGTAATGCCCATGGAGACCTCCACCCCTGTGGAGCACCCTCCAATTATTCTGGGACGGCCTTTCCTCGCCTCTGCGGGAGCCGTTATTGACTATGGTTCAGGAGAGATTCGCTTCCGTTCTGATGTAGGGAGCGATGTGTTAATCACTACACCCACTACCATCCAGAAACCCGCATCCCATGAGATCCCACCCGTGTTAGACAACCCCAAGGACTTTGATCATGATGATAATACCAGAGATTTTTGCTATATGATGGATGATACTGAAACCCGAGAATTCCTCTTCAAGGAGGAGGAATCGGAAAGCATAGACCTTGGAGTTCCCTCTTCTGGTACGTGGCAATGCATTGATGACATCCGCGGGATTTACACGATAGACACCCTAGAGCGGAAGGCAGATTCTGAGACTAGACAGGACGGACACAATTTGACTACTTTCACTGATAAGTCCGTTCCTACTCACTCTGATAAAGAAGAGACCGATCAGGCCAAATTTGATTTGATTGCTTTTATAAAGGAATTTGGGCCTTTTGATAAAGATGATGATCCGGTAGAGGCTCGTCAGGCTGAAAATGATCCAACTTTTTCGGATAATGAATTCGAGCCATTTTACTTTGATGTTTGCGAGACTTCTCAGGCTAGACATGACCATACTACTTCCAATAATCGGTTTAGGCCTGCACAATCTGAAACCGCTGAGGATATATTCTTGGTCGATTCTACTCAGTTCATATCTAATGATGATCCAAATATCGACCTACACCTTGTCAAATCCATACCTCAACGGTCCCGCAAGAAGGTTCGTTTTCGACCTTCTTAACCTTTGTAAATCCACTCCTCTTGTATATCCTTTCGTTTCACTCCGTCTTCTACCGTTTTATCATTCACCCCTTTTCCGTGTGTGTGTATATATGCTATACTTAGGATGTGCTTTATCCTAAGTATAGGGGGGGTGAAGGATTTGTGTTGTTCATATTCGTCCTGTTTATCACCCTTGTCGTTGTTGCCTATACTTAGGGATACTCTACCCTAAGTATAGGGGGGGTGATGTTGTTCATATCGTGTCTCTGTGAGTCTGTACATTCTCTTCATCGGTTTTTCCCTTTCGTACATTCCACTATACTTAGGATTACTTGATCCTAAGTATAGGGGGGATCACCAACTTCTCTTCATTTTATCTTTTCTTTGAGTCGTTGTAGCATAGGAGTCTTTTCACCTTTCTTTGATTAGCACGAGTTATGTCTTCCTTTGTCGCTCTCTGGTCATTATGAGGACGTAGTTCGAGCTAAGTATAGGGGGGTGTCGTATATATTGTATATATACTTTAGACATAACTCGTACTTTTAAATATATTTATTTGGAGGGTTATGTGTATATTTTATAAAATCCACAAAAATAAAAAAAACAAAAAAAAACAACAAACAAAAACAAAAAAAAACAAAAAAAACAAAACAAAACAAAACAAAACAAAACAAAACAAAAACAAAAAAAAGAAAACAAAAAAAAACACAAAAAAAACAAAAAAAACAAACAAAAAAATGGGAAGAGAGAGAGAGAGAGAAAAAAAAACATAAAAAAAACATAAAAAAAGTCTCTTGTATATACTTGTATATATTACTAACCTTTTCTCCTTAAAAAAAACTACAAAACCAAAAATCATAAAAATTTACATAAATTTTTTTTTTCACATCTGCATTTTTCTCCAAAAATCCATAAAAAGTTCAAAATTAGAAAATTGTATAAAAAAATGGTTCTTTTCACATGTGCATCATTCCTTAAAAAAAAAACTCTCTGCATTGTTCATAGTCTGCATTTGCATGTGCATTTTTCTGGATAGTATTGATATTTAAACTATGTCTGGAATAAAATTGAAGAATGGAGCTTAGTTGGACCTTAATCCACCTAATTCTAAGAGGAACTTCACCGAGAAATAGGATTTTAGAAGCTTCAGGTCTTTGACTTAATTCTTTGAGTTCCACATGACAATGTGCAGCATTTGACTCTTAGTGTCTAACCTGGTCTCTTCATTCTGGGTACAACTCTGGAATAGCGAATTAATTTGTACTCCCACACTATGCACTTAGCTCAACTCAGACGGGATGTTGGAAGACTGTGTGAGTTTCTTTTCTGTTAGCGTGGAAATCTAAAGACCGGAGTAACGGGTTGAAATAAAGCTTCGGAAAAGGGATGGACGGCTGGGCACAATTTTTTCTAAGACCCCAAAAAATGTACTGAATAAAAAGATGCTATATCCGTAGGGGCAAAACAAGATCCAAGCAGAACCACCAAAACTCCAAATACAAAGAAGCTACTACCAAATAAAAATCTGACCAAAAATGTCCAAGCTTCAAGAAAACCTGCAGATCTTGGTGGAGACTCGGCTACACTGGCCAGCTTCACAAGGAGAGGTGACTACACCAAACCACCCTCCAGTTCTTTTCTCATTCTTCTAACTTCTCCCCCAATTCGATTGTGAACACAACACGACAGACCTTAGAAGGAAATACCTGACTCCCCGAGGACGAGTTATTGGAGAGGAGATTTGCATGGTAGTCCGGCATTCTGGATGGGAAGAGCTAAAATTTTTCACACACATGAGTCGATTATTCAATGTTCATAGGGTATGCTTTGGGAAGAGGATCGATCTAAGATGACTTCTGGGCCAAAACTGTGACAATGATGTGTAGAACTTGAAGGCTGTTGGTTTTAAAATTCTAAGTCTCACAGAAGTTCCGACACACAAATAATCCAAAGGTCCGACAGAGCTCCAAACTACAATTTTATGAAGATAAGTTTAATACTCAATATTGTCCTACTTTCTTTATTTTCCCTTTCTTTTTCTTCTTTACTTATTCTTTCAAATAAGTGTTTGCTAAGGGACTAGCAAAGGTAAAGCATAGGGGGATGATAAATCTGCGATTCGTCATCTTTATTCATTTATTTTAGCTTAAAATCCCTTATAAAACACCTGCATATAACGCTAACTCCATATTCTTACTAACTTGCATTTGTGTGTAAATATTGTACATTTCTTACTAATTTTAACCTAAAATAAATAAAGAAAGAAAGAAAGGAAAAATAAAGAAAATAAAATAAAAAAAGGAAGACTGTATACAGGCTGACCCGAACCCCGAGAGAAGGTCAAGACTTGACCTGATCGACCAGGAATAAAGTAGGGGGAGATAGGGTCCTCAACCAGAAAATCTAAAAAAATGTGTTTCTCACTTATTTTGTGTATATCTGTATAAAACTAACACTAATTTATTTGTACCTTAATTGACCCCAAATCAAATAACATTCAAAATCAAAGTTGTAAATAAAAATGGGTCCTAATTAATAAAACTGATTGCACAATTAAATCATGTATAGAATAAAAGTAGCCACACTTGGAAAAAGCCACTAAGCACTAATTGAAAGATCAATTCCGGCTCCATATGATCTCAAATTGAACAAATATCACTTCCATTGAAATCTAAATTAAATTATCTTCAAAATGACTGTGATTTTATAATTTTTGGAGTTACGGTTGAAAAGTTGGTTTTCTGGGGTGGTTTGTGCAATTTTCCCTTGTATTTTGTGCATAATGTATTTGTATATATATTTGTAAATATTTTTTACTAAGGACTTAAAACAAAAATAAAACAAAAAAAATAACATTCTTAAAACAAAAAAAAAGAGGCTAATTTCATCATTTACCCTTGTATATAATACCATATATGTGCATAGTATATGTATATAGTTGCAATTTTTAACCAACCATTATAAAAAAATAAAAAAAATAACATTTTCAAATTCCAATAAATAAAGTGACGAAAATTCAAAAAAAATTAGATAATTTTGTAAATAATTTTATCTTTCTATTCTATCTCTCATGTTATCTCTCCCACCAAAAAAAATTCAAAAATCTCTCTTATCTTCTTCAAAATTCAAAATTCATCTCTTTTCTATTTATATGGCTCCATCTCCCTCATTCCAACCTGATCAATCTTTAGAGAGAGGAGCCCGATCTCCGAGAGAAATTTCGTCGAGGAAGTTGCCTAGCCTCCAAGCCGTCCGGTGACAGCGAGTCGGCCTTGTCGAGGCGATCACGGTCTATTTTCCGCTCCTAAGGTGAGATCCACATTTTTTTCTTTGCATTTTTATCTAGTTTAATCGTTTTTTTTATCGCATTTTTTTATCGTCATTTTGTTCTTCTAGATCATAAAAAAATTCATCACGATTTTTGATCCGCCACCGACTCGAATTTCCATCTCATCTTCTTGATCTCTTCGCCTTCGTTTTCTATCTCTCACGATCTATCAACTTCGGCCACGTACGGTGGCCGAAGATCGGATTCGAGTCCCTCATCTTTCGCCAAATCCCCATTCACTTTCCGAGTTTGTAGATAAATAAAATTTTCTTTTCTTTCTCTAACATTCATTAAAAAATTAAAAAAATTGTTATCTCTTCTTTATCTAACATTTCTTTTGCAGGGAAACATTATAAAAAAAATAAAAGCATGTCTTTATCCCTTTCTTTTCTGTCTCTAGATTTGCAAAAAAAAATTTAAAAAAATAAAAAAGGTTTTTTATTTACTGCTTACATCATAATCAGAAAATAAAAATAAAAAAATAAAAAAAAACAAAAAAAAAATAATCGCAGCAGGGGGCGGCGTCGCCCGCACCCCCGCCGCTCGCGCCACCGCCTTCGCCTGGAAACCGCCATCCATCCAGCGCCGCCGCAGAGCACCACCACCGACCGCGCCGCCTCGACCACCCAGCGCGCGAGGTCGGCGTGGCCTCCAACAGACTCCTACGGCTGTGCCCCCGCGCGGCCCAGGCCTCTCCATCGCCACTGCCATCTCCAGCCCCGCGCGACGCTCAGCCCGCCGACCACAGCCCGCGAGCCCCGCGACGCCCGCGCGAGGCGTGCGCCACTCCTACCGCCCTCCAGTTCCGCGACTTCCGCCGCGCTCCTCCCTCTCCTCGCCGACGATCCTCCAACACGCAGCCTCCGCCCGCGCGAGGCCCCGCGCGCCGCTTGTGCTCTCCTCTGCAGCCGCCCCGAGCGCGGTACTCCTCCCAGCCGCTAGCCGCCCTCCGCGCCGCAGCACTGTCCGCGTGAAGAAGAAGAAAGGGGGCGGCACCCCCTTTTGTGCTTTCCATTTGCAAGAAACGAAAGAAGAACTAGGGCTGCCTATTTTGAAATAAAAAATATTGGAAAATTTACATTTACGCCCTCTGAAATTTCAGAAATCACGAAGAAGCCTTTATCAGTTCAGCAAGTCACATGCTTTGCATGCCACCACTGGGTAATTTATATGTTCTGTCCGTATACTTATTTTTTTTATAATTTAAGACAGAACATTAATTATTTACATTTCAGTCCCTGTTCCAGAAAACAAACTTGCTTGCTTTCTTTTCATTGAAATAAATGTTATTCATGGTTCAAAATTTTCGAGAAAATTGTGCTATGCTGCTAATGTGATTATCTTCTTAGCATAAAATTTTTATTGCATTTATCTTCATTTATTATTATTAAAAAAATCAAAAACATTGCCTTTTTGTCTTCTTGAAACTTGAAAATTCATAAAAATTCGAATATTGTTCCAAAAATTCCAAAAAAATTAGAGTAGTTGTATTTCATTGTCTTTTAATTTCTGACCAATTTTCACGCATTAATTATTTATAAAACCCAAAAAAATTGAAAAAAATCAAAAATCTTCTAAAAATCATAAAACATTCTACAAAAATCCAAAAATTGTGATTTCAGTTCCTGTTTGTAGATATTTTCTTTTAGTTTGTCTTAAAAATAGTAGCCAAGAGTTTTAGGCATTTAAAAGATTTTTAAAGTGCAAATTACTCCAGGCTGTTCACATTTTCTTATTTCTTCACTGTTTGATTTTTAGAAAAATACAAAAACATCCGAAAAATCTACAAAAATTCTCAAAAACATTTCAAAACTTTTAAAACCCAAAAATATTTTCCTTGGATTTTTCTGAGTTTCTTTGATTAATTGAAAAATTGCAAAAAGAGTTGGTGTGCATATTTTCTGAGTTTAATCACATTGTTCGCATTATTTTTGAAAATTAAAAAAAATTCAAAATAAAAATCACTAAAAATTTAAAAATCAGAAAATATAAAAAAATTAGAAATAAAAAAAATATAAAAAAATTAGAAAAGATAAAGAATCACAAAAACCAAGGATAGTTGTCCTTTGAGATTCCTGTTTCTTTTAATTAGTTTCTGATTAATTGAATAACCCTCGGGAATTGTAGCCTCCCTGAGTTCGACCCTGTCCGCTATACAGGTTAATAAGTAGCAAAAATCAAAAATCAAAAAAAAAATATAATTTTTTGTTGACGCGGGATTTTGGGGATAAACAACGACCCTACTTTTTACCAATAAATTTCCAACCTCGAATTTTGCGATCAACAAATGTACAATGGGGAAAACCGATGAAGAGAATGTACAGACTCAAAAAGACACAATATGAACAACATCACCCCCTATACTTAGGGTAGAGTATCCCTAAGTATGGGCAACAACAAGGGTGATGAACATGATGAATATGAACAACACAAATCCTTCACCCCCCTATACTTAGGATAAAGCACATCCTAAGTATAGCATATATACACACGGAAAAGGGGTGAATGACGAAACGGGAGAAGAAAGAGTGAAACGAAAGGATGTAAAAGAGGAGTGGATGTACAAAGGTCAAGAAGGTCGAAAACGAACCTTCTTGTTGGACCACTGAGGTATGGATTTGACAAGGTGTAGGTCGATATTGGGATCATCAATAGACATAAACTGAGTAGAATTGACGAAGAATGTATCCTTAGCGGTTTCAGATTGTGCAGGCCTAAACCGGTTATTGGAAGTAATGTGGTCATGTCCTGCCTTGGAAGTCTCTCAAACATCAAAGTAAAATGGCTCGGAATCATTATCTGAAAAAGTAGGATCAATTTCATCCTGGCGAGCCTCTACTGGATCATCATCTTTATCAAAAGGCCCAAATTCCTTTATAAAAGCAATTAAATCAAATTTGACTTGATCGATCTCATCTGAATTAGGGTGTATAGGAATGGACTTATCAGTGAAAGTAGTCAAATCATGTCCGTCCTGTCTAATCTTAGAGTATGCCTTCCGCTCTAGGGTGTCTATCGTGTAAATTCCGTGGATGTCATCAATGCATCACCACGTACCAGAGGAGGGAACTCCAAGGTTTATGCTTTCCGAGTCCTCCTCCTTGAAAAGGAATTCTCGGGTCTCAGTATCATCCATCATACAATAAAAATCTCTGGTAGTATCATCGTGGTCAAAGTCCTTGGGGTTGTCTAACACAGGCACACTCTCATGGGATGCAGGTCTCTAGTCAGTAGTAGGTGTAGTAATCAACACATCGCTCCCTACATCAGAAAGGAAGCGAATCTCTACTGAACCATAATCAATAACGGCTCCCGCAGAGACGAGGAAAGGCCATCCTAGGATGATTGGAGGGTGTTCCACATGGTTGGAGGTCTCCATGGGCATAACAACAAAATCAGAAGTGAAGTTCATGCCCTGAATAAGAATGACAACATTTTCTAGAATACCCTTCAGCCTCTTAATAGATTCATCAGCAAATTGAACTATCATCCTGTTTTTCTTGAGAGGCCCAAGATGAAGAGACTGTACCATAGAGAAGGATATTATATTAATTGACAAACCGCTATCAAGGAGAGTGTTATCACAAGAATAGTCAGATATGGAGCAACTCACAAGAGGTGTGGTAGTGTTCCCTTTCTTAAAATATGGATGATGAGAGATGGCGTAGGCAGTGGCCATGGTCAAGATGTGACGCTCAGATCTTCTCCTTCACTTTCTCTTCTTGTGTTGAGGAGTAGATAAATCTGTCATTGCCTGTTGAAGTGGGGCTTTAATTATCTCATTAAGGGTGGCTACCACTTCGGCTGCAGTCAACATCTTTTTGAATTTTTGGACCTCCTCCATACAAGGGAGGAGATCAGAATCAACATATACACGAGGATTACCAAGAGCAGTCTGTACAGTGGCATCCTCGGGGTCAAGGTTGGGACATGGCTGTGTGGATAAATGATCGGACATTTGGGTCCTCTCCTCACAAAATGAATCAACAACGTGTCTCCCGAATTCTTTTTGGATTTTTTTTACTTTTTTGCAATTTGGGTGATTTCAAGCTCCCATGATTATCCTCAAGTGAATTCATATCCTCAAATAGTGGAACAACATTCTGGCTCTCATTTATGTTAAATAGATTGGAAATCCTTGAATTCATATGCTCCATCATCTGGTTCAATGTCTTAAGTGTGGACAGCATGAAAGGTGACTCCAAAATCCCAGGATCGGATGAGTGGGGTGGAGGTGGGTGAAAATCGAGGTCCTTCGACTCCTGAAATAATGGGTTAGGCGGATATGCACAAAAATCATGAGGAAAATTTTCTTGGAAAGAGGAAGGTGGATCATCTGGAGAGTACAAGGTATCTGCGAAGATCGGATTAAAATAACTCCAGTCGGCCATCTTCGAAACAAAAGATGAGAGAGCACGAGGGTCAAGTCAAAAGATATGAAGAAAAAAGCGTAAATGCACAGCATGATCTAGTATGCACACAATACAAACCCCCAATTCACCAGCTCAACGCTATGTGAAGACCGCGAAGGTTCGGTCTCTTAATCTTGTTTGTTTTAGAGTTAGGTGATAATCACAAAGTTGTACAAACACTTAGGTTGAATTATGGGATTTGGACACTAACCTTAGTGTGTAAGCGGGCAAGATAAAACGAATACAATGAGGGGGTTACTCTCCCCAAAACAATGATTTTTCCTTATGTTTATTTTAGGGTCAAGTTTTCTTTAGCAGTCCCAAATTTTAGACATTTATCACTTGGTTAAAATATTTTCAAAGAATCGCCTACCGAGTGTCAAATTTCCTTTTTAACTTATTTAAGTGAAAACAAGGAAGGAGATCGGAAATGCCAATCGCGATTAAAAACAATGATGCATGCAGGGGTTAGAGATGTGTATCTTGTCGCCAGCACTCTACATGCAAGTGATCCACGCAGAATTTGTATACATAAAAAATAAACTAGCCTATATGATGCAAGCGAACCGTCCTAGATGATAACTTCCATTAACGGGCAAGAACAAGTTAATTTGACTAAGTCCAAATTACGCTTTAATCTATAGGTACAGATATTCTTGTTTAGGGTGTTTGGACCTAATTAATTACCTGGCTCAAGCAAATTAATTAAAGCAATCAATAGGTGGCTCACGAAATCCTTGGAAAACAAAGAAAAATAAAGATGATGAAAACAAAACCGGTGAGGTCCCCCAAGTGCACTGGCACTAACAGACCCCGCAACAAATGAATGACCGTTTACGAGAGTTCAAATGGTAGAAAAGATAAACTCTCTCTCTCTTTTTCGTCTCTTTCAATTCTTCTTCTCCTCTTCTCACGCTATCCTGCGGCTTGGTGAAGAATCAAACCGCCTCCACGTAGCTTGGGTGCTTCGGCTCTCCTAGGATCGCCTCCTTCGCTCCACGGGCCCTCGCAAGAAAAAGAAAAAAGAATGTGTAAGAAACACAATTATCAAATATTAGAAAAAAATGAAATGAATGCAGCGGATATAAACAATGAAGCGATTGGCAAGAATGTAAACATATATACAACCAAGAATAGCAGGTCAAAAGAGAAACCTAACTACCCTCGCCGTGCCTCCTCGGCAACGACGCCATTTTGTTGAGCATGTTTTTCTCGAGGACGGAAATTATTGATAAGATATATTGGTCGTTGCTATCCCCAAAAATCCTGTGACAAACAAACAAATTTTTTTATTTTTGCTACTTATTAACCTGTATAGCGGACATGGACGAACTCAGGGAGGCTACAAATCCCAAGGGTTATTCAATTAATCGAAAATCAATTAAGAGAAAACAAGAATCTCAAAGGACAACTATCCTTGTTTTTTTTTGATTTTTTATCTATTTAATTAATTTTTTTAATTTCCAAAAGTAACACGAAGCAATATTCCCAAGATCGAAAATACACACACCAACTCTTTTTGTAATTTTTTAATTTATAAAAAATGCTTAGAAAAATCCAGAGAAAATCTTTTTGGTTTTTAAAAGTTTTGAAATATTTTTGAGAATTTTTTGTGGAATTTTCAAATATTTTTGTATTTTTCTAAAAATCAAGCAGTGAGAAAATGCGAAAATGTGCACAGCCAGGAGTAATTTGCAACTTTAAAATATTTTAAGTACCCAAAACTCGTGACAATTATTTTTATGACAAAATAGAAGCAATTATCAATTTTTGGATTTTTTGTAGAATTGTTTATGATTTTATAAGATTTTTTATGTTTTTCATTTTTTTGGGATTTTTTAAATAATTAATGCGTGACAATGAAATAAAACTACCCTATTTTTTTTGAATTTTCAGATTTATTTTCGAATTTTTATGAAATTTTCAATTTCAAACTGGGAAAAAGACATGTTTTTTTATTTTTAATAATGATAGATGAAATCAAAATGCAATGGAAATTTTATGGTAGATAGATATACACATCAGGAGCATAACATAATTTTTCAAAACTTTTTGGACTAATAAAAACATTTATTTCAATAGAAGAGTCATGTAATGTCTGAGAACATGTACTAAAATGTAAATAATTTTTGTTTTTGCATCAAATAAATAATAAAAATAAACAAAGGGAGGAATGCGTAATTTTACCACTAAATCACATGCGTGGCACGTGCTTGAGGTTCCGACTGGACTTCTTTGCAATTTGGAATCTTCTGGGGTCTCTGATGCAATTTTGCTGAATGAAATACTTGATTCTTTAGGGTTCCTTGTGTCTTATTCAAATATGAGAACTCCGAGGGCATACACGTAATTTTTTCAGATAAAATATTGCCCTAGGGTTCCATGTTTCTTCTTTGTTTCTTGACGAAGGGCAAGAGGGCAAAGGGCAGTCGCCGCCCAACCCTTTTTCTTCCACGTGTGCAATAAACGGAGGGGGCGACGCGGGAGGCCGAGACGGAGCGGCTGCATGCCGGCGGATTGGAGCGGACGGCGGCGCCTGGGTGAGGCGTTGCGATGGAGGAGGGTCGCCCGCATCTTGAAGACGGACGGCGCTCGAAGGCGTCGACGACGAAGGGCGAGCTGCGCGGGGGCTATGCGCAGTGCTGGAGGAGGCGTGGTGCCCCCACGGGCTGGAGCTGTGGCCAAGGAGGAGGGGCGGCAGCACCTGGGATAGCTGTTCTTTTTTTATTATTTTTTATTTTTTAAATTTTTTACTGTAATCATATGTAGAAAAAAACGAAATTAATACTTTTTTGTTTTTTTATAACATGAAATGTAAATAGTATTTTTTTATTTTTTGATTCTCCTGCAAAATAAAGGTTAGAGAAGAAAAACAATTATATGGATTTTTTATTTTTATTTTTATTTTATTTATATACCACTCGGAAAAAATGAACGAGGATCTGGCAGAAATTTCGAATCCGATATCTGGCCACCGTACACAACCGGAGTTAAAAAATCGTGGACGATAGAATAGAATGCGTAGAGATCGAGAAAGTGAGATGAAAATTCAGAATTGAAGCGGATCAAAATTGTGACGATTTTTTTAAAAGATCTAGAGAAATAAAATGATGAGGGAAATAAAAATGCGACGAACTAAACTATGATTAAGCTAAGATAAAAATAAGAAGAAAAATGTGGATCTCACCTTAGGAGTGGAAATGGACCGTGATCGCCTCGACGAAGGCCGACTCGCTGTCACCGGACGACTCAGAGGCTAGTTACTTTTCTCGACAATTTTTTCTCTTGGAGATCGGGCTCCTCTCTCTAAAGATTGATAAAGTTGAAATGAAGGAGAAAGAGCTATATAAATAGAAAAGATAGAATGAAATTTTAATTTTTGAATTTTTAAAATGAGATAAAGTAAAAGAGAAAAACTATTCACAAAATTATCTATTTTTTTGAATTTTCACCACTTTATTTATTTGAATTAAAAAATGTTATTTTTTATGGTGGTTAATTAAAAATAGCAACTATATACATATACTATATACATATATGTCATTATATGCAAGGGTAAATGAGGAAATTATCTCTCTTTTTTATATTTTAAATTTTTTATTTTTTATTTTTATTTGAAATAATTAGTAAGAATAATTTACAAATATATACAAATACAATATTTACAAAATACATGGGAAAATTGCACAAACCACCCTGAAAAACCAACTTTTTACTCGTAACTCCAAAAATTATGAAATCACAACTATTTTAAAGATAATTTAATTTAGAATCTAATGGAAGTCAGAATGGTTCAATTTGAGTTCCTATGGAGCTGAAATTGATTTTTCAATTAGTGCTTAGTGGATTTTTCCAAGTGTGGCTACTTTTATTCTGCACATGATTTAATTGTGCAATTATTTTTATTAATTAGGACATATTTTTATTTACAACTTTGGTTGTGAAAGTTATTTGATTTGAGGTCAATTAAGGCACAAATAAATTAGTGTTAGTTTTATATAGATATACACAAAATAAGTGAGAAGTATTTACAACAACACACACACACAATTATTTTTTGATTTTCTGCTTAAGACCGTTATCTCCCCCTACTTTATTCTCGATCAATCAGGTCAAGTCTTGACCTTCTCTCGGGGTTGGGATCAGCTTGTATACAGTCTTCCTTTTTTTCTTTTCTTTATTTTCCCTTTCTTTCTTTCTTTATTTATTTTAGGTTAAAATTTGTAAGAAGTGTACAATATTTACACACAGATGCAAGTTAGTAAGAATATGGAGTTAGTGTTATATGCAAGTGTTTTATAAGGGATTTTAAGCTAAAATAAATGAATAAAGATGATGAATCGCAGATTCATCAGGAACATGGAAGTATTCTTCCATGTTCTTCGTGACTGCCTAAGAATCGTCGGATCGGAACGGAACTCAACTGCAGATCTCATGGGAAAGTTGAGTTCTCCCTTCGCTCTGCTTTGTCTCCCACCACCTGCCGACGACTGCTCTCATCCCCACATGTCGAAGACTAGATAGGACTGAATGAGGCGCCACTACTTCCATCCCTCTGTAGAGATTGAATGCCTATTTGTTTGAAGCGTCAGGAACGACTGCTGACACAGTGGTTGGCTAAAATCGATTATCCCACTAGCTACTTTCCATCTCTGACTGGCTGGAAGAGTCATTCCTGGAGGCTTGTGCTTCTTAAGGTTCTAAGCTACCTCCCTATTTTGAAACTTCTTCTATAAAATACATTATGAATAGATAATAGCGAATATGTCATTGATCGGGCCCCTTATAATGACACAAAGAAAGATGGAAGTGGTTAGACGGAGGTTCCTGTAGGGTTATGAAGGAGGGAAGAGGAAGGTGAACTTGGTGGATTGGTCAACTCGACCTAGATCTGATCTGGGTTGTTGAGATTTAAAGCGAACCAGCATGCCACCTCAGTCCTTGGATTTAAGTGACGCCATGTGGATCCATGACAGTCGTAGGAACATATCCCACACATGCCTCACAATTTTTTATGGGTTATTGCACAGACGCCTCCTATCTTTTGTTTTATATTTAGTCATGTAATGTAGAATTAAGTATAATATTTTAGTATAAATTGCAACTTGCACCCTGAAATTTTGGGTATTGCATTTTGGTCCTTCTACTTTACGTGTAACACCTTGAGAGGTGTTATAAATATTACAAGTACGCCCTTTAGCCTTTTGGACCAATTATGAATTGAATGCGTAGTTTATCGTAATTGCGAATATGTTGCTACCAGTTGTGTACTTTATTTTGTGTATATTGCTTTTCCTAAATACTTCTTTTAAGTCAAAAATTGCAAGAAAATTAGCATAAAGGCATGGTACCTTGCTTATTTAGGCATAATTTTTATTAGGCATTTAACTTATTTTATAAAAATCCAAAAACATGATTTTATTCTGTATTTAGTTATAAAAAAAGTATAAAAATTGCAAAACCTTTTCTAAAAATTCTAAAAATTATATATCAATATTTCAATATATCCTACCACATATCCACAATCACTAAAAAATATAAAATATAAGACATAAAAATCACAATACCCTAGATTCTTGATAAAAACTTGTAATATAAAAACCTAAAATACATCTTTCTACTTATGGACTTTCGTTACAATATATAGTATATATTTAAAATAAGTTTTGATTTATTTTTGATTTATTACTATTTATTAAATCCTAAACAATCTCATATATTTATCATATTCATTGTTTTCATATATTTTTAACTTTAAAATCCATAAAAATTAGAAAAATCACTAAAAAATTATCAAAAATTGAGAAAAATATAAAAAATCTTATTTTAGGTAAATTGACCATATTTTAACTTAAATAAAAATATAAAAGGATATTATATATATACATGTATATTATATTAGTTATATAAGATATAATATCTATATTATTATATATGATTATATATTATTTTATAAAAGGAAATAAAAAATTTGTAAAATTAAAACAAAAAACAAAATTTATATTAAAATCATAAAAAAATAAAATAAAATAAAAATCCATAAAAATTAAATATAATAAAAACTGAAAAAATAATAATAAAATATAAAATATAAAAATATAAAACATAAAAATTATTATTATTATTTAGCAATAATTAACTATGATTACTACCCGACGTTTGCTCTCAGTGTTCGACACTGTACCTACTTACAGCTATACACATATTTATGTAGATTTATAATAAATTTAACCTACACACACTTGATTGATTCATCTACTTGTGGGTTAACTCTTGTCTAAATTTGGATCGATCGACACAACGATTGGTGCTAGCTTGTTGTTTCTTTACGATCATTCCTATTTAACAATATCCTCTTGTGAATAGTAGTTGTTTGATTGTTTTTTAGGACTGAGGAGGATTGAAATGATAAATGTGATGTGATGATGCATTAATTATTATTATATTAACTTCTATTATTATACTCTATTTTAAAGTTAATTTTTATTGGAACCTGGTTAAAAAATATAACAAAGAAATTGTGAGGTCCATATAAGTTAAGGTTTCAAATCTCATTTTGAGATGGCGAACAAAAATGTAATAATTTTAAAAATTCGTCAATTTCAACCATAATCGGCCTAGATTTGTGAAGGAAGGATCCATATCGAGATTTGTATTTTAATTTCGATGGAGTGTCTAAATAGAAATTATTGCAAAATTTCACCGAAATTTCGTGAAATTTTAAACACTGTGTATCCAACTCAAGAATGCACGGGTTGAGTAGGGGATGTGCCTGATTACCATAAGATAACCCGGCAACCAAACGAGCATAGGGCCTATAAGCACCCGTTTTGTTTGTTTTTTTCTCTAAGATAAGGAATTGTTTTTTATTGCTGTTCTTACTGTGATAATTTACAGTTTTACGTGATAGCATGTGACTTATTGTCATAGATTAGGATTGCATTGCCTAGCACAAAAGGAGATCCAACGAAATTGTCCAACAAAGCAACAATTACTCTTTTTCCTTCTCTGTTCTCTTGTTCTAGAATAATAAATGGATCGATTTGAACTGGACTTGAATATAGCTTCATTCATTATGGTCAAAAGTTGCCTCACTAGTTACTGCATCAAATGAGGTGTAATGATAGATAGCTTCAATCAACACATAATATTATGTAATGGTATATTACCAACACTTAGCGGTAGTAGAAATACACTCATGAGTAATGGGCATGTTAAACGTAAAAAAAATTAGCCTATTAAAAACAAATAATTTTGACAAATTATCTCATATTTGTTGCTACCTTTTCTATACAATGATTATTATGTGTGATCTTTCATTAAAATCTTATACTAACCATAGTTAAATTTAAAAATGACAGTATAATGTCATTAATTTTTGTAACAAATTGATATTTCTTATTATAAATTTAATGTCACAAGCTTCAGTTATAATCCTAAATCCATTAGTATATGTGCATTTTATTCATTCTAAATATGATGAGTCATTATCATCTAATCCTTAAAAATCCATTAGTATATGTGCATTTTATTCATGCTAATTACGATGAGTCGTCATCATTTGTTTGTTTCAACGGCTAACATCTTATTTTATTGATAATAACATGCACATAAATCATGCAACTATTATTGAAAATAAATCGACACGATTTTAGTAATTTTAAAATCTCAAATTTATGTAATAACTTTTACATTCTATCTTTTTTTAACACATGTACATTGATTTTTTATTTTATTATTGTCATTTTTATTTTGCATTTTAATTATTAATATTATATATAATATTTATTTATTTTGAAAATTAGTATACATAATGTATCAAACGAGTGATGTCAACAAATACATATATAAGTATGTAAATACATATACAAGTATGTATGTAAGTGCATGTTTAGAGAAATTGATATTGTGTGCATTTGATATACATTTAGGTGTGAGTATAGGCATACCTGAATATATAAATGCGCGTACCGTACACATGTGCATGTTTGTGTGCGTGTGTCTATGTGTATATGTGCATGAGTACGTCGATCTATATGATGCGATTGAGATTGTGCATGGATTATATGAGACACATGTGGAAGCATGCACATATAAGAGGAAATGTAACTATGGGGGTGGATCTTCTATTGTTACAACATGTGCTGCAATATAGGGGAACTACTCAATGAGGATCGTGATGCATGTCAACATAACCGAGCACTGGAGAGTGTCATCCGATCCTCATCAAGCGACACCCCTACATTATAGCACTTGTAACTACAAATGATATGTTCCTTATAAGTGTAGGTGTGCACGTTCGTGCGGTTGCCGATATTTTCAATTTTTTAATACCAAACATGAAGAATCGGTAAATGCTCAATTTTAATTTTTATTAAATGTACAAGTGATATGGTTAAGTGATCGTACATTTTTAACTATCATTTATGTATGTTTCCCTTACTAAACTGGGAGTAGTACAGTAGTATGACTGCCCTAAATCCCTCTTGAGCATTTCTTAATAGTATTTTAATTGTTTTGATTAATTTAATTTACAGTATCAAACTCATGTTGAAGTTTTTCAATAAATGATTTACCCTTAGTAATCAATGTTAAATTTCGATAAATGAAGTTTTTCCAACAAATGATGCATCATTAGTAATCACATGTGGTAGCTTAGGGTTTATAACTAATTAAAATTTGAACCGTACAAGAGTCTCCCATGTAACTAATACTATTGTTAAAGTTAAAAAAGGGAAAAGGAAAGAACAATACATTATGATAAAGGCGTTTCAAATTTGAACATTTTTTTTTTGAAGAAAGAAGAGGGTGAAGTCCCAAGGTGGGACCCACCGCAAGGCGTTTCAAATTTGAACATGAATCAATGTTAATGAGGACATCAATCCCAATGAATCATGTATTCATATTGATCATATCTTAAATGCCCACAAATATATATATATATATATATATATATCAATGATTGGTATAAGGTATTATGTAAAAAATATTTCGTTTGTTTAGTTTTTTAAAGGTAAATAAGTACATTTCTTTCCATGCAAACACGGCTATACGATATCCAAACTAAAAGGAAAATTCCTTGGTAACGTACATAGAAAAATACTCCTAGTTCTTTTTTGAAATTGGAGAGTTTTTCTCATTAATGAGTGATAATGGAGTACAAGACCAAGGAATGGCCGCATCAGACCATTCACCATTTACATTATTCCATAAAGAGTACGTGGCTAGCTTGTAAGCTGTAGATATCGTAATTCTTATGGTACAAACCACGTTGAAAATGTTGTAAGCTTGAGCAACCGTTTTAAGCCTTTGGGATTCCCAAACCACTCAAATGTTTGGGTATAGCCATATGGTTCCAAGCTTTAGCATAGTAATGATTCCAGATTTTTGGAATCCCCATAAGAAATCCCTTGTCAATAGTTTGCAAAGCAGTCCATACTCACATAAAGCTTGTTTTGCAATTGTAAAAATGAAAATATTGCATAAAGTTCCTTACAAATAGACGCTTTATTAAACGGCGACTTCTTCACAAGGATCTTCATGTAAGTTCTTAAATTTACCTTTCTTTCACGAAAATGGAAAATACTAAATAAGCAGCTTCGCTGTTGTATATAACTATTTAATTATTAAATAATATTAATGAGGAGTATTTTCCTGGAATTAAGAACCGGTAACCAGGAAATCGACAGAAGGAAGCTCGGCATCGCAATCTTCCACGTTAAGTTGTTGTCGCAACACGAATAATATACTGACGGCATCGAAAAATAGATTCAACACAGAACCTTCAACTATATTTTTTTTCAAAAGAGAGGAAAGTACAGAGGTAATGCAGAAATAAGTATCACAGATTTGAGGCTGCGTGTCCTCTTCTAACTCAAAACCCTAACTCCGCGGTGAAGAACCACATGATCTCGCAGCGGCAGAGGGGGCACTGGTGCTTCCGGCGGAACCACCTCTCCAAGCACATCCCGTGAAGAACATGCGAGCACGTCAGCCTCACCGCCTCCTCCCCCTCCCCGAACTCCTCCAGGCATATGGCACAACAACTCTCCTCGTTGATATCGCCATCCTCGCCGTACCTTATCTTCCTCACACCCTTCTCCGTGAAGGCCAGCTGCCCACCAGGAGCCACCTCGATGGCCGCCGCCTCCACCGGCATGTACACGGTCATCTCGTAGTAGAGCCGGATGTCTCCTCCCACTGCGGATCCCGCAATTCGGAGCACCTGCTCTGCGGTCTTCTCGAAGTACTTGTAGCGCTCGGACGCGGAGGGGTACATGTTCTGGCATGCGCGGAGAGGGTGCACGATCTGGTCGAGGTTGGCGGCGGGGCGGGAGAAGGTCATGAGCTTCTTGGTGACGAGGCGCGCGCGAGCACGGAGCCGTATCGCTTCTGTGGCTTCTCCGGAGCGGACGAGCAGAACCGGGATCTCGAACTTGCACATGTCGAGGACGAGCAGCGGAGGCCTGGACGTCGGGGGAAGAAGCCCCAGAGGGTTCCATCGGACGGTGAAGGATGCTCTCATGGCTTCGATTGGAGATGGATACGTGATCAAGAACGGTTTGGGTTGATTATATATATAGTTTACTAACTGCTATCCCTTTTAGTTTAGGTGTGGGAGTCCGGATAGGATTAGGACTTTGAGCAGTCTGGAATCCGATTTTTTGGGAACTACAGAGAGCAGATCCTCCACCGGGAATATAGCAACTGTCATGGACGTGGTCTCTCTTGGCAAATCCTTGTGAAAATCCAACCTTTACGATATGTGAAAATTTGAATTCGGATCCTCTCACGTAAAGAGGCGTTGGTAATTATTATTATTATTTGCAATGTCAATTCCAAAATCCAACTGTATGGATAGAATCTTTATATTAATATCCTGCGTATTCTTCAAATTTTGCTCAAATATGAGGTTCTATTATCTTGATGATTAAAGATCAGATTCTTTTTTAAATGAAATTTAAACTGCTTAGGTGTTGACCGAAGTTTTGACCATTGAGATAAAACAGCAAAATAACCTCATAATTGCATGAAATTCGGAAGATACGTAAATCATTAATCTATAAAGTCGGATTTTGTAATTAAGATTGTAATAATAAAGATTCACAATTGTTTTGCTCACGTATCAGATTTTGTCGAAAGTAATATATGTAACTCTTTTAAATCTCATAAACATTAACTTTCTCTGATAATTAAGATAAAGTAGTTACAAGTATCCGATTTTGACAATATCAGATAGGTGAGTAGAACAATATTCATAACACGAATATGCAAGGTTTGATTTTTCATAAGGATTTCTCAGGAAAAAAAATAAGGCTACAATAGGCCTGGCTGTAAGTATTCCTATAACAAATATAGTAGAAATTTTTTCACTTACTCTTCTAGGGCACTTGATTATTAACTCATATGGGATGGTCACATAAGTGAACAAACCAATACATACAGGGTAATATATAAATGGGCTTTTTACCTCAGGAATCTATAAACTTTGTAAATTATCTTCTCGACTTTTGAAATATCGATATTCCTCCCATGATCCCGTAAACTTGCTCCGCATTATCCCACATACCCTGTCGTTACTTTCACTTTTACTTGAGTCAATAACATAGGTTAAGCTCGCCATAGATGCATTGGACAGTGGATCTTCTACCTCCTCATATTCTTCTTCCTCTTCATCTTCTTCTTCCTCCATTCATCTTCTTCTCCCTCCTCTCTTTATTTTCTCTCTCTTCACCACATCTCCATTCGTCCACCAAATTATAATTTTTTTCTATTTTCGTGGATAAACAATGTCTTCCGACCACGAAAATAATTTTTAATTTTTTTGGATGAATTCTTGAATCTATTAATCAAATATTTATTGTTGTTAAATAAATATATTATAAGAGAGGGGGAGGAGGTAGTGGAGGGGAATGAGGCGGATGAACAGGATAGGGGGAGGGGGTAGCATGGGGGGAGATGGAGGTTCTGGGCGGAGGCGAAAGGGATGAAGGAGGGTTCGGGTGGAGTTCAGTAGGAGGAGAGGTCAGGGAGGAGGTCGAAGGAGAGGCCTAAGCGGGCGGAGGCGAAGGGGATGAGGGAGGATCTGGGCAGAGGTCGGGAGGAGGGGGAGGGGAGGTCAGGGAGGAGGTCAGAGTGGAGGACTGGGCGGGCAGAGGCAGAAGGGGGGGGGGGGATCTGGGCGGATGTCGGATGAGGAGGTGGCTGGAGTCACGACAGACGGAGGGGAGGAGGCGGAGGACCTTGGAGATGCTTGCACTGCTCGCGTTGTTCAGATCGCAAGGTCGATTTGGCAGACCTTGGAGCTGACTCGGTCGGCGAGGGAGGTGGTGGATTACATGGAGTAGAGGAGGTGGTTGGATTCACAACGGAGGAGGAGAGGAGGTAGGAGGATGAGCGGTGGATGGAGAGGAGGTGGTGATCGAGATTGAAATGGGGGAGGCAGATGGGAGGAAGGGATGTCGTCGAGGAGGCAGGGGGAGGAGGGATGACATTCTTTGTAATTTTGATAAATAAATGGATATCATTGAAAATAAAATACGGAATCCATATTTGACAGCAAAATGGATGGGAGTTAACAACGTGGTCTATACGATAATAATTAGCAAGTTTACAGAGTAGAGAGAGGAATATAGATATTTTAAAGATCGAAAAGTCATTTACAAACTTTACAGGATTTCTCGAGTAAAATCCCTATATAAATATAAGTAAAGAACTTATAGATGTTTCCATTGTGAATATGTTTGATTATATTCTCTTGATACCTATGATAGGTAATTATCTAGATGGTGAACGAAGTAAAAAGGTATCCAATGAAGCTCTTTCCATTTTCATCTACTTTCTTTTTTGTTCCCAAATTTTATATTAAGCTAAATCAAACGTAAATGGCATACAATTAACCATATCATTGGTATATTTAATAAAATTAAAATCGAGCATTTACGGGTTCTTTAGGTTTGTTATTAAAAATAGTGAGAAAATATTAGCCACGACACGTGCGTATACACGTACACTTATAAGGAACAGATCATTTGTTGTTACAACAAGTGATATAATGTAGGGGTATCGCTTGATGAGGATTGGATGACAATCACCAGTGCTCGGTTATGTTGGCATGCATCTCGATCTTCATTGAGTGGCTCTCCTATATTGCAACACATGTTGTAACAACAGAAGATCAACCCCCATGGCGCCCCCTTTCTGCTTTAGGGAAAGAAGGAACGATGCCCATATTTAAGACCTTATTATGATCTAGGCAAATATCTAATCAGTCCCTAGACATTTCCAAATTACAAAAAAGCCCCCTGCTAGAGTCCAACACGTGTTGCACACGTTATATTTGGGTAAATCACTTAAACTCTCTCGAAGAAATGTGTATTTGCAAAACAATCCTAAACTGCAAGCTTAAGTGATCTGTACATGGCTATTGTGTGCAAGTTGCATATATTCCCTTGCTTTATTTCTATGTTATACGCAGATCTGGATTTTTACAGAAATTACAATACACTCCTCCATTTATAGATTTAATATTCTACCTTGATTTGCATAAAATAAATATCATTCTTGCTCAATAAATTCTGTAAAATTTTAGTGTTATATTCTGCTTAGTTGTTCTGTTTGTAGTAATATTCTCATTGCATATTTTTTACATTTGCTATTATTAAAAAATCAAAAACTTCACAATTTTTACCGTTTGAAATTAGAAAATTCATAAAAAATGAATATTGCATCAAAACATTAGAATAGCTTTATTTTTATGTGTTTTATTTTCTATGCAAATTTCGTGCATTAATCATTTTTAAAACCAAAAAGTTGTAAAATATTAAAAATCTTAAAAAACACAGAACATTACATAAAAATCGAAAAATAGTGATTCCACTTCCTCTCTGTAGATATTTTTTAGGAAAAATAAATTCAGTAATTTTTGATTTCGTTTGATATTTTTAAATTGCAAAATAGTCATGTATGTTTACTATTTGCTTTATTCCCTATTTTTATTCATTTAGAAAATTCTAAAAATCTTTGGAAAAATTACAAAAATAGTAGAAAAATCATTAAAACATAAAAATATTTTTATTTAATTTTTCTAGTCATTTTTATCATATTTGAAAAATCCATAAAGTTGTATTCCTTTTGTGTATAAATTTTCTTTATAAATTAATCATTTTGAAAATTAAAGATTTGCAAATTAAAAACCAATAAAAATTAAAAATCATAAATATAAAAATATAAAAAAATAAAATAAAAAAATAAAAAACCATAAAATTTTTAAAAAGACAAAAATCTCACAAAAACCAAGATAGTTGGCATTTGAACTTCCTTTCTCTTATAATTGGTTTTTTAATTATTAGATAACCCTCGGGATTTATAGCCTCCCTGAGTTCGATTCTGTTGTAATACAAGTTAATTAAATAACAATTTTCTCTTGCTACATTTTTCTGTAATTATTGGCTTGAGAACTAAATAAATTTTTGTTGTGGGATTCTTTGGGTATGATGACACTTGTACATTTATTTACTAAAAATAAAAAACCTACCGATTGTTCATATTTCATCTAATTAAAACATGAGAAAAGCACTTTAATAGACGACTCCACATTAAACATCCTTCCAAATTCCGTGTTTGATCAACTCAAGCTCAGACAACTCAAAAAGATGAGGGTGATCGTTCAATTGCTAGATCAATATACCAAAAGACGTGAGGAATTGTTTCTATCATCGAAAACTTCCGAGGTGACAAACATAAAGTGGACTTTATTGTCCTTGACATTAAGCACGACAGAGAATTGTCTGAGTCTCCTATCATTCTAGGAAAGACGCTCTTAGCCTTTGCCAATGCAATTATCGATTGTGAGACTCAGGACATATAATTCCCGATCTCAGTCAACCATTCCATGGAGGCTCCTCCTAGTCCTCTTCCCCTCCCCGTGACTGGGGGAGGAAGAATTGAGGTCGATCATTGAGGCGATCCCCAAGTATTGACCCACAACATTGACTGTTGTGTTACGATGAGCTAGGCATCGTTGAGCATCGAGGACAACTGCCCTCGATGTGCAATGACTGGAGCTTCACAAGAATCTCAGCCCAAGCCATAACATCCACCTTCTTCTTCTTCAATCCTCCATGTATTTCTTCATCCTTTTTATTTATGTTTTCCTCCAATTTATTCGCAGCAATCATACCATTTCAAATCTAATCATTCCATCAACACCGCCTCATAACCTTCATCTTTGCCAACCCTTCCGATCATAGCTTCCCTTCTCCAGAACCCTGTTTACCTCCTCCCCATTTCCTCTCTGGTCTTCCAAAGATGAACATTGGTCCTCCACCTCTCCACCCAAATTGGACCCCACTTCATTCATCACACATCCAGAAATCGTGCTTTAGTTATGCTCTAACCTCTTGCAGGTCCAGGTCCTTCAATGGCTAGAAGCATCGACCAATCTCCATTCTCAAGCAGGAGCTCCGGGGGAGCTACACTGCCCCATCGATCTGCTCAACTTCGCTGACTCCTTGGCTGACCATCACCTTCGCGAAACCTCCACGAAGGCATTGAGATCTTTAGTTTATTATCTAGAGGATGGAGGAGGAGGGAACCCCTAGCCATAGCCCAAAAAAGTCTGTCGTAGGAGGCTGAGTTGTAGAGGACTGAAGAGCTACATGCACCTTCCGATCTTAAGATCAGACGACTCAGATGATCTCCAAGTCAACACCTCGACCCTACAGCCTAGATGGATCAAGCCACCTCCCAAAGCTCTGAGTCTCTCCCTCATGGCCTCCCAAACCTGCTGCCCCCTGAGCTTGGCTCGTGCACATGCATAACGCATGCGGGATGAGCAATTTGCAGTTGTGCCCTCAGATCTTTCAAGTTTTGCAGATAGGTCCCTCCCAAGCGCGCATGCCTCAGACGCTGTGCTTGGGAAAATTCCATTGGGGCCCAACCGACCTTTTGATATTACTAATATGGCCCTGTGAAGGACCTAATTGCATTATTTTTCCCTTTTATTTTCATATTCTTATTACATTTATGACCTTACATCATTTTCTTCATAACTTGAGCATTTGAGCCCCAAATTAGATGATTTCAATTTCACTAGATTGCACATTTTATTTTCTTCATGATGGCATATTTTATTCATTGATTTGGTATTTATTTTAAGATAATAAATTTTGGATATTATATGTATCATTTGTTCCTCATTCTAACACCACTCTTAGATTTTTGATGTATTTTTTGTGCTTCAATTGATAATGAAACTAGGTATCTTTTTATTGCTCAATAATTGAATTCTTTTTAGGGAATATTTGTATATGCATCATCATATCATTTATCATCATTTTATTTTTCTAAAAAAATCAAACAAAAAATTACATATTGTTCATCATTCTTTGCATCAAATTTGCTTGCATTTTGTATTTCATTTTTGTATAGAAATAAATAAAAAATGATTCCGTTTCTTTATGTTTAATAATCTTGCATAATTGCTTCGCACCCTATTCATTGCATGCATATGTCTTGCATGATTTGTTTCATTCTGTTTATGCATATTATCTGTGCATTTTGTGATATATGCATTGTGTTTACATGAAGACCTACATCAATGAATTTATTTACTTAAAATTTAATCTTTAATTTCTAATAAATAGATGAGGAGGCTCTTGTCCCTGTGTTCGTCCTTAGTAGACTTACCAAGTTAAATTCTCCACATATTCAAGTGTGTAGTTCTGCATGGATCATTTTCTGCCTTCATATATTACAATGTATCATTCTTAAGTGTGTAGAAATCGACTCATCTGATGGCGCTATTTTCGGGAAAATTGGTTCATCAATTTATGATGAAGCGAAAATATGTCTCTTTAATAATCGATAATTATAGTATAGGAGACAATTTTCAATTCAACAAAGACCATAATCATTAAATAATGTGGACTATTTTTACTTGGTAAGTATACCAAGGACGAACACATGGAATGATGATTTTTAGTTGTGATATTTTAAATTAAATTAAATAATTAATTAATCACAATGTTAATTTCTATGTCAAAAAATAATAAAAAGAATGTGATGATGAAAATGCAAGGAAAAATAAACAACAATGAAGCTCGAGATATGTGATAATTCAATCCTCAATTAAATAATCAAATAGTCCTCAAAACAAAATTCACATCTCAAAAGGAGAAAATTCAAGAAAGATATTCAAATTAATCCCAAGCTACATGCAAAAAGGTTAATAGATCAATTCATACTCCTGCGGAATAGATCATTGATAACTTCTAAGAAAAATATTTCTCCCTAAAATTCCTTTGATTTAATCCTCAAAGAATGAACAATAATATTGATGGAATAAATCTAATAAATCTCCTCAATTTATCCCATGCAATAAGATCAAATTCCTCACAATAATATTTTCAAATAATCATGAAATGACTAATTACATTAAAATTTACTCAAATAAACTACCAGGAAATACATTAATTCATCCTCGATCTTGTCCCATGCAGAGATTAATTCCTTGTTTAGAAAGATCAGTTATCGATGGAGAATTAACCAATTAAACCCACGATAAAATCCTAGCAGTTTAAATCATTAATTTTCTAAAAAATCATCACATTTATACCGATAATCAACCTGCAATGATCAGATTGAACCACAAATAATAAACATTATAACAAGCTTCAAATCAATTCACAATAAAATGATGGAATAGTGAACATGCTTCAAAACAACATATTGTGCGCTAAAAATTGAGTTAGTATGAGAAAGTTATGCCTGAATGAAATTCCATGGACTAAATTACAATAAAACTAAGTTTTTCTCCTCAATCAAGTCCCCGAAGGACTTATTTGTAATTAAGCAAAACTATCGGGCTTCTTTTAAATTTACCCAAGCGAGCATGTGAGTAACACGTGAGCTGGGCGGCAGGGGCCTTTTCGCCATATGTTGAACCAATAGGGACCTCCCCGTAATTTTTCCACAACACATGTGTGGCGTGCGTGGTGAGGGAGGGTCAGTGAGCGGAGCAGAGGCCTAGAGCTCCCGAAGCACCATGTGTAAGATGCAAGTGCTTCGGGATCCCAGAGCTGAGGTTCGACTGGCTATGACGGTTCAGGAGGCTTGGGTAGAGCCTCGATGGACTCGAGCCTTGAGGCATGGGTTGAGGCTCGAGTAGGGGGATGTCGTGATGGGGCAACCGTTGGGTCCCCCTATCAAATGATTGGCGGTTGTCGACACGAGCGACGGTCGATGTCGGGCGAAGGAGCCGTGATAGTGGGGCAGAGCTCGATGGAAGGCGGGGTATAGGAGAGGACAAGAACTAGAGGAGCGATGAAGAGGAGGCGTGAGGTCCTGTGTCGGACGTCGGTGAGGCATGCAAACGGCGGAGGGCGATGATGTTCAAGGAGCGAGGTAATGTGACAGGAGGCGATGGAACAAAATCAGAGGGCGAGGTGATGGGGTGGTCCAGGTGGTGCGACGGAGGTGCATGAGGGCGTGCGGAAAGGAGAAGAAGGAGCTGGTGAACAGAGAGGGGCAGCTCTGGATTAATGAAGGTGATCGATTTGGGCGAAAGAAAAAGAGAAATGAGGGGAAGAAAAGAAAATGGGTTCGTCTGTAAAAGGTGGATGAGCAAGAGCTCTAGGAGATCACCTTAGCCGTGGGGCGGAGCCACATCAAAGCTCGACTGTTGTCGAGGAAGGAGCAACTATCAGAGGGACATGTAGGGATGTCAATGGGTCAAGTTTGATGCAGATATTAATTTTTCCAAACCCATACCAGTTTATAATATCACTGCCCATCCCTGCCCATTTATTAAACAGGAAATTTCTATCGGGTACCCATATACCCGTTAGATACCCGTGTACCCAATGGGTACTCATATCTTTGACATGATAAATCTTAAGTCGTTTATAAATGTATACAAGATTTTCACAGATAGATGAAATAGAGTGAGATCGTGTAATATGGATTCAAAAAAATGTGCAATATAAAGAGAATATTAAATGTTTATATATGTTAAATGTTTAACTCTTTTGTGTTGATAGTTTTTATTTATTAAAGATACAAAAAGTTAGTTAAATAAGAAAAAATGGATGGAGAGGATAAAATTGAGTTGTATATTTATACATGTAGATCGATAATATTAGATATGAAATGGATTTGGGTCTAATTTGATTAAAATGCAACACACACATCTATCTTTATATATATTTTTTATTCGAGTTTGGAGCGGGTTCGGGTTCAGGTACCAACAAGGCAATCCCAAACCCATACCCATACCCACACCCGCATGAGTAGTCAATTCAAAACCCAAACACGTCCAAAAGT
This sequence comes from Ottelia alismoides, assembly GCA_037367405.1. Classification (NCBI taxonomy): domain Eukaryota; kingdom Viridiplantae; phylum Streptophyta; class Magnoliopsida; order Alismatales; family Hydrocharitaceae; genus Ottelia; species Ottelia alismoides. Next base: position 2,041,396 of record JAZKJV010000022.1, read on the forward strand.
AAATGGGACGGGTTTTGGATCCTTAAATGGGACGGGTTCAGGTCGGGTACCCAATAGGTAGACCCAGATTGACATCCCTTGGGACAGGGTTCCTCTGGATCACACCCAAAGGTGTCGTTTCCTAAAAGCTTTGGCTAGTATCACCAGCCAAGGTTTTGGGCTCCTTTCTCCTTCTCTCCTGCTTTTTCAAGGAACAAAGATTGGTGGATGCCGAGGAAAGGAGGCGATGATGAGTTTTTCTAGGAGAGACAAAGATGGACATTACGCAGAGGTGGAGTGGTATTGTTGGAGGTTACATGGCCGACGAGTGTAATGTTCGGAGGGAGGGGATGCAATGGTGGTGGCACTATGCGAGGAGGATGATGGTCAAGAGGTAGGGGAGGTGAGGGGCGTGGCACGTGTCGCACACATGTGCACGGAGAGGAAGGTGGCACGTACATGGCACGTGCAGGCGGATGAGAGAGAGGCAGGTGAGGACGGGTCACGTGTAGATCACGTGACCTGGAGAGAGAGGAAGGAGGAGGGGGACACGTGCTCTGCATGTGACCAGGGAAGGGAGAGAGAGAAAGAGAGAGAGTGAGAGAGAGGAAAGATAAATGAAGATAACTAAAAAGAAAAGAGCAAAAAGAGGGAAGAAAAGAAAGAGAGAGAAAAATAAAATAAAATTAAAAGGTAAAATAACAAATAAATTAGAAAAATAGAAAAATAAAGTAAAAGTAAAATTAAATAAAGATAAAAATAAATAATAGAGAAATAAAATAATTAAAATTAAAAGAAAGTTTGAACTGAAATAGTAAATGAAGTTAAATCAAATAGTGGTCAACACAAAAGTTGTTCGTCTCGTTAAGATCTACAACTTTAATGAAGGGCCCAAAATCAAAAGAGGCCAACTATGCAAAAAGTATTTTTGGAGGTACCATATGAATAATAAGATGCCGTATTTTTGCATTTCGTGGATTTCTGTATTTTAACTTGGTTTTAATTAGTGGAATAATTTATACACAATATATACATAATTAATATACTTTTTAAGGTTTTTTTATAGGATAGAAAATTGTAAAATAAAGTCGGCAAAGATAAAATATGCACAAAATATATAATGCCTGATATTTTCGATTTCTTTTAATTTTGCTCCTTTTATGGATTTTAATTCTTAATGCCAAGTTAGTAGATTACTCAAAGAATAAACATGGAAAGATATATGTTAAAAATAATGTTTTTTTACATAAAATAATAAACTCAATCAGGGCCAAAAATAAGGGTTATTTATTTACATATTTAAACCCTAAGTTTAGCACAATTAGAATGTTAATAAATTAATTTTAAGGGGTTTAATTAGTGAATTATTAAGGAGATTTTGCTAAGATGTTCATATAAAGTAGATGAATCATGGATTCGTCACTGAGTAGTATAGATAGTAACTTAAGATCTTTTGCAGAATAATCTAGAGCATAAACCAATCAATAAATCAAGCACACCATGCATGATGTCAATGTGGAAGCCCGATCGAGTAAAATCCTCAACATGAGCCACCTTAATCAAACCAACCAAGTGCTTCAGTATAAGCCTGAGATATTTTCGTGGTCATCTCAATAGTTTAGAAAGCTTCTTACTTCACAATCAGTTTTAGCATGATGAATACGAGATTCATCATACCCCTATACTTAAACCATGCTCGTTCCCGAGCATCAATGAATGAATGACTTAGTTGGACGCATCCCTGACTATGCATGTGAATTTTCATGGCTTGATTTATCGTAGACCCTTAATTTGGGTGATCCTAAAATTCTGGGTTCAACCATGCTTAATCAAAAGGAATCCAACTTTTCTAATTATCAGACTCTCTTTTTGTACATATAATCTAAGGATACGACTTTTAGTGTACTGCATGATGAATCTCCATTTCATCACCTTTATTCTATCATTTTGGCCTCAAAAACCCCAGCAAATGCATGTAAACAACAATAATTTGTACATAATAGCATTCATTATTCATTGTATTAATTGTACATTAAATAAAGTTTTTTATGCCAAAATTATAGAATAAAGAGAGAAAAGAAAAAGGAATAAAATATTGTAAATATTTTATGACCCTAACCCCGAGACCAAGGCCAGCATGGTATTGGTCGACAAGGAATAAAGTAGGGAGAGATAAGGGCCAATTATACAATAAATATCTCATTTATTCATTCATCCATTTATGCATTTTTGACACCTATTTTGTACATAACTATTTATTCCTCAAATAAAGAAACTTTGTTCATGAAAGTTGTAGATAATAATGTAAATAAAAATACAAAATTGAGTTTGTGTAAAAATAACACTCAGTGTACATTTTATACACAGAATAAAAAGCCAAAATCTCAACTTCACAGACCCATATCTTGCAAATAAAAACTCCAAATCACCCAAACTCACCTCTAATTGTATATAGCATCTCATAAACTATTTTATAAAATTTATCTCATAATTTTTGGAGTCCATCTGTGAAAGTTAGGTTTTTGGCCCTCCTTGTATATAGACCTGATTAAAATATTCATTTTATTCAATCTTTAGCATTTCTATAAATTTGCATTTTTATAATCTTGTAAATAAGGTAGATAATACATGTACATATGGAAATTTGAATAAAACCAAAAAAAAAGGAATTTGTAAAAATAAAATAAGTCTATGAATCTATAGACAAAATACCTATACTACCTGTGTGTGCATAAATAAAAGGAAAAGCATTCTTTTATTCTTTATTCTTTTATATTTTTATAATAATGTATATATTATATGTGTCTTATTAAAAATACAAATCCTTAATAAAAACACATAAAATTATTTAAATAAATACAATGTGTATAAAATACAGGTAAAGTACCTATATAGATACTTACAAATACATAGACCTATTTATTTAAAAATACAAATAAACGTATAAAAATCAAACAAAAATACCTTTATACTCACAAAAATAAGTTATAAATTTATAAAATAAGCCAAGAAAATAATAAAAGAAAATAAATAAAATAAAAATAAAATACACAAGAATACATGTAAATACATACATATACACATTATTTTAATAAAACCACAATAAAACACCTCGAAAAATTCAATAAAAATCAGGAATAAATACTACATGAAATAATACACATTTTTTATTTTATAAGCAAAAATGAATAAAATCATTTCGAATGTCAAATAAATCAATCTTCCTTCAACCTTGCTATTTTGTCTTGTAGCGGCTGAGGTGGACCAATGGGCGCGTCGCGCCTGTTGACCGCAGGTCAACTGGACCTCCAGGCGTCTGACTTCACGCGACCTGTCTTTTCCCCGATTTCCGCCATTTTTCCCGCCTGGCTCAGTGAACCATCGCACTCGCTTCCTTCACAAGACTTGTCCTCTGATCATCCATGATGACCGCCAAGATCATAGATCAATCTGATACTCATTGGTTTAATCAATAAACGCCGGTCATTGGGGGTCCCTCGGAATGTCTATAAATAAAAACCTCCAACTTCCCGGCCAAAGTTGGCCATTTTCACTCCACCAAAAAGCCTCGTTCTTGCTCCTGGTGTGTTCCTCGTGACAGGAGGAGTCGCCCAGCACCTTGACTTGGCCGGAGGACGGAGAAGTTTTGTCGCGGTGGTGCTCCGGCGACCACCCTGCTCCCTGGCGGCCCCCAGGTATAAGAGCTGTTCTTTCTTGCTTAAATAGTTAGGTTTTAGTGTTAGCTTTTAATTCCAGTCGTTAGGTTAGCATTTAGATGTTTGGCTTAGGCCAAATTCCGAACTTCGAAGTTCGCCGGAGCTGAGCTCCGGCGACTTCCCCACTGTGATCCCATCTGTCTTCGACCGCCTAAATCGCCTCATCTCCATCCCCTTCGAGTTCTCCATCAAATGCACACACTTGTTCAACCCAGGACCCCAGGTCTTGGCGAATCGGAGCTCCTCCTCCACCCTTCGCCGGAGCTTCGTCGCCCACCACCATCCGCTTGCTCATAGCTTCAAACCCCTGGTCGAGGAAGACGCCCTCGAGCCACTCTTTCTTCCTGTGCAGGTTAGGTGCGAAATAGAGCACCTGGAGTCGATTTACAAGTCGGCGGAGTTACCTGGAGCCGCAACCCTACTTCGAGCTCGTTGCAGCGCTCCGGTGTACCTCTGGCCGATCCGAGACCTCCAGACGTTAGAGGATACCTCCAGGAAGCTTCTTGGACCTTCAGGAGCGAAGAAGACCGGCGGGAGAGCGAGATCCGAGCGGAGGAAGCTCGCCTCGGCGAGGCTTCTTCCCTGTTCTTCCTCGCAGCTCCTCCGCCGTTGGATGAAGACGAAGGCCCAGATTGAAGACCAGCCGTCCGATGGAGCACCGCCTCGACCGTCGGATCATCTCGGATGATCTAATCCTAGCGCTCCATCGACGAACCGTCATCGGCGTACGTGGAGGCGCCACGTGTCAAATGAACGAAGATCAGCCGTCCATCAGCGCGCCTTTTGGGGGTAATTTTCACATTCGACCCCTGCCTTTTTGTATTTTATTTTTAGTCCTGTAAATAAAATATAACGTTGTAAATAATGTGGATATTTTGCTTATGACCCCCTGTAGTTTTTGCATATTACACTTGGGTCCAGTCCACGTCACCTCACGTGTTGTCCCACGTGAGGTGGTAAAATTGCACAAGTCCCCCTGTATGTTTGTAAATTTGAATTTAGTCCAGTAAATAAAATATTCAGTATATTATTTTTATGAAAAATTGCAACCAGGACCCTGAACTTTCTGATATTGCATTTTGGTCCCTGTGAGTGCGGATCACGTGCAGTCCCACGTGGTGGTTAAATTGCAAGGGGGCCCTGGCGGGTTTCTTTATTTGTTCTTAGTCCCTAAAATCACAGAACACGTTTTAACTTTCTGGTATTTTTGCACTTGTGCCCCTGGATGTTATTTTAATTGCAAAAATGCCCCTGCCAGGCTTAATTACTTTTTGTGTCTTTATCTATTTATGAAAAATACCTATTAGGCTTCTAAAAATCCACAAAAATTAGGATAGGTGCTCTATGCCCTGCTTGTTCACGCCCATATTTTAGTTTGCATTTTTTGCATTTTTCCTAATTATTAAAAATGAAAAAGAAGCCACTTTTGTACTGTGTAAATTAGAAAATACAAAAAAAATTAGAAAATGTTTTTGAAAAATTCCAAAAAAATTATATATGCTACATTTATATATATATTGAGTCCAGAAAATGAAAAACCCTAAAAATATGAAAAAGAAAATTAAAAAAATCATAAAACCCCAAAAGCAACATAAAAATTAGAAAAACTCTTTAAAAACCCTAAAAATACATTTCTCTCTTTTATAATTATCTATATATTATTATTAATATGTGAAAATTAATTTGGGCAATTTTGGGTATTATTTGATATTTTTAAAACCCAAATTATATACGGCTATTTATTTAGTCCTGTATTGTGGACATTGTTGAATTGAAAAATACATAAAAATTAGAAATATAAAAAAAAAATAATAAAAAAGGGGTTAAAAATATAAGTCTATATATATATTAAGTTTTTATGTTTATATATATATATACTATATTACTTCTCTCTCTCTTCTTATATATATATATATCTCTTTATATATATATAGTATATAGATTTATATAATTAATAATATAAAAAGAAAAGAAAATAAAAAAAGAAAGTATAAAATATAAAATCAAAATAAAAATTATAAAAAACAAAAATATAAAAAAAAAATTTACAAAAACCCAAAACCCACATAAAAACAAGCTTCACACATGGATGACTTGGTGATACATCTAGGCTACGCATTTTGTATTGCTCTCTGTGGTTCGACCTCTACATGCTTGTCACTATACATTTTGTTGTAGAGTAATAAAAATTAATTCACATTTATTTTTGGACTTAATTGATACATTCTTGCTTTGTGGGTTAATTGTTGATTGATTTGAGGATTATTGAGCGGTCACCGCATCGACTGTTGATCCGCCTTGTGGATTAACACGACCCTTGATAAATCCCTGTCATCAAATGGCGCCGTTGCCGGGGAGCAATGAGCATAGCCTACGTTATTTTTGTCATTCTTATGTGCATTTTTGATTCATAATTGATGATATTTTGTGAGCAGCTATTTTATTGCCATTACTCACCATGCTTCATTCCTTTATTTATTGTGATTAATTTATCTGCTCTATGATTAATTGATTAAGCTATTCTAATACATTCTTTTTGTGACTTTGATGCAAGGGACCGCCACGCAAGGATGGCTTCTTAGGAGGCCAATGCAGCCAAGCTTGGAGGAGGATGGTCTTCCCTTCGCATGACCATCAGGAGAGAGTATCAAGGGAGCAAGGAGATGTGGATTAGATAGGCTTAGAACACTTAGGATCATTTTTGTAATTCATGGTGAGAGAGAGACAATTTTGGCATGTAATAATTAACAGGACTCTACTCTTCACAATGAGGTCCAGTGCCCGGGTGTCTGTTCACCTGGGGGCCTCATCGTTGTTTTCCGTGATTTCTACCGCCTTCTTTCCTTTGTTTTCCGCTGTTTTGTGCTTTTCGCCTTTATTTTATTTTGTTTTGTGTGCTTGGAGCCCCTAGATATAGGTTGCTTGACTCGGTAGCTAGGTCCAAACATTAATAAGAATGCATGTTCCTATAGTCCACTTCGTATGGATCTAGTCAAACTTAAACAAGCTACGTCATTTATCTCTTAACCCACGTGCCGTGTGCAAGCCCCATCAAGCGCTACTCCTAAACTCGAGTGTGTCGAGAAGAGGAGGGGTGAGCCAAGACCGGACCCTTAGGTTAAAGATGAATGACCAAGCTTATGGTTCTTCACGTTAATAGCAGCTAATGTTTAGGGCGATTTTGACGAATGCACACCGCCATGTAGATAGGTTTAAAAATTCTGTTTTGCATACCACATGGAGAGAGCTGGGATGCACTGTAAGTCTTCTAACTCAGCATGCATCATTCGGTTCAATGATGAGATTTCCATCATAGAACCACTTGCACGGCTTTTCCGCTATCTCCCTCTGATTTTGAGCACCTAGGACTTAAACAAAAATCTACCAAAACGTTAGGCGCTGGTATGAAACAGATCCAAAAAAAGTGAAAACCCAAAAAAATTAAAACTAGGGGACTGCTAAATAAACTTTGACCTTAATTAAAATCCGTAATGGACTATCATTGTACCGGGTTCATAAAGCCCTCATTGTTTTCAGGTACCTTGGAGGGGGACCAAAACCCTACTCCCTTGAGCGAGTGCGACCCCCTAAGGATTAGAGCCAAAAGCCCAGTCTGCAACTGCCTTGTGTATCGCCTGGATTTCCGAAGTAATGGCGCTTCTATCGTACGTAGGCGAGTAGGACTTGGTCACCAATGGTGACTCTCTGTTGTGAGAGCATCGACCCTGTCCGAAGTATTGAGCATAGGCCACGCCTTCACGGGGGTGTCTGTCTCATCGTCCTGCGTCCGAGTAGGTTCTTGCACGCTCACGGGTGATTCCGTTGCGAGCGAGAACCGAAGTATTGGTTTCGCCTATCGGCTTCCTCTCTCTTTTCTTTGGCTGAGTAGGGATCCAGGAAGGGTTACAAGGACTCCAAAAAGTACAGACTACAGGTTACACAGGAGGAGGACAAGTACGGGATACCCTTCCGGCAGTACTCTCTCTCCTATAGGGTAGCGTACTAAGGACTTGTTATAAGAAATGCCTGAAAAATCACAACTCTAAAAATGAAAAGATAACAATTAGCCGAGCTTTCACGGCTTCACATGGCGTGAGTTGGTGAACCCGATTTTGTCTTGTGTTTGTATAGATCTAGATTAAGGTTCAAAGATCAAAGTCCTGCGCCTTTGCGCCAATTCTGTTATGTCTTCCTTTGACCACCCCGCTCAACCGAGCCTTTCTACTGTTTTACACTCCTTTTTGTTCCTCGTTGACCATCGTATCATTCTTCCAAAATCCGATATTCTCTTGTGCTCCGTGAAGTTGATCCATGGATGGTTTCGTCGGGACCATGCCGACACCTACATCGATTCCATGGACTCACCTTCGCCAATAATTTCGAGGCGATTCTCGAGAACTGATCCGGACTTTGCGGATCGGACTCCAGACTCCTCGTTTTCTACCTTTCTCTTGGCCACCCAATAAACTGGGATCACTTTTGTCCCACTACCGCCGTTGTGAATGGGAGTCGATTACAGTCTACATCATTTTTCCATTCACAACACGCTGGGGTTGACTTGAACTCCAGCCTCATCACGACAGCTGAGTATTTATGGCAAGTGATCTGATTCGGACCGTCTCATTATGCAGATAGAAGACAGTGCGAGCCCTGGAGACTACTCCGGAGTTCATCTCTTCCGACTCAGACCCTGATATGGCTCCCGGAGGAAAGGGCAAGGGTCAGCAGCCACCCACACCAGAGGGACAGATGCCAGATCAGAACCAAGTTAATGCACAGTTGCTGGCATCCATCCAGGCAATACAGCAGCAGCTGACTGAGCAAGCCCTTACGCAGACGGCTTTTCAGGATATGTTGAATGATATGATGAACGATGATGACAGAGGCCGAGGCAGAGGAGGCAGAGGAGGAGGAGGTAGAGGAGGAGGAGGTAGAGGTGGAGGAGGTGGTGACGACCCCAATGATGATCCCGAATTCCCACCACAGCCGAAGCCAACACTCAAGGAAACATACAATCCGGGAGACAGCCAGATGACCGAGTGGATTCTCATCCCACCGGTACACGCTCACTTCGAGCTGAAACCCCAATTCATAGCCCTTCTCCCTGCATTCCATGGCAACACCAATGAAGAGCCATACATTCACCTGCAGCAATTCTCCCGCATTTGCCGCACCACCCACTATCCGAATGTCCCCCTGGACATTGTCAAGATGACGGCTTTCCCCTTCAGTCTACAGGATAAGGCCCTTTATTGGGTCAATCACATGGGAAAGGTCGTGACGACCTGGGAGGAGTTGAAGTCCGCCTTCCTGCACAAGTATTACCCTCTGGGTCGACTCAACCAGATGCGGGCCCGTATCAGTAATTTCTCCCAAGGACCCCATGAGTCGATACATGAAGCATGGGAGAGATTCACTGATCTGCAGGAGAAGTGTCCCCATCATGATATTCCGAAGACCAGCTTGGTTCAGCATTTCTTTGGGGGACTGAACATTGAAAGTCAAAGGCTCGTAGACGCAGCATGTGGGGGCTCCCATTTCAACAAGGATGAAGATGTTGTCTGGCAAATTTTCGAAGAAATGGCCGAGGGAGAGGCCGCACTCTCTTCATCCAAGGCGTACCAAAAGCAGCCCCAGATCCTCCAGAAACAAGTTCACATGGCTGCATCGAAAGAAGCAGAGAGAGATGAGAGCTCTAACCTCAGTATCATTGGGGGCCATCTCTCTAAGGTCGACATAATCGAGAAGCGATCACAGGACCTTGAGAAACTCGCTGTGATCGAGAAGAGGACCCAGAGTTTGGACAAGCTGGATCACATCACCAAGCAGCTAGAACTGCTGGTAGGTACCATCAATTCTGTTCAGTCGGCAGCACCGCTCGAAGCTCCAGCTGAGAGGAAAGACGAGCAACCACCGCTACACCAGCCTCAGCCAAGCCAGCAACCACCGACAGTTCAGCACGTGTACTACGTGCAGGCACCTGATCAGAGCCAGCCGCAACAGCAGATGGTTGTGTACCAACCAGAGTTTATCTCAGACACCGATTCAGTATTCCCGCCACCACCCCTGGTCCAGGAAGTTAATGGGGTTTGGACTAATGATGCACAGCCGACCCGTCCTCAGGGACAACTCCAGGGTCAGCCATTTGCCAACCGGCAGTACCACCAACCTCAGGGTGGTCGTTTTGGGCACCCCTCTCAGCAGCACCAACAGCCTCCTCAGTTCGCACACCAATGGAGGCAGAACTTTCCGTATCAGCAGCAGCCACAGTATCGCCAGCCACAGCCGTATCACCAATACGCGGCTGCTCAGCCTCAATCATACCAGCAGTATCCCTCTCCGTCCTACCAACAACTTCAACTTCCCGCTCCACCACAGCAACACCATCAGCAGCCTCCCCACCCATCTAACCAACAGCAGCGTGGTATGCACGCTGCATCTTCTGATGCGCCCCCAGCTAATCCCACCATGGAGTGTCTAGCCCAGCTTGTCCAAGGGCTAGCGGAGATGACCAAGCGGCTTGATGACCTGACCGCCACTCGCACTACCATTCCGGCGCAGGTCGAAGCCAACCCCAATAATTTCAAGAAGAAGGAGCAGGTAGAATGTGATGTCCAGTCCGCGTGTGATAATGATATTACTGCGTTTTCTAATGCTGTTACTCTCAGGAGCGGTAGGGCCTTGCCTCCGCCTGCTACCAGATGTGGGGTGAATAAAGAAACAGGTGGATCGTCATCTTCCGCATCAGCCGTACCAGCTCCAGGGGCGGGTGAGGAGGAAGAGGAAGGAGAAGCCAGTCCAGCCGTCGTGCATTGCCAAAAGCAATTCCAGCCAAAAATACAAAAAAATCCGCAAAAACAAAAACACCAAAAAGAAGCCTGTAGCAGAAGTGAAGCCGCGCCAGCCTTGGAGGAGCCGCCAGCAGCAGCCGATCCTGTGCCAGCCGATGGAGCCAATGCTACCCTTTTTGATCGCCCAGCAGCACCAGCAGAGTTAGATCCAGTTTGTACACCTTTTTGTAATCCGGATGTACAACATTCTGTGGGCGATAATCTTGATGTAAATAAGAACTCTAATTTTCCTGCCAGTAATGTGAATATTCCTTTTCCGCATGCAATACAAAAATCCAAAAAAATGGCAAAAAGAAAAACTGCATTGTCTGATCCAGGTGTTGTAGATATTTTGGATAAATTGACTGTTGAGATTCCCTTGTTGAAGGCCGTGGAATACATGCCAGCTGTGAAGAAAGGATTGAAAGAGGCATGTACTAACAGGCGTCGCTCAGCGCAAGACAACAGACGCCAAGAGGTAGAAAAACACGTTTTGTCCATGGCCACAGTTGCAGCTATCACCAACCTCCCCCAGAAAAAGCAAGACTCAGGAGCACCTCTGATCAGTTGTGTGATCTTCGATCAGGTCTTCGAGCGTACTCTTCTTGACAGCGGCTCTTCCATCAACCTTCTGCCCTCGTCAATAATGCAAGAATTCGTGCTGGGACCGCTCAAGCAGACACGAATGATCCTTCAGTTCGCTGACCGATCCGTTAAGCGGCCCCGCGGTTTGTTGGAAGATGTCATAGTTACCGTGCAGGATATGAAATTCCCAGCTGACTTCGTAGTCCTTGATATGGACTCCCCTGCACCACTGCTCCAGACTCCTATCATCCTCGGCAGACCATTTCTCCGTACTTCCGGCGCCGTGGTTGACTACGGGTCTGGAAAGATCACCTTCAGTTCGAAGACCCAGCGAATCACCATCAACATGAACAAGGAGCAGAACGCCACGAATGATGAGAGTCAAGCAGCATCAGAAGCAGACTGTGAGTTTATTGCAGAGATCAGAGATTCAGAGTTATCATTGGACGATCCATGGACCCGAGAAATCCTCACTCTCGAGGAGGACTTGGAAAGCACGGTCAGCATATGCTCCGATGATATGTGGGAGACAGATTCTCAGATACAAGTGCGTCTTCTTGAGCATTCACTCCAGACCGAACATAATCAGCTCACTGCAGAACCGTTCGGTACATCACTGGGATCTCAACAAGATGATGAGGATGGTACTAGTCTCAGAGTACATCCCACCACCAGCATGGTATCAGAAGTGACCGGTAAAGGGGACAGACTGAAACCAGAACTCAAGCCACTTCCTGCAGGCCTGAAGTATGCTTTCCTTACGGGTGAAGAACACATGCATCCAGTCATCATCAGCAGCAGGCTGAATCTGGATCAAGAATCTCGACTTCTCGAGATTTTAGAAAAGAACCGTAAGGCACTTGGTTGGAGCGTATCAGACCTCCGAGGGATGAATCCAGCTCTGTGCTCACACCATATCTATCTAGAAGACGATGCCAAGCCGTCCCGCGAATTCCAGAGAAGGCTAAACCCTAACCTTCGGGACGTGGTCATGAAGGAAATCACAAAGTGGTGTGATGCAGGCTTCATTTATCCCATCTCCGATTCAAAGTGGGTAAGCCCCCTGCATGTAGTTCCCAAGAAATCCGGGCTTACTGTGGTCACAAATGAAAAAGGAGAGGAGATTTCAACTCGGGTACCGACATCCTGGCGGGTGTGTGTTGACTACCGCCGCCTAAATGCAGCAACCAAGAAGGACCACTTCCCCTTGCCATTTATTGATCAAGTCTTGGAGAGATTAGCAGGCAAGGAGTTCTTCTGCTTCCTGGACGGGTACTCCGGGTACAACCAAGTGGCGATCGCCCCTGAAGATCAAGAGAAGACTACCTTCACTTGCCCGTTCGGCACCTACGCCTTCAAGAGGATGCCCTTTGGATTATGCAATGCACCCGCAACCTTCCAAAGATGCATGCTAGCAGTCTTCGCCGAAATGGTAGGCAGTTTTCTCGAGGTGTTCATGGATGATTTCTCCGTCTATGGTGACAGTTTCGATTCTTGCCTCGAGCACCTAGACAGAGTGCTTCAGAAATGCCGGGAAGTCAATTTAGTGCTCTCATGGGAAAAGAGCCACTTTATGGTCACAGAAGGCATTGTGTTGGGGCATGTCGTTTCCAAACGTGGCATGGAAGTCGACCCAGCCAAGGTGGATGTCATTTCAAACCTTCAGCCACCTCAGTCAGTAAAAAATGTGAGGTCATTCTTGGGGCATGTGGGATTCTACAGACGATTTATCAAGGACTTCAGCCGCATTGCCCGACCTCTGACAGAACTTTTGTGCAAGGAGACAGAGTTTATTGTTGATCAGACAGTTCTCCTTGCCTTCAATCAATTGAAGGAGCTTATCACTCAAGCTCCAATCTTGCAGCCTCCAGACTGGACTCTTCCCTTTGAAATAATGACCGATGCGTCAGATTTTGCAGTCGGAGCTGTTCTAGGGCAGAGGAAAGATAAGGCACCCTATGCCATTCACTATGCCAGCAGAACATTAGATGAAGCCCAAAGAAATTATACAGTAACAGAGAAAGAACTGCTGGCTGTGGTTTTCGCCTTAGAGAAGTTCAGATCCTATTTGCTGGGATCAAAGGTCACAATTTTCACGGACCACTCTGCTATTAGGTACCTACAGCAGAAGAAGGATGCCAAGCCCAGACTGATTCGTTGGATCCTTCTCCTCCAGGAATTCGATCTGGAAATTAAGGACAAACCTGGGGTTCAGAACGTGGTAGCAGATCATCTCTCCAGAATAGAGCAGCATGACTCTCCTTTGAGCAAAGCACCTATCACAGAGACCTTCCCTGACGAAGCTATCTTAGCCGTGGATGCTCTCCCTTGGTATGCTGACATTGTAAATTACCTCGCCTCTGGGGTAATACCTTCGGATTGGACGAAGAATCAGAAGAACAAATTCATGTCGACCATCCGCTTTTACCAGTGGGAAGATCCCCTTCTATTCAGGGAAGGAGCAGATTGTATTTGGCGCAGGTGCATTCCTCAGACAGAGCAAGCTAGTGTCCTCGAGCATTGTCATTCGCTCGAATCTGGTGGGCACCATTCTGGAGATCGTACGGCAGCAAAAGTATTGCAGTGTGGCCTCTGGTGGCCCACTTTATTTAAGGATGCAGCAGAATTTGTTAAAAGATGTCTTGATTGTCAGCGACTGAAAGGAACACTCACTGCCAAAGACTCAATGCCTCTGAAAATCATTCAGATAGCAGATGTTTTCGATGCATGGGGCATTGACTTCATGGGACCTTTCCCTAACAGTCAAGGTTTTGAGTACATCCTTCTTGCCGTAGATTACGTGAGTCGTTGGGTCGAAGCTATCCCCGCCCGAGCCGCCGACAGCAGAACAGTTTGCCAGTTTCTGAAGAAGAACATCATTTCGCGGTTTGGGATACCCAAGGTTCTCATATCCGACGGGGGTAGTCATTTCATCAACAAAGAGGTCAAGACGTTAACGAAGGAGTACGGCATCGATCACCGCGTCGCATCTCCTTATCATCCGCAGACCAATGGCATGGCGGAGTTATCCAATAGAGAAATCAAGACCATATTGCAGAAACTTGTTAGGCCAAACAGAAAAGACTGGTCTCAACTCTTGGACTCAGCTCTTTGGGCTTACCGTACGGCCTACAAGTCTCCCTTGGGCATGTCGCCCTACCGTCTTGTATATGGAAAACCATGCCATCTGCCCGTGGAATTAATTCACAAATCCCTTTGGGCTATTAGTAATTGTAACTTGGACTCACGAAAAGGTGGTCAGAAGCGAAAGGATGATCTGAACAGGCTCTTGGAATTCCGAGACTGCGCATACGATAACACCTTGATGTACAAAGAGAAGGTGAAACGCTGGCATGACCGGCACATCAGACGAAAGACCTTCGATGTTGGGCAGAAAGTGTGGTTGTTTGATGCAAAGTTGCGGATATTCCCAGGTAAATTAAAAAGTAAGTGGACAGGGCCATTTCGAGTATGTGAAGTGCGTGACAACGGAAGCATTGCTATATCAGAATTGTCCCCTGATGCACAGCCCTTCGTCGTCAACGGCCAACTACTGAAGCCTTACCTGGAACCAGATTCGTTCTTGACCGTTGTTGACTCTATTCAGTTAGTGCACTCCGAGGATATCTCTACACCTCCTGCAGCACCAACAGATTCAGACGATGTACTCCAACCATTATTGCTCTGATTTTCTTCTTTTCTTCTTTTCTTCTTTTCCTTATCTATTTTCTTCTTCTATCTAAAAGGTGCCGCCTTTGTAGACAGTTTTCTATACTTAGGACGTACTTGGTCCTAAGTATAGGGGGATGTGCACCTAGGGTTCTTGATTTCTGTTTGATCCTCTCCATTGTCTCCTCTTCTTGTCTATACTTAGGAGTACCTTACCCTAAGTATAGGGGGAGACAATCTGAGTACGATCAGTATATTCTCACCCTTGACCCTCCCCGCTTTGTAAACAGTCTGCTATACAAAGGATTCTTTGATCCTAAGTATAGGGGGGACGGTCAACTTCTAAATCATTCATTCGTATTTATTCTTTAAATCTGCCTATACGCAGTACGAGTTATGTCTTTGCTTTTCCTTCCGATCTATGAGGACATAGCTCAAGCTAAGTATAGGGGGGTCGTATATACTGTGTATATACTAAAAGCCATAACTCATACTGAAAAATAAAATAAAATGTAAAAAGTAGCTTTATAATAATAAAAGATGATTGTGAGTTCCTCAGACTAATTATGCTGACTAGTAAGTCAGAAAAGGGTTTTGTATGAAACGTTTTCCTTTAAAAAATCCTGTGAAAGTTGTTTGAAAATAGCGTGAAAAAGTATTCAACGATTGAAAAATTAGTTTGTGTGTAAAACCTATTTTCTTTGAGTGAAAGCAAAAACTTTGTGAAAATTAGTGTGCAAATGATTGTAAAAAGTTGATTGTCAAAGGTGTTTTGAAAAAAATCTATCTATGTTGTGTAAAACATTTGCAAAAGGATTTTCAAATGCGTGTACATGTTACAAAAATTATTTTTGGACTAGAGTTTTCGAAAACCCTTGTGAAATTGTTTCTCGAGTAAGTCTGAGGAATTTGCACAAAAATCTTTCATTTGTAAATAAGGAATAAGCCCAATAAAGTTTATAAGAACAGAACCATACTATACGTCAAAGACAATTTTTCTTCTCTTGTACCTACTGATTAATAAATCAGATACCTATACAGTATGATTTGGAAAATAGTGTGACCAGTTTTGGAAAATTTGATGTGAAATGATTTCAAATGCGTAAAACTGTGTTAATTGCAAAATTTTTCTTTGTGTGAAAGAAAGGACTTCAAAAACCTATGTGCAAATGTTTTGAGAAATGCTTGTCAAAATTATTGTGAAAATTGTATATATGTACATATAGTGTGAAAATTCTTTGCAAAAATAGTTTTCAAATGTGTGTAAAGGATTGCAAAAATTATCGTGTACTATAGTTTGCAAAAGTATTTTCAAAAAGCTATTAATAACACCATTGCAGATACTAGTAAATCAGAAACAAGATACATACAATTCTTTCTATACATACCCAAATAAACTATTTCATTCAGACCTGTAAAGTCGCTAAAAATTTCCTAAAAGCAGCATGCCTGCGTAAATAAATGTACATACTCTTTAAATATTTTCAATGAGTACTTCCTGTGCAGAGATTCTTTTTGTAAAAACATTCTTTGATCCTTCCAAATTCTTGTGAAAAATTGCATCATTCATTGCACATAGCATAAGCATACCATCCGCATTCTTTTTGAGTGAAGCTTGATGATTGAATCAGTCCAGGAAAATCTCAAATTGGAGCTCGGTTAGACCTTACCGCACCTAATTGCACTGGAACCTTATGGGAACTAGGTTTAAGGTACTTCAGGTCTATTCAGACTTAATTCTTTGAGAAAGCAGGGCTGGGTTCAAGGCACCTCAGTGGACTAACTAGAACTTTTCGAAACACACGCATGACTCTTGTCGGCCGTGACCTAACTTGGACACCTGCACCTTTCACATAGCTCTCCATGGATGAGGTGGTGAGGAGGCAGTTTCCTTTGGCTTGGGGTAGCATATGAGGGTAGTACTTCTAGGCGGAACCTCTCTTCTTCTTATAGTGAAGGAAGTGCACCTCAACTTGGTCTAGTGGTGATGAAGTCTAAGGACTGAAGCCGTGGGTTGCAATAAAGCTTCAAAAGAGGGATAGTCTACTAGCTCAAGGAGAAATTTCTTGTATATATGCTGCACCATGTAGAAATGTTGTACAGATGCAATTGAAAAAAAAAATGCAAAAAGGAACTCCAAAAAAGTGGTGGGTCGGATTGAAAATTTAATAACCCCACCGGAGTGTATATAGTTCAATAAAGCAAAAGCTTATGGTATCCATGTTACATCTCATGAAGCTTGCAGCGGGAGACTTAGCTACACTGGCTGAGCTTCCAAAAGTCTATACTTCTTCCCCCTCTTCTTGAGCTGGTTGCACTTGAACTTAGAAGGGAATACCCCGCTTCTCGAGGAAAGAGTTGCTAGACCGAGGCCTTAGAGTTACCAGGTTGGGGGAGGTTGTTTCTTTGTCACTTCTGAGGTGGGGAGCTACATATCACTTACACTGTGCAAGTCAGCTTCATAGTTATAAGAGTTTGCGTATGATGTAGGCTAGTTCTGACCCGGCTATTGAGATGAGTTGAACCGAGTTCTGTGATTATCGAAGGCTGTTGTGTCTTAAAGTTGGTTCCCGACTAGGTTCCACACACACCCACACCCAAGGTCTGACAGGAGCTCCAATCTCAGATTTTGTAAAGACATGCATTGAACTGAAAGCACCCCTATTCACTCTATCTTCCTTTCATTTTCCTTTTTCTTTTCTTTATTCATTTTGCGCTTATTGCATAAGTGTTTGCTAGGGACTAGCAAAGGCAAGTATAGGGGGGTGATGAATCTCCATTTCATCACCTTTATTCTATCATTTTGGCCTCAAAAACCCCAGCAAATGCATGTAAACAACAATAATTTGTACATAATAGCATTCATTATTCATTGTATTAATTGTACATTAAATAAAGTTTTTTATGCCAAAATTATAGAATAAAGAGAGAAAAGAAAAAGGAATAAAATATTGTAAATATTTTATGACCCTAACCCCGAGACCAAGGCCAGCATGGTATTGGTCGACAAGGAATAAAGTAGGGAGAGATAAGGGCCAATTATACAATAAATATCTCATTTATTCATTCATCCATTTATGCATTTTTGACACCTATTTTGTACATAACTATTTATTCCTCAAATAAAGAAACTTTGTTCATGAAAGTTGTAGATAATAATGTAAATAAAAATACAAAATTGAGTTTGTGTAAAAATAACACTCAGTGTACATTTTATACACAGAATAAAAAGCCAAAATCTCAACTTCACAGACCCATATCTTGCAAATAAAAACTCCAAATCACCCAAACTCACCTCTAATTGTATATAGCATCTCATAAACTATTTTATAAAATTTATCTCATAATTTTTGGAGTCCATCTGTGAAAGTTAGGTTTTTGGCCCTCCTTGTATATAGACCTGATTAAAATATTCATTTTATTCAATCTTTAGCATTTCTATAAATTTGCATTTTTATAATCTTGTAAATAAGGTAGATAATACATGTACATATGGAAATTTGAATAAAACCAAAAAAAAAGGAATTTGTAAAAATAAAATAAGTCTATGAATCTATAGACAAAATACCTATACTACCTGTGTGTGCATAAATAAAAGGAAAAGCATTCTTTTATTCTTTATTCTTTTATATTTTTATAATAATGTATATATTATATGTGTCTTATTAAAAATACAAATCCTTAATAAAAACACATAAAATTATTTAAATAAATACAATGTGTATAAAATACAGGTAAAGTACCTATATAGATACTTACAAATACATAGACCTATTTATTTAAAAATACAAATAAACGTATAAAAATCAAACAAAAATACCTTTATACTCACAAAAATAAGTTATAAATTTATAAAATAAGCCAAGAAAATAATAAAAGAAAATAAATAAACTAAAAATAAAATACACAAGAATACATGTAAATACATACATATACACATTATTTTAATAAAACCATAATAAAACACCTCGAAAAATTCAATAAAAATCAGGAATAAATACTACATGAAATAATACACATTTTTTATTTTATAAGCAAAAATGAATAAAATCATTTCGAATGTCAAATAAATCAATCTTCCTTCAACCTTGCTATTTTGTCTTGTAGCGGCTGAGGTGGACCAATGGGCGCGTCGCGCCTGTTGACCGCAGGTCAACTGGACCTCCAGGCGTCTGACTTCACGCGACCTGTCTTTTCCCCGATTTCCGCCATTTTTCCCGCCTGGCTCAGTGAACCATCGCACTCGCTTCCTTCACAAGACTTGTCCTCTGATCATCCATGATGACCGCCAAGATCATAGATCAATCTGATACTCATTGGTTTAATCAATAAACGCCGGTCATTGGGGGTCCCTCGGAATGTCTATAAATAAAAACCTCCAACTTCCCGGCCAAAGTTGGCCATTTTCACTCCACCAAAAAACCTCGTTCTTGCTCCTGGTGTGTTCCTCGTGACAGGAGGAGTCGCCCAGCACCTTGACTTGGCCGGAGGACGGAGAAGTTTTGTCGCGGTGGTGCTCCGGCGACCACCCTGCTCCCTGGCGGCCCCCAGGTATAAGAGCTGTTCTTTCTTGCTTAAATAGTTAGGTTTTAGTGTTAGCTTTTAATTCCAGTCGTTAGGTTAGCATTTAGATGTTTGGCTTAGGCCAAATTCCGAACTTCGAAGTTCGCCGGAGCTGAGCTCCGGCGACTTCCCCACTGTGATCCCATCTGTCTTCGACCGCCTAAATCGCCTCATCTCCATCCCCTTCGAGTTCTCCATCAAATGCACACACTTGTTCAACCCAGGACCCCAGGTCTTGGCGAATCGGAGCTCCTCCTCCACCCTTCGCCGGAGCTTCGTCGCCCACCACCATCCGCTTGCTCATAGCTTCAAACCCCTGGTCGAGGAAGACGCCCTCGAGCCACTCTTTCTTCCTGTGCAGGTTAGGTGCGAAATAGAGCACCTGAAGTCGATTTACAAGTCGGCGGAGGTACCTGGAGCCGCAACCCTACTTCGAGCTCGTTGCAGCGCTCCGGTGTACCTCTGGCCGATCCGAGACCTCCAGACGTTAGAGGATACCTCCAGGAAGCTTCTTGGACCTTCAGGAGCGAAGAAGACCGGCGGGAGAGCGAGATCCGAGCGGAGGAAGCTCGCCTCGGCGAGGCTTCTTCCCTGTTCTTCCTCGCAGCTCCTCCGCCGTTGGATGAAGACGAAGGCCCAGATTGAAGACCAGCCGTCCGATGGAGCACCGCCTCGACCGTCGGATCATCTCGGATGATCTAATCCTAGCGCTCCATCGACGAACCGTCATCGGCGTACGTGGAGGCGCCACGTGTCAAATGAACGAAGATCAGCCGTCCATCAGCGCGCCTTTTGGGGGTAATTTTCACATTCGACCCCCGCCTTTTTGTATTTTATTTTTAGTCCTGTAAATAAAATATAACGTTGTAAATAATGTGGATATTTTGCTTATGACCCCCTGTAGTTTTTGCATATTACACTTGGGTCCAGTCCACGTCACCTCACGTGTTGTCCCACGTGAGGTGGTAAAATTGCACAAGTCCCCCTGTATGTTTGTAAATTTGAATTTAGTCCAGTAAATAAAATATTCAGTATATTATTTTTATGAAAAATTGCAACCAGGACCCTGAACTTTCTGATATTGCATTTTGGTCCCTGTGAGTGCGGATCACGTGCAGTCCCACGTGGTGGTTAAATTGCAAGGGGGCCCTGGCGGGTTTCTTTATTTGTTCTTAGTCCCTAAAATCACAGAACACGTTTTAACTTTCTGGTATTTTTGCACTTGTGCCCCTGGATGTTATTTTAATTGCAAAAATGCCCCTGCCAGGCTTAATTACTTTTTGTGTCTTTATCTATTTATGAAAAATACCTATTAGGCTTCTAAAAATCCACAAAAATTAGGATAGGTGCTCTATGCCCTGCTTGTTCACGCCCATATTTTAGTTTGCATTTTTTGCATTTTTCCTAATTATTAAAAATGAAAAAGAAGCCACTTTTGTACTGTGTAAATTAGAAAATACAAAAAAAATTAGAAAATGTTTTTGAAAAATTCCAAAAAAATTATATATGCTACATTTATATATATATTGAGTCCAGAAAATGAAAAACCCTAAAAATATGAAAAAGAAAATTAAAAAAATCATAAAACCCCAAAAGCAACATAAAAATTAGAAAAACTCTTTAAAAACCCTAAAAATACATTTCTCTCTTTTATAATTATCTATATATTATTATTAATATGTGAAAATTAATTTGGGCAATTTTGGGTATTATTTGATATTTTTAAAACCCAAATTATATACGGCTATTTATTTAGTCCTGTATTGTGGACATTGTTGAATTGAAAAATACATAAAAATTAGAAATATAAAAAAAAATAATAAAAAAGGGGTTAAAAATATAAGTCTATATATATATTAAGATTTTATGTTTATATATATATATATACTATATTACTTCTCTCTCTCTTCTTATATATATATATATCTCTTTATATATATATAGTATATAGATTTATATAATTAATAATATAAAAAGAAAAGAAAATAAAAAAAGAAAGTATAAAATATAAAATCAAAATAAAAATTATAAAAAACAAAAATATAAAAAAAAAATTTACAAAAACCCAAAACCCACATAAAAACAAGCTTCACACATGGATGACTTGGTGATACATCTAGGCTACGCATTTTGTATTGCTCTCTGTGGTTCGACCTCTACATGCTTGTCACTATACATTTTGTTGTAGAGTAATAAAAATTAATTCACATTTATTTTTGGACTTAATTGATACATTCTTGCTTTGTGGGTTAATTGTTGATTGATTTGAGGATTATTGAGCGGTCACCGCATCGACTGTTGATCCGCCTTGTGGATTAACACGACCCTTGATAAATCCCTGTCATCACTGCATTCATGAGAGTTAAGTCGAGACATCACTTGAAGTTCCATTCTCAAAGACTCTCCTCTAGACCTCATCCTTAACTCTAGGGAATAAGTTTATTCTTGCTTCAATCAACCGTCTCATTAGTTCGTCTGACTTGAAATGTAGATGGACGGTCAGATGATGGAGGGAACGGGTTTGTGTCTATTTTTCTCTTCCTCACATTGGAACAAGGGGCCTCTCAAGTGCTTTTTTACTCAACACATGTAAATTTTTAGATTGTTATTATCTGTCAAGAGAGTTAGAGTCGTCTGCACTTGTTTTTCTGGGAGTATTCCGGGGTGTGTCTCTTTTGAGTATCTAAGATACCTTCGACACCCCAAACTTGTAGCATTTACGATGCAGAGCCCTTTTTTTAGTGTCATCCCGACTCCTTGGTCCCAATTAGTGCTTGATCCAAGTGGACACTTTGAAAATGTTTGGGAGCGCTCGCCATTGGTGGAAGCTCTTTTTGTTATTTGACTTTGGATGATAGAGATTTTCTTGATATTTCTTTGTTTTTGTTGGCTATCTCCATTGCTTTTACCAAAAGTTGGCGCACACTGATCGATAATTATCATTAAGTTTCATGACACCCTGACACATAAGTAAATATCAAAGAGATAGAATATGACTTATTCACATACTGGCTAGAGTTTTACTGACACTCAGGTTTTCTGAAGCTTTCATTGACTTCATCCCATCCTCGAGTATCATTAGATCGGGTCTAAACTCAAACCTCTAGTCCTAGTTCCTCAAGTGATAACTCAACTCATGTCATCAATCAGGCAGTTGTGAAAGTGATTGTGCTGATCATATTCTTTTGAAGGTAGAGATGAATAGTCCAATATAGTGCTCAAATCTTTCAAACTAGGGAAGTGTGGATTATTAAGCTTAAAAACTCTAATGATTGTGGCATGTTAACTCAAACTCTCAAGATCACAGAAATCAAGTATCCTCAAATCCTCAAGCCTTGATTGATGTGAATGTGTCAGGAATAGTCCAACCAAGGAATGCATGAGATGCCTGATGAAATGCAAGACCACGAGTGATCTTTTTTCTATTTTTTGTTGTTTTTTAGGGGGGTTTATATAAAACAAGTATTATATACAGAAAGCATATTATACATTACTTGTACCCATCCCCGATGTTAGATGAAAACAATTAAAGCACGAGCTATGGATAAAGTGGATGGAATATATACAACATACCCCCTATACTTAGCAAGTGTTATGTCCTCATGGCATAAAGTGAAATGTAGACATAGCTCGTACTAAATATAGTTGAGTCAAGAATAATAGAAGTCGACATGCCCCCCTATACTTAGACATTTGAGGGACTAAGCATAGAAGAAAAGCATGAAATGAGGCAATCGAGGGTGAATGGAAAGAATAGAAGTGATTTATACACAATGATACCTGTCCCCTTATACGAAGTATTGGGGAATCGAGAGTGGGTTGATGAATATACAGAAGAGTATTGGATTCGAAGAGGTGGTTTATCCAGGCAGGTCGAGTCTTTCGTCAAATGAAACACCCTGAGTGAAGGAGATCTATTCTACTTACACTAACTGCTCATCAGATTCGACAAAGTGTTTAAGTAGCTGACCGTTGACTATAGATGTTTGCATGCTATCTGCGGTCTCTGAGATCTCAACACTCCCGTTATTGTGTACATCTCTTACGATGAAGGGTCCCGTCCATTTTGATTTCAATTTACCTGGGAAAATTTTCAATTTTGCATTAAATAGTCATACTTTCTACCATGGGACAAAGGTCTTTGTTCGAATGTTCTTATCATGCCATTTCTTTACTTTATCCTTGTAAATGGTGTTGTTTTTGTAAGCATGATTTCATATTTCGGATAGTTCATTCAAATCCATCTCTCTGTTCTTCTTTCCTTGATGACAATTCCAATTAATTTTTTTGTTTGCTAATTCTGATTTATGCATGAGTTCTGCGGGCAAAGGACACAGCTTTTCATATACCATTCGAAACGTGGATGTGCCTAATGGGGTCTTATAACCCATCCAGTATGCCCATAGAACCTGGTCCAAGAGTTAGGACCAATTCTTCTTGTCAGGGTGGATGAGCTTCTGTAAAATTTGTTTGACCTCCCTGTTTGACACCTCAGCCATGCCATTGGATTGTGGATGGTGAGGACTAGCGACATGGTGCTCGATGCCGTATTCCTTAGTCAACTTATTCACCTCCCGGTTGACAAAGTGGATATCCCCATCAGATATTAATATCTTTGGTATTCCAAACCTGGAAATAATACGATCTTTCAAAAACTTACATACATTTTTGCTATCTGCTGCTCGAGTAGGGACAACCTCCA
This sequence comes from Ottelia alismoides, assembly GCA_037367405.1. Classification (NCBI taxonomy): domain Eukaryota; kingdom Viridiplantae; phylum Streptophyta; class Magnoliopsida; order Alismatales; family Hydrocharitaceae; genus Ottelia; species Ottelia alismoides. The sequence goes on from JAZKJV010000022.1 coordinate 2,065,440, forward strand.
CCCACCTAGATAAATAATCTACCGCGAGAAGAATATATTCAAATCCTTGATTATTAGGGAATGGGCCTATAAAATGCCCCATGTGTCGAATACATCGCAAATGATCACTGGTTGCATAGGCATGGCATCTTCGGGACCAATGGTCCCCCCATTCTCTAACAGATCGGGCACGACCTGACAAAATTGTAGGCATCTTTAAAAAAGGTTGGCTAGTAAAATCCACATTGTAATATGTTCTCAGCAATCCTCTTCCCAGAATGATGTCCTCCTACCTCCAAGGTATGGTAGAGATTGATGACGCTTTAATATTCCTCTTGAGGAATACATCTTCTCCATATGCAATCTGGTCCTTCAAAGAAAAGGAATGGATCCTTCCAATGGTAGTGTCTGGCTTCCGACATGAGTTGATCAATTTTATTCTTGGGCCAAATCTGAGGAACTTTCTTGGAGACGAGATGGTTCACTGTATCGATATACCATGGGAGCGAGTCAATAGCAGAAATTGACTTGTATGGGAAGGTTTCACGGATAGATTTAGATTCAGGGATTTTGTTATGTTCAATCCATGATAAATGATCAACCATGACATTCTTAACCCCAGGTTTGTCTTTAATCTCCAAATCAAATTCCTGAAGCAATGGTATCCATCTAGGGAGTCGTGCTTTTGCATCTTTTTTCACCATTAAGTATCGAATGACAAAATGATCTGTGTAAACTCTCACCTTAGATCCTAAAAGTATAGATCGAATTTTTTTCCAAGGCAAAGACTACAACAAGCATTTCCTTTTTGGTCACAGTGTAATTTTTTTGAGCCGGATCTACAACTTTGCTTGCGTAGTGAATAACATATGGGATTCCATCTTTTCTTTGTCCTAACACAACCCCTACTGCGAAATAGGATGCGTCTGTCATGATCTCAAAGGGAAGAGACCAGTCGAGGGCTTGTAGGACAGGAGTTTCAATGATCCTCCTTTTGAGTAGTTCAAAGGTTTCAAGACACTTATGATCTACTAGGAACTCAGTGTCTTTTCCTAGGAGGTCAGTTAGCGGTCGGGCAATTTTTCAAAAATCCTTAATAAATCTCCTATAAGATCCGACATGCAGTAGAAAAGATCGTACTTATTTCACATTAGTTGGTGGCTCGAGTTTCTTGATCACATCCACCTTGGCAGGGTCAACCTCCATTCCCTTCTTGGAGATGACATGCCCTAATACAATGCCCTCTTTTACCATGAAATGACCTTTCTCCCAAGAGAGCACCGGATTCACTTCCCTATACTTTTGGAGGACTCGATCCAGGTGTGCTAGACAATCATCGAATGAATTACCATGGATCGAGAAGTCATCCATGAAGATGTCTAGGAAATCTCCAACAATTTCGGCAAAAACCACAATCTTGCATCGTTGAAAAGTTTCAGGGGCATTACAAAGCTCAAAAGTCATGCGCTTGAATGCGTATGTACCGAAATGACATGTAAAATTAATCTTTTCCTGGTTGTCGGGGGCGATGGCTACCTGATTGTAGCCCGAGTACCCATTTAAGAAATAGAAGTATTCTCTCCATGCCAATCTCTCCAAGATTTGATCAATAAACAGTAATGGAAAGTGGTCCTTCTTCGTTGTGGCATTCAGGCACCTATAATGCACATAGACACGCCACGACATGGGTACTCATGTCGTGATCTCTTCTCCCTCCTCATTGGTGATAATATGAAGTCCTGATTTTTTCGGGACGACATGCAAAGGTGACACCCACTTGGAGTCTGGGATGAGATATATGAAACCAACCTTACACCATTTTTCGATCTCAGTCTTAACCACTTCCTGTAAGTTTGGATTCAACCTACGTTGGCATTCACGTGAGGGTTTAACATTATCCTCAAGGTAAATATGGTGTGAGAAAATGGTTGAGTTTATCCCTGGAAGATCAGACAATCTCTAACCTATAGACTTGCATTTTTTCTCTAAAACATTAAGGAGGCAGACGTCCTGCTCTTCGGTCAAATATGAACTTATTATGACCAAAAACTGTCCCTTATTTCTTGCAAGGAAGGCATACTTAAGAGTAGGGGGAAATGGTTTGAGCTCGGGTAAGTCTGTATCATTAATCGAATCTGGCCTTCTCATTGGTTCTTCTTGTTGTGATGTGGATGTTTGTAGTGTATCAATATCGGCCACCATCTTGGTTGTTTCAGGGATCAGATTGCTAATGATGGAATGTGGTGTGGCAAGCACCGCGTCCGATCTGTGTACCTCACTTTGGGATTGTCAATAAAGAGAATGGACTGATAGGTCAAGAGGGACCTCTGAGTCTCCGAGAGTATAGATCGATGCATGGATGAGTTGGCAGACTAAATCATCAACTATGTACTCTCCAGATGAGGGTGATTCTATCATTGTGCTTGGGTTTTTTCTCCAGGGCCCAACTGTTGCTTCCGTATTTTTTGCATCCAGTTCTTTTTTTTCAGACTCGGTGCTTGACTCAGTGTATGGTCTTTGAAACCTAGTTTGCTTCATTTTAAGTTCAACTTTTCGAAACTGATTCTCTCGAATGTGTAATCGAATATAGCTCCTGAAGTCATGAGGAAGGGTCACCCTAGTATCATTTGGGGGTCTTTCCGATTTCTAGGGACATCCATGTCAAGTATTGTGAAATCGACTGGGTAATTTTGTCCCTCTATGTTGATGACAACATTTCGAATCTCCCCCTTAGGTCTCTTAGTTGATGTATCTGCGAATTGAAGTACAACTGTAGACTGCTTAAGAGGACCTAGATTCAGATGCTCTAATAGAGTTGTGGGCATGAGATTGATGGATGAGCCATTGTCTAACAATGTTTGGGAAAACTTGATTTCCTTGATCTGGCTAGTGACAAAGTGAGCACCCATGTCTCTTTTCTTCCTTGGAAGCTCATTTTTTATAAGCCAAGATGTAGAAACAGAGAGTATGTGCCTCTTTATTCAGCTAGGATTCTTTTTGCTGGCCCTTGTCAGTGTGCATCTCACCTTAAGGTATTTTCGAAAAGTCGAGTCTCTTTCTATCATCTCATCTAGGGACAGAGTGACCTTAACATTTTCTCTACAGATGCGAACCATCTCGTTATCATTTTTTGGGTTTTTATGTTTTTCTTCTTTCCGGCCGTAAGAGCACGGGGGAAAGGGATGGACTCGTTGTAATAAAAAACATCATTTTTATTGAATGAGGAATTAAAATTATTTACAGGACTCAGACTAACTGATCTAAAAGCAGGGGGATTGGTGGTCGGTTGTTGTGGATGTCTTGGTGGCGCTTCTTTGTCAGACTCAGATTCTGACTCTCCATGACCTTCAGAGATGTAGTGTATCACGGGTCATGTGGTGGGTCTTCTTTCTCTTCCTCGTGTCTCTCTTCCTCAATTCCCCCAGGATGGTGTGAATTTGTGGATACTGGGGCTATGCCACCGTGTTCTTTTGCTTGATCAGGCATGGTTATGGTCCTTCGGCTCCTAAGAGAAATATGATAAGCGTCATTATTCAATAAGATCTCGTATTCAGGTAAGGAATATTCAGAGATTAATAACCGATTCTGTCCGAGGCTATTTGGATTAGCCTGGACTTGAGTTGGAATCACGGTTTGGGGTGTGGTCACCTCATCTCTCCATCGAGAGAGTCGATTTGTGTCGACTCTCATGTCATGAAGTTCGTCCAGCACTCGCTGGAGTTCCAGATAGATAGAAAAAGAGGAGGACCCCTGTCCCTGCTTGACTTGAGGCTGCTGATATTGTCTGAGTTGTCCCTGCTGGCCTTGACGTTGATTCTGCTGTGGTTGTGGTTGCGGGTTATGATAACCCGTGCAGTACTGCTGACACTGCTGCTATTGAGGCTGGTAGGTGGGTCGGGCTTGTGGTGGACTTGTGTTTGGAGTAGAGTTTTGGTCCGAACGATTGACAGTTCCATGTTATACCAAAGTCTGTTTATTTCCATGACTTGTGGAGGTTTCTCGTAAATAGTTTGAGGGGAGGTTTCTTCAGTTTGATGGGACAAGACTTGGTCTCCACCTTAATGACTCTATTGCCCTACCCCTTGATGAATCTATGATTCATCACTCTAGAAGTTGAAAATAGAGCTTTGTTCCCGAGTAATTCACCACATATTTTCTCTTATATTGCATAATTAGCATTCATGCATGTGTAAATAATATCCACATTTTAGCATTCATATTTCCATTAAATAAGGAGTCAAAAATCACTTGAACATATTCACATGTATATAACTAAATTTACCTATTTGTATATATTTTATACTAACCCCAAATCCAATAAAATCAACTCTATAGTGTATATATTACTAACACTAATTAAAGAAAAATATAAAAAAATACTAACATGTAAATTTGACCAATAAAACCCGAATCCAAATTTGAAGCTAGGAGCCTTAAAATGTGCATCTCTCTCATACATAGTCCGATTTAGGTCTACTCACTTTTAAAGTAATATACATTCATAGACCTTCAAAACATGACCTATTTCATTAAAATCGGAGATCGTATGTGAAACTTGGATTTTAGGCCCCTATTGTGTATTGTACATATTGACCTTTTTGCCCTTTTATTTTATCTTTTTATTTTCTTAGTTAGTAAAAATAAAAAATAGATTAAGTTGTAAATATTTCTTTCATATTTTCAATATTTTTATTTTGATTTTTCTCTTATTTAAAAATGACAAAAAATACAAATATATGGTATTTTATACCTATAAGGTACCATCCAAAAATACATGTTTTACAGATGATTTCATTTGATTTTTGACCCTTCATAAAAGTTGTAGATCTCGTCGAGACGAGCAACTTTTGTGTAGACCACTTTTTGATTTAACCTCTTTTGTTATTTCTTTTTCATTTTTTTACATTTAATTTTTTATTAACATCATTATTATTATTTTATTATTACTATTTCAATTATTTATATTATATTGTTATTTTTAGTAGGCTCTTATTTTACTTATATTATATTATATTTTTATTTTATTTTCTATCCCTTTTACTTCTTCTTTCTTGTTCCCCACTCCAAGTCACCACTTCCTCCACCATTCCTCCATCTTCTCCACCTCTTTTCCAACTCCCTCCTCCTCTTTATATTCACATCTCCTCCTCCATTTTTCATCATCTGCTTTGTAGAGAGGTACACAGAGCTCTAATCTACCCGCTGGTGATGGTAATTGAGTATGAGAGAGAATGAAGATGGTGGTCCACCTCCGGTGAGATCCGCGACGTTTCTTCACCGCGTAGCAGCTCCTCTAGAGAACTGCACGAGCTCAGGCTCCTTCCGACCCTTGAGCAATGACTCGGAGCTCCTCCCCGAGCTTCTTGCCCTAGGTAGCATCCTCCATCGTCTTCTCCGATCTTCATCCTCTCCCTCTTTGATTTTCTCTTAATTGATTCCCCCTTCTCCGATCATCTTCACGCCTCTCCGACCATCCACTGAGCTCCGCCTTGGAGCTCTCATCTTTGCGCCATCATTAGCTCGCCTCCACGATGTTTCACACCATCTCAGCTCACAGCTCCGTCGGTCACGGTGGAGACGCTCAATGTCCGGTCCCCACTTCATGATTCGGGCTTCACCGCACTCGCACACACCTCACGAGCACGTTGTGCATGCTCTCTTGCACAAGCTAACCCTGCAGGACCCTCCTCTTCATTGGTCGGACTTCACACCGGAGCCGCTTCGAGCTTCGTATCCACCGGTCTTCGATCGATTCTAGCCGCCTCCAGAGCCTCCGGAGGACTCCTGATGCTTCCACGATCGACCTGAGCAATCAAGGAGTCGCCGGCAAGCTTCCACGACTACAGGGAAATGTGAAGAAGCCAGAGCATAAACACCAGATCCCCGCCAAGTCCACCATAGTAGGCGGAAGACCAAAGAAGAAGACTTCCAGCCACCGTTGGATCTTCCTGATCCGACAGCCTTCTGCAAGACACGTAGCCTGCTTCTAGCCACCGCTGGATTGATCACCATCCAATGACCACTACTCTGCCACGTCATCATCACCTCCAGCCCTGGATAACGTCGGATCAATCTTGATCTAACGGATTGCATCACGCCAAATCATCATCCATTCCCACCGAGCCTCCGAGCCTCTTCCCTGACCCTAGGCTCAGAGTGACCGAAGCTTACCCGAAGCTGATCCGAACCTCCAGAGACATCCGAGCCTCTGTCCGAGCCTCCATAGCCATCCGAGCCTAGACTCCTCACGTGTATCTCACGTGAGGGCTGGGTAAATTATACAGAGGCCCTGAAGAGTTTTAGAAATTGCACTTTGGTCCCAGCCAGACGCGTCACGTGAGGAACACGTGTTCCAGTGGGAATTTTGCACTCATATCCCCTGCATTATAGGCATTTGCACTTCAGTCCCAGTCTACACGTTTTATTTTAAGAAATTTTATTTTATGTATTGCATTTTAGACCCTGTTTTCGCACGCATATTTAGGTGTCCTTATTTCATTATTTTTAATTATAGTGACAACTAATATCTAAAATCAGGATTGTTAATTGAATTGGACAAAAAAATTGACTAAAATTAACCCTTGTTTGGGGGAGAATAACCCCGACCTTGATTGCAGGCTGAGTGAGGGTACTAGAGTGTGTGTGCACACCCTAAGGCAGAGCCAAAATCCCTGCCTTTAATATCACGTATCCCAATCCTAGAAAATATCACAAGTTGAATTCTTTTAGGTTCACTGACTAGCACCAAGTAACCTCTGCCTGTTCGCAGGTAGATAGGTGTGAACCAGCAGTGCTGTGCGACAAGTTGCTAGTAGCCCTTCGGGGTGAAGTCCCAGCCTTGTCAGCCTCCGCCTATTTGTAGATAGATAGGGGTAGGTCTTCGAACTCATCAGCTTGGGATAGGAGCGAAGAAAGGAAGGGCGCCGGTATCTTAGACGACAGGTTAAACAGGGAAGATGCACCCGACTTTGAGCTGACTTCCCTATAGGCCACGTAACCTTTGCTACTTGCTTGAAAATTCACACTTAAAATCAACCGGACTAATCAGACTCGGTTTCAGATCCTTCATCGTGTTGAGTGTGAACTCAGGGTTTGCTCTTGCATTTGTCTTTGTGTTCGTCAGTGTGTGTTATCTTGTGTGGTTGCACGTTTTCTACCCTGATCTGCTTACATTCATCCTTTCCTCCTCAAGGTGTCAGGATATTGGTCCCCATACACCTCTGGTCATTTCTCCTCGACTATATACCGTTCATCTTCGTCTTCTCCTTCTTCCATGTATCCTCCTCCATCCACGAGAGACCCTTACCCGTGATTGGTTCCACCTCGACCCGATTATGAAGTCAGAACTTCGACCAACTTCTCCACTTCTTCGCATTTCTCATCTATTTCATATTCTAACACTCCGGATCCACTTCCATCTTAGGCGGATTGTCCTTATTCTCGAGAGCTTGCTGGAATCAATGAACCATACGAAGAACAAGTTACTGCTGAGATAGATGACTAGCAGAACAACTTGATCGATCAAACAACCCGAACGGAGAGGCCTGCACATCATGATTTCCCAGACTTGATTGACTTTAGTGATCAAGCTTACATTGACCAGCCCTCTTACCAGCCATTTAGAGAGACTACACATTCACAAGATTGGACTCATGAGCTAGAGTTACCAGTCCCCGGTTTATTGACTCCATCATATGAGGCTCCAACCAATGTCTTCCATTCAAATGGTCCATACTCAACCCAGTGTTACATACTAGAGTCTAGGTATGTTGAGTATGAGACCCCAATATCTCAACAATATCCTCAAATTGAGCAGAACTCTCCCATGATTTGTCATGAGAATTGTGTGGAGGATGACATCTCTAGACTTCCTGAGAAAAATGAATCATTTGGTAACAAGTTGAGAGATGTTATGGAAATATTGCACTCAATTTCTGCCAGCTTGGGAATGAAAGTGGAAAAGGATACGAATAGTTTTGAGGTTGAAAATAGAGCAAACATTAGGGAACCCACACATTTTGTACAACTGGACTCCATTCTACCTCCCTCTTCTACTAACCACTTACTCTCCAATCCAGAGTCTGAGCATGCCTCCATTAAGAAGATCAAAAAAATTGAAAAGCCAAAAAATCACATAAAAATTGAAAATGAAAATGACTTAAAAAATTTGGATCCTACCCTAAGGGAAGCACTCGATGAAGAATTTATTTTTAAACATCCTTTAATAAAGGTCATAGATCATTTCCCCAACCTCAAAAGATTTGTAAAGAGTAAATTGATGCTGAAGAGGTCGGGCAATAAGAGGACAAGGACTGAAAGACACATAGTGTCAATGGCCACCTCCTTAGTGATGGGGAGAAAGACCAAGAGCCGCAAAGTGAAGTCATTACCCCAAGTTGAATGTGAAATTAAAGACACTATCTTTACCCATGCAAGAATCGATGATGACTCCTCGATTAATAACCTCTCGACCTCTGTGTTTTAAAAAGCTCAAACTCAGGCCAATCAGAAAGTCGAGAGAGATCGTTCAACTGGCTGATCGATCTATCAAACGGTCGAGCAGACCATTGCAGTCATCATAACTTTCCAAGGTGTTCTACTCCAGGTAGACTTCACGGTCACTAACATTGAGCACCGAGGAGAGTTTACCCAGTCTCTTATTATTCTCAGGAAGCCATTCTTAGCCTTGGCTAAGGTGACTATAGATTGCGAGACTCGAGAAATCGATTTTACAACATGGGGAATGCCTCAACCTCATCCATTCTTTGATACACTTTACTCTAAGGTGACCCACACATCCGCTGATAGTCATGACCATCGAGTAGGGATGCAAACGATCAGATACGGATATAGGTATTACCATATCCTTATCCATTTTTTAATACGAATACGGATGCGGATACGGATATTGACGGATATTAAAACCATCTTACCATATCCTTAAAAAACAGATACGGATGTAAAACGGATATTGATCGCACACGAGTAATGTTAGAAATACTCTATAGAATTGACTTAAATATATAAGAATTGGATGGAAAACACATGATATTAATTTACTAAATGTCTTTGTATCATAAAAAGTATATAAATATGGTAAAAGAAGGTATAAAAGTATGTTATATATGGTTAAAAATAAATCTATGACTATATTTATATACTAAAACGGATATACGGATACGGATACGGATACGAATGTTTGCGGATATAAAAACGATATTCATATCCGCATCCATTTTAAAACGGATACGGATACGGATGTCAAAATCTATATAAAATGGATACGGTGGCGGATCGGATACGGATATATCCGTATCCGTTTGCATCCCTACCATCGAGAGGTCGGTGAGTCCCACCTCTCTGCTACACCTGAGAGACCGACTATCCGGACGAATGTTGGTTCTGAGACTCCCCATACCTCCACTTCATCAACTTCTTGCAACACCATCGTGACATCTTCTAAGGAGGACTCACGACCAGAAGCTATCATTGAGTCGGACACGACCTTTGTTGATTACCTTGACCATTTTGATGCTCCAACAAAAGAGGCCAATAATGCCAAGCCAATTGAGATCACTAGCACCTTCCCGATATGTGTGCTGACCCTTCAGGAATATTACAATCTATATGGTGACTCGTCTGATGAGGAACCCATGGTTAGCACTACACCACATCCCGAACCTTCAAAGGAAACAACCAAGACTAAATTGACTCCACATAAAAACATGGTTTCTCCCTCTTCTAGTCGGCTATCTAGTGAGAGGAAGTCGAGAATTTATTCCTCAAGGTGTTCCCCCGAACCTCTCAACTCGCGTCGCTCTCATCTCCCTCTCAATGATTCAGGTTTTAGAAAACCGACTAAGAAAGTTTCCTTCAACATACCTGAGAAGGAATTTTTTGAGGAGTCGTCATCTGGTCCGGATAAGGTGATTTATATGAGTGAGCTCAGTTCGGTTGTTCTTAGGCCGTATCTAAGGAAACATCCGTGTGTCGACCCTCGTTGGACGCTCCCTACACCTCACTATTATTCATCTGAGGACGATTCCGACAGCGACACACTTGTATATTCCTCACCTCCTCATTCATGCAAGAAGGTTCGTCAAAAACCTTCTTGATCTTTGTATATTCTCACTCCTTCTTGTATATATTTTCTTTCCCTCCCTCCCCAGTGATTCGAATCACTCACCCCGGCTCCATATCATTTCATTTTATGGATATACTTAGTATGACCAGATCCTAAGTATAGGGGGAGAGAGTGACCCGAGTCTATTCACCATTCCTTGTACATCCTCCAGATCTCATCAGTTATCACATCCACTCTTATCCTGTACTTAGGCTGACCAGAGCCTAAGTACAAGGGGGACCGATGCCCACCATGTATATACTTTACCTATAGCTCATACTTTCGCACATTTTCACGTATTTTGTATATATTATGCAATAGCTACGGGGTGGGTAAAAATTGATTTTTTTTAATACATGTATACTTGTATAATAGGTATTATAATTTTATAAAAGAAGGTTGTAAAATCCTTGTAAATAATACTTTTGTAAAATTAGTTGTAAAATAGGATGTATACCAAAAAAATTCATGTATACTATGTATATTATGTACAAGTTGTATAAAGTAAAAGTTGTTGTAAATAGTATTCTTGTAAAAATTGTTGTATATCAGAAAATAAAATTAAATGCTCAAAATAAAGTCCTCTTATTTACTCTTGCATATCATCATTGCATTTAAAAAAAAGAGTCCTTCATTTCATTCATCTCTGTAGCATGGCATCAACATTTGCATATCATGTAAATGCAAAGTGGAAAGCTAGTGGGTTTTGAACCAAGTTATGAATAAATGTTGAGGATGGATTTGATTTGACCTTAATCTACCTAATTTCAGAGGAACCTTATGGAGTTAAGATTTTTTTCTGGTCAAGTGATTTCATTCTTTGAGTCTACAAGTCTATGTTCACATGTCATCTTGATTAGTCTAAGTAGAATATCTCACACACACGCATGACTATTTTAGACAGGGACCTAACTTGGACAAGCACCATGCACATAGCTCTTCATTGATGAGGTGGTGAGGAGGTAGAATCCTTTGGCTTGGAGTAGCACATGGGTGGAAACATCCGTCCTTCTCTAAGGAGGGTAGTGCATCTCAACGTAGTCTGGTGGTGTTGACGTCTAAGGACGGGATGTTGTGGGTTGCAATAAAGCTTCAAAAGAGGGATAGTCTACTGGCTCAAGGAGAAAAACTCCTTATGTACATGCTGCACCTTGTATATATGTCAAAAAAAAGAGAAAAAAAAGAAAAAAAGAAGAAATGAAAAAAAGATAGAACTCCAAAAAAATGGACAGACCTGATTGAAAATAAAATGCTTGTCGGAGTCTGTATGTTTGCAAGGTATATGCTTCAAAGCCTCATACCATGGAAGCCTGCAGCTAGATGACTTGGCTACAATGGTCAAGCATCCTAGGATAGGTAGCTACACTGGCTACCGTCCATTCTTCTCTCTACCCCCTCTTCTTGAGCTGGATGCACTTGATCTTAGAAGGGAATACCCCACTCCTTGAGGCAAGAGTTACTGGACCGGGGAACTAGAGTTACCTTGTTAGAGGAGGCCGGTTGTGGAGAGCTTTTTTTCACTTACACAGTACAAGTAAGGTTCATGATCATCAGAATTTGCGTATGAGGATTTGTTCTGACCTGACTTTTGAGGTATCTTGAATAGAAGACTTGTGGAACTCACAATTAATCCAAAGGTCGAGTCAAGCTCCATTTTCACCTTTTTTTCATGACCTTGGTATGGAACCCCAAATCATTTCACTCTTGCATTTCATCTTAGTTGCTCGGGGACGAGCAAGGTTTAAGTATAGGGGGTTTATGAATCTGTGATTCATCACTCTAAAAGTTGAAAATAGAGCTTTGTTCCCGAGTAATTAGCTGCATATTTCTGCTTATATTGCATAATTAGCATTCATGCATGTGTAAATAATATGCATTTTAGCATTCATATTTCCATTAAATAAGGAGCCAAAAATCACTTGTACATATTCACATGTATATAACTAAATTTACCTATTTGTATATATTTTATACTAATCCCAAATCCAGTAAAATCAACTCTATAGTGTATATATTACTAACACTAATTAAAGAAAAATATCAAAAAAATACTAACTTCAAATTTGACCAATAAAACCCGAATCCAAGTTTGAAGCTAGGAGCCTTAAAATGCGCATATCTATCTCACACATAGCCTAATTTAGGTCTAATCACTTTTATAGTAATATACATTCAAAGACCTTCAAAACAAGACTAATTTCATTAAAATCCGAGATCGTATGTGAAACTTCGGTTTTGGGCCCCTATTGTATATTGTACATATTGACCTTTTTACCCTTTTATTTTATCTTTTTATTTTCTTAATTATTAAAAATACAAAAAATATATTAAGTTTTAAATATTTATTTCATATTTTATATATTTTTATTTTTATTTTTCTCTTATTTAAAAATGATAAAAAATGTAAAAGATAAAAATGTGGTATTTTATACCTATAAGGTACCACCCAAAAAAAGCGTTATACAGATGATTTCATTTGGTTTTTGACCCTTCATAAAAGTTGTAGATTCGTCTAGACAAGCAACTTTTGTTTTGACCACTTTTTGATTTAACCCCTTTTGTTATTTCTTTTTGATTTTTTATATTTAAATTTTGAATTTTCTAGGAGCGACACGTGGCTACTCCTGGAGCCGCCATATGTCACCCCATTTTTTTTTATTATTTTCAGATATTATTATTATTATTTATTACTATTTTAATTATTTATATTATATCATTATTTTCAGTAACCTACTTATTTTACTTATATTATATTATATTTTTATTTTATTTTATCTCCCTTTTACTTCTTCTTTTCTTGTTCCCCACTCCAAGTCACCACTTCCTCCACCATTCTCCATCTTATCCACCTCTTTTCTAACTCCCTCCTCTTTATATTCACATCTCCTCCTCCATTTTTCATCATTTGCTATTGCAGAGAGGTACCTAGAGCTCTAATCTACCAGTTAGTTGAGTGCGAGAGAGAGCAAAGACGGTGGTCCACCTCCGGTGAGATCCGCGACGTTTCTTCACCGCGTAGCAGCTCCTCCAGCGAGCTACACGAGCTCCGGCTCGTACTGGCCCCTGAGCGACGACCCAGAGCTCCTCCCCGAGCTTCTCGCCCCAGGTAGCATCCTCCATCGTCTTCTCCGATCTTCATCCTCTCCCTCTTCAATTTTTCTTAATTTATTCCCCTTCTCCGATCATCTTCACGCCTCTCCGACCATCCACCGAGCTCCGCCTTGGAGCTCTCATCTTCGCGCCATCATTAGCTCGCCTCCACGACATTTCGCACAATCTCAGCTCACAGCTCCGCCGGTCACGGCGGAGACGCTCAACGTCCGATCCCCACTTCACGCTTCAGGCCTCACCGCACTCGCATGCACCTCACAAGCACGTTGTACATGCTCTCTTGCACAAGCTAATCCTACAGGACCCTCCTCTTTATTGGCCTGACTTCACGCCGGAGCCGCTTCAAGCTTCGTTTCCACCGATCTCTGATCGACTCCAGCCGCCTCCAAAGCCTCCAGAGGACTCCTAACGCTTCCACGATCGACCTGAGCCATCAAGGAGTCATCGGCAAGCTTCCACAACCATAGGGGAAGGTGGCGGAGCCAGAGCATCATTACCGGATCCCCGCCAAGTCCGCCGCAGGAGGCGACGGTTCAGTGAAGAAGACTTCCAGCCACCGTTGGATCTTCTCGATTCGACGGTCTTCTGCACGACACATAACCTGCTTCCAGCCACCGTTGGATTGATCACCATCCAACGACCACTACTCCTCCACGTCGTTATCGCCTCCAGCCCCAGATAACGTCAAATTAATCTTGATATGACGGATTGCATCACGCTGCGTCATCATCCATTCCCACCGTTGGATCGACCATGATTGGATGATCCCTCAGAAGCTACATCGCCATCAATCAGCACCGTTGGATCGCTCCTGATCTAGCGGTCCAGCCTTCGCCACATGGAGTCTCCAAGCCTCTTCCCCAACCCTAGGCTCGGAGTGACCGAAGCTGACCCGAAGCTGATCCGAACCTCTAGAGACATCCGAGCCTCTGTCCGAGCCTTTGTAGCCATCCGAGCCTAGCCTCCGTACGTGTATCTCACGTAAGGGTTGGGTAAAATATACAATGTCCCCGGAGAGTTTCAGAAATTGCACTTTGGCCCTTGTCAAGCGTGTGACGTGAGGAGCACGTGTTCCAGTGGGAATTTTGCACTCATACCCCCTACATTATAGGTATTTGCACTTCAATCCATGTCTGCACGTTTTATTTTAAGAAAATTTATTTTCTATATTGCATTTTGGCCCCTGTCTTCGCACACATATTTATGTGTCCATATTTCATTATTTTTAAATTTCAAAAAATTGCATGTTGTAGTTAACTTGTCCTCTATCTTGTGTGACATGTGTCTTTTTTTATGAGCCATCTGGAATATTTGATAATATTATTTTGATGAAATTTGTTATATTTTGCCCACTATGTGCCTTTTATTCAATATTAAATTCTTTATTGCCCCAAAAATCACCATAAAATCAAATTAGAGTTAGGTTAAGTTGCTCTACACTGTGCCCAAAAATCATTACATTTTCACGCAACACGAGGTCTGAATAAATCAAACAATAATTTACTTAATTGATTTTTAATAGGTCCAATTCACATAGATTTTTAAGTTTATTAATTCTCCTCGATTCCTCTCACTTAGAATTATCTAGGATAATTTCTAAAAATAATGTATCTTGGTATTTATTAAAATTAATTTTGTAAAAACACCTTGCATCCATATTTTATTCATAGTTAATTTCTAGAGTCTAAAAATTCCAAAAAATTATAGACATTTAGTCTCATGGCATTCCATCATCTGGACAAGTTTCATTAATTTTGGATCTTATTTGACCATATTTCTTGATTTAACTTACAAATTTGGCCTGAACTTGCATTGTTGTTTCTTTTATTTGCATAAAAATTTATAAAAAGACCAAAAATATTCTTCTGAAAATCAGACCTCAGAATTAACTGAAAATTTGCCTAAGGAGACAGCTGCCTCCCTGAGTTCAACCTTGGGCTTGCCCACGTAAAATAAATCTACCGCTTGAACTTGATTATCCATTAAGTCTGAGAGGTCTTTTTGAAGAAGTCTTGACTACCCGACTGTAATGAACTTAACATTTAATTTTATTGATAACTCTCTCAAATTAACAAGGGTAGCCATGGCGATATCAATTAAATGGCGCCATTGTCAGGGAGTCAAACAACTTAGGATCACTTAAAAAAATTAGATTTATGTTTTCCATTCACTCGGGTAGTCTGACCCCTGAGCCACCTTGTAATTATCTTTTTTTTCCTTAATTGTTTTTTTGATCATTTCTGTATATATTTTGATATCTCTCTCTGACATAATTTTTATCTTTTTGTGCGAGGGCCCGGTGGACTTGGAGCGACTTTCTCGAAGTAGACGCATCTCGAAGTGCATTGGAGGCCGACGATTCGTGGATCAAGTCGGCTGTTGAGATGCCAAAAAGATTTTCACTTTTGTTAATTTGTAAAAAAAAGTTTGCATTTCCGGCGGTTCCCGTTTGGGTTCTCACGTGTGTAAGTGAATAATAAAAACGTGTTCCCGTGTGCTGTGTGGATTATTTTGCGTAGAATAGGACATGCACTTGCAGCTCTTAGAGCTATTTTAGGACCTGTTTGTGCTCGTAAGACCATACTTCACATATAAAAGATGCACTCAGATCACAGATCTTAGCCAAATCTAGCTTGTTCTTCACTCGCTAATAGAACTGCTTGTCCAGGAGTGATTTTCTCACTTGCATTCCATTTATGTAGAAATTTCAATTTAGTATTGTATCCCGCATTGCAGAGAGATGGAGGCACTGTAAGTCTTCTTACTCAAGAATTCATCATTGTTTTCTCGATCGCATCACCTTTTTCCGATTCTCTCTCTCGATTTTTCTAACCTAGGATAAAGGAATTGGGACTAGACTGTAGACGTGATTGCTTGTATGGATTAATTACAGTGACAACTAATCTCTAAAATCAGGACTGCTAATTGAATTGGACAAAAAATTGACTAAAATTAACCCTTATTTGCGGGAGAGTAACCCCGGCCTTGATTGCAGGATGAGCGAGGGTACTAGAGTGTGTGTGCACACCCTAAGGCAGAGCCAAAATCCCCGCCTTCCATATCACGACACCCGATCCTAGGAAATATCACAAGTAGAATTCTTTCAGGTTCTCTGACTAGCACCAAGTAACCTCCGTCTTTCCGCAGGTAGATTGGGGTGAACCGGCAGTGCTCCACGACAAGTTGCTAGTAGCCCTTCGTGGTGAAGTCCCAACCTTGTCAGCCTCCGCCTGTTCCCAAGTAGATAGGGGCAGGTCTTTGAACTCGTCAGCTTGGGATAGGAGCGAAGAAAGGAGAGGAACCAATATCTTAGGTAACAAGTTAAACAGGGAAGACGCATCCAACTTTGAGCTGACTTCCCTATAGGCCACGTAAACATTGCTACTTGCTTGAAAATTCACACTTAAAATCAACCACACTAATCAGACTCGATTTTGGGTCCCTCACCGTGTTGAGTGTGAACTCAGGGTTTGCTCTTGCCTTTGTCTTTGTGTCTATCAGTGCGTATTATCCTGTGTAATTGCACGTTTTCTACCCTGATCTTCTTACGTTCATCCTTTTCTCCTCAAGATGCCGGGATATTGATCCCCATACACCTCTGGTCATTTCTCCTCGACCATATACCGTTCATCTTCGTCTTATCCTTCTTCCATGTATCCTCCGCCTTCCACAGGAGACCCTTACCCATGGTCGGTTCCACCTCGACTTGATTATGAAGTCGGAGCTTCGACTGACTTCTCCACTTCTTCGCATTTCTCACCTATTTCATATTCTAACACTCCAGATCCACTTCCATCTTGGGTTGATTGCCCTTATTCTCGAGAGTTTGCTGGAATCAATGAACCATACGAAGAACAAGCTATTGCTGAGACAGATGACTAGCAGAACAACTTGATCGATCGAACAACCCGAATGGAGAGGCATGGACATCATGATTTTCCAGACTTGATTGACTTTAGTGATCAAGCTTACATTGACCAGCCCTCTTACCAACCATTTGCAGAGCCTACACATTCACAGGATTGGACTCATGAGCTATACTTACCAGTCCTCAGTTTATTGACTCCATCATATGAGGCTCCGACCAATGTCTGCCATTTAGATGGTCTATACTCAACCCAACGTTACATACCAGAGTCTAGGTATGTTGAGTATGAGAGCAATATCTCAGCAGTATCCTCCAATTGTGCAAAACTCTCCCATGATTTGTCATGAGAATTGCGTGGAGGATGACATCTCTAGACTTACTGAGAAAAATGCATCATTTGGTAACAAGTTGAGAGATGTTATGGAAATATTGCACTCAATTTCTGCCAGCTTGGGAATGAAAGTGGGAAAGGATACAAATAGTTTTGAGTTTGAAAATAGAGCAAACTTTAGGGGACCCACACATTTTGTACATCCGGAGTCCATTCTACCTCCCTCTTCTACTAACCACTTACCCTCCAATCCAGAGTCTGATCATGCATCCATTTAAAAGACCAAAAAATTGAAAAACCAAAAAATCACGTAAAAATTGAAAAATGTAAAATGACTTAAAAAATTTGGATCTTGCCCTAAGGGAAGTACTCAATGAAGAATTGATTTTTAAACTTCCCTTAATAAAGGCCATAGATCATTTCCCCGACCTCAAGAGATTTGTAAAGAGTAAACTAATGCCCAAGAGGTCGGGCAATAAGAGGACAAGGACTGAAAGACACAGTGTATATGGCCACCTCCTTAGTGATGGGGAGAAAGATCAAGAGCCACAGAGTGAAGCGATTGCCCCAAGTTAAATGTGAAATCAAAGACACTATCTTTACCCATGTAAGAATCGATGATGACTCCCGATAAATATCCTCCCGACCTCTATGTTTGACAAGCTCAAACTCAGGCCAATCAGAAAGTTGAGAGAGATTGTTCAACTGGCTGATTGATCTATCAAACGGTCGAGAGAAACCATTTCAATTATCATAACTTTCCAACGTACTCTATTCCAAGTAGACTTCATGGTCACTAACATTGAGCACCGAGGATAGTTCACCCAGTCTCCTATTATTCTCGGGAAGCCGTTCTTAGCCTTGGCTAAGGCGACTATAGATTGCAAGACTTGGGAAATCGATTTTACAGCATTGGGAATGCCTCGACCTCACCCATTCTTCGATACACTTTACTCTAAGGTGACTCGCACATCCGCTGACAGTCATGACCATCGAGAGGTAGGTGAATCCCACCTCTCTGCTACACCTGAGAGACCGACTATCCGGACGACCGTTGGTTCTGAGACTACCCACACCTTTACTTCATCAACTGCTTGCACCACCATCGTGACAGCTTCTAAGGAGGACTCACGATCAGAAGCTATCATTGAGTCGGACACGACCTTTGTGTTGGACATGTGAGCCCACAACGAGCCATTATGCAATAAATGTTATTGCGAATATCATTCCCTGATCTGAAATGAAGAATAAATAATTTGCATAATAGGTCCCTCTGTACAATTAGGGTTATGTACCATGGCTATCTTAATGATCATACAGCTGTTGATTCAATAATTGAACCATAGAGGCTGGTGCTTGGATGAATATCTAAAGAGTTAGATTGAGGACTCATCAAGCACCGTCAAATGATTATTAAGATGTGATCTCCATCCTGAGTAGGAGATGGCAATCCTTTCTCACATAGGTTGATATCTGACCGACCTCTTGATGCAGGTCCTCTGCATAGGAATAGAGATTCGAAGGTGTCAGATTAGTTAGGTCAAAGAGTTGACTTGACAAGATCGAGATAACCTAAGTCCTATCTTGAATGCTGTTATAGCATAGGCACACATCCTCTGACCGGAGACAGATGTGTTACTATATGTCTGAGTGTGTACATTTGGCAGACCAATAGGTTGATGACCTAACCAAGATCTATATACCGACGCGCTGGTGTGCATATAAGGGCATATGAGTAATACGATCTCTCAAAGGGATCATACATGTTCACTACTGAACCGGAAGGCATGAGCTCACTCATGAGATATTGGGAAGAATCAAATTCCGTGCACGGTCGTCTCGCTTTGAAAGCTTGACTGAATTTATAGGTTTGATATATACTTTTGGAATGTATATGATCAAGACCTAGGTATGATATATGCTTTTGGAAAGTATATGATTGATACCAAATCCCAATGATCAAATGAGAAACTTATTGATAAAACCCTGAAGAAGACAGTATAAAATTGATCTTGATCTTCGGGTTGATCATAGGTCTTCCAGTATGCAGGATGTACAGGTATTGGGAATACCTGAGGGTGATGTGATCATAAACGATTGTATATCCATGACGCTTCCATTTCGAGGGAGTGATGAAATAGGTCTGGATTTTAGTGACTCCTTCCAGTAGAGAAGCAATCTGATCTTGGTCCATGTGTTGTACATTGGTCCGAATATGATTCAGATCCAATGAGAAGATTAGATTTGCGGTCTTGATTTAATCAAGCATCTATGGGAGGTCCGTAAGATCTGGATTTGAGATGAGATCTCAACATCCAAGTCACTATACGTGGAATAATACAATCGCCCTGTCCTTATCTCCAAGTATCTGCGGAGAAAGCACATTATTCTTGAAAGGATTCGAGAATAATTCATTTGACGAAATTCATATCCAAGCAAGAAGAACTTAATAATTAAATGAGATTTAATTATCAAGATTAATATGAATATGATTCATATTGTGAGAATGATTATCCAAGATAATTAAATGAGATTTAATTATCAAGGATTAGAGAATGTGGATATTATTATCCATAATATTTGTGTATTGTAAAAATGATTTATACATATATTCAAGAGAGAGAAATTTAGTAAATAACATTTGTTAATTATTAAATGTGGATTGGATTGACATTTGTTAATTAACTGGAAATGTCATTTACAAATTAGTCTGGGATGTGAATATGATTCACATAATTTTCAATGGCATGATTGAAATATTCAGAAATTAATTTGGAATTAATTTGGTGGATATTTTTGTGATAATTGAGAGATAATGTAATATAATAAAAATTAGAAATAAAGCCACCATTTTTGAGGTGGCGTCACCCATGAAAAAGTCATGGGTGACGCCCCTTGTTTTTAGGAGGCAATATTATCTCCATTTTATTATGATGATTAATCTATTAACTAATTTATTTATGACAAATTAAAAATGTGTTGATAATGTTACAACATATATTTAATTTAATCATAATTAAATGTTGTTGGTTTTAACCAACAATAATCATAGCCATTGATTTTACATGGACCAAGCCTGGCCATTGGATCCATGTGTCCCATGGATTGAGATCCATTGGATCCTAAACTAATATAAAAGGAGGGCTAGGGTAGCCTTCCAAAGTACATCATTAAGAGTTGTACAAGGTTACAACTCTCTCTCTCTCTCATATTCTCTCCCGCTCTCTTTCTCTCCTCCAAAGGAAGCCGTCCATCTTATGTAGAGAAAGGAGAGACTTTCTCGGCTTCGCCTTCTATGACTCGGGGATCTCCTTCTTCTGTGGGGGTGCTTCTAGAGGAAGACGACGGATTTCGTTTGACCAAATCAGGAGATTCATTGCTTGGATCTTCATCGAAGATTGTAGGAGGAACGCGTCTCATCAACGTGCCTGCAAGTGCGTTCTTCGTGGATCGGACTTAAGACAGGAGGATCTCTTGTTTGGGATCTCACGATTACAACCACGCTCCGAGAGGTATTCCTTATAGTGTGGTTTGATGAAACGATTCGAGAAGTGTTCTTGTGATCATGTAGTTTCATCTTTAGATTTAAAAATGTTAATTTCCACCGCATCTAGCGACTAGTGCGACTAATCGCCCCGATCGCATACGATGCGATCGACACGCTTCCGTGATGCGCTTGAGGATTCTCAATATCCTTTACTTTGTTGATTACCTTGAACCATTTTGATGATCCGACATAAGAGCCCAATAATGCCAAGCCAACTGAGATCACTAGCACCTTCCCGAGACGTGTGCTGACCCTTCAGGAATATTACAATCAATATGGTGACTCATCTGATGAGGAACCCATGGTCAGCACCACACCACATCCCGAACCTTCAAAGGAAACAACCAAGACTAAATTGACTCCACATAAAAACACGGTTGCTCCCTCTTCTAGTTGGCTATCTAGTGAGAGGAAGTCGAGAATTGATTCCGCGAGGTGTTCCCCCAAACCTCTCAAGGTGCGTCGCTCTCATCTCCCTCTCATTGATTCAGGTTCTAGAAAACCGACTAAGAAAGTTTCCTTCAACATACATGAGAAGGAATTTTTTGAGGAGTCGCCATCTGGTCCGAATAAGGTGATTTATATGAATGAGCTTAGTTCGGTTGTTCTTAGGCCGTATCTAAGCAAGCAGCCGTGTGTCTAGCCTCGTTGGACGATCCCTACACCTCACTATTATACATCTGAGGACGATTCTGACAGCGAGACACTTGTATATTCCTCACCCCCTTATTCAGGCATGAAGGTTCGTCACAAACCTTCTTGATCTTTGTATATTCTCACTCCTTGTATATATTTTCTTTCCCTCCCTCCCAGTGATTCGAATCGCTCACCACGACTCCATATCATTTCATTTTATGGATATACTTAGGATGACCAGATCCTAAGTATAGGGGGGAGAGTGACCTGAGTCTATTCACCATTCACTGTACATCCTCCAGATCTCATCGGTTCTCACATCTACTCCTATCCTATACTTAGGCTGACCAGATCTTAAGTATAGGGGGACTGATGCCCGCCATGTATATACTCATCCTTTTCCCCTCTCGACCTCATTCACCTCATTTTTAATCTTCTTCTACACTTGGGCTACTAGAGCCTAAGTATAGGGGGGCAGAGCGACTTCTATACTTTTTATAATTTTAGCTCTCCTACGCTTAGCACGAGCTGTGTCTTTTTCCTTGCTTTTCGTGCTCTGAGGACATAGTAAATGCTAAATATAGGGGGGCATGTATATATTACATATATATTTGTACTTTACCCATAGCTCGTACTTGCGCATATTTTCACATATTTTTGTATATATTATGCAATAATTATGAGGTGGATAAAAATTGAAATTTTTTTAAATACATGTATACTTGTATAATAAGTATAATACTTGTATAAAAATAGGTTGTGAAATCCTTGTAAATAATACTTTTGTAAAATTTGTTGTAAAATAGGATGTATACCAAAAACAATTCATGTATACTATGTATATTATGTACAAGTTGTATAAACTAAAAATTGTTGTAAATAATATTCTTGTAAAAATTGTTGTATATCAGATTATAAAATAAAAATGCTGAAAATAAGGGCTTCTTATTTACTCTTGCATATCATCCTTGCATTTCAAAAAAAAGAGTCTTTCATTTCATTCATATCTGTAGCATGCCATCTACATCTGCATATCATGCATATGCAAAGGGGAAAGCTAGTGGGTTCTTAACCAAGTTTTGAATAGATGTTGAGGATGGATTTGATTTGACCTTAATCTACTTAATTTCATAGGAACTGGAGTTAAGATTTTTTTCAGGTCAAGTGACTTAATTATTTGAGTCTGCAAGTCTATGTTCACATGTCATCTTGATTAGTCTAAGTAGAATATCTCGCACACACGCATGATTCTTTTAGATAGTGACTAACTTGGACCAGCACATGCACATAGCTCTTCATTGATGAGGTGGTGAGGAGGTAGAATCCTTTGGCTTGGAGTAGCACATGGGTGGAAACATCCGTCCTCCTCTAGGGAGGGTAGTGCATCTCAACCTAGTCTGGTGGTGTTGACGTCTAAGGATGGGACGCTGTGGGTTGAAATAAAGCTTCAAAAGAGGGATAGTCTACTGGCTCAAGGAGAAAAACTCCTTAGGTACATGTTGCACCATTTATATATGTCAAAAAAAAGAGAAAAAAAAAGAAAAAAAAGAAGAAAAGAAAAAAAATAGAGAACTCCAAAAAATGGACAGGCCTGATTGAAAATAAAATGCCTGTGGGAGTCTATATATTTGCAAGGTATATGCTTCAAAGCCTCATACCATGGAAACCTGTAGCTGGATGACTTGGCTACACTAGTCAAGCATCTTAGGATAGGTAGCTACACTGGCTACCGTCCATTCTTCTCTCCACCCCCTCTTCTTGAGCTGGTTGCACTTGATTTTAGAAGGGAATACCCCGCTCCTCCAGGAAAGAGTTATTGGACTGGGGAACTAGAGTTACCTTATTAGAGGAGGATGGTTCTTTGCCATTTCTGATGTGGAGATCTATTTTTCACTTACACAGTACAAGTAAGATTCATGGTCATCAGAATTTATGTATGAGGATTTGTTCTGACCTGACTGTTGAGGCATCTTGAATAGAATACTTGTGGAACTTAAAGGCCGTTAGGTCTTAAATTCATATCCCAATAAGGTTCCGCCACACAATTTTATCCAAAGGTCGAGTCTAGCTCCATTTTCACCTTTTGTTCATGACCTTGGTATGGAACCCAAAATCATTTCACTCTTGCATTTCATCTTAGTTGTTAGGGATGTGCAAGGTTTAAGTATAGGCGGTTGATGAATATGTGATTCATCACTCTAAAAGTTGAAAATAGAGCTTTGTTCCTGAGTAATTAGCTGCATATTTCCACTTATATTGCATAATTAGAATTCATGCATGTGTAAATAATATCTGTATTTTAGCATTCATATTTCCATTAAATAAGGAGCAAAAAATCACTTGTATATATTCATATGTATATAACTAAATTTACCTATTTGTATATATTTTATACTAACCCCAAATCCAATAAAATCAACTCTATAGTATATATATTACTAACACTAATTAAAGAAAAATATCAAAAAATACTAGCTTGCAATTTTGACCAATAAAACCCGAATCCAAGTTTGAAGCTAGGAGCCTTAAAATGCACATATCTCTCTCATACATAGTACGATTTAGGTCTACACACTTTTTAGTAATATACATTCATAGACCTTCAAAATAAGTCCAATTTCATTAAAATCAGAGATCGTATGTGAAACTTGGGTTTTGGACCCCTATTGTATATTGTACATATTGACCTTTTTGCCCTTTTATTTTATCTTTTTATTTTTCTTAATTATTAAAAATCCAAAAAAATAGATTACGTTATAAATATTTCTTTCATTTTTTCTATTTTTATTTTTAATTTTCTCTTATTTAAAAATGAAAAAATGCAATAGACAAAAATGTGGTATTTTGTACCTATAAGGTACCACCCGAAAATACACGTAGTACAGATGATTTCATTTGATTTTTGACCATTTGTGAAAGTTGTAGATCTTGTTGAGACGAGCAATGTTCATGTTGACCACTTTTTGATTTAACCCCTTTTGTTATTTCTTTTTGATTTTTTTACATTTAATTTTTGAATTTTCTAGGAGTGACACGTGGCAGCTCCTGGAGCCGAACATGTTACCCCATTTTTTATTATTTTCAGATTATTATTATTATTATTTTATTATTACTATTTTAATTATTTATATTATATTGTTAATTTTAGTAGCCTACTTATTTTTCTTATATTATATTTTTATTTTATTTTCTCTCCCTTTTACTTCTTTTCTTGTTCCTCACTCCAAGTCACCAATTCCTCTACCATTCCTCCATCTTCTCCACATCTTTTCTATCTCCCTCCTCTTTATATTCACTTCTCCTCCTCCATTTTTCATCATCCGCTATTGTAGAGAGGTACCCAGAGCTCTAATCTACCCGTTAGTGACAATAATTGAGTGCGAGAGAGCGAAGAAGGTGGTACACCTCCGGCGAGATCCGCGACGTTTCTTTACTGCGAAGCAGCTCCTCCAGCGAGCTGCACGAGCTCCGCCTCATATCGTCCCTTGAGCGACGACCCGGAGATCCTCCCCAAGTTTCTAGCCCCAGGTAGCATCCTCCATCATCTTCTCCGATCTTCATCCTCTCCCTCTTTGATTTTCTCTTAATTTATTCCCCTTCTTCGATAATCTTCACGCCTCTCCGACCATCCACCGAGCTCCGCCTTGGAGCTCTCATCTTCGTGCCATCATTAGCTCGCCTCCACGACGTTTCGCACCATCTCAACTCACAGCTCCACCGGTCACGACAGAGATGCTCAACGTCCGATCTCCACTTCACGCTTCAGGCCTCACCGTACTCGCATGCACCTCACAAGCACATTGCACATGCTCTCTTGCACAAGCTAACCCTACAGGACCCTCCTCTTCATTGGCCGGACTTGACTCCAGAGCCACTTTGAGCTTCGTCTCCACCGGTCTCCTATCGACTCTAGCCGCCTCCAGAGCCTCCGGATGACACCCTACGCTTCCACGATCGACTGAGCCATCAAGGAGTTGCTGGCGAGGTTCCACGACCACAGGGGAAGGAGGCAGAGCAAGCGCATCATCACCGGATCCTCGCTAAGTCCATCGCAGGCGGCGGATCAGAGAAGAAGACTTCCAGCCACCGTTGCATATTCCCGATCCGACGGTCTTCTGCAAGACACGTAGCCCGCTTCCAGCCACCGTTGGATTGATCACCATCCAACGATCACTACTCTGCACGTCGTCATCGCCTCCAACCACAGATAACATCGGATCAATCTTGATCTGACGGATTGCATCACACTGCGTCATCATCCATTCCCACCGTTGGATCGACCATGATCTGATGGTCCCTTAGAAGCCAGTCTCCATCAATCAGTACCGTTGGATTGCTCCTAATCTAGCAGTCCAGCCTTCGCCACGTTTAGTCTCCGAGCCTCTTTCTCGACCCTAGGCTCGGAGTGACCGAAGCTGACCCGAAGCTGATTCGAACCTCTACAGACATCCGAGCCTCCATAACCGTCCGAGCCAAGCCTCCTCACGTGTATCTCACATGAGGGCTGGGTAAATTGTACAGAGGCCCCAGAGAATTTCAGAAATTGCACTTTGGTCCCTGCCAGGCGTGTCACATGAGGAGCACGTGTTCTAGTGAGAATTTTGCACTCATACCCCCTGCATTATAGGTATTTGCACTTCAGTTCCAGTCTGTACGTTTTATTTTAAGAAATTTTATTTTTTGTATTGCATTTTGGCCCCTGTCTTCGCATGCATATTTAGGTGTCCATATTTCATTATTTTTAAATTTCAAAAAATTGCATTTTGTAGTTTAACTTGTCCGCTATCTTTTATGAGACGTGTCTTCTTTTTGTGAGCCATCTGGAATTTAACAATATTATTTTGGTGAAATTTGATATATTTTGCCCACTGTGTACCTTTTATTTAATATTAAAGTCCTTTTGCTCCAAAAATTACCATAAAATCACATTAGACTTAGGTTAAGTTGCTCTACACTATGCCCAAAAATCATTGCATTTGCACACATCGTGAGGCCTGAATAAATCAAACAGTAATTTGCCTAATTGATTTTTAATAGGTCCAATTCGCATAGATTTTTAGGTTTATTAATTCTCCTGATTCTTCTCACTTAGAATTATCTAGGATAATTTTTATATCTAAAAATAGTTTATCTTGGTATTTATTAAAACTAATTTTGTAAAAACCACTGCATCCATATTTTATTCATAGTTAACTCATCTAGAGACTAAAAATTCAAAAAAAATTGTAGACGCTTAGTCTCATGGCATTCCATTATCTGGCCAAGTTTCATTAATATTGGATCTCATTTGACCATATTTCTTGATTTATCTTACAAGTTTGGCCTAAACTTGCATTGTTGTTCTTTTATTTGCATAAAAATTTATAAAAAGGTCAAAATATTCTTCTGAAAATCAGACCTCAAAATTAACTGAAAATTCGCCTAAGGACACAACTGCCTCCCTGAGGTCGACCTTGGGCTTGCCCAAGTAAAATAAATCTACAGCTTGAACTTGATTATCCATTAAGTCTGAGTGGTCTTTTTTACGAAGTCTCGATTACCCGACTACAATGAACTTAACATTTAATTTGATCGATGACTCGCTCGAATTAGCAAGGGTAGCCAAGGCGGCATCACCCTTGACCTTGAATGTAGTGGATTTTGTGTATGGGGCAGGGGGTAAAGTTAGGGAAGGTATCTGAATCTTAGATCGATCGTCATGTTATTCACCATCTTTTTTGAGCCGGCTATATAGGCCCGACTGGTGGTTTGTACACGACTGGATTCAACAAGTCTCTCAAACACCCTGTAGACAGTGTCCTCGTGGCGTCCCATGTAGCTTCCTCTGCATGATGCACTCACTAACCCTTGGATCTCAAGTTTCAGCCCACTAACAAAACTTTGGACCAGCATCATTTTACTTATCCCGTGTCCTAGGCATTTTTGGATTAGGTCTCTGAATCTTTCCCTGGTTTCATGAAATGGTTAGCTCGGGTGTTGGGTGGTGCTCGTGAGTTTGATCCTCATCTGATTGGTTCTACTAATTGGGTAGAATTTCTTTAATAGCAGAGTCTTGAAGGTGGCCCATCTAGTGACTACTTCCCCTAAATTTTTCAACCAGTAAGCCGCCTTATCAGTCAAGGTGAAGGGGACAACTCTCAGCCTTATGTAATCTTGACTAACCCTAGGGTGGCAGAGGTTAGCGCACACTAGCTCGAAGTCACAGAGGAAGAAATATGGTTATTAATGATTATTCCCTCTGAACTTGGGCAATAATGCAAGGAAATACGGTTTGTGTTCGAACGCATCCTCGGGGGTACCGACCTCAACCAATTATAGTCTTCATACAATTCAGGGAGGTACATATCTTCCATAGCAGCCTCACCGCGTTGTATTTCTGCCATCTATGCCCGAAGAAGTTCATTGTGTTGTTCAACAACGATTATTCTAGCCAAAAGTGCTTGAATCGGATCATTGTCATTCTCATCGTCACTAGGGTTCCTCTTTGGAGGCATTGTGACTTCCTCCTCCTCACCTTCAAAAGTAAAGAGTTTAGAATTAGGCATTTGAAGTAAGTGAAGAATTGCTAAGGATGAAGGTTTCCCCAGCAAAGGAGTGAAATGAAGGGTTATTATGGGATTGACTGAACCCTGACGGATGAGGAATGCTAAAGAGGATGGCCCTAAGACCAAGAGGAGTTGAGAAGAGAATCTTCACGAGAACGCTTACACAAAGCAAACACAAGTCAAATTCTCAAGCTCACCCACTTAACACTGGTGAAGGCACGTTAGGGTCCTGCCGCTTGCCTTTTCAATTTTAATTTAATGATAAAACAATCTTGAAAATTAAGCGGAGCTGTTAGGTACTGAAATATTTCACAAAGACTATTCTGAGTTCGTACAACTAGTTGCACCTACTTTCAACCATTTTAAGTGTAAGTACAGACCTAAACGGCTACCCGTGTTACTTGAGGACAGAGCCTTCCACAGTGTCCTCTAAACCACCCACTCTGTTAAGGGAAGTCGAACCGTAAAACATCTACCCTAAACCCTCACTGAAAAGTAGCTAATTGTTTTTAAAATCAATTGTCTAAGTGAAATTTCTCAGTTTTAGCTCTGTCCTAAGTGTGCGTTCTATTCCTTACAAACAATGAGTGGGTTTGTCTCCACCAGATACAGATTAATTTTATGTCAGTTTTATTTACAATCGCCTTGATTAGCAATCCTAATTTTAGATATCACTGAAGTTTATATGAGCATAGAAATTCACATCTAACGAGCCATCCCAATTCCTTTAATTCCTAAGTTGTAAAACTTGAGGAGGAGAATCGAAAAAATCAATGCAAATGTAAATCAACGATGCATGCTTAAGAAGAAGACTTACAGTGACTCCTCGCGTTCTTCATACGGGATGCAATACAAGGAATTTAAATTACACTAAATGACAAGCACATATGAAAAATGCCCTAAGCAGATAGTTCTGTTAGCGGGAAGAATAGATTTCAATTTGATTAAGTTGAATGATCTACATGTGCACACAATTAGTGAGAGTGTGGCCTAAGAATTACGAGCACAATCAATGATAAATAAGAAAGCGTATATGTGCCCAAATCCTTAGCCACTCAAGTCGGGTCCAAACCACATATAAGGGGTTTAAACAGACTCGACACACCACAGAGAAGTTCATTCTGTATTATTACAAGGGTTCAGAGAGAGGGACCCTGAGAATAATGCATAAATTAAACTATCTAAGCTCTCTCTCACAGAAAGAAAATCTACTCTTCTTTGCAAATCCTTGAATAATATCCGAAAATTGCTCCAAGCTATCTGCAAAGATAGAGGATGTGGTTAGTATCAAAAGTGCAAAATGAAAAGAAAAAAAGAAAAAATGACACAGAATTAATTTTCACAAAATTAATTAAAAAAATAATTAAAACCCTAAAAATTTGTCATTCTCTGGCAACAACGCTATTTGATGAGCGGAAATCCGCCTCTTTAATCGATAATTGTAGTATAGGAGGCGAAAATCGGTCGATCAAAAACCACAAGCTTTGCATGTTGTGGAGAATTTTTCTTGGCAAGTCTACCAATGTCGAACACAGGGAACGATGATTTTTAGTTGCATGGTTTTAAATCAAATTGAATAATTAATTACTTGTTTGCTTAATTTCTGTATTTAAATAATATAATACAATTTAAATATGAAGAAATAAATAGGGAGAATGAAGCATCGAAGGATATATGATTTTATATAATTAAATCATCAAAAATATAATCAATAACTCCTCAAAGTTAATCCCAGATCAAATCAATTGAAATTCAAACGCAAACAAGTGTCCAGATAAATCTATGAGATATCCTGCAATAATCCTCAAATGATCTCAAATTTCTTTTCAATTTAATTCTCCAGTATATCACATTGAGTATTGAGACATAAATCCAATTCTCGTCAAGTTATTCCCTGGCCAAGATTAAATTCCCGAAGAAGGATAATCAATTATCAATAGAGAGTTGATCAGATTTAATAATCCACACTTGAATCAGATCAAATTTTTCTCTAATAAAATTTCAATAATAATAATAATAATAGTGAGGAATTTAATCCTTAATCTTCTTCCTGAAAGTCCCTGTAGAAATTAATTCCTCGAATGGTATCAATAAGAACATAAGACAATTAATCGCGTTCAATCTCCTCCTGCAGAATAAATCATTAATTTATTCACTAAAAAATTGGCACGAATATGTCAAAATTATCCTGCACATGTCAATAGAGATTCTCAAATAATAATTCCTAATAAATAGCATCAGATATGTTCACAAGAGATGTAATATGAAATAACATGAAAGTAGCTTCAAAATGACATATTATATGCTAGAATCGAAGTTCGGATGGAGAAGATATGCTAAAATTAAGATCCAATGATTAAAATGTAGTAAAAGTAATTATTTTTCTTTCAAAAGAGTCCCTGGAGGCTTATATGTAAAATGAAAGAGTTGGTGGGGTTCTCTGGAAAATACCTACGATGGGGGTATTTCTTCAATTATCTGAAGCTATGAGAGCGATTATGCAATTTCTCTAAGTATTCACGCGCGGGAACGCGATACTTCTTGTTTGGGGGCTCTTTTTATAATTGACTTAACAAACAAGGTCCTTCGCGCAAATTTGCTTGTGTGTCACGCGCTTAGCCCGTGTGTCACACACTTATCATGTGGTGCTGACGTCATCGGACGAGGGTGTCTATGTGAATTGCAAGTAGATGGAGGGGGTCGATGGCAATTTCCCCCTTGTGCACGTGCTCGACACGTGGTACTGGAGGCTCGGGTGAATGGGGGTGGAGGCTCGGACCGAATCTAAGGCTCGGATGGCCCGAGCCGTGACGTGGCGGCGAGAGGTGGTCCGGGATGCCCGAACCTCGAGGCTAGGGCTGCGGCTCGGTCGGGGTTGCGTGGCAAGACAACGATCGTTGGATCAAGGCTTGGGCCCAATCCAATGACATTGGAGGAGTAAGCGGGTGGTGGATGTCGTCTTCCGAGGTAGGCAGATGGCGGTGGTGCTTTGGGCGGCGAGGCGGCACGGGCAAACGACGGAGGGAGGCATCCCCGCACGACAGAGGAGAGGCTCGGAGTAGAAACGCTCCGCGATCTGCGGAGGTGCTCGAGGTCGAGTTGTGGGGCGGAGGCCACGTGATTGCTCTTGTCGGAGCAGATCCCATGCAACACACCCAAGGGAGGTACCGGCCAAGGTCGGTCGGAGCGGGATGCTGCAGCGAGGCCAAGGTCGTGCGACGCGGTGACCAAGGCGGAGGCGAAGGTCGAGCTCGTCAATTGTACCTGCAAGGTTTGAAGCAGAAGCAACAAACAATGAGGTGAGTTTAAACTCGAGCCCATTGATGGGAAGGGGAGTGACCGATGCAGAGACTCTATGAAGGCAGGGGAGACGGAGGATCTAGAGCTCAACTCTTTGCAAGAGTCGAAATGGATTTTGGCGACGGGGTTGACGGAGATGGGGGAGGGTGGCGGATCGAGAGAAGGAGGCGAAGGGGGTATCGACTTGCCTGAAGGGAGGTCACAGGAGCAATCTCAGGTGATTGCTTCAGCTGTGGGCGAGGCACAACGAAGCTCAGTCGCTCGTCAAGTGAGGCAACGCCAGAGGTCGAAGCTCGACCACTTGATCACGTCGATTAGGTTGCTGTCACCAGCCGTCAGGGGAATAGTGAAAACGGAAGAGGGACGATGGAGAATTATTTTTATAGGTGCTGGAGAGTGTAACGGTCGGAGGTCGCGAGGAGGGGCGCAATGACTGCGAGGGGAGTAGTGATGGCCGGATGGCGGCACATGCAGCAAGGAGGCTGCGGTTATGAAAGCGGAAGGAGGAGAGGCGATGGGGTTGACACCCGTTTGGGAAGAAGAAGAGGATAACGTGCATGGCACGCGATGGGGGGCAGCAGTTGAGAGAAAGTGGGGTGTCACATGGCATGCCCAGGAGCTACTACGTGGCATCTAAAAAAATTTTCAAAATTCAAAGACAAGGAAAACTAGAAAAGAAATAAAAGGGGACCTTGGATAAAAAAATTCCTTCACGAAAGTTGTTCGCTCGACGAGATCTACAACTTTCTTGAAGGACCCGTAAGTAGAAGAGGTATGTACAAAGTAGTATTTTTGTGGTTTTCTATTTATATAGAAAATTGGCTTTTCGAATTTTGTAATTTTTGTTGGTTTTTAAAGAGAATAAAAATCTAGAAAATATACGATAAAATACAAGAATATTAGTTACACACTAATCTATTTTTTTTCGGATTTTTAATAAATAAGAAAATAGGAAAATAAAATAGAAGTACGAATCACACAACTTTTGTACAGACTGACAACGAACACCCGGACACAGTCAGTTTCTTTGATTTCAGTTTTTATCTAGATTTGGATTTTTGTGTCTCTTATTCAAACTTTCATAAAAGGATATGAGTGAAGAAGAAATAAAATTAAAAGAGTTAATTATGTACATAAAAACTTCTGTCAAAAATAACAAAAAGTTAAAATGCACAAAAGAGGCCCAAAACCCAACTTTCACAAATGAGCTCCGAATTTTACGAAATTGGCCTTTTTTGAAGCATTTGAAAATGGAGTGCTGTAAAAGTGAGTAGACCAAAATCGGACATTGTATGAGGGAGATATGCATGTTTTAGTCTGTCAGATGTGAAATTAGACTTTGGGATCATTTTACACTTATTTGAGTTAGTATTTTTTGTATTTTTTATTTATTCGTGTTATTAATATCTACATAATGGATATGGATTGGGGTTAATTTGAGTTAGGACGAATTAACTAAAAATATGGGAACTTAGCTACTTTTTAGGCCAATTTACACATAATGAAATTGTGCATGTGATGAGATACAAATATTGTTTACACATGTATGGATGCTAATGATGCTCTATTTATTATTAAATGCAATTGATTTATGGGTAACATAGTCTAATAAATCAATTTTAGCATGATGAATACAAGATTCATCAATAATATACATGGATAATTGGATAGTGCTATCCATATTACCCATATTCACAATAAATAAATTTCATTTAATTACATTGGATAATCATTCTCATGCATTCATATAATGTAAATCAAATTCACATTATTCATGACAATTAAATCACATCTAATTACCCATTTCTTATTGCTTAGACATAATTCAACTTTGGAATTATTCTTGAACTCTTTCAAGAATAATGCGCTTTCTCCGCAGATGCTTGGAGATAAGGACAGGGCGATTGTATTGTATCACGTATAGTGACTTGGATGTTGAGATCACATCTCAAATCCAGA
This sequence comes from Ottelia alismoides, assembly GCA_037367405.1. Classification (NCBI taxonomy): domain Eukaryota; kingdom Viridiplantae; phylum Streptophyta; class Magnoliopsida; order Alismatales; family Hydrocharitaceae; genus Ottelia; species Ottelia alismoides. The sequence continues at coordinate 2,098,839 of JAZKJV010000022.1, forward strand.
TCCCACGGACCTCTCATAGATGATTGATTTAATCAAGGCCGTAAATCTAATCTTCTCATTGCATCTGAATCTCATTCAGATCAATGTCCAACATTTGGACCAAGACCAGATTACTTCTCAACTGAGAGGAGTCACTAAAATCCAGACATGTTTCATCACTCCCTCAGAATGGAAGCGTCATGGCTATACAATCGTTCAAGCTCACATACCATCAGGTATTCCTAATATCTATACACCATGCATACTGGAAGATCTATGATCAACCCAAAGATATAGATCAATTTTATACTGTCATCTTCATGGTTTGATCATCAAGTTTCTCATTCTTGGTCATTGGGATTTGGTATCGATCATATGCTTTCCAAAAGAATATATCATACATTCAAATTCTTGTCATGCTTCCGAAGCATGACGACCATGAATGGAATTTTCTCCCAATACCTCATGAGTGATCTCATGTCTTCCGGTTCACAAGTGAATCTGTATGATCTTTTTTAGAGATCGTATTACTCATATGCCATTGCATGCACACCAACATGCCGGTGTATAGACCTTGGTTAGGTCATAAACCTATTGGTCTGCCAAATGTACACACTCAGACATATAGAAACACATCTGTCTTCTGTCAGAGGACGTGTGCCTGTATCATGACGACATACGATATATGACTTTGGTTATCTCGATCTCGTTAAGTCAACTCCTTGACCTAACTAATCTGACACCTCCGAATCTCTATTCCTATGCAGAGGATCTACATCAAGAGGGTTGGTCAGATATCAGCCTATGTGAGAATGGATTGGCATCTCCTACTCAAGATGGAGATCATCTCTTAACAATCATTTAACGGTGCTTGATGAGTCCTCAATCTAAGTCATTAGATATTCATCCAAGCACCGTCCTCTATGATTCTATTATTGAATCAACAACTGTATGATCATTAAGACGGCCATGGCACATAACCCTAATTGTATAGAGGGACCTTAGTGCATTCATTCACTTAATCTCAGAAAGGGAGTGAAACAAGCAATAACTTTTATTGATAAAACATATATTTCAATAACATTTATTGTAAGAATGGTTTGCCTTGGGCTCACATGGCTAACAATCTCCCACTAGTCCTCAGAACCATTCAGGAACACTCCTTAAACCCATACTCATTACATGCTGGTCGAAAACCTTCTGTGTTAGAGGTTTGGTAAGAGGATCATCAACGTTGTCGGCAGAGGCCACCTTGGTTATGATGATATCACCACGCTTTTGAATCTCCCGAATGATGTGGTATTTCCTTTCCACGTGCATGCTCTTTTGATTCCATCGGGTTTCCTTCGCTTGGGCAATGGCTCCCGTGTTATCGCAGAGTAACGGGATGGGAGTATCAGAGGAAACTACGCCAAGTTCCAGGATGAACTTCTGCAACCACACCGCCTCCTTTGCAACATATGATGCGATAACATATTCAGCTTAGTTGTTGAATCTACTACCGTGTCCTGCTTCTTGTTTCTCCAGCTCACAACACCACCACTCAACAGGAATACAAACCCTGATGTCGACTTTCGATCATCAATATCCGATTGGAAGTTCGAATATGTGTATCCCAATACTTGGAGATCACCATATCCATAGACCAAGATGTAATCTTGCGTTCGTCTTAGATACTTGAAAATGTTCTTCATTACATTCCAATGTTTCTCTCCATAGAAATATTGGTAACAACTTACCACTCCCACTGCATGGCAGATATCTAATCTAGTACACATCATGGCGTACATTAAGCTTCCTACTGCTGATGCATATGGGCATCCAGCCATGGCTTTCTTTTCCTCAGCAGTTTGAGGAGCCATCCCTTTAGACAGGTGTATACCATTTCTTAAGGGGAGGAAACCTTTCTTAGAACTATCCATATGGAAACGTTCAAGAATCTTCTTAATGTACCCATGTTGTGATAATCCCAACATCCTCTTTTCTCGATTTCTCAACAACTTCAGACCTAAGATGTAAGAGGCTTCTCCAAGATCTTTCATATCGAAGGTGTGAGATAGCCAAATCTTAACACTGGTTGTCATCCCTGTATCATTCCCAATGAAAAGGATGTTATCTACGTAAAGCACGATGAACACAATGGCGCTTCCCACTAAGCTTCTTGTACACAAGGTTCATCAGGATTCTGTACAAAATCATATCTCTTTATGGTTTCGTCAAATCTGATGTTCCAACTACGAGAAGCTTGTTTGAGACCATAGATGGATTTCTTCATCTTGCATACTTTGCCTTCCTCAATTATGAAGCCTTAGAGCTGCTCCATATAGTTATCCTCCTCGAGGTATCCATTGAGGAAAGCTGTCTTGACGTCCATCTGCCAGATGTCATAATCAAGATGGACTTAAGCACAGCCATAGGAGAGAAGTCTCACATGGCTAACAATCTGAGACGTCCATCTGCTTAGTCCTGATGGACTTAAGCACAACCATAGGAGAGAAGTCTCATCGTAGTCGATGCCTTCTCTCTGTATGTAGCCTTTGGCTACGAGCCGTGCCTTGAAAGTCTCCACTTTCCCATCAGGTCCCCTTTTTTCTCTTGAAGATCCATTTACACCCAATGGGTTTTACCCCTTTAGGTGGATCCTCTAGGGTCCATACACCATTCTTATGCATGGAGTCAATTTCCGACTTCATTGCTAGCATCCATCTATCCATGTCATGATCAACGAGTGCTTCATCAAATAAAGCAGGATCATTGTCAGTTTCACCTAATACATGGAATCCATACCTTTCAGGTGGTTGATGAATCCCCATTCATCACTCTTTATTCTTTTATTTTAGCTAAATATCTTGGTAAAATATCATGTATATAGTTGTAAATACAATAAGTTATCAATAAGCATGCATTTGTTAATAATTAATAATTAACATGTATTTGTGCAAAAATAGAAGAATACAATAAAAAGAGAGAAATATTTAGAATAAATATTGAGTGACATAAACCCAAGAGAGGGTCCAAAATGGACCTGATCGCCAAACAAAATAAGTAGAGAGAGAGATAGAGCCACTCTACCTTGTACATACTCCCTCCCATGTATATATATATTATCATTATTTTATTTTCACAAAATAGAAATAAAAATGTATTCTTATCATATTGTATATATTCCTAAAACTAAAATAAAAATTAGAAAAATAAAATTAAAAATAACTTTCTCTCTCTATCACCTTGTATATAATACATGTACATATGTATCACAAACCAATCTATTATACACTTGTAAATAACTCATAAAAATAAAATAAAAATTATTTTATAATTCAAATAATATGTTGTAAATAAATAAAATATAAAATTAGGAAATTTATATAAAAAATAAGAAAAAATAAAGATACATAAGTATTTTATACATGTATATAATGTAATATAATATAATACCTTAATTTATTTTTCATAAAAAAAAATTAAAAATCACAAAAAAATAGTTCAGAAAAAAGAAATATTTTTTATTTTGAACATTTTTTCAAATAAAATCATCTTCTATTTTTAATTTATTTTTTAAATATTTTTGATCCAGCCATTTTCTGATTGGTCCAGGAGGGATGTTGACCCCGGTCAACTCCCCCTCCCGGATCCTCTCTTCGCGGATCCGTCTCACGCGCCCGACTTCTCCGAATTCTTTGGAGCGGATCTCGTCTTCTCTTGCCCCGATTCCTTCGCCCGCACCTTCCCCTTGGATCCAAGATCCTCGCAGATCACTAGGGAAGGGCTGATACTTCTCGGTTCGCACGCCCACACCCGATTCCTCCAGCCACATGGGACTGCCTGTAAAACATTCATTCAATTCCCCAGACCTAGAACTCGCGCCGCACACCTCTCTACTACCCTAGAAACCTTCCCCTGAGTGACAGCAATCGGAGGAGCCTTTTGGTGGTCGGAGAAGGCTACTGTAGCCGACGCTCGAAGCTCGTGTCCGGAGATCCGCCGCGACGAGACTCCCCCACCTTCCGCGACAAGGTTGAGGCAAAGACCCCCTTCGACATCATCCCCTGGAGCTCATGATCACGTTAGGACCTTCAGGTATCTCCCATTTCATTCCTAGCTCCTTTATTTTCCGAATTTTCCATCAGCCATCCTCCGCCGCTCCGCCAGCTCCGACCCGGTGGTCGGAGCTTCATTAGCCATCGTCACCCTCTTAGATCGACTGCCCCGTTTACTGTCATCCTTCTTACATGATCTAATCACCCGAATCTTGGATGTACGGGCCAAGATTAGATCATTGGTTTCCTCTCTCACTCATCGGAAACCCCCATCTCCATCCACCGATGCTTCTCTTTGGTTTTAGCCAAATAACAGTGGCCAGAGTACCCCTCCGAGTGAGAGCTTTACCCCGCAGGTCTTGGCGCACATGGAGACAGCCCCTTTCACCTTATACCCACTTCACCAGAGCTCGTCCAAGTCTCAGCCCCCTTCCAGGAGATCCAACCATCAACGACCTCATCGGACCCTTCCACCCGACGCGGAGGAGCCACACGACCTTGTTTCCACCGTCCGATCGTTCATTGGAGCCGCCGATCTCCCTCGGTGCTCCGGTGAACTTCACCCAGGTGGAGTTCGTCCAGTACCCTTCTCAGCCATTGGATCACGCCCGTCGCCTAGATTGCATCGCTGCCGTCCAGAGCCTGCACCTGTCAGGCTGTTAGATCTGACGTCTTACGGCCCCCGTACGCCAACATTCGCACCCCAGTCAGAGCCGTTGGATTCACCAGCTGTCAGCGCCAGAGCCGTACGTTGTCATCCAGTCAGGGTGCCACCTGTCACCCCACGCGCGACGCAAAAGTTGCCTGGGTAATTTGCTCGAACCCCCTTGATTTTATTTTCATTTATAGTTTAGTTTGTAAAATAAAAATTACACAGTGAGACTATTTGCATCTGTACCCCTGCATTTTTCCGTATTTAAATTTTAGTCCTTCCTATATGGTTGCTTGTGCATCGTCACATGTATTTGTGGGATATTTGCATTGTATGGTCCTAGATTTAGTGGATGTTATGCTTTGATGTTATAGTTTCATTATTTGCATTTATACCCCTATACGTGCTGATATTGGACATGTGCTAGAATTTGTGGAAAATTTGCAGATAGGAATCCTATACTTTTACACTTGTTATTATTTAGTCCCTGGAATATGTTTTCATTGCATTTAGGTCCCTGTGTACTATGCCATTGATTTTTGATTGAATAAATAGCAAATATTGTCCAAAAATCACGAAATTTTGATACATGGCTTCTGCAATGGTGTAGGAATTTCTTTAAATTTTTGATTTTATTTTCTTGTCGTTTAGTTTTTTAAAATTCAAAAACCTTAAAAATTACCATTTTTTGCCTTTAAAAATACACTAAAAATATTAAAAACATTTGAAAAATTACAAAAATATTCTTGTTTGTTTGTTTTGAGTTGTTTTTGCTTCAATCCATTTTTTGTTATATTTGCATTTATAAAAACCATAAAAATTGGAAAAAACTAAAAATATTAGAAAAATCAGTAAAAATTCATGAAAAAAGTCAAAAAAATGTGCTTTCTTCTTCTGTAGGTAGCTCTTTGTTCATAGTGTATTATAAAATTGATGTTCGAATTTTATAGGCATTTTAAGTATTTTTAACTTGCCTTTAGATTTGGGTTGTACATTGTTCAGCATTCTTTGCCTTATTTCATTTTTAGAAAATTAACTAAAAATCACGAAAATTCAAGAAAATAAAAAAACATCTGAATATTTTAAAAACTCAAAATTATTTTTACCTGAATTTTCTTGGTATTTTTGATGCTTTGAATAATTGTTTGTTTGTATCCTTTTGAGTCCTTTTAGCATTTTTCCTAATATTAAAAATTACAAAAAAATTGAAAAATATAAAATCCACCAAATTGTTTTATCTCCTTGGATTCTTGACTACTTCGTAGCTCGCACATTCCGTGCTCCTTGTATTCGACCCCGGTGGCTATACCAGGTAAAAATAAATAGCGAGACCGCTACATTTGCCTGATTGTTTGATTTATCTTTATTTTTGGTGGTCTTCTTTTTCTTGTTGAGTCCGATCTGAGTGGTTGAGGTCGCAACGACCTTTAATACCATTCTTACCTTAGTCACTCGGTTTTTTGCGCTCACCAGTGGTGCAACCACCCTCGAACTCCTTCGAAGAGGTATGGATGTTTCATCTTTATTCATCTCTTCAATTTCTGGTTCAGGAAGCTCAGAATCTGTAGGGGATTCAATGAGTTCCTCAAATTCATTTTTGTCTTGTCCTTAAGGAAGTCATTCTCTAGAGAGATGAAAATCTTTTGGGTTTCAGGGTCGTAAAATTGGTATCCAATACCATCTTTAACTTACCCAATGAAGAGAGCGAGATTCTAGCTTACTTGCGTCCACGTTCTTCGCATGGACCAAGCAACCCCAAATTCTTAAGTGATTAACACTAGATTAACACTAGATTTGATTCCATACCAGAGCTCATGAGGAGTCTTAGCCACAAATTTGCTAGGAATCTTGTTTAGGATATATATTACAGTCTCTACTGCATATCCTCAGAAACTATGAGGTAAATGTGCTTTTCTCATCATTGAACAGACCATAATCATGATAGTCATGTTGCGTCTTTCAGCAACACCATTAAGTTGGGGGGTCCACGGCGAGTGAGATTAGAGACAATTCCATTCTCTCTAAGGTATTCCTTGAATTCATCTGAGAGGTACTCGCCACCTTGGCCAGATCTAATCCGTTTAATCTTCCTACCTGTTTGGTTCTCAACCAAAACCTTGAATTCTTTGAACTTTTCAAAGGTTTCAAGTTTATGACGTAGCAGGAAGATAAACCCGTATCATGAATGGTCATCAATAAATGTCATGTAGTATCGATATCCATTTCGAGTCGCGATATTGAAGGGGCCACATACATCGGTATGTATCAGGTCAAGAATACCTTTGCATCGTGTAATCTTATTACGAAAAGGTATCATAGTCATTTTACCTCGAATAAAATATTTGCAAGTAGACAAAGGTTGAACCTTTAGAAAATCTATGGGTCCATCCTTTGTTAATATATTGGTCCTATCAACAGATAATGACCAAGACTTTGATGCCAAATCATGTTCGAATGATATCCATTCTCCCCGGACCTTTTAGGGTTTTTATTAGTGGTAGTAACATTCATGATATGTTCATCAATGCACAATTCATAGAGTCCACTAGAAGTCAAAACACCATCTGCAATATATTTATCATAATGACTCATGACTACTTTATTACAGAAAAGGAATGAATATCCACTTCTAACAAGCTTTGATATAGATATTAATTCCTTCTGACTTTGGGTACATAAAGACACTCTTAAAGTACTAGGAATCTTCCACTAGACAGTGATAATCGGCAGGGGTCCCGACGCCGACTGCTACAACACTTGCATCAGATCCCATATGGATGACTATCTCCCCTTCATCAAGACTCTTAATTTCTTGAAACAGATGCAACAAATTGCATACATGAATAGAAGCACCGTAATCAACAACCCAACTTCCTTCTCGTCCAACAAGAAAGCTAGTTTCAATGATGAAAGTAGATTTCATACCTATTGAGTATTTACCTTTGTTGATTGACTTCAGGGAATCCTGACAATTTCACTTCCATTGTCCCAGCTTCTTGCAGTGATGATAGGCATCGGTTTTCTTTGATGTCATCAAAGTGGATGCATTGGTGGATGAGCCAACTCCTTAACTCTTCTTCTCTCTCTTCTAGGCCGGGCCCTTCCAAGAACCATGCTTGACCTATGAAACCATTGCACTACCAGATGGGCTATCTTTCTTCATTACGTACTCAGCGAACTTTAATGCAGCTAACAACCCAGCGTTAGTAAAATCAACTTTACTCATGTGGTATGTAACCACAAAGTTGTTGAAAGACTTAGAGAGTGAGAACAGAATGAAGTCAGCTTGCATATTTGCATCCATGTCAGCTCCAAGGGTTTCCAACTCAGAGAGGTACCCAAACATTTTGAGTACATGTTCTCCGACAGAGGTCCCTTCCTACATCTTGCAGCGAATAAGTTCTTTCATATCTTATAATGCTGTGTGCGGTTGACGTCACCGAACATTTCTCTCAGATTCAACATAATCCCACAGCAAGTGTCCATTTCCACATGTTGCTTGTGCAGCAGATTGGACAATGAACCAAGAATATAACACCTTTCCATATTATGATCTTCATCAAGTTTATCATTTAATTTGATTTCTTCCGGAGTCTTTGGGTCTGCGTACTTGTCCTTGGATAACACATAGGAAATGCGCTCAGTAGAAAGGACAAGGTCCAAATTTCAGATCCAATCCGAATAATTTGGTCCGGTCAACTGATTGACCTCCAGTTGCTTGCTAAGTAGGTTCATGGATGGGCCCGTGTGTTAAAGACCGAATTGGGAAATACAAGTTGGACTTGCAAGGCGGAATGTGTTCCCGCTTCTTTTTATTCGAGTCATAGGTTCTCATATTATTGAGATGTGACAAAGATAAAGAGGAGATCCTAGATCTTGGTAGAGATATAGCGGTAAGTATATCTCTTGCTTTGAAAGTGATTAAGGGAATGAACTTTCAAAGTTGGAAAAACAAGACTAATTTGATTAAAAATTCCTTAATCAAATATTTGTAATTGAATATATAATTATTTATATGTTCTAATATAGTTCATTCTTTTCATACCACCCCTAAGGTAATGTTGACCCATTATTAATTGAACCAACCATCAACAGGCTTAAAACTCGCTATATGCAATCCAATATCGCCCCAATACTACGAGGACCCGATATTGGGGTCACTACATATACGACCTTACTATTTCGAAAAGCAAAGAGCCCAATCCAAATGGATTGTATGCACGAGCTGTCACTTCGGACAGACGTCTCTGACACATAATATCTGGCGACAAAACTCTTCGCCTTGACAGGAGACCATGGATGTCACTTATGTGATCCTCCACCTCATATTCAAATTTTAATTAATTATCATGCATAATATTCATGCAATTAATTCCTCCAAGGAAAATGCACATCTATCATAATAGAGTGTATTAATCAGATATAAATAATTTAATCTTATTAAATCAATTATCAATTCAATTCAATCATCAAACGTGATTGTTACTTAGAATAATGATATTATCTCAAAGTACATATTTGAATTTTAATAATTAGAAAATACATCATTATCTCTCAAGTATCATCCGTTCCCTACCCACTGTCATGGCCAGTACTGACGGGAGTGGGAGAGACCGCACACGGTGCAACTTGCTACCCCAATGCTCCCCGACTAGACACCATATTAGCATCGAGAAAAAATAATGCCAAGTCAATCACTTTGTACTTGAGATGATCATCGGTTTTTCCACCGAAATTATATCATATAGTAATAATCAAAACCATTTTGATTATAAGTAAATTTGCTAAGTAAATTCCTAAAATCTATTCAAGTAACAAGTTTGATGAAAGTGTATCAAGTAACCAATTGGTGATCTAGATAAAAATATTATTATTTATTGGTTGAGGCAATGTCATTTAAGGAAAAAAATATTATCACATATTTACTCAAATATTATCCATAATTATTCCAGGAAATTAACCATTAATTTCACAAATTACTTAAATGACAATCACAAGGTTCATGATCAAGTATGTAATTTTCAGCAGTGACCCCGACTTACTAAAATTAACATATCTCAATCATTTTAAATCCAATATAAGCAAAATAAATTTCTAAAGTTTAATAATTTGATTTAAAACATAAATCAAGTGATAAACACACATTTACAGTATTTTAAAATAGTAATTAATATCTTAATACGTCATTATCTGCTATCCCCGAAACAGTGGACATATGGTCATTAAAAAGATCATAACTTAAGCAAACAAAATCCAAATTACACAAACTCAAATTCCAAATTTTCCTTATTAAATGGGAACATTATCTATTGATGGATTCATGTTTAAACATTTAAAACAGAATCAAAATTTATCACAAATAGGTCAACAAAAAATGAAATGCGGTAAAATTTTCACAAACCCTAACGAGCCCAAATCTTCATAGGTTTATGGATCATATCCAAAAGCTCTGACCTGAAGATCTGATAGCACTTGAAGAATATGGAGAAATCCTCAAGCGCATCAAGGAAGCGTGATGATCATATCACATACGATCATGAGCGACTAGTCGCACTAGTTGCTCGGTGCACCGGAATTTTAAAATTTTTCAAAAGGATGAAACCACATGATCCAAGAACATTTCTTGAATACTTTCATCTAACCACATCAAATATATAGAAACACCTCTTGTAGAGTGGTTGCGATCTAGCCTCTAAAGGAAGAGACCTCCGGTCTCAAGTTCAATCCGTCGGAGAAGACGCTTGCGAGCGCGAGGATGAGTTGCGTGCTTCTCGCAATCCGAGTTGATGTACCAAGAAATGGATCTCCTGAGGTTTCACAAGATCGAATGCCTTATTCATGAACGCTGCACACCAAAGAAGATGGAGAGCCAATGGTCATCGAAGCGGAGCACAATGGCAAGGCGATGATGAAGATGACCTTCTCTCTATGAGAGTGGATGCCCATTCAAGATGAGAGAGAGAGAGAGAGTATGCATGAGAATAAGAAAGAGAGGGAGAGACTTCGTTGTGATTTTGTATGTATCGAAGAACAAGGATTTCATCTTCTTATATAGGGTTTTGGTAGTCCATGGATCCCAATCGATGGACAACAAACAATCAACAGATGAGATTGTTGTGTTTCTTTAAATGGCTAAGATGTTGTTGTAAAAAATACAACAACAAATGATTTAATTTAAATTAATTTACATTGATAAATCAACAAAATTAATTTCAAATTAAATCACCTTTGACTAGAGATAGGATAATGAGGAGACTACCTCTTTCCCTACAAAAGGGGAGATGGCTACTCTTCTCCATATGGAGAGTAGTGGCCGTCCACTCCTCTTGAGAGGAATGTGTCTTTCTCCTCTAGTTATCATGAGATCTCATTATCTCATGATATTTCCAAATCTTTTTATCGAAAATATTTTCACAAAAAATAATTCCATTTATCTTGTGGATAATATCAACCAAGCTATTAAAATTATGTGAATCTCATTCACAACCCAAAACAAAATGTAATTATATTTTCAATTAATCCTTTAATGTGAATCTAATTGACATTGACAATTAATCAACAAATATAAATCACAAAAGCCTCTCTCTCTGATATATTATAAATCACATTTATAATATACTTGGATTATTGGATAGTGCTATCCACATTACCTATATCCACAATAATTAAATCTCATTTAATTACATTGGATAATAATTCTCATGCATTTAGATAATGCGAATCAAATTCACATTATTCATGATAATTAAATCACATTTAATTATCCGTTTCTTATTGCTTAGACATAATTCAACTTTGGAATTATTCTTGAACTCTTTCAAGAATAATGAGCTTTCTCTACAGATGCTTGGAGATAAGGATATAGCGATTGTATTGTACCACATATAGTGACTTGGATATTGAGATCACATCTCAAATCCAGATCCCACGTACCTCTCACAGATGCTTGATTTAGTCAAGGCCGTAAATCTAATCTTCTCATTACATCTGAATCTCATTCAGATGAATATCCAACATTTGGACCAAGATCAGATTACTTCTCAACTGAGAGGAGTCACTAAAATCTAGACCTATTTCATCACTTCCTCGGAATGGAAGCGTCATGGTTATACAATCATTTAAGATCTCATCACCCTCAAGCATTCCTAATACATGTACATCTTGCATACTGGAAGACCTATGATTAACCCAAAGATATAGATCAATTTTACACTGTCATCTTCATGATTTGATCATCAAGTTTATAATTCTTGGTTATTGGGATTTGGTATCGATCATATGCTTTCCAAAAGCATATATCATACCTTTCAATTCTTGTCATGCTTCCGAAGCACGGCGACCATGCATGGAATTTGTTCCCAATACCTCATGAGTGAGCTCATGTCTTCCGGTGCACAAGTGAACCTGTATGATCCCTTTGAGAGATCGTATTACTCATATGCCCTTGCATGCCCACCAACGCACCTGTGTATAGACCTTGGTTAGACATCAACCTATTGGTCTGCCAAATGTACACACTCAGACATATAGCAACACATCTGTCTCCGATTAGAGGACACGTGCCTGTATCTATGATATAGGACTTTGATTATCTCGATCACATTAAGTCAACTCCTTGATCTAACTAATCTGACACCTCCGAATCTCTATTCCTATGCAGAGGACCTGCATCAAGAGGTCGGTCAGATATCAACCTATGTGAGAAAGGATTGCCATCTCCTACTCAGGCTGAAGATCATCTCTTAACAATCATTTGACGGTGCTTGATGAGTCCTCAATCTAACTCATTAGATATTCATCCGAACACCAGCCTCTATGATTCTATTATTGAATCAACAACTGTATAATCATTAAGACGGCCATGGTACATAACCCTAATTGTACAGAGGGACCTTATAGTGCATTCATTCACTTAATCTTAGAAAGAGAGTGAAAAAATCAATAATTTTTATTGATAAAACATATATCACAATAAGATTTATTGTAAGAATGGTTTGCCTCGGGCTCACATGGCTAAAAAACTCTGCGATAGAGAATGGGAGATGGAGTTTATGAGAGAGTTCGTAGTTTTAGAGTAGAACGTTGTTTCAAAAAGGATTCAAATACATATTTCATTGAAGACCGAACAATAGGAAGGAAAGTGTTCTTTGAACACATTCCAAAGGATGGATCTACAAGTCATGACGATAAGACGAGAATATACATAGACACAATCTTGGATAATTGTGGATGTGAACATTTCTTTGATTTCCATAGAGATAAAGAAGAGATATTGTAGTAGGCTATATTCATATAAGAACATAAAATTAATAACATCAACAAATAGAGTGTAATCTAATTTACCAGCTTCAAAGCCTGAAGTGGGTATAAAGTCTCTGAGCTATGATACAATACTCTTAGAGCTTGCTTAAGTCCATACAGAGATTTTCCTATTTTTAAAACATGACAATCTTGAAGGGTCCGGTGGTTGCTTGACATAAACTTCTTCTTTAATGAAGAAATTCATAAAAAGTACTTTGGCGTCCATTTGGAAAAGCTTGATTCCCTTAAAACAAGCAAATTCTAACACCAATTCGATTAACTCAATCCTTGAACATGAGCATAGGTTTTGTTGAAATCGATATTTCTTGTTGAGTACCGATAACTTCCCTAACTCATGCAATTTGTGTTTAAAGACCCACTTGGTTCCTGCAATTGTGTGGTCTTAAGGTCTAGTTACAAGCTCCCATACATGGTTCATTTGGAATTGAATAATTCTTCTTGTGATACCATTAATCAATAACCAATGTTGTAAGCCTCATCAATAGACTTTGGCTGAACTAAGGATATAAAAGTAAAAAGAGTGAATGTATTAAAGTGTGTTTTATTTTGAATTCCCCTCGAGACACCTCCAATTACCAACTCCTTAGGGTTGATCTCTTACAAAGCTAGAGTCATGAGGTAAACCACGAGAGTTACCATTCTCGAGTATACTTGAAGAATAATCTATTTGAGATTTTTTTCTCATTTTCTAATTCCCGTATTGAATATCTTTTCTCAAGTTCTCATCAAATGAAGCATTAATTGCTTCTAAGATAGTCATTGCTAAGAGCCTTTAAGCTTTGCTACATGATGCATATTCTAGGAAGGCACGTTCTTCAGGTTTACGATCAAACTTGTCAAGATTCTCTTTAATAGTAAGAACAAAATATTTACACAAAAAATATAAAAAATGCCTATCCTTGGTGAGCGTATAAAGTATAGTTCAAAATGAGTCTTCTTTAGTCTCGGTCGGATCAAAGTCATGTTTAAGACACCGTAGGTTGTATTATGGTTTCTACCAACAAATATCTAGGTAGGTCAGATCTCATATCATGGTATGGACAAAGTCATGAAGGGTAGATTCTTCCAATATACCACGTCATTCTGAGCTGTTGATTTGGGTTTGAAAATTCATGCTTGATGCCATCCTTTACACACTGCTTGGAAAAATTCTCTTTCTCGATCTCCCCACCATGATCACTTCTTAACATAGTGATAACTGTTCCTTGCTCATTTTGAATATACTTAGTTAGATATTTAAATTTCGAGAAGGCTAAGCCTTTGGAGGAAATGAACAAAACCCAAGTGAAATGTGAGTAATCATCTACTATAATAAAACAACAATGACATCCAGTTAGACTTTTTGATTTTGTATGTCTAAACAAGTCTTGGTGTAAAAGCACTAACGATCTAGAAGTGCAAATAAAATGTTCGCTTTTTAAGGTTGTTATATGGAGTTTCACTATTTCATATACTAAACATATCAACCTTCTTGTAGGATAGATTAGGTAAGTCTTTAACTAAGTCAAGTTTACTAAGCTATTGATTTGTTTCATGTGAATGTGACTTAATATTTTACACCATAGTAAGGGTTCTTCTTTTGATGCCATCATGCATTCTAATGATGAATGATTATCGAACATAAATGTATATATGATTTTGGCCTATCTCCCCTAAGCAAAATTTCTTGTGTGTCTTCTTTAACAACTTCAAAACAATCTTTAGAAAATAATACTTTATAGTCTGGAGACATTCAAAAGATTAAGATTCTGGCCTTTGACAAGAATGACATGCTTAGTAGAAGTAAGGGAGTTTCTGATCGTACCTTCGCTAATAATCATATATTTATGATCGTTGATGAATGTAACCGCTCCACCAACTTTGGCTTTAATATTGAGGAAGAGGTTTTTGTCTCTAGTCGTGTGTTTAGAGCATCCATTGTCCATGTTCCATCTGCCACTCTTTCATGCTTTGTATCCTGCGAAACATGGCCTAGTCATGAATTATGGCTTACGATGTCTCTAATTATAAGATATATTTGATTCTGCAAAACAGTTGATCGAACTTTTCAGTACCCATTGTTTTTGGGTCCTTGGAGTATTAGGATGGTTCCTTGGATTTCACCTTGGTTCCAATACCTTACTAGCTTTGATTTGACTATAAATAACCTTAGAAGATTACTAGGTTTAGTGATTTTTTTATCTTAGAAACTTTAGAGCTACTTGCTACAAAGGGTCTAATCCCAAACTTGATTTTTGTCTGATAATTAGCTCCTAGAAGTTTGTTTACGTTATCCTTCCCTTTAGTGAATTTAGCAAGATCATTTACTAGAATGTGTATGTTTTTCTTTAGTCTAGAAATAGTTGTCTCCAGATTGTATATGTTACCTTTAAGAGTTTTAATTTCAATTTCATGATGTTTTTCAGATAAAGAAAGACTATCAATAAGTTTATGCATATTTTCGTTAAGTAAAGCTACTTCAGATTCATGCTTTTCTATTGTTGTGTGTGCAATCGATTTTAACAACTTATTTTCCTTTTTAAGTTCAACATATAATTCATGCAAAGTAGAAACATTATCTTGTAATTATTCTAAGGAGGGTTCATCAGAAGTTACCTCATTGTCGTCGAGTGTCATTAGTCTTATTAGGTATACTTCCATGTTGGAGGTATTTAGTCGCTTCCGGAAGAATGAGAAGATCCAGAGTCAGAGGAGTGCCAAGTCGATTGCAAACCTTTTCTTTTCGGGCGCTTGTGATGGTGCGTGTTGGGTTTTCTCCTTCGTTTCTTCTTTGCTCCCTTTCCTTTACCGAATTCTGGATGCTTTGACTTTTAATGGTTTCTCTTCTTAAGTAACATGCAACCTTTTTTGAAATGTCCTTTCTTCTTGTAGTTGAAGCATCATAATTCGTTTCCCATTCCTCGGTCACCGTTCTTGATGCTGCTCTATTAAGAAATGAGAAAAATGTCTAGTGTCTTGTAAGATGAAATGATGCAATGCAATGCACAAATATATAGAAGTCTGAATTTGGCGAGATAGCGGCTTAGATGGCCGCATTTCAGTGAAACAATGGCCCAGAGTCCCTTAAATCTGTCATTTTGGCTGAAAGTAGTTGAAAGTTATCGAAATTCGACCGATATATCCAACGGATCTGGAAAAAGAAATAACTTTGTGATATCGATTTTGATGACTTGCCAAAATCAAAATTCGATCGAAATTCTACTGAATTCTAACAAAATTTAAGGCCATGTCAATAAGTCGTTAATAAGTCATGAAATTAATTATGTTAATAAGATTCATAGGATTCGTGGATAGCATTACCGAGGAATCATGTTCAGGATAGTCAGATAGAAATATCCATGTAACGCAGACTCATGCAATTATTCTATGTATCTGGTTTTGGTTCTCATATTAATTTAATGAGTTTGATTCAAATAAATCAAGATTCAATTTATGAAATTGATTCACCAATGGATCTGGATCAACCAATCGGTTGTTGCATAAGTAACAATTAATGGGAAAAAGGTAACTAAACCACAATGGGTCTCGGCCCAGTTGAGCTTCCGGCATCCCATTTAACTACTGGTTGTAAATTCGCCTATTCATGCGGGTGCATACTAAGCTTGATTAGCACTCCAGTATTAGATTCACATCTCCAGCTTAGATGGATCCTAATAGGATCCGAGAGCCCGTTAAGTTTCAACTCGCTTCACCAAGCTTTTCTAGAAGCTCGTAAACGCCTTTTTAAGGTGGTTTGGTTCGTGAGTTATCTGAAAGAGGGTAACTTTTTTTTTGTATTTTTATATTTGGTTGGTGGGTTTGTAGTTGAGAGATTTTGTGTGATGTGATTGTATTGAAATTTGAAAAAGTGAACAGTTATTATGACGTGATTGTATTGAAATTAAAAAAAGTGGATAATTGGTGTGATATGATTGTATTGAAGTTTGAAATAGTGATTAAAAGTTGAGAATTTTATAATTTTTATATGATATGATGTTATAATATATTTTTTTGATGGAGAGAGAGTGGACCTCACAAGAGGCATAGATAAATGAACTTTGGGGTTAACCCCCTCAAAGTGGAGGCAACCCTTCAAACAAACGGACCCTCAAGGTGTAAGAAGCTCTCCCTAAGTCTCGAGGATGTTTCACAAAGAGCTTAAGTGGAAAAAGAATCTCTAAAACGTTAATGGAAATTTTAGCATTTCAATTCATTGCATACAGAACAATTTCCAAGTTCATTTTTTAAATGCATTCATCATTTTTTATTTTATAGGGTAAACAATGTAATTTGCATATTTTCTAAATTTATTCACGTGGTACAATTTATATTTTTAGTCAAATTTATGTTGTATTTAAACTTTACAGTGTTAATAATTAATTACGTAGTATAATTGCAAGCAAGCCCCTTATATTTTTATATAATTTGTTATGCATATTTTATTTAAACTGCCATAAACAAGCCATGCAAGATTGGCCATGTGCTCACATAAACTTTTGATAGATATTACAACCAGAGAAACAATGGAAAAGATCCAAGATAAAAAAAGAAAAAAAACAACCATCCACTAAGGTGAGACCGCCGCTAGCATCATCCCCAAATCCCTTCCGTCTTCCAATCCAAACGTCAAATGGCGGCGGAGACCAACCAGATCTCACCGCCCTCCCCTTCACCGAGCCCCGCCCCAGTCCCCTCCACCAATCCCACGGTTCAATTTGACGAACCCCCTCTGCCGCCCGGGGACGGCGCCGATGACGCTCACACACCCGAGAACGAGGCGCCCCAACAAGTAGAAGCTGCAGAAGAAGCGCAAAGAACGGATGAAGAGGATGCCGAAGATGGTCATAGGAACGCGAAGAGGAGGAGGACCTCCGGTCCCCCGGCGGTGCTGGCGAAGGCCGTCTCCTTCACCTTCGACGTAAGGGCCCTGGCGGCGCCGGCGGACACCACGCCCAGGTTCGGATCCGAGGCCTTCTCGTTTCTTGCAGCGGCAGCGGAGCTGCAGGAGGAGGAGAACAGCGTCGGCGGAGGCACGACGGAGGGGGAGGTCGGGATTGGGATCGGCGGCGGAGATGGTGATGGGGCCACAGCACTCGAGGAAGGGGAGAACGGAGTGTGACGGCATGCCGGGGATATTGTTGTAATTTTCCTAGTATTTTTTGTACTTTTTTTTTAAATTTTATGTACTCTGGATCGCTTCTCCGGTGAATAAAATTAGGGTAATGCGACCACTTTTTCGTATTTTCGTAATTTTTTTAATCATTCTTAATGCAAAACAACAATTCGGTAATTTTATCACTTGTGCCCCTCCGAGATATCGTAATTTCAGTTATGCCCCTATCTTTTTGGTAATATCAGTTGTGCCCCTCAATTCTTGCTAATTTATCACTTGTGCCCTTCGGGTTAGTGACCGTCCATCCACAGTGCAAACGGCCGTTAACTTTGAGGGCAAAAGCGGAATTAGTTTTAACTTTTTAGGTTATATCGTCATTTTACATCATCTTCTTCCTCCTCTTTCCCCATCTTCTTTCTCCTCCTCCAACCTCCTCATCCCCAGCCCGCACCTCCTCCCAGCTCCGCCCCGAGCTCCCCGCAACTCCTCCCCAGCTCCGCAACTCCTCCCCAACCCGGCACCGCCCCCTCCCGCACGGCGCCGCTCCCTGCGCCCCCTTCCCCTTCCCCGCCTGCTCCCCCTCCTCCTGCCCTGCACGGCTCCACCCCCTCCCCCGCACCGTCCCCTCCCGCACGGCACCTACCCCTACGTCCCCTCCCCCTACCCCTTCCCTCCCCGCGCCGCCCAGCCAGCCCCTCCCCCGCGCCACCCCGCCCCGCACCGTGTCGCCCCTGCGCCGCCCAGCCCTCCCCTCCCCGCGTCGCCTAACCCTACATCGTGTCACCCCCGTGTCGCCCAGCCCTCCCCTCCCCGCGCCGCCCAGCCACATCGCCCAGACAACAACTGCTCACCTCTAGGCTTGGATGGGAGCTTGGGGTGCAAGCAACGTGGCAGCTCACAGACCATTGGATCAAGGCTCCACCCTTGATCTAACGGTGCTTGGATGCCGAGATGGAGGCGGCAGGAGGATGGCAGAGCTAGGACTTCGTCGAGCAGAGGTGCGTGCGGTGGTCGAGGGTCCATTGCTTATCGATACACGATGGAGCGATGGAGGTGAGCAGTTGTTGTCGGCGTGGACTCAGCAGTTGAAGTTGAGGCGGAGGTGGACGGCGACGGCGTGGGGCGCACGGAAGAGGGAGAGGAGGGCGACATAGTGGGGTGGTGGTAGTTCTGAGCAGAGCTCCTCCTCCTGGCGTATATAGATGAAGCGCGGAAGAAGCTCCTAGCGAGCTTGACCTGCAGGTCAGCAGAGAATGCAAACAAAAAAAGGGAGGGGTAATGGGTAGCTCCTCGCGACAGGTGATGGGGAATAGAAGCCTCAATCTCTGACCTTAGAGAGGCCAGAGGTGGGAAGGTTTTGGAGAGATAGAAAGGATGCGGAGAGGTTGAGAGATGCAGCGGACGCTGATGAGGGTTGCGGGGGTGGAGTCGATGGGTGATGGTTCCTCTGTTGGAGGAAGATGATCTGTGAAGAAAAGATAGGAGGCAAGGAGGTTACCTTGAGATGAGTATGCGAAGGTGATGGATGGCTAGGAGTTACCTGGACAATAATACCCCTCTTAAATGCACCGAGGTTTAAAAAAACCATGGTTAAGTCAATTCATTGACGGTCAACCTGACGGAAGGGCACAACTGATGACGGAGAAAGAATTGAGGGGCATAACTGATATTACCAAAAAGATAGGGGCATAGCTGAAATTGCGATATCTCGGAGGGGTACAAGTGATAAAATCCCTTTCACTTTTAAGGCTCTTGACATGTCATAAGGGATAATCAAGGGGAAGGTCCTCTCGACTAACCTTTTGATCTTACTAAAAAAATCCCATCTGACTCACAATTGTTGCATTCTTTCACCATAACATCTCCCTATCACCGTCATCTCCTCTCCCCACCCGATGCCGTCTATTGTCAATTGTTATTCTTGAGGATTTCAGACAGATCATGTCACTCGGATCATTATAATCAAATTATCTCAAAAGGTGGGAGGCACATGGATCAGATTTTAACTTAATCCTTGTCCAATCACATATTAACGAATTCTAACTTTTTCCAATCCAATCCAATCCATCAAATATCCAAATCCAATCCAATCCAATCCAATTCACCAGATTACATTACGGATTGGATCAGATTGATTTGAATTTTTTATACTTATACATTCATGCTCAATTGTTGAATCACTTATGTTTGTATATATAGCACATTAGCCTTTAGTATTTGAATTATGGCTCGAAAATCGTTAATATGGATTAGATGTAAAGAAAAAAATATTCGAAGACCATACAATAAAATTAAAGTTGAAGAACTCCATTAATATATAGTAAAAAGTTGAAGACCATGCATTAAAGTAAAAGATTGTATTGAATTTGGATTTTGAGTTTCTTTTTATATATGCCACATTAGTAAGTTTTTTCCCAAATGATTTCCGACAAATGATTCAAATAATAACAATACAAGTTACCAAAAAATGATCAAAATATAAGTTAGATAAATAAAATATGTGATTGTTGTGGTTGGATATTGATGAAGTACATGCTAATTTAGATTACTACATTTTGTTGAAATCAAACCACTACCAATAATACCATTAAAGGCCTTATAATATATCAAACGATGATCATAAAATAATCATACTCGATTGAGTATCTAAGCAATGCCAACTTAAATATAACCCACAAATAGGGTAGAATGCATCTAATTTAAAATGAAATTCACATGGAATCTATATGCGAGATTAAACCTATAGTCAAAATATGCATTTTTTGAAAAATATGAATCAAATTTGTATATGAATTAAAAAGGAAAGGAATTCAAGAAATATATTTTTATTCTTAGATGGGTGTAGTGCATCTGAACATTAATTCTTAGATGAATAATCCAGTTTCATCCTCTAATAAGGTGGCAAGCTGGAACATGTGAGAGGTAAGAAGCAAAAGTTCTACGAATAAACGAATGTACCTGACAATTGTCCTAACTATGTTTTCTTTTAACGGAAATTAGATGAATGGTTGCGCAATTAGGACATATTCTTTCACGTGGGAAGGGGGCAACATTGTGTGTAATGGGCACTGACATCGCGAGGTATGATTGACAACATTGCGAGGAAATTGCAGTGACATTGTACTAGAAAGGGACAATATTGTGCAGGACGGAGGTGGTGTCAAAATGGACTGATAGAGAGAAGCAACTAGGACATGAATATTGAGGGTTAAAACAAAAATGAGAGGGAAAGGGAACTGAGAGGAGAATAGTTCAATAGGCTTTATAAATTTACAAGTTACAATCATATTTTCTTATTTAAGAATTTAACATTTGGCTTTTAAAAGAGAAGAGAATGTAGTAAGAAGAGGATTTGTATCCACCATTGATTAGAAAAAATGAGATGAATGGCAATGATTATGGCCTTATGGGAAATTGAGAATGGGTGCAAAGTGTAGTCTTAACAGATTAAGGATTGGACCTGATCGGATTTGTCAATGACCCAATCCAATCAATACTTTAAAGGATTTGAAAAATTTTAATTCGATCCAATCTATTAAAATAATAAAACCAATTCAACCAAATAACATCGGATTGGATCGGATTGCGGATTTTATTCGATCCGTGTACACCCCTATCAAAAGGTGTTATTGATGAACATATTCATCACTCTAAAAGATGAAAATAGAATTCTATTCTCTAGTAAATAATTGTAATTAAGTGTCTATATTGCATTGTTAGCATTCATGTATGTGTAAATAAAAGATTAAATTAGGATTAAAAATTTACATGAATAAAGAGTTCAAATTTGTATGTACATTCATCTATAAATAGCTCAATCTCCATCTATTTTAATAAATTCATACTAAGTCCAACTTAAATAAAGTCAACTCTATTGCATAGATATTACAAACAATAATATATAAAAATATCAGAAAACACTAACTTATATATATATATATATATCAAATAAACCCAAACCCTAGTTTGTAGGCAAAAAGTCGTAAGCCACCACACCTTCCTCATACAGACTCCTATGAACCAGTACCTACTTTTGAATTATTGTACATTCAATTCCCTGCAAATAAAGATCAAAATTCAAAAGAATCGAAGTTCATATGTGAAACTTCTATTTTGGAGTCTCGTTGTATATTGTACACATTTACTGACTTGAACTTGAAATTTTGTGTACATCATATAGTCTTTTCATTTTTTTTCTTTTTTATTTATTTTATTTATGTTGTGATTTAGTAAATGGCTAAAATGCACTTTGTACAGATGTGGTCTTTTGAGTTTGGTCTGTTCAAGAAAGTTATAGATCTTGTCGAGATGAACAACTTTTGCGCAAAAACTTTTCATTTTGAGATTTTATTTATTTTATAATGATTATTCTTTAATTTTTTTAATTTATCTGGGAGGGACAAGTTCCTAGAACCGCCATACGCTACCCGCTCTCCTTCCATATTATCACCCATTTCTTTCCCCACCTTGATTCCAGTCGTCAGATCAATTTTAATCCAATGACCAAGGATCAGCCCTCAGCCCCCCCCCCCCCCATATGGTGTCCATTCCACCCTCTATTCCATGTTGATCCAACGACCCAAAACTCGACTTAAACCTCTGTCATCTCTAGCCACCAACGAACACAAATCATCTCCATTCACCCCTTGAACGCAACCTCCGCATCGCCTCCCTCTCCATCTCATCTCCAATCGCCATGCAAGCTTCGACCCATTCTATCACCTAACAAACTCTGAGGTCCCAGCAAACCCTAACACCCTACCAATGAATATGCATTTCATCATCTTTGTTCATTTATTTTAGCTTAAAATCCCTTATTGAACACTTGTAAATATGAATATCACAATATTTTTACCATTCATTATTCTTTTGTAAATATTATACAAAAAACCATTGTTTTTAACCTAAAATAAATAAATAAATAATAAAGAAAATGAAGACTGTATATATGCTATAAATACAAGCTAACTCTAACCCCGAGTGAAGGTCAAGACTTGACCTGATCGACAAGGAATAAAGTTGGGGGAGATAAGTCCTAGTGTAGCAAATTAAATAAAAATCAAATTCCATTCAACTCATTCTTCATTCATAATTGCACATATCTCATTATTTTGTATAGAATCCTTCTATTATTTATTTATCACTCTATTCATCTCAAATAAAAATATTTTCTTCTTGGAGCTTATACATAAAAATAAGTTGTAAATATTAAAAATAATTACAAGAAGATTCATTATTCACTGTGTAAATAATGACACTTTGAAGAAGCCACAAAGCCAAACCTCTCATACTCATATTTGCTCCATTAAAAATAAAAAAAATAAGCAAACTCACTTTTATTGTACTCTAAATAAAATAAGCTTCAAAATGAATGTGGTTTCATTAAAATCGGAATTAAGATGTAAAATGTACCTTTTAGAATGTATTGTACATTGTGCCTATACTATATATTGTGTGAATATTTTATTTTGATTATTTCTTGTACACATTTATGCATATTGTATTTTAGGTTACTTATAAATATTGTGTTTTATTCAACTAAAATAAAACTAAAAATTAAAAAATCAAAATTACAAAAAATAAAATAGTGTATATATTGTACAAATACCACTATATATTGTAACTTTACATATTTATATAACTTATTGTTTTTGTAAAAATAAAATATACATATATTTAAAATTCATGTAAAATACTATAAATAAATAAAATATTAAATTGTTTAATTATCTATAAAAGTAATAAAAAATCATGTTGTTGTATATATAGAAATAATTACCTATGAATAAAGGGTATTATTTATTTTTAACCTCTTAAATTAATTTAATTCATTTATTAAAATTACCATAAATAAGATTATTTATTTATAAACATTTTATTTACATTTTTATTTATTCAAACACATTTTCTATTTTTATTCTGATCATTTTACGTTTTTAGCTATTTTGTCTTTTTCCATTTGTCTTTTAGCAGGGTCCAGCTTTCATTTTGGCCATACCCAGGTCCATTGACTCGAGTCAGCTCTTTACCACATTTGTGTTGCCCGAATAAACTATCACCGGTGCTCCTTTCCGCATTTTTTCCTCTTGATCCGATTACCTTCATCCTTCAGTTTCTTATCGAAATATTTAGCCTGAATAAAGATCCTCCTCGCCTGAATAATTTTTTTATTATTTCACCTCAGTTCACGTGATGCTTCGATTCGAGTTTCATTCCAAGTTCACTGCCTATTTATACTCCTTCCGATCTCCAATGCTCCCTGATCTGTTTTTGAGCAATTTCTCACTCGAGATTGGCTTCTGGAGCAAGCGTTGTTATAGAGAAGTTCCTCTTCGATCGGGAGCTCATGAGAGCCCCATGAAGGCATGATGCACCCATGACTGCCGCAGTTCGCCAGAGTCGTCAAGTTTCTCCACTAACTGCAGCGGATTGAGGCAAAGATCATCCTTCTCCATCTGTAGGTAATTTAGGTAATTGTTCTTCATTTTAGCTTTCTACTTTCACATTTAGTTCATCCTTTAGCTCAATTCCGATCAATTTTCATCTGAGCTTTGATTCGTAAGATCGGAGCTCTCCGATCATCTTCATTCACATATGTCTTGACCATCATCTTCATCGCACCATCTTCACCTTCTTCCACAGTCTGAGCACCTCCAGATCACATCAAATCTAGAGTCTGATCTCCATCCAGCCGTTGATCGTCAGAAATCTCCATCTTATTCCCATTTTAGCTCTATTTCGTTCAATAATTCTCATGGGACGTTCGAGCAAGAGACTTTTTGCAGTATAAGGATCACATCTGGGAGCAACGAACAAGATCTGAAGGTACTCTTTTACGTACAGATCTTTGAGGGCTCTAGAGATTCAATCGAGCATCATCGAGCTTGATCGCCATATTCAGGAGGTGCGAGACTATTGCAGGAGGAGATTCAAACTTTAAGGAGGAGTCGTGGGAGGAAATCAAAGGAGATCTACTTGTTTGAAGTCCATCAACGACGACCTTCATAGTTGTTCTTCCACCCGCTTCCGGAGACGTCGAATCAGGAACTCAAAGCTCCAGGCTGCATCTCATCCATCTGTACACCCCCAAATTAGATCCATCCGATCGAATCATCTGTATTGGATCACAAGTGTCAGATCTGCACGCGAAGAGCACGTTATCGGTGAAGACTTTACACTCTAGTCCTGCAAGATTTTAATTTTGTAAATAAGTGCTGATTGGACACGTCATTATGTGAATGTGTTGGTTATGTGCATTTTCTCCATGTAATTTGTTTTATTTGCTTTTCAGTCCTATTTGTATTGATAATGTACGCTGCATGTAGAGATGAGCATTGGGTAGGGCCGGCCCGGTCCGGCCCGGTGCCCGACCCGATTAAGCCCAGCCCAGGCCCGAGCCCGAGCATTTGATGGGCGGGCTTGGGCCTTAAATTTGGCCCATTTTGAAATTCGGGCCGGGCTCGGGCTAAGATGGGCCCGAACCCGAAGCCCGATGGGTGGCCCGAATAGAAGCCCGCAATAGGCCCGACCCGAATATTGGGTCTGATTTCTCAGTTAGGAGTCCAACCCAATTTCATACCCCACTTGAAGGATGAATAACAAATTATAATATGATAATAGTGATATCAGTATTAAAGAAGTATTCAAATTTTGAGCATTGTACTGCCTATTGTACTGCCTGTTTGAATTATATTTCCCTGAACTTTTATATATGTCAAATAACCCTATAATTTTTAAATATTTCATGAACTCACTGTAAACTATACCATAGAAATGGCACACGTCAGCATATTATTTAAATATTTATTGACATATCATCATTGTTAAATGCCTAACAAGAATATTATTCGGTGTAAGAATTATGTTTTGTTTATGTAATCTGTAACGAATGCCATATTCTATGCTAAAAGTTTATACAAAGATTATTATCCATTAACAATTTCATTAAAAAAATCGTTATAATTTATACTAATTTAGTGACGACTAAAAAATTCAAAAGCTAAACATTGTTATAGGGTTTACTGACAGTACAACTAGAAAAATCAAATAACAAATAATTTACTATTCCATGCCAAATCTTTCATACAGTTAAATGTCTAATAATGACTATTAAATTATTAATACAAAATATAATTAACCTTCTGTTGATGTTTTTAAGTGGGATTTTAAGTAAAAATATTCATAAGTTAGATTGGTAATGGGCTGGCCCGACCCAGGCCCGGCCCATTCCCTTGCGGGCCGGGCTCGGACTTGGGCTTCAAAGCATCAAAAAAATCGGGCTCAAGCCCGGCCCGCAAGGCCCGCAGTCATGACCGGGCTTGGGTTGGGCCATACTGGGCCCGGCCCGACCCGGCCCGATGCTCATCCCTAACTGCATGTGATTTTATGGAGAAATTGCATATCAGATCCATTGTTTTATGTTATATAAACCCTCAAAATAAAACAATATCCTTGAGGTCTGTGCCAACGCACACCTCACGTGCTTCGGCACACCTCTTTTTGGTAAATTGTAGGGTTCAACCTATAGTTCTCTATGTGTTATCTTTTAGTCTTTGAATAAAATTTATTTACATCCCTACCCTTGTACTTCATGTAATTGTTTTTATTGTTTATTTGTATTGATAATTAGCCAAACATTTCCAAAAATTCACTAAAAAATATCATAAACTACTATCAATTAGTATTAACTCAAGTAATTTTTGTTTTGAAATTTTGATTAGGTTTATTATTTATTAAAATTCAAAAACTCACTAATTTGTCCATGTTTATATAAAATAAAGCATTAAAAGTATAAAAACTCTTTGATTTTTTTGGAAAAAGTAGTATTTGCTTGTTTTGTATGTTTTAGTTTCTATATAAATTGCATCTTTTAATAATTTATAAAATAAATAAATTTCAAAACTCTAAAAATATGTAAAAATTAATATAAAATCACAAAAAACCATAAAAACTCATAAAATACCTTTTTATAAATAATAAAATAATGTCTTTCCGCATATATTTTACATGTTTTTGACTTTATTTTATATTTTGAAAACATAAAAACATTTTTTATTGTTTTCTGTTTATTATTTTCTATATTTTAATTGTTTTAAAAATCCTAAAAACAATCACAAAAATAGTGTAAAATTATAAAATAAAAAAAGCTTTTTATTTGAATTTTCTATATGTTTTGGTTTGTTTCAAAAATCCAAAAAGCTGCTTTTCCTTTCTTTTCTTTTTATTCTTTTTCTTTATGTTGTTTTCTTTTATTTTGTAAACTGAAAACATTTGCAAAATTTAAAAGTTCTTAATAATTTCATAAAAAACCAAAAATAAAAATAAAAATAAAAAACCACAAAAATTTAAAAGATAAAATAACACAAAAAACAAGAGTAGTTTGCTTTGAGTTCCCTTCTTTTTTTTCTTTGATTTTTCGTTAAATTAAATAACGCTCGAGAATTTATTATTGCCTCTCTAAGTTCGATCTTGTAGGCTATACTGATAAATAAAATAGCATTAGACTCTTGCTTACACTTCCTGTTTGATTTTTTGCCCGAGTTGTGAATAATTCAAATAATTGTTGTTTGAGGGGGATTAGGGTTACATCGACACATCACTTTATTTTCAAATAATTAAATCCATGACTTTCCGATAAAAAAACCTACCGATGAATCTCCATTTCATTACCTTTAATTTATGCATTTTAACATTCATGCATTGTTGTGTAAATAGTATATAAAATACAGTTTTTAATGCCAAAATTATAAAATAAAGAAAAGAAATGGAATATGACCCTAAACCCCGAGACCTAGGCATTTCAATGACTAGGTCAATAAGGAATAAACTAGGGGGAGATAACGGCTGTTATACATTAAATTCACTTTATTTTAATCATTTATTATTCATTTTTGGGACCTATTTTTAGTTCCATTTTTTATACTTCAAATAAAGAAACTTTGAGCATGAAAGTTGTAGATAATAAATATAAAAAAATTTGAGTTTACATAAAAATAATATACAATGTACAACTTGTAGTTTCAATAAGAATCCAAAATCCCAACTTCCCAGACCCATATCTTCCAAATAAAAACTCCAAATATGTCAAAATCACCTTTATTTGTATATAACCTTTAATAATCTTTTTTAATGACGATGGTTTTATATTTTCTGGAGTTAAAATGTGAAAGTTAGGTTTTGGACTCCTATCGTATAGTTTACCTGATTAAAATATTCATTTTGTTTATTATTTCTTATTTTTATAATTTTGTAAATAATATTTATAATATATGTGCATATTAAAACATGAATAAAAACATAAATAAAACATTAAAATAAAATATGTAAAGAAAATACATAGATGAAATACTTATATCTATACCTATATAAACAATATACCTATTTAATTA
Source organism: Ottelia alismoides (assembly GCA_037367405.1). Classification (NCBI taxonomy): domain Eukaryota; kingdom Viridiplantae; phylum Streptophyta; class Magnoliopsida; order Alismatales; family Hydrocharitaceae; genus Ottelia; species Ottelia alismoides. The sequence continues at coordinate 2,127,312 of JAZKJV010000022.1, forward strand.
AGTGTATATATTATTTCAGAAAATATAATAAAAATGTATTTATGTATCTAAAAATAATTTATAATTATACAAAATAATAAACTAAATTAATAAATAAAAATATAAAATAAAAATATAAAATAAAAATAAAAGACCTAAATATATAGATGAATATACCTATAATATACCCCTAAAAAGTAACTTGTTATTACAAAGATCAAAAAAATAAATAAAATCATAATAAAATACTTTGTAAACTAATAAATATTTTTTATTTTATAACGTAGAATTAATAAATTCATTTATTATTATTATTTTAGAATTTTTAAATATTTTTGACAGTTTTTTTGGTTGGTCCACATGGACCAACCGGCTTCCTCTGCTCGTTGACCTCGGTCAACTCTCTGACCGAGGCCTTCAGGCTTGTCAGAACGTGTTGTCGCCTTGATTTCTACCCTTTTCGGGGTTCGCTCCTTGCACCCTTTTGCAACACTCCCTTCATGGCTTTTCCTCCTGGTGCATTGGTGATTCACGCCCAAGCATCTCCTTGGGATGTGGATCACTGATTCGCTCCACCTTCCTCGATCTTTCCATCCACTTGACCATCTTGTACAAAAGAACCCCGATCTTTCCTTTGATTTTTGAACCTCTTTTTGACCTAGCTTCTCCTCCTTTTCGTGGGCTGTGGATTGGAGAGTGTGATATGCCCTTCTCCAACCGTTGAGAGGGAGGCAAGGCGTGGTCTGGAGCGTCTCCACCCATCTCTAGCGCTCTACGCCGTCGTGAGGTCCTATCTCACGGATACCCCCTCTCGAGGTCCCTTCATCCTCTATTTATCTTGGTTTTGATTATAGGTTTTATTTTTGCAATCTTTTTTATCTTTTATTTGCGTGCTTTAGCGGTTAGATCCCCCATCGTTGTTCACCAGAGCCCCGCTCTGACGAATCGTCCATTGTGCATCCACTATTTCCTCAACCCATCAAATCGCCTCCACTTCTTCCCCTTCCATTTCCCTACATCTCATTTCTCTTCATATACCAAGATCCATCGTGGATACGGAGACCAAGTTTCCACCTCCTACCACAGATCGAAGTTCCTCCGTCGCCCTTCTTCCTCGTTCTTATAGGGAGGTCCAAGGCCGTTGGATATTACCTCGATCCCAGGTCGTCTCCCAATCGTCGGATGCACCATCGCTTCTGTCGTCTGATTTTCTTTGGTGATCTAATCGCATGCGTCCGCTACGAAGCGTCATTGCCTCCTCCTGTGCTGACACGTTTCCAAGTTGAAAGAGGAGCATTGTTGGATTCGTGCCTCGTGGGGTATTTTGCGTCTTTAGCCCTGCAATTATTGTACTTTAATTATTAGTATAAAAACTTTCATTTGCCTTTGTTTAATTTTTGTAATATTTGCATATAATCCCCTAGACCTTGTTATAATTGTTATTAGATCCTCTACCACGTCACCTCATGTGCCCGGCACACGTGAGGTGTGGGCATTTTGCAAAAAGACCCACTATGGGTCTAGGAATTTGCCTTTAGTCCAGAAACTCTTTTTTTACATGTAATTTTTTGGTAAAATTGGAGCGAGGCCCTTGGACTTTATTGTTTTTAAAAAATACCCCTATTAGTAATGTAGTTTCTCTTTGTTTCTTGTATTTATTAGTATAGCTACATTGCTCTAAAAAATCTCAAAAAATAGGTTTTTGCTGCAAATCGCATATACTTTCACGCTATATTCTTAGTTTGCAATTTTAAAATTTTAAATATACTAAAAATCAAAACACCCCTTTTGTCCCTGTTTACAATAAAAACCCATAAAAAATATAATTTTTTTTTTAAAATACCCCCCAAAATATATTTTGTGTACTTATGTATTTTTAACCTTCAGACCAAAAATCACTAAAAATTACAAATTAAAAATTGAAAAATCCTAAAAACCTTTATAAAATTATATGAAACTTAAAAATAAAAAAATTGTGTTTTTCCCTATATTTTTATCTATATTATTATATATCTATTAAAATTAATTTGGATAATTTTTGATTCTATTATCTATTTTAAATCTCCATTTTAATTTTAGGTAATTAATTAAACCTTGATTTAGGGTATTTTTGACTTTAAAATATATAAAAATTAGAAAAAATTCAAAAAAAATCTTAAAAAAGTAAAAAAATTATTTAAACCCCCCAAATTTATTTCCTTTACTTAGACTATTTTTATTATTATTTATATCTCCCCTATCTTATATCGTATATATATATCCTATATATAGCCTCATATATAAATTAAAATAAAAAAATATAAAAATATAAAAAGAAAATCTAAAAACAAAAAATCATAATATCAAAATATAAAAACAAAAATAAAAAAGATCTCCATTCAGCCACTGATCGTCGGAGATCTCCATCTTACTCCCATTTTAGCCCTATTCCGTTCAATAATTATCGTCGGACGTCGCCTTCGAGCACGTGACTTTTTGCAGTATAAGGATCACATCTGGGGCAAGGAACGAGATCTAGAGGTCCTCCTCTATGTACAGACCTTTGAGATCTCTATAGATTCAATCGAGCGTTGTCGAGCTTGATCGCCATATTCAGGAGACGCGAGACTATTGTAGGGGGAGATTCAAACCTTAAGGAGGAGTCCTGGGAGGAAATCGAAGGGTATCTACTCGTTTGAAGTCCATCGATAGCGACCTTCATACCTGTTCTTCCAACCGCTTCCAGAGATGTCGAGTTAGGAACTCAAAGCTCCAGGTTGCATCTCATCCATCTATGCGCCCCCAAATCAGATCCATCTGATCAAATCATCTATATTGGATCATAAAAGTCAGATCCGCACACGAAGAGCACGTTATCGGTGAAGACTTTACACTCTAGCCCTACATGATTTTAATTTTGTAAATAAGTGTTGATTGGACACATGTCAGTATGTGAATGTGTTGGTTATGTGCATTGTTCTCCTTGTAATTTATTTTATTTGCCTTTCAGTCCTATTTGTATTGACAAATGTACGTTGCATGTGATTTTGTGGAGAAATTGCATATTAGATCCATTATTTTATGTATTACTATATAAACCCTCGAAATAAAATTATATCCTTGAGGTCCGTGCCAGTGCACCTCACGTATGTCGGCACACCTCTTTTGGGTAAATTGTAGGATTCAACCTATAGTTCTCTATGTGTCATCTTTTAGTCCTTAAATAAAATTTATTTGCATACATATCCATATGCTTCAGATAATTGTTTTGATTGTTCACTTGGATTATAATTAGCCAAATATTTCCAAAAATTCACTAAAAAATACCATAAACTCATGCTAATGAGTATTAACTCTAGTATTTTTATTTTGTTAAAAATTCAAAAGCTCACTAATTTGTCCCTATTTTTAGAAAAGAAGCATTAAAAGTATAAAAAGCTCTGATTTTTTTTAAAAAGTAGTATTTTCCTGTTTTGTGTGTTTTAGTTTCTATATAAATTTCACCTTTTAATTCTTTATAAAATCAGAAAAATTTCAAAACTCTAAAAATACGTAAAAAATCATATAAAATCACAAAAAAACATAAAAATTCATAAAATACCTTTTTAAAATTTATAGAAATATGACTTTTTGTATATATTTTACATTTTTTGACTTTGTTTTATATTTTAAAAACACAAAAACATTGTCATTGTTTTCTGTTTGTTATTTTTTATATTTTAAAATTGTTTTAAAAATTCTCTAAAAATTACAAAAATAGTGTAAAATTATCAAAACCAAAAATTAATTTTTATTTGAATTTTGTATACATTTTTGGTTTGTTTTAGAAATCCAAAAGGTAGTATTTCCTTTCTTTTCTTTTTATTGCTTTTTCTTTGTTTTATTTCCTTTTATTTTTTTAAACTGAAAACATTTAGAAAATAAAAAAAATCATATTTAAGAAAAGCACAAAAAATAAAAATAAAAAATCCATAAAAAATTTAAAAGATAAAAAGTACAAAAATCAAGAGTAGTTTGCTTTGAGTTTCTCGCTTTTATTTCTTTGATTATTTATTAAATTAAATAACCCTCGAGAATTTACTGTGGCCTCTCTAAGTTCGATCATGTAGGCTATAAAAGTAAATAAATAGCATTAGACTCTTGCTTACACTTCTTCTTTGATTATTTGCTTGAGTTGTGAATAATTCAAATATTTTTTGTTTGAGGGAGATTAGGGTTACATCGATACATTACTTTCTTTTCAAATAATTAAATCCCTAATTTTCTCGATAAAAAACCTACCCACAAACCCATCTCATATCATTCTTCTCCATCATCCGCTAACTACAAGAGCGAACCCGTCGACCTACTAACGTCATCAGTGATAGTGAAATACATCCAATGGAGAGCGTTGATGGGTTCTAAGTAATCTTCGATGAGATCCAAGAGTTACACTACATGTTGCCGCGAGTTCTCCATGGAGCTTGCAAAGATTCAGAGTTGATCGTTATAGCAACTCTTTGAGGCAGGTACTAGAGCAACGCGTCCTACCTCCACCAACTCTGGCGAAGAACACCCATCGAAACCATTTTTTACAGGTCTATGCATATAGTAGAGGATATAATTCGAGTGTAGCAGTACTACCATCACATGGCATCAATGAGCAGCTCGAGGACCTTTGTCATTTTTGCATCACCTTCTCATAGACGCACCATTGTCCCCCTTCGACCTCCACTTCAGTTGTACGTTGGGAGATTCACAAATTCAGTCATCAATTTTAGCAGTCTATCTCTACTGAAGGAGCTTGGGATCTCATCGATGGCATCGCTGGAGGTTGACTTCCCTCTAAATTAGACAGAAAGACAAAAGCACATGCATCATTGTATAACTGAATGTACTCGATATCAACCATTGGAGGCACCTTCTCTCGTCCACTAAATCTACCACCATCCAAGGAATATAACATCAATAATTGACCATTTTCATGTGCACACAATCAGAAGCAGCCAAAGCCTTCTTTACCCTATTGATCTAGACGAAGCCTCACGTGCATCGCATGTGCATAGAAATTTTATGCATAGCCCCTCTAATGTATTGGTAATATAAGGAGAACCCACTATACCTTCTCTTTTGCTTTCCTTTATTTAGATTTTGCACAGATTAACCCCTATGTTTGGGTAAGCATTTGAACATTCATTTTGTATTTATTTTTTGTTCCAAAAAATGAATTTGTCCGTTGACTAATTGTTTACCTTGCAAGGTTATTGTTGAATTTTTACGACTGAGATCAATTTATTAAAAATAATTTGGTGAAAATTGTAATATTTTACCCATTTGATGGTATGAAATTCATATAAAGTCGTACATTAATATAAAAACTTCCAAAAAAATCATGGTTGTAGGTTTAATCATTCACTAACATGTCTCCAAAAGCCTTAAGGACTAGTCACTTTCTTAGCCTTACCCTACTATGCGAGAATCCTTTACCTAAATTTATAATTAACTATAAGGAGAAACTAGAAAGATGTCCTCATGATGCTCTAACAGGGAAGAGAACGCCAATTCCACCTTCTTGGATGGTCAGGAAGATCTCGAAGTGGAAAGATATGTGATTGAGCACACAAGAAAGGACTTTCCGTAGAAAGGAAAATAGAGAGTGGAAAGGCCAGAAAGTGAGGATGACACCCGAGACTCATGGCTTGTCCGAGTCATCCCCTCTCTCTATGGAACTGGGGATCTGGAGGGCTTGTGGTGACATCCTAGGTAAGTTAGATTGGATATCTGCAAACCTCCTAACATTCTCTTGATTGCTCTTTTATATGTTCTTTTTGAGGTCTTGCATCATTTTCATTAGGAGCACCGATGTCTTTAAAGAGTGGTTGGGTGATCCTAGGAGAGATCATTTGTGCTCTTGATGAGGAGGGGGCATGTAGCAAGTACAATGGTTGCTCTTGTGTTGGTGGTTGCAAGTTAATTGCACATGCTAAACAAATTATTGAGTGCATATAGTGATTGATTTTTAATTGACTCCATATATAATGTTTTCCAAAAAAAAGTGTTATGGATTCCGCTCATTGAGATCTATTTAGGAAAATTTTCATTCTGAAAATATTAATGTTTGGTATTTATTAAAATTAAATTACTCAAAATCACTCTATCTTCATTAAAAATTCATAAAAAATCATATTCATATGAAAATACCAAAGAAATATAGTGGTCCCATTTTGCATGTTCACACCATCTAACCAAGTTTCAAGATTTTGTACTTCATTTTGGTGAAATGTTGCAACGTCCCTAAACTTGGTCCATTTTTAATTTATGATATTTATATACGTAATCATGAGTAGTTTCATTATTACACCCAGAACCCTAAATAATTATGAATTACACCCCTAACCCTTAATAATGCTTAACCCTTACATGACATGACCCTGTGTCAAGCTCCATCCATTTCCTCTATTAACTTGATGGAATTCGTCAATTTTTGACAATTTTACCCATTACAAAAATTAAATTTCCAAAAGATGTCCCAATGGGTTCGATTCAAAAAACATGATGTAGATGGTCGATGACGACCTGGATTGATTTGCTGTGTACGATGGGGTATGTGACAGTAGCGATGTGTTCGGGGGAGTTATCCTCGTTGCACGCGGTGGTTGATGTTAGTGCTGTTCGTGAAGCCCTAAAGATGAGGAATGGAGTCTCGATGGTGCTGTTGGAAGCTTGTGTGAGGTGGTTCTTCGGCTCTACTGTTATGTTGAGATGGCAAAAATGGTGGTTCTCCTTTGTTTCAAGAATAAGGCAGAGGGGCGATGAAGATGATGACAATAAGTAGAGCACCAAAGTGATATGCAGAGTCAGAATCCCACCATCCTGAACCAACCTTCACCAATACTATCGCCATATGTTCCTCTATGACTGACCACTGTCCTCTGCCTCTAATCTTGCGAGAGCCATCGGAACCCACCAGTAGGAAGGATGGACCTCCACTGCCTTCACCATCCATGGCACAAGAAGAACGAAACCACCATGCAAAACATAAAAAACATATATCTATAATAATCACCAAGGATTCATGTCCATAACTTTCAACCGCCCCAAATCCAGATGTTGAAAATCTATCGCAACCAAAATCCCAAAATATATAGATTCCTTTCGCCCTTGGTGTACTCTTAGTAGGAGAGGTACCACTTGATGAACTTTTGCATGTCACTATTGAGATTGGTGGCGGGTCTGTATCTGATGAGTAGGTAATTTTGAAGGTTGTACGATTTTACAAGGTTGAACCGCAGTCGATGTGTTGACCGCTCAATAACCCCTAATCAATCAATAATTAACCCACAATTAAATATCCAACAATGAAACAAAATGCAGAGTTAATATTTATTTTAACTCTACAAATATGTGTAGAGATTGTCGGACACATGGAGCAGAATGGATAGATTGTGCAAGTGTGTGCAAAAATGTGATTGTGATTTGTTGTCTATATATATTTTTGTGGGTTTTTCAATTTTATTTTTTTAAATTTTATTTTTATAGTTAGATGTTGTTTTTAACTTTAAATTTTATATTTTATTTATATATTTTTAATTTTTTATATTTCTTTTTCTTTAAAAAATAATATAGCTCTATACAGAATACATAAATAATGTAAGAAAATATAGATGTAAGTAATAATAAAAAGACTCAAAATTAAGAAAATAAATGTTTTCCGATTTTTGATTTTTTTTCTACTATTTTTGTAATTTTTAGAGATTTTTTTTCTATTTTTGTATATTTTTAAAGTCAAAAACATCCCAAATAAAGGATAAAATAAATAGGATGAAATAAAATGGAGATGAAAATAGCAAACAATATAAAATTTCTCTAAATTAATTTTAATAGTTAAAAAATAATATATATAAAACTATGAGACATATATATATTAGGAATATTATATATTTTTGTAAATGTTCTTGGGATTTTTCGATTTTTAAGAGTTTTCTTTTGTCATTTTTATGGATTTTTTTGTCTGGAATTGTAAAATAAATACGAAAATATTTTTTTTGGAATTTTCCAAAAAAAATAATTTATGGTTTTATGCTGTAGATATGGATTAATAGGGCTATTTTTTATTGTTAATAAATATTAAAAGTCTTGAAATGCTAAAATAAATAGATGGCATAACACTTCAAGCATTCAGGAAGCTAAGCATTCAGGTCTTGAAATGCTAAAATAAATAGATGGCATAAACTACAACCTAGCAAGGGTATATATGTGAATAAGATTAAGTCATGGGGCCTAGCTATAGATTTTACAAAATTTTAATATAGGAGTAAAAAGTTCTTGGACAAAATAAAAATATCCAAAGTTGTAAGGACGCGCTTGTAAAATGCCAAGCACATGTGTAGAGATACGTGAGCCACACTGGCAGGGATTATAATGCAAATAAAAATAATCTAGGGGCCATTTTAAAAAATGTACACAAAATATATAACCATAGATTAACGTTTATGGACCTAATACAAATAATAAAAACTCCAAGGACTTGCTTGCAAAATAGCCAAGCTCATGTGTATGGACACATGAGCTTCACTAGCAAGGACTAGAACACCAATAACAAAAGATGGCATGTCTTTCTATAAATAATACAAAATAAATTGAACGACAAAGGAATGTTTTACTTCTAATATTTAATACAAAAACGTGTTGGGTAGAAACGGCAAAATACCTAGTATAAGGTGCGATCGAACGATGCTCCTCTTTCCACTTACCCATGTGTCGTAATGGGGGGAGTCGATGACGCTTTGCCATTGGATGCACTAGATAAGATCCTGAGAGGGAATCAACGGTCACGAGCGGGCTTCGTCCAAAGGCTACAAGCAAATCTGGGCGTGTGTTCTTGATCCGACGACGGAGAGAGGATGGGGAAGAACATGGAGGAAGCTCCGGCAAGGTGAGCTTCCTCCGGTTAAATCTCACTCCTTCGTCATGTAATGCTGCTCCCAAATGCCCAGAAAGACTCCTGGGGCCCTCCTCTATTAACTGGAGGCGTTGAAATGCGTCAGCGTTTGCCGGAGCTCTCCTGCAGCGTCGAGGTCGAGGAGGAGCTCCAGGTAGCTCTGGCAAGTTCAGAATCACTTCTAGGCATTGCTTTCACTCCAGGTACCTGCAAAAAAGAATTAAAGGGCCGAGGGCAAACTGCCTTGACCCTGCAGTAGGGTGAATGGGGGAGTAGGGAGTCGGGCGGGCGTGCCTCCGGCTTGGCGGTGGAGTTGGAGGATGATAGGCCAGATCAGTGGCTGATCTGGTGGAGTGAAATGCGCAGGATGATCAAGAAGCTAAGGGGGAGGTATGAGGGGGTCTGTCAAGTCGGAGGATGGCAGAGCACAGGTGGAAAGGGTTCGTCGGAGCAGGGCTCAGGCGATCTACGAAAGAGGGGATCTAGGCTACTAAAGGGCAAGATTAAAACCAGAAATAAAACCTAGGGCTAACACTAAGCTAAGAAATGCAATAAAAAGGTGTACCTTACTGTCTTGGACTAGGATGTTCAAACTCGACGACAACGATGGCCGGAGGTGGTGGTGGAAGCGGCCTCGCCTTCGCTTGGCTTGCTACAGTTCGTTGGAGGAGTCGTTGTTACCTTCTCCGGTCTTGAGCAAAAGAGGGCGAGGCCAAAGCTAGGGTAAAGGGGTTTAAAACTCGAATGGAAGATGGAGGTGGTTTATGTACAGGTTGACTGGAGCGGCTGAAGAATTGAGGTGGTGGCATCGGTGCAGTCCTCCTCGTCAAAGAATTTCATACCCACATGTAAGAGCTAGGATCGAGGAAGGAAATCTCAGAAGAAATCAACCTGAGGTGGAGCTTAGGTCACCGGGGAAAAAGTTGAGAAATAGGGGTCAGAGTTAGGTTCTAACAAACTGGGGCCTTGATTAGAGAGTTGACTGAGGTCAATAGTCGGGTGAACCTGGTTGGTCCACGTAGATCAAACAGAAGAACCCAGACCATCAATTATTTAAAAAATCGATAAAAAATAAATCATTTTATTAATTTTAAGGTATAAAATAAAAATGTTTATTATTTTATGGAGTATTTTCTTATGATAGTATTTTATTATTATTTTTTAGAGGTTTATAATTACAAGTTACTTTTTGGGGTTAATATATATGTATATTTATCTATGTTTTTATGTCTTTTATTTTTATTTTGTATTTTAGTTTATTATTTTAAATATTTATACCTTATTTTTAGATACTTAAATATATTTTTATTATATTTTCCTGAAGTAATATTTGTACTTAAATAAATAAGTATACTTAATATATAGATTTTTGTATGGTATATTCATCTATGTATTATAGATACATATTTTATTTTAATGTTTTCTTTTAGTCTTAATACGTACATATACTATAAATAATATTTACAAAATTATAAAAATATAAAATAATAAAAATAAAGAATAAATAAAAAGATTATTTTAATTGAGTATATTTACAATAGGTGTCCAAATCCTAACTTTCACACCTTAACTAAAGTTTTTTGAAAATACCTTCATTAAATAGCTTATTAAAACTTATATACAATTAAAGCTGATTTTTATGTATTTTGAGTTTTTATTTGAGAGATATGGGTTTGGGAAGTTTGGATTTTGGATTTTTATTCAGAGTATAACTTTTATTCTCTATTTTTTTTGTGTAAAATCAATTTTGTATTTTTCTATATTTTATTATCTACAATTTTCATGTTCAAAGTTTCTTTATTTGATGGATAAAAAGAGGAAAATAAAAAGGGTCCCAAAAAAGAATTCTAATGAATAAATCAAAGGGAATTTTATGGAATAAATGGCCCTTATATCCCCCTATTTTATTCCTTGCCGACCCAATCATCGAGATGCCTAGGTCTCGGGGTTTTGGATCATAAAATGTTTTTTTATTTTAGGGATTTTATCACTTGTGCCCCTCTGAGATATTGCAATATCAGTTGTGCCCCTATCTTTTTGGTAATATCAGTTGTGCCCCTCACTTCTTTCTCCGTCTTCAGCTGTGCCCTTCCGCAGATTGACCGTCAAAAAATTGAAATAACCATAGTTTACTCAAACCATAATGTGGTTAACAGGGGTATTATGGTCAGAATAAAATCAAATGAGGAGGAGGGTTGGGGAGAAGGTGCGAGGCTGTGGAGGAGGTGCGGGCTGGCGGCAGGGGCTGGGGGAGGTGCGTGGCTGCGGGAGGAGGTCGGCTTTACGACGTGGATGCGGGTTGCGGTGCGGGACAAGGGGGGAGGGGGAGCAAGGGGGTGGCGCCGGGGAGGGGAGGAGGTGCGGGGCTGGGAGGGGCCGCAATCCCAGGGGGAGGGGGAGCAGGGGGGCGGCAGGCTGGGAGGAGGGAGGTTGGGGCGGAGCTCTCCCCTGTCGTTCTCCCCGGCTCTCATCATCGCCATCGTCATCTTCTTGTACATAGCTCTGCAGATCAGATCCACCAGAGGCTACGCGCCCATAGCCGGCATCGCCTTCCATCAGCTGCTCAATTTCCACAGGCTCTACGATTACCACACCGATCTCTTCCGCAAGCACAAGACCTTCAGGATCCTCGTCACCCCCTTCCAGAGCTATTAAATGGGCACAAGAGCTGAAGCATGACTCGTCGAAGGTCTGGGCGCCGGGGGTAAATAACAATATCATCCATATTCCCTTGGTAAATAAGAGTCATCCATATTCCCTTGGTAAATATGAGGGATGATTTGAGTCAAACGGAACGGATATGAGAGGAGAGTTCAGAGAAGGTAGAGAGATGGATCCATCTCCGTCCAAACCCCTCCACCTCTGCCGCCGAGATCACCCACTCATTCCCGGGCGGAGCAACTGCCATTGGATCCGAGAACAGCTCCTCCTGCAGCCTCAGCTCCTACGGATACGGATCTCCAAACCCGTACCCGATCATCGCAGCGAAGCTACCGGCCTCCTCCGGCTCCGGCTTCCACGCGGGGACAACTTGCGGGCTTTGGGAGGCGGCGGAGGAGGGGAGGAGGTGGCTGCGGCCGTATCGGCAGCGGGGCATTTGGAGGACTTGCGGCGGCAGCCACCGCCGACGGGGACGTTACGGAGGATGCCTCCGCGGGTCCAGTAGCGGCGGCACGAGCGGCAGAAGTGGCGGGGCTGCGAGAGGGTGTAGTGGTTGTAGTAGCAGAACTTCGTGTCTGGGGAGTCGCACCGCGGGCACTTCAGGCTCAGCTGCACCTCCTGCGGGGGCGACGCGCGGTGGCGCGCCGTGAGGATCCGGCCGTCGTGGCCGGGATTCGTGCGCAATGTAGATGTACCTTATGGATTAAGGGATCTTTGCGGTGGACGGAACGAAGTGGCGGCAGCAGAGGAAGATAGCGAGCCACGAGTTCTCGGCGAAGTTCCTCAGGGACTTCAGCAGTTTGGTGTTCAGGAGCAACACCATCTAGCTCGCACGGATCATCTCCAAGACTGCTGCTCTGGGATTCGACCGGGCGTTCGACATGCAGGTCGGGGCGGAGGGGCGGCAGGGGATGGAGGGAGGTCGGGGCGGAGGGGTGGAGGGAGGTCTGGGCAGCAACAGGGGGAGAGGAAGAAGATGGGAGAGAGGAGAAGGGAAGAAGAAGACAGAGGAGGAGGAGAAGGGAGGAAGATGACATTTCAATCCATTTTTTAAATTTAATTCCTGATGTATCCCTAAAGATAACGTCCGTTTATGTTTGGGATGGACGGAAACTAACCCGAGGGGTACAAGTGATAGATTTGCAAGAAGTGAGGGACACAACTGATATTACCAAAAAGATAGGGGCATAACTGATATTGCGATATCTCGAAGGGGCACAAGTGATAAAATCCCTTTATTTTATTATTTTTCTTTTATTTTATTTATTCTATAATTTTGGCATTAAAAATAATATTATATACAATATTTATACAACAATGGATGAATGTTAATTTATGCAAAATAAAGGTATTTACATGCATTAACTAGGATTTTTAAGGCCAAAATGATAGAATAAAGGTGATGAAATGGAGATTCATCACCCCTTATACTTGCCTGTGCTAGTCCCTAGCAAACACTTATGCAATAAGTGTTGAGAAGAAAAAGAAAGAAAAGAAAAAGAAAGAAAGTGGGTTAAGTTTAATTCTCAAACTTGTCTTCACAAAATCAAAGTTTGGAGCTTAAGTCAGACCTTTGGAATTTTAGTGTTGTCAGAATCTTATTGGGAGTCAGATTTGAAATACAACAACCTTCAAGAATTCCAAGACTCTGCTCAAGTCCCCTTAAAGCTAGGTAAGAATCTTCAACTCATACGCAAACCCTAATGACTATGAATTTGATTTGTACAATGTATGTGATAGTACCTCCCCTCAACTGAAATGACAAAGAGACTGACTTCTCCAGCATGACAACCCAGTGATTCCCCAATCCAGCAACTCTCTCCTCAAGGAGAGGGTATTCTCTTTTAAGTTCAAGTGTCAACCAACTCAAGAGGAGGGGCAAAGAGAAGAATGGACGATAGCCAGTGTAGCTACCTATCCTAGGATGCATGACCAATGTAGTCAATTCATCCTTTTGCAGGCTCACATGATATGACTTTGAAGCTCAAGCTTGCTTATTGACTATAAATATATACACCTCGACATGCATTTTATTTTCAATCATGCTTGTCCACTTTTTTTGGAGTTTTAGCTTTTTGCTCCTTTTTTTGAAATATTGTATACATCATCATTTACATAAAGAGTTTTTCCTCTTGAGTCAAGAGACAATCCCTCTTTTGAAGCATTATCGTAACCCACACTCTCCTATCTTTAGACGTCACAGTCACTGGACGGGTTGGGGTGCACTTCCCTCCATAAACGAGGACAAATGCTTCCACTTGTGTGCATCTCATACCAGCAAATCCAATCCCCACATCACTCCAACTGAGTTGAGCCAAGTGAAAGGCTCAGGTGTCGAAGTTAGGTCATTATTGACAAGCGCCATGTGTGTGTTCCAAAATAATCTACTTAGGCAATCAATAATCCATTGAACCAAGTCTCGTGATTATCAAAGAATTAAGTCAACCAGACCTGAAGTACCTCAGTTCTAGTTCCTATAAGATTCCCGCGATTAGGTAGATTTAAGATCCAACCAAGCTCCAATCTTCGGATTTTACTTAGACTAGTTCAATTATCAAACTCAATCCAAAAAATGCAAATGCTATGCATAATGTAGAATATATTTTTGTGATGCAATTTTCAAAATTTGAACTTTTTATGGTTTTTTTTGAAAAAGATGATGCACATGCAAATTTTTTCATATTTTTCAAAAAAATTGGAAATGTTTTTGGGATTTTTGAAAACAAAAGATTTTGAATAAAAACTAGGTACACATATTTACATGGGAATGCATCTTATATTTACAAGAATTGGGTTTTTAAGAATTTACAAAGTATATGTGATCATTTTTATAGATATATGTATATAGTTAGTAAAGAATTTTAGTGTGATGGATATATTCCTCAAACTTATTAAAAATATATTTTACAAACAGTTTTGAAACTAGTCCAAAATATTTTTTGCAAATATTTACATACATTTGAAAATCATTTTGTTAAGGTTTTTCAGACACCATAGATAGATTTTTCAAAATATTTTTGCAACCATTTTTCAAACCATTTGCAAACTATTTTTCAAATATTTTATTTCACACAAAGAAAAGAAATTTTTCAAATAAATATTTTTACAAAGGTTGAAAATATTTAATAAAAAAATTTCTAAATAGTTTTCAAAAGATATTTCAAAAAGATTTTCAAACTATTTTTGAAACATTTTACAAAAAAACATTTTTACCTGATTTATTAATCAGTAAATACAAAAAAATTGAGGAATAGTAAGCATCTTTTTATAAATGATTTTAATGAGTTTTATAGGTATATATAGTATTTTATACAGAATTTCAGCCATAATTATTATTAAAAATATGAAAGTATGATTTATGGATAAATTGTATACGAAGTATATACGACCCCCTATACTTAACTTGAGCTATGCACTTATAGATCAGAGAGAAAAATAGAAGACATAACTCATACTGAGTATAGAAAAGTCTAGGGAATAAACGAATAAGAAATGAATAAACGACTAAGAAGTCGACCATCCCCCTTATACTTAGGATCAAATGATCCTAAGTATAGCAAACTGTACACAAGGTAGGGAGAGTCAAGGGTGGGAATGAACAGATTGTACTCAGACTGTCACCCCCTATAATTAGGACAAGATATCCCTATGTATAGACAAGAAGAGGAGACATTTAAATAATGAAAGAGCTTGGTGTGCACAACCCCTTATACTTAGGACAAAGTACGTCCTAAGTATAGAAGACTGACAAAAAGGAGCGACACCTTTTCGTTAGAAAAAGAAAAATGAAAAGTAAAAGAAGAAAAGAAGAACAGAAATGAAGATAGAAGAAAAGAGAATATACACATCACTCCCCCTATACTTAGGGTAAAAGAGCCCTAAGTATTTGCAACAACAAGAGTGATGAAACTGAATGAAGAAAGAACACTCGGCTCGTCCACCTCCTATACTTAGGACAAAGTACGTCCTAAGCAAGGCACACACGAGAATGGGGTGGACGAGCGAAATAAGAGATAGAAGGAAGAAAACAAAAGTGAGTATACAACAGAGATGGATAAACAAATGGCCAAGAAGGTCGAAAGAGAACCTTCTTGCGAGATCGTTGAGGAATGGATATGACAAGGTGCAAGTCGATATCACGGTCCTCAGTAGACAGAAGCCGATCATGGTCAACCTGGTGAAGATCCTCAGTGGAGTCAAAGCAGAAAGGCACGAAATCATCGGTGGAAGTAGTGTGGTCTGGTTCAGACTAGGTGTCTCAACTAGGTCAAACTCAAAGGGAATGAACTCATCTGTGGAAGTAATCGAGTCATGTTCATCCTCTATAGTCTCAACCAGATCATTATTCTCATAAAAAACATCTGAATTCATTTATAAAAGCAATCAGATTAAATTCAACATTATCAGTCTCATCTAAGTATGCCCTCTGCTAAAATATGTCAATCATGTAAATCCCGCAGATGTCATCAATGCATCGCCAATCACAATAAGAGGAAACTCCAAGGTCTATACTTTCCGAATCTTCCTCCCCACAAAGGAGCTCTTGGGTCTCATCATCATTCATAAAGAAAACCTCTCTGATCTCAACAGATAGGTCATATGCCTCGGGGTCGGCTATCGCATGCACACTCTCGTGGGATGCGGGTCTCTGGTCAGTGGTAGGTGTGGTGATCAACACATCACTCCCGACATCAGAATGGAAGCGAGTCTCTCCCGATCCATAATCAATAATGGCTCTCGCAGAGGAGAGAAAGGGTCGTACTAGGATGATTGGAGAATGCTCCACAGGGGTGGAGGTCTCCATGGGCAATACAACAAAGTCTTGCAATGAATCAGAATGATGACATTCTCAAGAATACCTTCGACCTCTTTATTGATCCATAAACGAGTTGAACGATCATCCTATTTTCTTTAGAGGCCCAAGATGAATATATTGTACCAATGAGAAGGATATTATATTAATCAATGCACCACCGCCAAGGAGAGCGTTGTCACATGAATTGTCAGAGATGGTGTAACTCACAAGAGATGTGACAATGTTCCTTTTCCTAGAAGAAGGGAAGTGTTGTGATGGCCTAGGCAGTGACCATGGTCAAAATATGCCGCTCAGATCTGCTCCTCCGCTTTCTCTTCTTGTGATGATGAGCAGAAAATTAGGTCATGACCTAGCGAAGTGGGGCACCAATGATCTCATTAATAACAACTACCACTTTGGGTTCAGTTAACATTTTTTGAATTTTTGGATCTCCTCCACATTAGGGAGGAGGTCGGAATCATCATCTGCATAAGGAAGACTAAGAGCAGTTTATACAGTGTCGTCCTCGGGGTCAAGGATGGGACAAGATGTGAATGAATTTGTGGTCAAAGGATCTGGTATGGGGTCCCTCTCCTCACAAGATGAATCAGACATATGTCTCCCAAATTCTTTTTGTATTTTTAAAATTTTCTCATTTTTTGTATTTTAGGTGATTGCAAGCTCTCATGAAAATTCTCGAGTGAACTCATATCATCAAATGGTGGAATATCATGGTATCTCTAATTTATACTAGTAAGGTCATCAATCCTCTGTCTCATATGCTCCATCATATGGATCAAGTGCTCAAGGGTGGACTCCATGAAAGGTGACTCCAACAAATCAGTCTCGGATGGATGTGAATGTGTAAAGTGTAAAGGTGGTTGTGGATAAAAGTTTGAGTCCTGGTACTGTTTCTGAGGCAGATATATACAAAAGTCGGGAACAAAATCCTCCTAGAAAAAAGGAGGTGGACTGGATGGAGGGTACGAGAGATTCGCAAAGTTCGGATAATAATCGCTCCAATCGGCCATCTCGAAACAAAAGGAAAAAGATCAGGAGAGCACGAGGGTCAAGTCAAGAGATGTGAAGAAAAAGACACAAATGCACAGAAGGATCTTGCATACACAAAAGCAATCACAAACAAACGCACACAAGACAAACCCCTCAATTCACCTACTCAACTCGGTGAAGACCATGAAAGTTCAGGCTTTTATCTTGTTTGTTTTAGAGTTAGGTGAGAATGCAAAAATTGTACAAACATTTAGGAAGGCTGATGGGATTTAGGCACTACTCCTTAGTGTGTACGTGATCAAGTAAAACGAATACAATGAGGGGATTACTCTCCCCAAGACAAATATTTTTCTTTTTGGTCTGTTTTAGGATCAAGTAATTTTAGTAGTCTCAATTTTATTTGTCATCACTTTTTTTGGATTTTTAATAAGAATGCATGAGCCTATTGAGGAGTTCAATTCTTTTTAGCACCTACGTGATCAAAAACAGAGGGAGAGAGGTGGAAAAGCAATGCAAGCAAAAATGATGATGAATGCTAAAGCGTAAATGCTCACCTTGACTCCATCTCTCTACATGCAAGGATGTTAAGCAGAATTGAAACCTATCTATATGCAAATGCAAGCCGACGAAATCGCCCTAGATGAGAAATTGTTATTATCATGAAGAACTGTATGCTAATCACCTAGAATAGAACCTAAGGGTCTGGTCTTGGAGTCTCCTCCGTGCCCACCACAGTGGGTCCTGCAAGCGTTGTATGGAGGACTCTCGCGGCATGTGGTTCAGAGACTAAGTGAAAAGCAATTCAAACTTTGACTAAGTCCAAATGAACTATAGGTTCATGCAATGGTTATTAAGTGTTTGACCTTAATCTATTGACAAGCAAATCCTTCAACTAGGGCTCAATCACAAAAAATAAAGAAAACAAAATCGGAAAAAAAATAAAAAAAGCAAAGAAAATGCAAGAAAAACCAACGAGGTCCCGAAGGAAACAATCCCTCGAGCACTGGACCTCGTGAAGTGTGTAAAGTGTCTTGAAAGTCCTAAATTATTACAATATAGTGTCTCTCTCACTTAAATTACAAAAATAAATGAAATAAACAAATGCTCAAAGAGTGGCTTTATCTTCGAAATCTCTCTAAGTATACTTTGGTGCCAGGTCAGAAGTCTGATGCCGGCTTCACGTGGATGCACAAGCGCTCCAAAGAGAGCCTCCCTCGATCTGTGATTCCTCATAACAAAGTCCATAAAGAGGGTGGTTAGATAGCACAAAAATTATATTAAATAAATCAGAAAATAAATAAAGGAAAAAATAAAGACAAACAATGGCACAAACAAGCAAAAATCAATCTATGCGTAGTTGCTCTCCGGTAACGGGCCATTTGACAAGTAGGGAATTTCGAGGGTCGTATGATTTCATAAGGCGAAACTGCATTCGATGTGTTGACCGCTCAATAAACCCTAATCAATCAATAGTGAACACAATCAAATATCAAGCAATGAAATAAAATGCGGAGTTAAAATTTATTATAACTCTACAAATGTGTGTATAGGTGTAAGTATATAGAGTGTCGAATATAAGGAGCAGAATGGATACTGTGCAAGTGTTTGCAAAAATGTGATTGTGATCTTTTGTCTATATATCTTTTTATGGATTTTTATTTTTTATTTTCTTAAATTTATTTTTTTATATTTTTTTGTATTTTTTTTAATTTTAGACTTTTATGTTTTATTTTTATATTTTTAGATTTTAAAAAAATAATATAGCTATATATAGATCATATAAACAATGTAAGAAAATATAGATGTAAATAATAATAAAAAGACTTAAAATTAATAAAATAAAATACTTTTATATTTTTTAGATATTTTTTACTATTTTTTTATTTTTTAGATAATTTTATATTTTTATATTTTTAAAGTCAAAAATATCCCGAATAAAGGATAAAATAAATAGTCTGAATTAAAATGGAGATGAAAAATAACAAACAATATCAAAATTTCTCCAAATTAATTTTTAATGGTTAAAAAATACATAAAAATTTATAATATAGAAAATAATTTTTATTTTTTAAGTATTTTATATTTTTATAGGGATTTTTATCCGACAAACCCTATCAGCTTTGCCAATTACCTCCACGACCTTTGAAATAACATAATTCCCCACTTGTCCACGTAAACTTGCCAACCCTTATCCCATGAACCTTGTGGTTAATCTGCTCGAAGCTCGCCAAGGTTCTTAGGGTAATTTTTAGGGTTGATGGGGTAATTACGTTGTGCAAAAGGTCGTAGAGGTAATTTAAAAAGATTATAGGGTCTATCGTGTAGAAATCCCTTTTTATAAAGGTTTTTGGGGTTTTTTGATTTTTAAGAGTTTTATTTTGTCTTTTTTATGTATTTTTGGTCTATAATTGTAAAATAAATTCATAAACATGAAACCTATTTTTTTGGAATTGATCAAAAAGATTTTATGTTTTTATGGTTTTATACTGTAGACAGTGGTTAATTGGGCTATTTTTTATTTTCAATAAATAGTAAACGATTCTAAAATGCTAAAAGAAATAGATGGCATAAAACTTCGAGCATCTTGGAAGGTAATGCTATTTTTTGGATTTTTATGAATAAAATAACTATTTTAAATAAATAGATAAAACATAAGAAACTACAACCTAGCAAGGGTATAAATGTAAATAAGATTAACTCCATGGGCCTAGCTGCATTTTTTACAAAATTTTATAACATGAGTAAACAATTCTTGGACCAAATACAAATATCCAAATCCAAAAGGCACGCCTATAAAATTCTAAGCTCACATGTAGAGACACGTGAGCCATGCTGGCGGGGACTATAATGTAAATAAAAATAATCTAGGGGCCTTTTTATTAAATGTCCACAAACTATAAAACAACAGATGAAAGTTTATGGACCTAACATAAATAACAAAAACTCCAAGTGCTTGTATGCAAAATAGCCAAGCTCACGTGTATGAACACATGAGCTTCGATGATAAGGACTAGAATGCAAAAAACAAAAGATGGAGTCTCTTTTTACAAATATTACAAAATAAATGAAAAACACATGAATGTTTCTGTTCTAATATTTAATAAAAAAACATGTTGGGTAGAAACTGCAAAATACCCAATACAAGGCGTGATCAAGTGATGCTCCTCTTTCCTCTTATCCACGTGTTGTTACGGGGGGGGGGGGGGGGGGGGCGATTATGCTTCGCCGATGGATGCACCATATTAGATCTTGCGAGGGGATCAATAGTTACGAGAGGGGATTCATCCAATGGTTACAAGCAAATATGGGTGTGCGTTCTTGATCCGATGACAGAGAGAGGATAGGGAGGAACTTGGAGGAAACTCCGACGAGGTGAGCTTCCTCCGGTAAGATCTCGCTCCTTCATCATGCAATGCTGCTCCAAAATGCCCATAAAGACTCCTGGGACCCTTCTTTATCGATAGGAGGTGTCAAAATGCACCGACATTCATTGGAGCTCTCCCGCAGCATCGAGGTCGAGGAGGAGATCCAAATAGCTCTGACCTAGCTCAGAATCGCTTCCAGGCATTGCTTTCACTCCACGTACCTGCAAAAAAGAGTTAAAGGGTCGAGGTCAAACTGCCTTAATCCTATAGTGGGGTGAATGGGGGCGTAGGGAGTCGAGCGGTTGTGCGTCTGGCGTGACGGTGGAGTTGGAGGCTGATAGGCCATATCAATGGCTGATCTGGGGGAGTGAGATGCGCGGGATGATCAAGAAGTGAAGGGGAAGGTGTG
The DNA here is from genome assembly GCA_037367405.1 of Ottelia alismoides. NCBI lineage: Eukaryota > Viridiplantae > Streptophyta > Magnoliopsida > Alismatales > Hydrocharitaceae > Ottelia > Ottelia alismoides. Next base: position 2,148,431 of record JAZKJV010000022.1, read on the forward strand.
AGGGTGTCTAGCGAGTTGGAGGATGGTGGAGCGCAAGTGGAAAGGTTTTGTCTGAGCTGGGCTCCGGCGAACTACGAAAGAGTGGGTTAGGCTACTAAAAGGCAAGATTAAACTAGGAAATAAAATATAGGTCTACGACTAAGCTAAGAAATGCAAGAAAAAGGTGTACCTCACTGGCTTGGACCAGGAAGTTCAACCTCGACGGTAGCGATGGCCGGAGGTGGTGGTGGAAGCTGCCTCGCCTTCGCTTGGCTCGCTAAAGTTGGCTAGAGGAGTCGTTGTCACCTTCTCCAATCCTGTGCACAAGAGGGTGAGGCCAAAGATAGGGTAACACGGTTCAAAACTCAAATGGAAGATAGAGGTGGTTTATGTATAGGTTGACTAAGGTGTCTGAAGAATCGAGGGGGTTGCAGTGATGTAGTGCTCCTCGTCTAAGAATTTCATACCAGCATGTAAGGGATAGGATCGAGGAGGGAAATCTCAGAAGAAATCAACCCGAGGTAGAGCATAGATCATCGGGAAAAAGTCAACAAATAGTGGTCATAGCTAGGTTCTGACAAACTGGGGCCTCAGTCAGAGAGTTAAGCGAGGTCAATGGTCGGGTGAACCTGGTTGGGCCACGTAGACCAATCAGAAAAAAACCCGTCCATAAATTATTTTAAAAATCGATAAAAAAATAATAAATGATTTTATTAATTTTAACTATAAAATAAAAAAATTTATTATGTTATGAAGTATTTTTTGATGATATTTATTTATTAAAGTTATATAATTTTAAGTTACGTTTTAGGGTTAATATATAAGTATATTTATCTATGTTTTTGTGTATTTTATTTTTATTTCCTATTTTTGATTTTATTATTTTAATTTTTTATTTTATATATTTATAACTTATTTTTAGATACTTAAATATTTTTTATTATATTTTTATGAAGTATATTTACACTTAAATAAATTAGTATACTTATTATATATGTATGTGTATTGTATATTCATCTATGCATTATAGATACACATTTTATTTTGATGTCTTATTTATTATTTTATATTAGTTTTAATATGTACATATACTATAAATAATATTTAAAAAATTATAAAAATATAAAATAATAAAAATAATAAAGAATAAATAAAAAGATTATTTTAATCGGGTATCTTATACAATGGGAGTCCAGAACCTAACTTTCACACCTTAACTCTAAAAAATCTGAAATTGTCTTCATTAAATATATTTTTAAAAGTTATATACAATTAAAGTTGATTTTGAAATATTTTGATTTATTTGAGAGATATGGGTGTAGGAAGTTGGGATTTTGGATTTTTATTCAGAGTATAACTTTTATTTTGTATATTATTTTTGTGTAAAATCAATTATGTATTTTCTATTTTATTATCTACAACTTTCATGTTCAAAATTTCTTTATTTTATGTATAAAAATAGGAACATAAAAAGGTTCCCAAAAATGAATTCTGAATGAATAAATCAAATCGATTTTTTTGAATAGATGACCCTTATCTCCCCCTACTTTATTCCTTGTCGACCTAATCATCGAGTTGCCTCAGTCTCGGGGTTTAGGGTCATAAAATATCTTTTATATTTTATTCGTTTTCTTTTATTTTTTTATTCTATAATTTTGTCATTAAAATAGTATTTTATACAATATTTATACAACGAGGGATGAATGATGATTTATGCAAATTAAAGGTATTTACAAGCATTTACTAGGGCTTTTAAGACCAAAATGACAGATCAAAGGCGATGAAATGTAGATTCATCAATATCCCAACCTCTTCATAGTCATCGTGATGTTGGCATGTGTGACGGGCATGTTCCCATTGCCAGACATATCAGTAAATGTTCTTTTTGGCCTTTTCTCCAATAGGGACACCAGTGTTAGCGCCACCACTGGCCGAGTGTTCTCGGGTTTAAAGATTCAGTGTTGCACTTCCCCCTCTTCTTCTCGCTACTCCTAGTGCTCATGTCGATAGTATTGATCATCACGGCACATTCTCTGACCACGCCATTGATGTAGGTGAAGTCATCTTCTTTGGGGGTTTGGGTGGAGGGGGAAGGGATGGAGGAGGAAGGAGGAAAGGGATAGAGGAGGTAAGGGAGGTTTTTTTAGTTTATATCATAGCCAGTGGATTGAGGATGGGTTATATTAACTCAATGAGTTGGTTGAGTTAATGGATTAAACTAACATAGGGTTATGTGATACAGAGTGACTACTCGGGGTTTATCATGTAATTCATGATTATCGAGGGTTATGTGTATAATTACAAAACTACTCAAGGTTATGGATGTAAATATCCTTTTTCATTTCTTCATATTATCTCATAAAATCTTTGAAAAAATGTTTTGCATGTTTAATTAAATAATGTTCACATTAAAATAGGATTTGGCTAGTTGGATTTAATTAAGATTGAAATTAGGCTGGTTAAAGTTCCTTGGTTTCCTTAATATCGAATTCATCCGCATTTCCATTTGCACCTCATATTTTCACAAAAAAATCATTCTTTGAAAATCCGATCATTTAATTTTTTGAATTGATTTATAAGACCAAACTTTGCCTCTTGATGTCAACCTTGAACTTGCCCAAGTAAAAAAATAAATTGGCCATTCACGTAAACCAATTGTTTATTCTTTTGAGTGGTTTTTGATTTCATGCCTTATCACCTATTACATCAACAATTCCATATTATCAAGAGTGGTAAAAGCTGTGTTATCAAATGGTGCCTTTTTTGGGATTAGAAAATTTAATGTTATGTTTTCCATCCCTCAGGCAATATTGATTCTTTTTTGTGAATATTCCCTTTGTTTCATGCATTTTTCTTCTTCCGTTTATTTTCCTATTATAGTTGTATATATTTTGCGATCTCTCTCTAATATAATTGTTTCTTATTGTGTGAGGGCTTAGTGGGAGCGACAACTCAAGTGGCCGAGCAACTCAAGAGCATCAGATTCAGCAATATATTTTGGAGAGAGGGTATTTTAGTTTAGGATTTTTTTCTACAATATTATTCATTTTTAAATTAATTATATTAATTGTCACATTCCTATAGTCTTTGTTTGAAGACGCATATGTGTACCCAAGCATTAGACTTTGGATCTGTTTCAATCTTAGCTAGGTTATCAAGCTCCTGCGGTTTTTTATGGTGTGTTGTGTAGAATTTGGATTACATAGTGACTTCTAGAGTTGTTCTAGGATTTGTATGTGCTCGTAATTCTAGGAATATACATTTCTCACTAATAACAGACACACTAGATAGTTCTCCTTAGAATCAAATAAACGTGTTCTTCCTCGGTTAGTAGAACTATCTGTTTAAGTGCAGTTTTCTTTGCTTGCTTTTCATTTAGTCTAAAATTTCAATATAGTTAGCATCCCACATGAAGATCATGATGAATCACTATGAGTCTTTTGCTTAAGCATACATTATTGTTTTCTCGACTTGCATTCCTTTTCTGTCTCCTTCCCTTGTGGTTTTCTCACTTAGGAACAAAATAAAAATGGAATAATCGATAAGTATGCATGATATTAGAATCAAAGAAAGTAATAACCACTTTAAAATAGGGATTGTTAACTTTGTTAGCCAAAAGAAATCGAAACATCATTGTCTATAACACGTTCCTGATTGAGTGGGGTGCACTACATAAGGCTAGAGACCTAATCCCTGGACTTGCACCCTATAAATATTCATTCTGAATCTCTAGTGCAGAATCTATAAGCACTCGTCTCCGACCTTATAAAGGTGATTTATCACCTCAGGAGACTGCACCTTTGAGCATGCTTAACTATTTTAAATTCACCATATAAAACTAATAAGATAATTGGCCAGGCTTTTGCATCCTTCACGAGGATAGGAAGTGAATTTGGGATTTGCCTACCATCTTGCATGTTGTGTGAGTTTTTATTTCATGCACTTGCAAGTATCTTGCATCAATTCGCTTACATCCCACAATTTCTTTTTGAAGATGTCGACGTATTGGTCTCCTTACCAGGACTTCGTAGGTTGCCTCCCCTTGACTATACATCGACCATCTTTTCATTGTTATCATTCCATGGACCCAGTCAACTCTGGGATTCTCTCTCTTGATGATGATTCCATTTCACCTGCCCTACAAGGTCAGAATCCCGACTGACCTCTTCACTTCTTCACCTTTATCACCCTTCCACCCTCTTTCATTACATACCCTCCTCCCTTTTGATCCACCAAATACAATGACCATAGACTCAAAAGTATTCAAGAGATGGAACCAAATGAGCAAGCAACTATTGAGAGGCGTAATTTATGGCATACCGATGAGCTCGAAAATCACCTCTTTAATAATAAAGTATTGTATTATAGGAGACGATCTTCGATTTAGCTAAAACCACAATCTTTGAATGTTATGGAATATTTTAACTTGGTAAGTCTACCAAGGTTGAACACAGGGACATGAGTTTCTTCATCTATTTATCGAACATTATTGTTTAATTCAAGAGTGATTATTTTATAGTCCTAGGTATTCATGCATATGAACTAATGCAAGGAATGATGCATGTCTTTTTATTTGATTTTTAAGTGTAATTAAAAGTGAGATGCCATGCATGCAATTTAAAGCGTACAAATAAGCCCTAAAAATATCAAATTCATGAGCAATAAATTAAGGGTCAATTTTAGAGTTAAATCGAGCATCAAAATCAAGAACGAGCATATATTAATGGTAATGATTGATAGAGAACAAGACACTATATTTAATACAAAATCATCACATTTAATTTATTGTGAAATCAAGAAAATAAAATTCATTAGATATAGAATCAAATAAGCTTTGAAATGAGACTTAAATCGTTCAATTTGGATCTAAAATGCTCAAGATATGAAAGAAATTGTGCGAGGGCATAAATGTAGTAAAAATGCATGAGAAAATAAAGATAAATATTGCAAATCGATCCCTGGAGGGATGCATTTGCAAATAGAAAAAACCGGCGAGGGCCTAGTGCCATTTCTCCTTTACGCGTAGAGGCATAATTGTAAATATCGAAACCTAGCTGGGTCTCCCTGTAAAATGTCCAAGAGCGCACGTGAGTCACGCGTGCCTGGATATCTTTGTAATATTGGAAAGCTCTAGGGTCTTGATTACAAATTACCCAGCTCCTCACGTGCTGGGCACACGAGGGACCATGTTCAAGCTACATGTGTCTTCTTCTGGAGGTCAGCTCTTGGCTCGGTGCATCCGAGCATGTATACTAAGCATGAAGGCTCGTGGTGGCACGTGGCTTCATCTGAACCATCCAATTGTGAGAATCAGACAGTAACTGTAGGTCGTCTCCTCCACGAGCGTCGCCTCCTGTGGCAAACTTGGCGAGGCTACCAATGAGCCCACATTTACTCCTACGTGCTTTGTTCACATGCCTGAAGGTTAAGGAAGCTTGCCGAAGGCCTCGTAAAGTAGATGGAGATTCGACGAGGGTCCAGGAACGGCTGGAATGGCCGGTCGATGAGGCATAGCCGAAGATGAGGTGCAAGAATGGAGCATAGATGCGAGCTCCTACCATTGAAGTTCTTGCAAGGTTAGATGATAGCTGAGGTATGCAAAGTACGAGTGTGGGTGAAGTGAGATGGAGCAGGAGATTGACTAGCGAAGAAGGCGAGGTCTCAGGTGGGTTCCTCCACCGTGAGGGTGGAGAAAAGGGGCAGACCGAGTGGAGGTTATGATGGAGGAAGGAGGTGGTTGAGACCCCCCGCAAAGTTCGGGGGCGTCATATGGAGGTGCGTGAATGGTTGGGTCGGAGTGAGTGTAATCTGGGGCGATGAAATAATTAGGAGAAAATAAAGGAAGGGGCACAAATGTGTACCTGGAGATCGGAGAGGGTCACCGGCATGTGGATTTGGTTGGTCTGAGCTTGCTTGAAGCTCAGGATGTTGCACATGCTGGTCAGTGTTGAAGTCACACAAGGTAGAGTCCCAATTGTTGTGGTGACCTGCAAGAAACCCTACTTCAAACGATAATTATCCGACAATATAAATTAAGGTAATCAATATAAAAAATGTGGAGATAAAATTTATTATAACTCTACAACACGTGTGTATAGTGTAAGCATTTGTAGAGGTTGAACTCAGGGAGCAAACGGTAGATTATGCGAAATAATGCACAAAAATTTGTTCCTTTCTCTTGTCCCTTTATTGTTTTTGTTGGTTTTTAATTTTATATATTTTTATGGATTTTTTTGTTTTTATGATTTTTACTTTGTTTTTAATTTTATAATTTTATAATTACTTTTTTATATTTTCATATTTTTATATCCTTTTATTTTAATATATACTCCAATAGAAAAGACTATTTATGGAATACTAGATAATATATATATATAAATAATAGTAAAAGTAATTAAAATACAAAATGGAATTATTTTTGGATTTTATATATTTTTATAGTGTTTTTTGTATTTTTTCAATATTTTTTTCTATTTTTTGGATTTTTAAAATGAAAAATATCCTAAAGCAGTGATTTAATAAATATTCGACATTGATATGAATTTTAAAAAAAAGGAAATAAGGTCCGAAATTACTAAAATCAAATGTATATATAGATAATTATATAAATAAAATTAGAAACAGAAAAACATATTTTTAGATTTTTTTAATGATTTTTTTAGATTTTTATGAAGGATTTTGGGGTTTTGAATTTTTAGGAGTTTTCTCTTCCTTTTTTAGTGATTTTTGGTTTGGAGTTAAAAATTATGAAATAGACAATAAATAATTTTTTTTGATTTTTTTTCAAATCATTTACTATTTTTTGGTATTTTATAAGTTAGACATAACAAAAAATGACCTCTTTTTTATTTTTTAATAAATGGTTAAAATGCAAACTAAATTTGGGACGTGAAAATACATGTTACGCAGAATCTAACCCTATTTTTTACGTGATTTTTAGAGCAAGGGTGCTATTTTTAGTAAATGAAATTCTAGCACCAAAGTTCATAAACCGGCAAGGCATAATTGCTAATAAAATAAAGTCCATGGGCTCAAGTGTAATTTTCCTAAAAATATACGACTTATATAAAATATTACAGAACTAAAAGTAAATACAAAAAGTCGGAAAGGTCTCCTTTCAAATTGCCCAGCTCACGTAGGACTGGAGGTGAGCTGTGATGGACATGATCCAAAAGCAAATATAAATAAGTATAGGGGACTCGAATGCAAAATGTCCATTTTATTTAAGCTACACATTTTATTTGCAAGAGTAATAACTAAATACAAAAAGGCAGGGTAAAGATGTGCAATTTACCCCCATAAGGCGCGAGAGCGGACGACTGGATGTAGCTCACTAAGTCACGTGTCGGCTCCTCGCTCAACAATGACGCTTCGCCCTTGGACGGATGGGATTAGATATCCAACGGGAGGTCGACGACTGAGGCGATGCACATCTAATGGTGACTGGAGCTTCTAGACTCGAGGTTTGATCCAACAGCTGTGGACTCCTTGATGAACATCATTTTCACCATTTTAATTGTCGTCTTTTAACGTAGTATATGTGGTGAAAATGGTTCAGCAAAGACCACATATTCAAATATGTGGAAATTATTTTACTTGGAAAGTATACCAAGGTCGAACTCACAGATACGAGCCTCTTCGTATATTTTATCAAATTTTGTCTATTAATGAGTGACTCTTTTCAATCTCAAGTCTTCATGCAGATAAGATGCAAATGAAATATGCATGCAAAATAGCAGAATGATGCATGAAAGAGGTGCCATTTTTATTTGATTTTATGCAATTTAAAAAGATGGGATGTCATGCATGCACTAAATAAAATGGGTCATATAAATGTATGCAAGATAAAATGTACAAATATGCCCTGAATCAACAAATTGTTGAGAAATGGAATAAGGAGTAGTTTCAAAGTGAAATTGTGCAACAATGACGAATAATGGTCATTAGTATGAAAAGCAAGAGACATGGAGCACATAGAAATAAATCCTATTTAATAAAGTGTCCAATCATGGAATTAATAATGCCAATAGATAGAGGGTAAAATTAGCAACAAAATGAAACTAAAATCGCTCAATTTGGACTAATGCTTAAAATATGCTAAAAATAGTGCAAGGGCATAAATGTAATCAAAATGCATGAGAAATAAAAGATAAATATTACAAATCGGGCCCTGGAGGGACCCATTTGCAAGTACCAAAACCTGACGGGGTCCACTGTAATTTATCCATTATATGCAGGGGTATTTCTGTAATTTCTAGAAGCCGGATGGATGTGACTGTAAAAGACCTCAGGTATGCATGTGAGGCACGCGTCTGGGGACCTTCTTGTAATTCTGAAGACATCCGAGGGTTGATATGCAAATATCCCACCCGCATGCATTGGGCACGTGCGAAGCTAGGCTCAGTGATTTATCAAATGCCCACATAGCATCCATCTTAATGTAATTACTTCAACATTTAAGGCCTCTTCCTTCAATGCTCAATTCCCTTCAAAGCTAGCGCCCCTTCAACCTTCGAGGCCCTTTGAGCCACCACCTTTATAGGCTAGTGTTGCCCTTTCAAGACCTTTCAACCTTGAGGTCAACCCCACTCCTTGAAGACACTTCGAGGCTTAAGGACCTTTAATCTTCAAGATATCATCCATCTTAAAGAGGTTTCTTTACCCTTCGACACTCAAGGCCCTTCAAGTCCGACATTGTCTCTCCAACTATGGTCCTCCTTAGGTTGTATCTCTTATCCTAATTTTGTTCCCAACCAAATACCATTTCCTTCATCCCTTAGCCACTGCCATTTTCGACTGCTTCCTCGATTTGAGAATCGCAACTGTGACCGCCCCCACTCCATCCTCCTAGACTTCTCGTGGGGTATCTAGATTGGCGAACCTTAACAGAGAGGGAAGCGAGTACAATCAATGTGGGGAGGGAGATATTTGGGGTGGAGAATGGGTCGCATAGTATAGGTTAAGAGGAAAAGCTTGAGGATGACAAGCCATAAAAGGAAAAAAAATCAAGGCATCACCGTGGGGAACCGCCGTCGACGAAGTTGTTATAATTAGCAATGGCAGCGTCTGTCGATGAGTGCCAACTCCTTTTTCTCTCAATAACCTTGTCCAGATTAGGGTGCATGTGCAAATTAAGTAGAAAATAAAGTTCATTTCTGATGGAAAGTGAGGATAATATTATTAATGTCTTTAGGGGACTAGTTTACTTGCAAAAAAGACAAAGGTACACTTTCATAGAGAAAGTCACAAGGACACAAATGTAAATATCTATATGCACAGAGAAAAAAGAAAAAAAAAGATAGATTTGGCACCTTTTTATGTCGAATTTCATAACCATTTGTTGTTATGCATCTTGGTCTTTAAAGAAAGAGCATGTGATAGATGGGTGGAGGGTAGTCTGTTGTAACTGTTCGAGCCGTTCGATCTTCACACGAATTTCCACGGTATAGGCCCACAAAACCAGTGAATTCGTGTGAACCGCTCGATCAAGATCGAGCAGCTTCGGTGATCCCCGATTTTGCAGCAGACTTTGCAGCCCTGTAGAGTATCTGCTCACATATGGGTGAGGGTTCTCGTAAGAAAGCGTGGATCTATGATAGACTTCCCTTCTCCATGAGAGGCATATGTAGGATTTGCACTCAGCACTCCTCACTCTGTCCGTCCTTTCCCTCCACGACCATGTCGATTGTAATCTTCCTTGAGACGCGAGCTCACACGACCACCAGCGACGATTGTCGACCACAAGATCACTCTTGGGGTTAGAATCGTTTAACATGCAGGCGGAGATATTTGGTAGTTATTTCTACGGATACAATGCAACACTTCACTGAAAGGAACCATATTTCAACTTCTTCAAGTGGTTTAAGCAGTAACTAGAATAGCCGAAGGGGGAGAGACAAGAAAGATAGTCAGCATTTATATAGAACTGTTTCCATAAACGTAGAACATCTTCGCTGCATCACCAGTAGGTTTTCATGTCGAAAAACATCTATTGACAAGAAGAAAATTATGCAATTAGTAGTGATATAGGTGAGTAGAAACAATGAAATGTGATGGTTTTTATGATGGAATGCGACAAGGGAATATAACTCGGATCAACTCAAGATTTATCCCATCAGTTTATCACACTGAAAGTTGTTCTTAGTATAATCCTGCAAACGTTGTAACTGAAAAAAGAAAACAGTACAACTAGAAAAAGATCACAACCAAACTTTTGAAACAAACCTTGCCGATCTTACACGACGGTGATCCGATTGTAACAGCCAGATAAACATGATCACATTGATCAGGCCATCATTGTCGGCGGCGTCACCTCAGGCGGGGGTGGACGGTGGAGGTATCACATCCGGAGGCACCAACGGAGGGGGTGAAAAGGGTGGCAAAACATCCGGTGGAGTGGAGGGTGGCGGCCTATGACCCGGAGGCCAAGGTGGCTCGAACTCCGGTGGAGGTCGAGGCAAAGTATCCGGTTTGGGTAGAGGTATATCCGGCCCGGGTGGCGAGGGGATAGGCGGCCTGGGAGCATCAGGCCACGGCCCAGGACCGGGAGTGTCAGGCCACGGCTCCTCAACTCCGGGTGTCGGGTCGAACTCCGGCGGAGCTTCGATCCCGGGGACGTCCGCAGGTGATGTCGGATTGATTTCGGGAGAAACCAAGGGTCGGATTTCGGGCGGTCGAGGATGTGTGTCTGGGGGTGGTGGAACCGGGTTGAATTCGGGAGGTGGACGGCCGGATGATGACATGATCGTGAACCCTCTGATAGTAGAAGCCAAGGATACAGTGGTTGCTGGATAAAGGTGGCGATGGATGTTGACGTTGGTGGGTCGTGGGAGGATGGAGCAGCAGTGTTTGATGAAGCCCAGCGAGCTCATGGTTGCCGAGGTTCGGCCTCTGCCTTTGGCCCTTTGCTTGGAGTGAAGGCTGAAGCCTCTCTCTCTCTCTTCTTTGGATATTTTGTATGTATGTCCTCGTTAATTTGATCTTACTGTGATGGAAAATTGGACTGAATAGGTAGAAAGCCACGTTTGACGTGACAGAGTTAGTTAATTTACAAACGGAATGATCTGCTTGGCGGAGAGGACGTGGGCAACTTTGCCTTGGCGTCACGGCCCGCAGTTTTTGTGTGCGCATGCTTAGGTTGGGACGGACACGTTAGGAGGGGCGAGGCAGACGTGCAGGCATGCATGCAAGAACTTGGTACGTGTCAGTTTTGCTGTTTTTATGTCATAGCACGGATAGGGGTGGTTCAAGATAGAACGACTCACATCACTTTCATTATGTATAGTCAGACTTCTGCAACCGGTGAACCGGTCCTGGACCAGTCCGGTTAACCGGTTTATAGCGGTTCGGTTCAAATATTTAAATTCTGGTTAATCCGTCCGGTTCAACCTATTTTTTTATCCCAGTTTAATCAGGTTCAACCTATTTTTTTAACCCAGTTTAATCAGGTTCAACTGAAGTTGAACAACATTTACTTTTTTTAAAAATAATCATCATGGTGAAAGTTGAACCCATGACCTTTGATTGTCTATTTCGAACTCTTAACCAACTACACTAGCATAACTTTTTGCATATGTTGAATTTAAATATAATGATACTACTATTATATTATAGAGTAACTAGTCCAAATAATATATATATGATATGTATGGCATTTGATGGTGTATATGAAAAATATTTTATGTATAGTGTGAAATATATACATTGTCTATGTATTTTATTTATATTTAAGTGTATATTATATATATATTTTTTATTTCATTTCGGTTTGATTAACCGGTTCAACCACTTTTTTCTCACCTGTCCGGTTTAATCTGATTTTAAATAATGATGATGTCATCATCCGGTTGAACCGGTTTGATTATATAGTTCAACCCGATCTGACCATTTTGATAAGATTTCCGGTTCGGTGTCCGGTTCGGTTTCAAAAACATTGCATTGAACACATCGAACCCTCGCATCATATATCTCAGTTGCATATGATTGATGGTTTCGATTACACGAAATATCTGCAAAATTTGGTCGAAACTTCAGTTTCGACGTGAAATATTGATAGAAAGATTTTTCTTCATAAATTTTATTTTGACAGGATATCGATACGATATTTGATACTAAAATTTAAAATTGATTGTGAGTGATGAGGTTCTGTTAAATTAATTTGATTGTAATATCATAATAAATAGAAATAGAATAAATTTGGCTATTGTATACTATACAAAACCCCATATCATAGTTCTGTGTGGCATAATTTTATTTCCGGAAGAGAGTTGCTTTATCAATTTATTTCCATTTGTATTTGTCATAAATTCATATTCTTTTATTTTTCTGTTTCATCTCTGCTCATAGGTACGAAGTCTATAAATATGGATAAGGTTGGCTTAAATATCAATAAGGATGGTTAAAATGATCGAATTCGACAAGTACTTTATCCCCCTTTTCTTATTTTTTTATTATCTGACGATTAATTTTCTTTGATCTGATAAGCGAACGTATTTATGTTCGAAGTCCTAAACGAAAGAACTTCACACGGTAACCCTGAAGATACATTTGGATAGATGTTTATCTTGAAAAGAATAACTCTCTTAAAAAAGAATTATTTGGTGGATAAATTCTTTTTGTGTATTTTGTATATTTTGGTGTTTGACTAGAGGATTTTACTGTTGATAGTGTTTGTTGTGATACAATTGTAATGAAGTTTGAAAAAATGATTAGATAATTTTTAGATGATACGGTGATATACTATTATATTATTTGTTGGAATGTATCCAAGAGAAATGAGTGATTCGATGTAATAAATGAGAGTAATTTTCAAGTGAGCCTCGCATGATAGGAATAAAAATAGTTGGTCAATTATTCCACGGGATGGAAATGAGAGTTTTGGAGAAAATCCTTGGAAAAACCCCTCTACAAAAGGAGGGAGAACTCGAATTTAATGGGGTTTCCACCGAAGAGCGTGATCCTCTGCGCTGTAAACCTCAATCGCACCCAAGTCACTCAATAAAGATCGAGCGGTTCATACGGTAAGATCTCAAAAAAGTTCGAATTTCGTGCGAACCTCTCGATCTTAATCGAGCGGTTCGGGCACGGTTGGATTTAATGCAGAGGAACATGGCACTAAATTAAATTTTGAATTCAAATTTCGATGGCAAAATGTGTATCACCTTTTATAAACTTATAACATGATTTTAATTTGAGATTTTTACATCACTAATCCTAAACACTTTGTAAATTACATTCTCAACTCTATATTCTTGTGATTATCACATTTACCTTACAAACTTGCTAATTGTTACGCTACAACCCTTTCAGGAGTTAATCACGGAGTTTGTTAGGGTTGGTATCATAGTGTATAATGTTATAATCTTTGCAAGGTTTGAATAATAATTATGAAAAATACATGATCGATAATGTAATATACAAAATTTTCAAGGTTAATGCTAAAAATACCTTTAATTTTTCTCTCTATTTTATATCGGGTTTCATGATTGCAAACAATCCCTAAATTTGTGATACATTAGCAAAATTATAAAAGGATTTTGAACACTTTATAAATTCCTGATATTTTTTGTAAACTCCTGACACCTGAATTTTACAAGGATTTGAACATGCTTTTGATTTGTGTCATCTTTCATATATTTTTATTATCTTTTGAAACTGCTTTAAATTTATGATATGTCTTGTACACATTGTTCAAAAAATACGATAAGTTATGAAAAAACAAGAAAGAAGAGAGAGATGACAGTCATCGTCGTGTGTGTTCACTAGGCGACACCTATACCGATGATATGAGACCTTTTAACACTTAAAAACACATAAAAAACTACAAAAAGAGAACAGAAAAGAAAAAAACGGATAAATTTAAGGTCTATCCGGATATGAATATATGAATTATCGTATCGTTCTCCATTTTTGAATACAAATATGATGTGTATACAGATATTGACATATATTAAAACTATCTTATCATATCCTTAAAAAACAGATACTGATGTAAAACGGATACTGATCGCATACGAGTAATGTTAGAAATACTATATAGAATCGACTTAAATATATACGAATTTGATGAAAAACATGTGATATCAATTACTAAATGTGTTTGTATCATAAAAATTATACAAATATGGTAAAAGAATGTATAGAATTATGTTATATAACGTTAAAAATCTATGACTATATTTATATACGAAGACGGATATACAAATAAGGATACAGATGTTTGAGGATATCAAAACGATATCCATATACGTATCCATTTTAAAACAGATGCAGATGTCAAAATCTATATAAAATAGATACGGTAACGATCGAATATGGATATATGTAATGTCTCGGGCTTAGGTCCCCAGTCCGTTATTGAGGAAAACTGGCCCTGACAACTTGTTGGGTTCGAGCCTAGATGGACCCGTTGGCAACCACTCAAAATACTTAGGCTCAAGTTGTCAAGTAATAATCCCCGCCACTTATAAACCACACCCACACTTTGTGAGTTTTCCATGTGGTACTATGTTTGGGATTAAGGTGTTACAACCTCCCCCACTTATATTCGCAACGTCCTCGTTGCGACATGGCCCATCACTTATTCCCAATGACAGTGGCGGATGCACGCTCCGAGTAGTCTTTTCCTCCAACCTCTTTGTAGGGGCGGCTCCACCTCTCGGTAGCCCTTTCCACTATCAGAGGGAAATTGGCTCTGATACCATTTGTAACATCACGGGCTTAGGTCCCCGGTCCGTTATTGAGGAAAACTGACCTTGACAACTTGTTAGGTTTGAGGCTAGATGGACCCGTTGGCAACCACCCAAAATGCTTAAGCCAAAGTTGTCAAGTAGTAATCCCCGCCACTTATAAACCACACCCACACTTTGTTAGTTTTTCATGTGGTACTACGTTTGGGGTTAGATAAGATTACATAAGAAAAAAACATGAGTAAATAAGATTGAAAAGACTATGACTCTGAACTAGAAACCAAGGCAATCTTGGTAAACTCAATAAAGAATAAGAAAAAAAGGTGTGTATATATATATATATATATATATATATATATATATAATGTCAAACTATACATAACATCAAAAATGCCAAACTATACATAACACAACTATACATAACACAACCCAAGATACATGTAAATGACAATGACAAAGAGACAAACAACCATATGTATTGTTAGTTAATTCTAATTACATTAAATCTTCCTCAAAGACAAATAAAAGAAAGATACCGCAAAAATAACGTATTATTGTTAAGTATCCAGATCTAATAAACGAGGGGATTCGACGATCTCAAATGAGGTCAGTACATTACCTTACTCTCGCAAAGCTCGAATTCACTTATATATTCGATGTTGTAAGTAAATTCATATATGTTCCACGTAATATTGAAATTGCTGCAATTTATACCTATTAGTATTAATAATCTGATGTTTCTAAAAGATACACTGCATTTGATATCAATAAAGAATCTAACTTATGTACAGATCTTTGAATGATACTACACTTACCTTACAATCACGAAATAGAAGAATGAGAGGATCAAAGCGAGAAGATTCTCGCATCAGAGACACGGGATTTCAGAACCGATGTAATCTGACTCCATAGGGAGAAGTTGGAGCCTAGCACGTTTACCTTCACCGACTTCCTGGAGCCTTCTTTGATGAACTCCACATCTCTGGAGACGGCATGCTCTGCGAACTCGTGATCTTCAAGGAGCGGCAACGGGGCTAAGCCTTGCGATTCAATGCTCTTTATCCAACCACGAATTACGTAGTTGACAACCTAGTCATGGGATGTTATATTCAGGTCATCGATATACCATTTCTTAGCAAGAAAATCTTGGAAATATAAATGACATGGATAAGCATCAGGATTTTGATCTTAAGTAGGTTAAGCTCCAAAGATACAGAGCTCTAAAAATAGCAACTTTCCATTGATCAACAATCACAATATATGCTAGTAACACCACTAGATAAAGATTTATTATATGTGCATTGGATCACAACCCTCCATCAAAATTGGAGGCCAATCCCAAATCCATCCTGTTGCTGAATCAGATTTATACCCAGATTTGTTTGTAGTGAGAGTGCTTATGGAAAGTCTCTGGAGGTTAGGATTTTTGGCTTTTATGCCACATGTAATCATTTGTTTCCTTCTTTCCGCAAAGTGAAGAACAAATCATCCTTGACAGGGGAACTTTGTAAATCTGTGTTCGTGCGATTGTGTATTTGTGCCTGCTATCATCTATAAATTATGTTCAAGAATTTCATTGTTGAGAGTTTAAAATCAAACAAGGCACCCAGAGACAGAAAAACACTTCCCAAACAATATACCTTTAATAACAATAAAGTAGGGCGTGCTTTTATAATAAAATGTTCCAACAACTTTACCTCCGGCCAAAATGGATTTGGAGTTTTACACTAAAATCCCCATATTTGCCCCAAAAAATATGAGAGGAAGAGGCAAGAAATATCAGATACATAAAAAAGTGAAGCCTTCTCCCACTTTAAATAGGGTCGGCTACATGGATTCTTGATCAAATTCATGTTGAAAGATCTGACTATTTTTGACATTGTTTGTTGGCTACCTAACCAACCCCACAAGGAGGGATTTGAACCCTGATCTTTTGGGTGGTAGGCACATTGCACTACCACAGGACCATTGAAGTAGGTGCAAATATCATATACAAGTAACTAATTTTTATTTATGAAAATTCTGTTTGATACTAGTTGACACACGGCGTTCCAACCCAGACCAAAACCCAACAAGAATTGTATTGTATGTGCACATCCACTGGGTTAGGCCAATGTTGGGATTCAGTTTTTGGATCTAGAAACGTGGACTTAAGTAATTGTGGTCATCGTGAAGTACTGGTTAAATAAATTTGATAAAAACTAAAAGATGGCCATACCTCGGGGACTTCATCGTGAGGGCAGTGACCAGCAGGGCTGATTTGGTAAAAAGGAGCTTCTGGTACTTTATGCTTTGCTCTGAGTCCCCAAAAAGACTTAACCCATGGATCCTCTTTTCCATACACAAGGCAGATAGGAACATCTTGCAACTTGCATCTAAATACAGTGGGGGAAACAGTAAATTAGGCAAAATGGAATTTGAAGTATGCCCATTTATTATAAACTATGCAGGGTATAATTTGTAGCAAGAGTTTGCCACAATACCTTATCAAGGACTCCTGGAAAGACAACTTTGCACGGGGAGCAAACATTATAGAAGCAAATGAAGCTGGAGCTGCAGGGTGTTGTGTAACTTCAATTATTTTATCAAAGACTTGATCAACCTTTGTTGAATGATCCGCATATACTTGCTTGAGCACCTCGTAGATGCTTTCTGGCTCACTAATCTTATCCCAACTGGCCAAATAAATACAAGAACTTTAGTCTGGTTGATAATCATCCCAAGTGGAAGGATGACTTAATGCAGAAAAAAAGGTTAATTAAAATAATTTTCACAGCCAGGGGTATAAATAGGGATTCATTAATGAACAGGGTACAAATAAAAGGCTACGTTAACTTTTCTCAGTGGATTACATTTGATGGAGTCCTAAATCAGATGGTGAAAGAAAAAATAACAGCTGTTTGGTGAATTTTACACGTACACAAATGCAGTGAGCTTTCTCACTCTCACAGGGAGGGGGAAAGTTCCAGCCCAAGGGAAAAGTTTTGCCAAGCGAGGAGATGTTTCAGGATTCGGAAGAAATCCCCAAAATGGCGTTGCATTTAGGAGTGTGATGCCTCTTACAAGCTCCGGGTTGCAAGCAGCAAAATATAAAGCAATGAAGCCACCTAACGAGTTGCCTACAATATAAACCGGTTCGCCTATGACCTGCAGCACAAAAAACAGGCATACACTTATCCATAGATTGCCATTTAAAGTATTGTAACCATGATCGTAATCGCTAAAGAATCGCAAAAAACTTTAAAAAGCCATTATTCCAGTAATTTCCAAGGAAGATGAGGAGAAAGTCCAACAATCCATACTTGGCACTCATTTCTCTGAAACTATAACAAGATGTATCCATTTCTTAAAATATAGGTGTCGTTAGTGAAAAGGCCTTGATTGAGGAGCCAGAAATAAGCATGCTACTTAGCTATAGGGGTGAAGAAAATAACAGTTGCATCAGAAAGTTCGGAAATGTTGAAAAAAAATCCAGACAAAAACAGTGAAGTTGACTGCTTTATCTTGGATAAAGCACAAATTGCCAACCAAATGCTTCTTAGATAGTCTTTCATATGCCAAGTAGAAAACAGCTTGCTACAATGGACCATGAATCCAACATTTAGTTTTTGTGATCCATATAAAACCCACTTGTATTTGATTGTTTTGTTCCTTTATTGAGTGTTGAATCTCTTCTGTTTTATTCCTCTATTGAGTGTTGATGAATCTCCTTGCCCTTTTTCAAATAAAAGTACTTTTTTCGGTTTGCACCCAAAAAACACAATGAAGAGACAAAGACTGGCAAATGTAACACAGTTGCTATTGTTGGCCAAAAATAATCTAGTAATAAAGTTGAACCATGAAATTTTTAAACTGAGGTGGGGGATTCTGTTTATAAACACGTGCAAGCAAACATTCACTCTACATTTCAGAGGCACTAGGCTGCTAAATATGACAATACACATCAAGCACATACCAAAAATGGGTAAATCCCAGAATTACTTTTTTTTATTATTTATGAAAGAAGAATGGAAAACCCCTCCGAGATACTTTGAGTGGAGAGGGAGCAGAATTATATGTGAGCATAGTTCTAGTGAGATCTAGTTTCATTTGAAGAAAACCTTCTCTTCACATAGTTGTGTGAATAAACTCATATTTTTTTCAAGTAGCCTTCTTCGTTATAACCATGTCGATTTAATTTCCCCATTCAATTCAACAAAATGAGAGGCAGATTCCCTATGTAAGAACATTAATTTCTACTGCAGTGTAGGTCTAAGTTTGGTATTACTGTCTCCTTAATATTTATTTCAGACAGCACATGACACCTAAGAAATGTTATATGTACCTTATCAGGACTTCTAAACTGTAAACGGACATAGAAAGCAGAACAAATTCTCGCAACTATCAAGGGATGGAAATTAGACTAAATAAATGAATTTTCTAGGGTATACATTCTTCACTTATTTAATCAATTACAAATAAATACAGAATAGGCGGAAATTTCATGGAAGCGACTAATAATGCAGCATTTAGGGCTGCTAATCGAACTGAACATGTTCTTCGTATTTGATAAGAGTTCGTTTGATAATTGTTCGAAAAATGTTCGTTCGTTTCCAAACGAACTGAACATGAACTTCAAATTTTAGTTTGATAGCTTAACGAACCGAACATGAACATAACATATGTTCGTTAGATAAATGTTTTTTTGAAAGATTCGTTAAATAAATGTTAGAGTTCGATATATGTATATGTGTATGTATTTGTATATGTAACACTAAGACACTTAGTAAATTCCAAGGTTAAAGAAATAGTGGCATTTATTGGGCTTTGTTCCACTTTAATTTGAATAATTTCTTATTTTTACTACTCATCGAATATTGTTATCAAACTCCACTTCCGAACTTGTTCATATAAATAAGTTTTAGTTAAATTAATTTGTTAACGAACTGTTATCGAACTGAACTCGAACGTTCTTTTTTCTAAACGAACTCGAATTCGAACATATCCTATCGAACATTTATCGAACTCGAACTCGAACTCGAACTTTCGAACTTCCTTATCGACCCAACTTGAACATAGGTCTGTTCGTTACAGTTCAGTTCGATTAGAAACATGCCACCGAAAACCTATAAAGAAATGTGGCAGTACATGGAAATTCACGTCGAAGTAGAAATAAAAGTTACCTGTTCCACAAAATTGTGAACTTGGTCTCGCCACAAATCTGCAGAATAGACAAGCTCCGCGGCCCATGGCTCAGTTTGCTCCCCAAATCCCCATATTTCATCCTTTTCCAAAAGGCTCCTTTCTGTTCTAAACATTGTTGGATCTTCAGATGGTAAGGATTTCCCTTGCCCAAGAAAATCCAAAGCATACACCCTGTACTCACGACCCAGATCTCTCAGCTGCTTCTCATAGTGGAAAGAACCAACACCAAACCCAGGAAGAAATAGAATAGCCGGGGAATTGATGTTCTCCATTCCAGAAGTCTCATAATGCATGGTAAACTTCGGCTTCCATTCCCAGAAACAACTGCTAACTGCTGAACTGGAGTTGCTCCCAGGAGACTCGTCAGGCAAACTGGGAATCAATACTTTTGAGACTGGATCAGCCCTCTTTGAAATGCCACTGAGCTCCAACTCTCCCTCTGCTGTATAAGAGCAAGATATTTGCGTCGCGATACCGGATCTTGGTTTTAACCGTAGCCTTGACACACACAGCACGCCAGCCTTGTTGTGTAGAATCACACTAGAGGTCCTGAAATCCGAGATCTTGTCCCCCTGTTTTAATTTTATACTGGATACATTAGAACAACCTAAAGATACCAGCTCCATCTTGCCCCGCCGATTCCCTCTGCAGCACCTGCCACAAATTTTAGCCATTTGAACGCACATCCAAACAGCCACATTAAAATTGCAAAAAAAAACAATTTATAATTGATACTCTGATCTGTACAGCAACCCAAAATATATGAAAACATCTCTAGCGATTTTCTAGGATCCATAGTCCACTTTGCCAAATAAGCCTCTCAGAATAAAAAATCCCGAGAAAATTTTTGAAAAAAAAAACATAAGATGCACATGAATGATCCTATCGCATCCTACGGTGATAAATCCAGATCCGTTTGCCCTAATAATCGCAAGATCCCGAAACTCCCTCACGAAATCCAGACTATTTTCCTGCCTTGCACGCATACCCTGCGGATCACGCAGTTGACTCTCTAGACCCCGCGTACTTGACGCGACATAAAACAAGCGAAAACTCCGAAATCTACATACTAATTATTAGGGAAATGAATCAAAGATCGAAGACGACTACTATAATCGTTATAGAAGAGGACCGATCCATACCTCGAAGTCGCAGCGGGATGGAGCTACAACTCGAGGTGTGAAGCAGATCTCTGTTCGGGGGGATGTGAGGAGCGTGTCCGATGTGTATTTCGGGGGGTTGTATCGGGTCGTTGGAAACATCGCGATATCCCGATCGGACAGCATAGGACTCGGCAGCGAGGCCCAAGGACTATGAGGGGGTCCACGCCACCGCGCGGAACGTAACACGTGTTATGCGAGGTATCATAAGGAAGCCGTGCACGAAAGAAGGAGAGTTTGGGCGGACTGTTATAGTTGGGCCCCACGAGTGCCTTGATGGACAAATACATTTGCGAGCTCTACGCTATCTTTCAACGGGTGGCTGTTATGGATTAGGGGCAATTTTTTTCTACCGCAACTGCAGTGATCAGAAAACAAAAAGGAAGAGATGTTCTCGGAATCGGAGGGTTTTTAAATATTTGATGCATAAACTTTTTGTGTGCCCGTTTACATGAACCAGTGCGTCAACTGACCTGTTGGAAACATTTGGATCTATTAATATAGAGTATTACAAAAACGTCCTTGAAGTATACACCTAATTTCAAATCCCTGAACTTTAAAGTGAAATTCAATTTTAAATTTTCGACCAATGTGGTCCTTTGTTATTGAAATTAAGTTCATCTTTTCAAATTTAAATTTCAATAGTTAAGGTCCAAATTGAGATAAATCTTAAACCATCCCTCGATTTTCAATGTAGAGCTTCATTTTTCAAATGTAACAAAGAAAGGCTTTAACTTTCAAGTTTATAATTCAACATCTATGTAAAAGGGTCATGAAAGCTTACGAAGGTCAATAGCTGAGACAAAAAATAAGATCAGATCCATCTTTATTACATTGGGAAAAATGAATCTTTTAATTACGACTTGATGAATAATTATGACCCTTTAATTTAATCTTAGATCTTTATATATTTTATGTTGTATATAATAGTTCCTTTTGGGGGTTTTTTATGTAGATTCATATTTACACGATCTTCATTCTATAATAGTGAATTGCATGGAAAAAACCTTGATAGTTACTATGTGGTTTTTTTAAAAGGAAAAGGATGAGTCTCCTTTAGAGGCTCATCCAAAAAATTATCCTCAAAAAATAGACTTTTTACGATTGCCTTGTGTCAAAAAGAACGCGGACGTGACTCGATACATTTTCAAAGTAAAACTGCACATCCTTGAAGACTAACTCATTTCTCGTTATCCAAATCGCACGCAAAATCGCACAGGCTTTTATACGTCCTTCCCTTAAGCATGTCCAAATTCTACCGACAGAACTCCAGAAATATTCTCGCACATCCCATCTGACGCTTGGGATATTTGCAGACCTCCAAACTGCCATCGAACCAGGACATCGAAAAAAAAAGATGACCAATCGCATCTTCTCCTCCAGCACATCTACTACGTCCCACCTCCGTTCTCGGAAAAAGCTGGACCCTTCGCGCATTTGTCATGATATGCTCCCTTCTGAGAAACCACAAGAAGATACTCACCCTTGTAGGTAGGCCCCAGCTCCATATCCTAGCACAGTCCTATGAAGTCTTTGAATCCATGATATTGGAGTTGAAGCTATCACTTTATACGCCTTCTTGACTGTGAAATGGTCGTCTCTCCAGCACCATGAGTCCTTGCCCTTAGAGGGGTCGTTAATCCTTACTAGCCTTGCTGAAAGACAAAGAAGTTCCTCCACCCTTTGATCCGAGAGGCCTGATACAAAAATAGGAGACCACGAACCCTCCGCCCACATACTTGCGACTGTAGCTACTTTGTCCGCTGTCAGGGCATAGAGTCTGGGATACATGTCACACAAAGTACCCTCTTCGAAGTTACGATGTAGTTACTACGTCTTAACCATAGAATATTCCATTAGTTTGCTCCAATAAAACAACCATTTTCTTGGGTTAATCTTAACAAAGTAAATCCAATGTTATATTTGTTTATTCCATTTATTTTATTCACACACACTTGCCTCCAAGTTAGATATGACCAAAGTGCGGGCCGGACGGGGCTGAACATGTCGGGGTTCTAAAACCCCCTATCCAAGGCCTGGACCGGCCCGTCCCATGGGCCATACTTCAAGGACCAAGTCCAGCCCATGTCTGGGTCAGGTTGGGCCGACCCGGCCCATAGGTCAAATGTAAAGTATTTTTCTCATTTTTTAATCTAATTTGTAGATATAACTAAATTTTTTGAACATTAATTAATCATTGTAAATCTAAGCTATCATAATATGTATTGCTTGACATGTAAGCTATAAACAAATGATATAATATTGATAATGTAATATGAGTATATTATATGGGGTTGATGGGGCTACCCCCTGTTGGCTGTCCCACCCCTTTTTTCGCAAATTTTTTTTTGAAAAATATCAACATGTATATTCATCCCTATATCCCTCCTATATGCCATTTGAATTTCGTCAGAAACAGAGACTCCTACGGCATCCATCCAAACAGAATCGATTTAAAAAATCCTGCGACCGTTAAAAAATGACATATGGATGGAGGTCGTAGGAGTCTCTGTTTCTGACAAAATTCGAATGGCATATAAGAGGGATATAGGGATGAATGTACATGGTTTTAGTTTCCCAAAAAAATAAAAAAAATTTCCAAAAAATGGGGTGGGGGCAGCCATGTTGGCTACCCCTAAAGGACAGCCCCATTTTTCCCATATTATATTAGATGTATGTAAATTGTAATTTTTAAATTTTTTTATGTTTGCTAGTCGGGTCGGGCTTTATGGCACATGTCTACTGTAATGCCTTGTCTTGGTAGGAGCACATCTCAATGCCAGATCACAATCATTACCCAACAACAGTTATATACAACCTGCATGATAAAACTTTCATATAAAAACAATTGACAAGAGAAAATATCCGTTCAATTGGGAAACCGTCCACAGCTTAAGATGACGGGAATAATCCAAGATCTTATTATTACATCACCAATAAAGGAAAGGAAAGACAATTAAGAAATCAGTTTCACTAGATATCAACCTCCGAAATGGTTCTCAATAGTGCTGCCAAAAACTTCGCCTTGGTCTCCTGCTCAAGATTTCCTGTTGGATTTCCAAGAGGGGTAACGTGTGAGTCAAATGACCCAGTAAGGATATAACAATAATTTATAAATGAAAGAAAATTTAGGTACGCAATGCAATGCAGTAACTACAGAAGTATAATGAAAACATTCAAAAAAACTCAAGTAGAAAGCCTCTGATTAAGTTATTTTTAACGAGTAGATTTTTGACAATTACATAATTAATCCACTTCTAAGTCCTTTGATCTAGCTTATTTATTCATTTATTTATAAATCCCAGACTCACATGTCAAAGGAGAAAGTCTACACTAGGAATGAAGCCAGCATCGCTTCATTCAAAGTGCAGACTCAGACTTGTGTGCAAGTGTGATCCTTCAGCTAGTCTGGTTGGTAGTACTCTGACACTCGAGACACGAGGCATATAGCCCAAGGAACCACGATTCTGTCAATCGAGTCTGCCAGGGGAGTCTTGCTCGCCCCAAAATCAATAGTCATGAAACGAATATGCATGGTGCGATGCACGCATGCATCCACCTAAAAATTCTAGAGTATCTACTACCTCCTCACTGTGTAATGCCCCTCGACTGGGGACGACTAGCTGTCGACTCCGCCAGACCACAAGGGCGTGCACCTACCTTGTAGTATTTGTCCTTCCAACCCCTACATATGTGTTGTATTTTACTTAGAGGCAATTAATCTTAGACATGATAATTGTTTTTAGTAGCATCTTTTGCTTTAAGTTACAGCATGTCCACAGATATCATTCACAACCCCTAATGTATCGAAAATTTGCACCAAACGTAGGTTATTATAAAAGCTCGTGACATTCTTATCTCTTTCGAAACTCCTCAATACAGAATCAAGGCTATAAAGAACTACCTTCAAACACGATATGTATATACATAATTGGTAAGATTGCAAACATAATAGATCTTGAAAATGTTAACTGTCGGATAATAAAACCATGGGTAACTACTATTGATTGGCTATCAAGCCCTGATTATGTGATTAGCCAAAAGAAAATTCATGAGTAGATTTCCAAATATATACCATAAAGTAGAATTACCATTTAGTTTTGGACTACTGGACTTACAATATTATACAACACTAACTAGCTCTTACCCATAGGGGCCATATGGAGACTCTTAACGGCAAGGGCACAACCTTGCATTATAACTTGTAACAATAAAATCTTTCTTATAATATGAACTCAATCAGGTTTGTAAAAAAAATTGAAAGGAATTTCTGCTTCACTTCGATGGCACACCCAATATCGTGATACCTTGACAAAGTGTAATCCTTGCAAATTTATACAGTATAATATATACGAACTTAAACTTTAGGTATCTACCATAATATCTCATATAACAAGTATGGATGGGAGCAATTAAACTATGCCTTTGTACAAAAATATGCAATTTCTTACATATTATTTTTGCTCAATGTACAATTTCATCCTTCCTAAATCTGTTCACTGATATATCAATTTACCAAAAAGTGACATACGAATGTAATTCTATATCAAGCTATTCAAGATTGACGGAACATGCATTTGTATATTGGTAAATTTATGCGTAATTATTCTGTAAACCAAGAATACAACTTAATTAAGGAAACAAAACCGACATTCAAATTATGAGGTAGAAATTTAGGTGCAGAAATTCTCTGTTACCACAACCTTAAAAGGAAAGAATCAATATAAATTTAATATATATTTCTCCAATCAGCACACATAAGATGGTTTCCATGAATAAGTCATTATCCTTTTAATTAGGAGGATCATAGAATAAAAAGTACAAGAGAAACAAAAATCATGGGCCTTAAATTTATTCACAACATTATTCTATTTCATCGTAACATATGTATTGAAGGGTATTTTCGTAATATCACCTATCATACCAAAAACTCGTCATTTTATACTTATAAAAAAATTAGATTCTAAGGGTACGAATGGTTTAAGTAATTTTATTATTATCAATGACCTTTGATGCCATCACTACTAATACTATTGGTATATGCCATCATCATGAATAACGGAGGAAAGAAAACAACTCAATGACAAGCATATTGACCACCAACGAATAACATGACTACCAACAGCAAGAGGTGATCTTGGGGAAAGATTGAAACCGAACAAAAGTCTCCAAGAATGACAATCTCCAGACCATAAGGTACGCGAAAAAGATAGGGAGAAAGTCAAGATCCGTTACCTAAATGCGAGTCCTTTGATCCGAGCACATGATCAACGATCCGAGTGCAGCAACGTCTTCCCCTTACGACGACGCTCTTCTTCTTCTCCTCGTAACGAACCTCCGGAGCCACGTGTCTCGCCAAAGAAAGGACCCTCTTGCTCGTGTCTCTCTAGAGAAGAAGGAAGAAGAAATCAACTTGGAAGAAGGGGTGAGAATGGAAGGAGATCAAAGGGGTCTTAAAGATCATTCAAGGGTGAAATAAGGCAGCATGGTTGTCAATTTTGAGGTGAATAATACTCCAAAATATCTACCCAACATGTAGAATAAAATCAAAATCCATGGGTCCAATTTCCATAAAAAGTCCTGACAATGGTTCACTAAAAAGGGCATAACTTCCTCATATGAACTCGGATTCAAGCATTCTTGATCTCGTTGGAAAGCTTGCGACAGACGCTTCGTTTGAGTATGATATTATATATGTTTTAATATTTCGGAAAAGATGAAATTTTCGAGGCGTTATATCATAACAACCTTAAAAACAGTCTCGTCCCCGAGACTTAGGATGTATGGGATGTAAACAACTTAAAAGGTTGAATCCAATTGAGGGATCAATAAGGATATACGTATGATTTAGAGATTACCTTCAAATAGATGTGAGTAGTCCCGTCGCATATCTACCTCAGGCTCCCAAGTGGCCTCCTCGGAGTTATTTCGCTGCCAAAGGACCTTTACCATTGGTATCTCCTTATGTCTCAACCTCTTCACTGAGCGATTGATGATCCGGATCGGTTCCTCAGGGTAGCTTAGGTCTGTTTCCATCTGAAGATCATCGTAGCTGATCATGTGTGATGGGTCATGCACATATTTCTTCAGGTTGGAAATGTGAAAGATGTTCTGCACTCCCGACAGGTGAGGGGGAAGTGCCAACCTATAAGCAACATTGCTAATTCTATCAAGGATCTCAAAAGGTCCAACGAACCGTGGAGCTAACTTCTCCTTAACTCCAAACTGTTGCACTCCCTTGGTTGGAGATACTTTCAGGAAGACGAAATCCCCAACTTCGAAGCTAAGATCGGTGCGTCGTTTATCACTATAGCTCTTTTTTCTGCTCTGTGCAGTAAGCAGTTTTTCTCGGGCCGTCTTAATAGCTTTAGAAGTTTCCTCCAAGTATTCCACCTTATGCAACTGGTTGTGCCCGACCTCCTGTCAACTCAAAGGTGTAGTACATCGTCTCCCACATAATGCCTCGAAAGGGGCCATGCCTATGATGGCATGGTAACTATTATTGTACGAGAACTCTGCTAACGACAAATAGTCCTTCCAAGACCCTTTTCACTCTAGAACGCATGCTCGAAGAAGATCCTCTAATGTTTCTATCATCCTCTCGGATTGTCCGTCGGTCTGAGGATAATAAGCTGAACTGAGGCAGAACTGCACTTCTAAAGGGTTCATAAACTCCCTCCAATAATTTGAAGTAAATCTCGGATCACGATTAGATATAATATGCTTTGGTAGACCATGAAGCCTGACAATCTCCTTTAGAAAAATCGCTGCGAGTTATATTGGAGTGCAAGCCATGCTCAAAGGTATGAAGTGTACTGACTTCGTAAGCCTATCAACTACTACCCATATGGCATCATGACTGCAAGAAGCTCTAGGAAGCCCTGTAACGAAGTCCATAAATACGCCTTCCCACTTCCACTCGGGAATTGGAAGGGACTGCATAAGTCCAGGTGGTCGCTTATGCTCAGCCTTATTCTGTTGGCATGTCATACACCTTGCCACAAAATCAGCCACATCTCTTCTCATTTGCTTTCACCAGAAATTTTTCTTTAAATCATTATACATCTTGGTGCCACCAGGATGTATCGATAATCGAGAGCTATGTGCCTCACGCATGATCTCATTTCTTAATTCCATATCTGTCGGTATACACAAACGGTTGCCATTTCGTAGCACGCCATCTTCATATGAAAAGCCAACCAAAATCCCAGCAAGGGCTTTGTCCTTGAGCCTTTGTAGTCTCTCATCTACAAGCTATCCTCGAATGATCCTCTCTACTAATTCAGGATGGGAAGGGGAGGGAATTATAATCGTCTCTCAACTACTTTAGAAGGGGCACCACTCACTAAAAGATGCGAGGAGATCCCATGTCTTGAGCTGGGGATGGGATTCACTCAAGCGTGGAATACGACTAAGTGCATCTGCTGCCACATTTGCCTTGCCAGGATGATATGATATAGTACATTCGTACTCCTTTAAAAGCTCCATCCACCATCTTTGCCTCATATTTAGCTCTTTCTGATCAATCAAATGCTTAAGACTCTTATGATCTGTGAAGATCTCGAAAGCCACCCCATATAGATAGTGCCTCCACATCTTGAGAGTAAAAACAACTGTTGCAAGCTCCATATCATGGGTTGGATAATTCTTGTCATGAGGTTTCAACTGACGAGATGCATACGCAACAACTTTGCCATGTTGCATCAAAACGACACCCAATCCATCCTTTGACGCATCGGTGTATATTGTAAATCCGTCAGTTCCTGATGGAATCACTAAGACGGGAGTTGTAGCAAGTTTATCCTTCAATGTCTGGAAGCTTTCCTCACACTTGTCTGTCCAAGTGTACATTGTCTCTTTCTTGGTCAGCTGAGTAAGGGGAAGGGCAATCTGAGAGAACCCCTTCACGAATCTTCTATAATATCCAGCTAAGACAAGAAAACTACGGACCTCTGACACGTTATTTGGTTGTACCCAGTTAAGAATTGCTTCAATCTTTGCAGGATCCACAGCAACTCCTACACCTGAGATGATGTGGCCCAAGAATGCCACTGGTCGAAGCCAGAACTCACACTTACTATACTTCGCATATAGCTTGTGTTTCCTCAGTGTCTCTAGCACTGTTTATAAATGTATTCGGTGTTGCTTCTCATCGCTCGAGTAAATAAGGACATCTTCAATGACGACCACCATAACGTTATCAAGAAATGGCCTGAACACCTGATTCATCGTATCCATGAAAGCAGCGGGGGCATTTGTCAGGCCAAAGGGCATTACCATGAACTCATAGTGTTCGTTCCTGGTTCGAAATGCAGACTTAGGTATACTGACATCTTTAATTCGCAGCTGATGATAACCGGACGAAGATCAATCTTGGAGAAAACAGATGACCCCTTTAGTTGGTCAAAGAGATCATCAATCCGAGGCAATGGATAACAATTCTTAATAGTTGCCTTATTTAATTGTCGTCAATCTATACACATGTGCATAGATCCATCCTTCTTTTTAACAAATAGGACATGTTCCCTCCATGTAGATGTACTAGGGCGTATGAAGCCCTTCTCCAATAATTCATGCAGCTGCACCTTAAGTTCTTTTAGTTCAGTTGGTGCCATCTTGTATGGTGCAATAGAAATTGGTTGACTTCCCTGAATAAGAGTTATTTCAAACTCTACTTCCCTTTGTGGAGGAAGTCCAGGAAATTCGTCTGGAAAAACATCTAGAAAGTTCTAAACAACCTCTACATCAGAAATCTCCTTATGCTGCACTTGATCCCCAATGACATGAGCAATGTATCCCTCGCACCCCTGATCAAGCAAGCGATGTGCTTGCAATGCTGATATGCATACAACTCCCCCAAAGGAGGTACTCCCATCAAATACGAACTCCTTTAAATCAGGAATCTGGAAAATGATTTGCTTCTGAAAGCAATCAAGGCATGCATGGTGATTCTCAAGTCAATCCATACCAAGAATAGCATCAAAGTCTTCCATATGTAAGAGTAATAGGTATGCTTCTTGCATATAGCCTCCGATATATACCGTACAATCAGGAAACGCCCGGTGGACCACAAACAACTGACCTCCATGTCCCTTAATAAGGTAAGGGTCTGCAACTGTGGTAGCTCTCGGCCTAAGATACTCGCAAAACTCAACCATACGAAAGAATGTGATGCACCAGAGTCAAAGAGAGCATGAGATATAAAGTCGCCTACAGAAATCATACCTCGCACTACCGATCCTGAGGCGTATACTTGTACGTCAATAATAGCATTCAACTGTCCCTCTCTTTGTGGTCTACTTGAGCCTGCCGTGCTCCGAGTCTGGTAAGGTTGTCCCCTACCTCTCCGAGGTGTAAAGCCATGCCCCCGTTGCTAGGGACATCCTCCTCATACTACAACTCCAGACTATGAAAATCCCAAGGGACAATTGGATCGGATGTGACCTTTCTGGTTACATCGATAGCAGACCCGATCCTTCACACGAGCATCCATAACAGTACTCAAAATCGGACAAGATGTCCCTGCTGGCTCAGAAAGTGCTTGCCCCAAGGTAGGAGATCCTCTGTGAGTAAACCTATTCGACACTCCAGAACGGTGAGGGTGGAAGCGTTGTCCTGCATATGCTCCTACTCTGTCATTGCGGGCTATCCTGCCAGAAAAGTTCAATCTCATCTGCATTGATTTACTCTCGCATCAGTCTTGCTCCACCCGAGCAGTAGAATCAATCACTTCCTTCATTGTGACCAAATGAAGGGGCACCATCTCTCACGAATTTCCTTGCAAAGCCCACGGAAGAACTTGAATGCCTTGTCAGACTTCGTTGGCACAGTGCTAGCAGCATACTTCAGCAATTCTGTAAATCTGTTCAGCTAAGCAGTCACGGTCCTGTTCCCTTGCTCCAGTAGCGTGAACTCCACACGTCGCTGCTCTATCCAAAATTCCAGGTAGAAATGCCCTCGGAAGGCCTCAGTAAACAACTCCCAAGTAGTTGGCGTTGCAATCTGTGGCTCCATAGAGGTCCACCATTCCTCAGCATATCCAACTAAGGAGTATGTAGCTAGGGTTACCTTCTCTTCATCTGGCACATGTATGGTACGAAAGACCTTCTCTACCCGCTTCAGCCACCTCTCTGTCTCCTCAGGGCTTGTGTTTCCCAAGAATTCCGGGACCTTCTCCTTACGGTATTTTGAAAAAATGTCTTCCTGTCGCGATGATGGAGGAGGTGGAGGAGGATAAGGTGGTGGTGGTGGGAGATATGCACCTCCCCCACCCATGTCAAACCCACCATCGGATACTGATCTGGTGAAGCGCTCTTCAAGAGAGAGATGTCTTTGTTGCACATCTTGCAGCAATGCCATCATTGCATCTAATTGTTGTGTGGCCTGATTCCTACAAGTCGGCATGATCTGCATTAAGAGAAGATAAAAAAACAGACAGAGATGAGATTCGATGTCTAGTGGACTATGCCATTTTCAGACGTGAGTCAGGGGACTACTTGTCTAATGTATGAAGTTTTTCTTCATATCATACAGTTGTCTACAACTGATGGGGTAAATGGGCTCTGATACCAAATATAACGCCCCATCTTGGTAGGAGCGCATCTCAATTCCCAATCACAATTATTACTCAACAACAATTATTTACAACCTGCATGATAAAACTTTCATACAAAAACAACTGATAGGAGAAAATATCCATTCAATTGGGAAACCGTCCACAACTTAAGATGACAGGAAAAATCCAAGATCTTATTATTACATCACTAATAAAGGAAAGGAAAGACAATTAAGAAATCAGTTTCACTAGATATCAACCTCTGAAATGGTTCTCGATAGTGCTGCCAAAAACTCTTGCCTCAGTCTCCAGCTCAAGATTTCCTGTTGGATTTCCAAGAGGGGTAACATGTGAGTCAAATGACCCAGTAAGGATATAACAATAATTTATAAATGAAATAAAATTTAGGTAGGCAATGCAAGTGCAGTAACTACAGAAGTATAATGAAAACATTCAAAAAAACTCAAGTAGAAAACCTCTAATTAAGTTATTTTTAACGAGTAGATTTTTGACAATTACGTAACTAATCCACTTCTAAGTCCTTTGATCTAGCTTATTTATTCATTTATTTATTAATCCCGGACTCACATGTCAAAGGATAAAGTCTACACTAGGAATGAAGCCTGCATCGCTTCATTCAGAGTACAGACTCAGACCTGTGCGCAAGTGTGATCCTTCAGCTAGTCTGGTTGGTAGTACTCTTACACTCGAGACACGAGGCATATAGCCCAAGGAATTCTGTCAATCGAGTCTACCAAGGGAGCCTTGCTCGCCTCAAAACCAATAGTCATGAAACGAATATGCATGGTGCGATGCACACATGCATCCACCTAAAAATTCCAGAGTATCTACTACCTCCCCACTCTGTAATGCCCCTCGAGTGGGGACGACTAACTGTCTGCTCTGCCGGACCACAAGGGCGTGCACCTACCTTGTAGTATTTGTCCTTCCAACCCCTACATATGTGTTGAATTTTACTTAGAGGCAATTAATCTTAGACATGATAATTGTTTTTAGTAGCATATCATTCACAACCCCTAACGTATCGAAAATTTGTACCAAATGTAGGTTGTTATAAAAGCTCATGACATTCTTATCTCTTTCGAAACTCCTTAATACAGAATCAAGGCTATAATGAACCACCTTCAAACATGATATGTATATATATAATTGGTAATATTGCAATCATAATACATCTTGAAAATGTTAAACTGTCGGATAATAAAACCATGGGTAATTACGATCGATTGTCTATCAAGCCTTGATTATGTGATTAGCCAAAAGAAAATTCATAAGAGTAGATTTCGAAAAATATACCATAAAGCAGAATTACCATTTAGTTTTGGACTATTGGACTTACAATACTCTATAACACTAACTAGCTCTTACCCATAGAGGCCATATTCAAATATCTTTGATGGAGACTCTTAACGGCAAGGGCACAACCTTGCATTATAACTTGTAACAATAAAATCTTTCTTATAATAGGAACTCAATCAGGTTTGTAAAAAAAATTGGAAGGAATTTCTGCTTCACTTCGATGGCACACCCAATATCATGATACCTTGACAAAGTGCAGTCCTTACAAATTTATACAGTATAATATATACGAACTTAAACTTTAGGTATCTACCATAATATCTCATATAACAAGTATGGATGGGAGCAATTAAACTATGCCTTTGTACAAAACAATGCAATTTCTTACATATTATTTTTGCTCAATACACAATTTCATCCTTCCTAAATCTGTTCACTAATATATCAATTTACCAAAAAGTGACATATGGATGTAATTCTATATCAAGCTAATCTAGGATTGACGGAACATGCATTTGTTTATTGGTAAACTTATGCATAATTATTCTGTAAACCAAGAATACAATTTAATTAAGGAAACAAAACCGACATTCAAATTATGAGGTAGAAATTTAGGTGCAGAAATATTCTGTTATCACAACCTTAAAAGGAAAGAATCAATATAAATTTAATATATATTTCTCCAATCAGCACACGTAAGATGGTTTCCATGAATAGGTCACTATCCTTTTAATTAGGAAGTAATATCATAGCATAAAAAGTACAAGCGAAACAAAAATCATGGGCCTTAAATTTATTCACAACATTATTCTATTTCATCGTAACATATGTATTGAAGGGTGTTTTCGTAATATCACCTCTCATGTCAAAAACTCGTCATTTTATACTTATAAAAAAATTAGATTCTAAGGTACAAATTGTTTAAGTAATTTTATTATTATCAACGACCTTTGATGCCATCACTACTAATACTATGGGTATATGCCATCATCATGAATAACGGAGGAAAGAAAACAACTCAATGACAAGCATATTGACCACCAACGAATAACATGACTACCAACAGCAAGATATGATCCTGGGAAAAGATCGAAACTGAACAAAAATCCCCAAGAATGACAATCTCCATACCGTAAGGTACGCAAAAAATATAGGAAGAAAGTCAAGATCCGTTACCTAAATGCGAGTCCTTTGATCTGAGCACACGATCAACGATCCGAGTGCAGCGACATCTTCCCCTTACGACGACGCTCTTCTTCTTCTTCTCCTTGTAACGAACCTCCGGAGCCTCGCATCTCGCCAAAGAAAGGACCCTCTTGCTCTTATCTCTCTAAAGAAGAAGGAAGAAGAAATCAACTTGGAAGGAGGGGTGAGAATGGAAGGAGATCAAAGGGGTCTTAAAGATCATTCAAGGGTGAAATAAGGAAGCATGGTTGTCAATTTTGAGGTGAATAATACTCTAAAATATCTCCCCAACGTGTAGAATAAAATCAAAATCCGTGGGTCCAATTTCCATAAAAGTCCTTGACCATGGTTCACTAAAAAAGGCATAACTTCCTCATACGAAATCGGATTCGTGCATTCTTGGTCTCGTTGGAAAGCTTGCGACGAGATGCTTCGTTTGAGTAGGATATTGTATATGTTTTAATATTTCAGAAAAAGCTGAAATTTTTGGGGCGTTATATCTATGGTCCGTCCAGTTAAGGGTGGGCCAAAGAGCCGGCCGACCCATTTTTAAAATCTCTTGGTCCAAGCCCGACCCATGAGCCGGATGAGCGGACGGACCACTAACCCATTGGCCATGTCTACTCTTGTTCATATTTCTTTTCCCCAACACCTCCTTCTCCAATGTGCCCCCCTCAATCTCTGTCAATGCCTCCCCCAACACCTCCACCTCTCTCCACCTTCACTTCCGCCTAATGTGAAACCCCGAGGATCCGGGTACCCATTAATCACACATTTGCAATATTATTCACATGAGATCGCAGAAGTTATAGAAAAGCAGGGAAATTTTTTTCGCGCGGATAATTTTCCACATGACATTCACATCCAAAACTCATAACCACAAGCTAATATAATAATTGGTACCAAAATCTCATTTCATTAATTTCCCTATACTTTACAACATGTACAGTGACTGACAGTACATACAAAATTCCCAAATATCCGACTGAAGAGAAAGAACATAATGCATTAACAATCGAACAAAAACTGACACAAAATAAACCATACCGTCGGGTATAAACTCTATCTCCTGGAACCATGTACAGCTACTGTGCTGCTACAGAACTGCAGGCTGTTTGCCTGCCAAGCGTGCAAGGAAGAAAAGGCGTCAGCGGCCGCTGGTACTTCCCATAAATTTATAAAACATAAATCGGGATTTAATATGTACAAAAGTAACAAGTAGAAAGGTAGGAGCAACTCAATTAAATTTTTATTTCTACTTGCAATGAAAAAGGTTTTCAATCTTTCTAGTAAATACCTCCTATGATCAACCATTATTCCAACATTTCCCACATAAGCATAATTCTATGGTAACTAATTGATCATAAGTATGTATATTTTATTTTCATATTACTCAGAGATCATATTTGTAGATTTTGATGATGGGAAAGATGAGATGAGAAGATATAATGATTTATTATTCTTAAATTTAGTGGATAGTCTGTGGTCTTGGTTCGTGTGAAACCTCACACTATGACTCTAAGACTTGGGGAATGTCTTAGGGTTGGGGTGCCTCCGTAGGCATGCGGTGTTGTATAATGCATCCTAACTAAGTTCCCAACATGTCCACTAGCTTAATGGGATTTTGAATTAGATTATAGTCACTTCCATTTTCTCAATTTTAATTGTAATACCTTCAAACCTCAAGTGCAACTATCTCAGATGTAATTCTAGATGATGTAAATATAAATATGGATGATCTGGATGAAGAATCGCCACGTTTGTTGGCGAAAGTAAAACTCAAGCGGTGAAGAAGCCAACAAAAGGGCTCTTCCGTCTCGCCCTCTAAATGGAAGCGCGGTCCAATAGAGGGATAGGTCTACTCCCAAACTACACCACTGAGACGGGTGAGAGAGACTTCCCGGAAAAGTCGCTCTAGAAAAACAGCCCGACTAGTACGGGCAAACGAGCTCGTACGTAAAACTGAAAACCAAGGATCCCCCGCTTGGGTATCCTAAAACAGAAGGTCAACGTAACTAGTCTAAAGTCGGGATCCCAACGAGGCGTAAAAATACTGCGAGCTCGCGTAAAAACCGAAAAGGGACTGGGATCCTAGACCTGCGCACTTGGCAACCGCTGCCCAAACTGAGCTTCCTTTCTCCCGTCCAGTTGAGGGTCACCGCGCCCTCGCACGGTCAGGTGTAAAGGCCACCATGATCGACACTATTCATTAGTATCATTCATTCACTGATACCTTTGCTTACTTGACTAGTCATTCTTTCCTCAACCTTTCTATAGTCAACCCTGAGAGATATAGATCTTCTGATCTTAATAATTGTATACCTAAGGTATAATTTCTTGAAGATGACCAGTCCTTAAGGTTACATACCATTATTATTATTTTACATATTTTAATCAAGAGTCTGGAGTTTTCTTGCATAAGCTTTTGTACTAAGTATGTCTGTGTCCTTTCAATACAAATTTTAGTCTACGGTCAACAAATTTCCTTAATCTCACATTCTTCATAAAACTATTATTCTGGAGTTTAGAATAACAAGATAGCTAAGATGACCAAACTCCAATATCATAATAACTATGATAGTGGAATTTAGCACTAACAAGATAGAAAATGTTCAACCTAGTCTCTATGTATGTGTTGGAGGTAGCAATCAAATTCTGTAACATTGGATGAAATAATTCTACCGACTTCTGATGTGTTGACAACAATTGGAAAAAATTCGATCGAATAAAAGCACCAGATATGATTGGATTTGGGTAAAATAATATTGGTGACTAAACATATCAGAAGAAGAATCCCAAGTGCAAATAAGCACCAAGAGTAGAATCATCACTTCCGAAATAATAAGGAAAAGAATTTGTAAGAGAAAGGATTGTTATTTGTTGATAATAAGATATAAATAATTATATAACACTCTTCAAATCAGTGGTTATTTGCAGCTAACCTAAATTTTCAACTAAACAGAAATCAGGTACATGCATTCTTTACATAAGGTTTGGGAGACATACTAACACTACCACATTAATTACTTAAGCCGTGCTAAATCTTGCAGATGAATTCATGTGAAATGTCATAATGACATCACTTTCCATTTCACGACCAAAGTTAATGTGATATAAATTAGCATTTGAATATGATTCCCATGAGAGCAGTTCAAACAGGAACAATCACCCAGAAACTTTTCTCTTGTAAAATGTGTCATTTTTTCTATGAACATGTACCCAGGCCATATATAATAAATGGGAAAAATGGATGCAAGTAGTAGGCTGATGTATTTATACATGCATAGATCCAAAATACACTGACTAATTATGGAATAGATGGTTGCATCTGCGTATTGGACACGATGCTACAAGATATTTACATAGTTACCAATGAATCCTAACATACTACTAGATGAGCAAAGGAGTGGAAATTTTATTAACTCAACATGATTATTTTACTTTGTTCCAGCAGCTCAAAAATACAAAAGAACACTAAATATATTTGAAGAGCAACAAGGTGGGAAAGAGGAAGGCACCAATGTGTAAAATGCATCCATGCATGGCAGCAAAAGAATGGCTGAGGGGTGTACCTTGATCTCTAAGTTTGAAAATCAAAATTTGGGCTTCAATCAGTCACATGCAGGAGCAAATTCCCGAAAGAAACTTCAGCAGTAAACGCTGCAGTAGCTTGAATTTCTGGAGGCAACCTTTGGACTGGTGATTTCACCATAAGAGCAGGACAACATCAGATTAAAAGGGGCTGAAGCTTTGCTCCTTCGTTGGAGTTGAATGGAATAGAATAGGAAAGAAGAAAGGGAAATAAGGAAAAAAGGGACTCACGGCTGTGGGAAAGAAGATGGCAGCAGGTGCTTCCAGGGCTAAAATAGAGCAGCCACAGTTGGAGAAGAGCAGCAACACTGCTGAACTGGAGCAGCAGTTGCAGGATTTGTTTCCAGCAGAACTGGAAGCTGGAGCTCTTTGCTCTCGATGGAGAATTGAGGAAAAACGGGAGGGGATTTGGGTTGCTCTTATATATTATAAAGGGGTTAAGGGGTAATGCCAAGCGGAAGGAATTAAGGGACATATGGAGGCTGTAAAAGAGAATTAGTGAGATAATAAAAAAACTCTCAACGGCAGTGTCTGTGCAATTCAGAATTTAATAATTATATATTTTATTTTTTTTACCAAAACTCTATCAACTTAAAGTTGATCACATATGCACCTCGAGCTTCGGATTTTGACGCGAAATATCTCGATTTTATCGTCTCAGAACGAAGATCGAAATGAGTATAATATTGATATACTTTCAGTAGGGTTTTGAATACCCGAAATTTTCGGATACGGTTTTTTATTTAAGATTAAATTTTGTGATAAAAAAATACCAAACGACCTCCGATTGACGAACGGTCGATTCCGTTGGTCTTGTTTCGTCAAATCGGATCTAATTACGGCCTTGGTTCATTTTACGGTTTTTGAATTCGCGTCGCGGATTTTTCGAGGATGCACTACGATGCGACCGATTTTTTGTCGATTTCATCCGAACGACTTTTGATTTACGACCAATTAGTCGATATAGGTTATCTAATGTTGTCAGCTAACTTTATTGGGTTAATCGGACCCAAATCGGATCGGGTCCGGATTTGTGTAGATTCCGGATGCTACAAATATAAAAACCTCAAAGGGAGTCTCGTCCTCGAGACTCGAGTCAAGGTCATTAGGTGTTTTATTTGGGTTCCATGTGGCCATAAAAACCTCAAAGGGTCTTAAACCCATAAAAACCTCAAAGAGAAAACAAGCCATATATTTATCATGTATCTAATTATAAAAGCTTGTTGATGATTACATCAGAAAAGCTGCGGGTATCGTGTCCGCATGTCGGCTTCGGTCTCCCACGTCGCTTCCTCGACGCCATGTCGGTGCCACAACACCTTGACCAATGAAATCTCCTTGCTGTGAAGCTTCTTCACAGCACTGTCAAGTATCTGCACCGGCTTCTCCTCGTATGTCAAATCAGGCTCCACGTCAAGATTCTCGTAGCTGATGACATGTCGAGGGTCGTGCACAAACTTCCTCAGATTGGATATGTGGAAGACATAGTGAATCGCTGATAGATGTGGAGGAAGGGCTACTCGTTGGGTCACTTTCCCCACTCTCGCAAGAATCTCAAACGGACCCACATATCGCGGTGCTAGTTTGTCATGAACACCGAATCTTTGTATTCCCTTCATGGGAGATACACGGAGGAATACCAAATCTCCAACCTATAATTGATAGGAATGTCATTAATATGAGATTAAGTTAATTTTGTAATAAAGGAAAGAGAAGAAGATTCGATACCTGAAACTCCAAATCTCTTCTCCGATGGTCTGCATAGCTCTTCTGACGGTAATGTGCCTTCAGAAGCCTCCGTCTCACAAGATCAACAGCTCCCGCGGTCTCCTCCAAGAGATCCACGGAATAGAGAGCATGATCACCTACCTCACGCCAACTGAGAGGTGTGAGACATCTTCGTCCGTATAGGGCTTCGAATGGTGCCATGCCGATACTGGAATGATAACTGTTGTTGTACATGAACTCTACTAACGGCAGTTGGTCCTTCCAGGACCCTTTCCACTCTAAAGTACAAGCGCGGAGCAAATCCTCTAGTGTCTGAATGGTGCGCTCACTCTGCCCATCTGTCTGCGGATGATATGCAGAACTCATCTTCATCTCTATCTGTAGTGCTGACATGAACTGGTGCCAATAATGCGACATAAATCTCGAATCCCTGTCAGACACCACCTCTCGTGGTATACCATGAAGTCTAATGATATTCTGCACATAAAGCTTTACCAATCTAGATGGAGTGTAAGTCGTGTTGACAGGTATGAAGTGGGCTGACTTGATCAACCTATCAACAACGACCCAAATGGAATCATGGCCACCTGGTGTTTTCGGCAAACCTGTGACAAAATCCATAGAAATGCTCTCCCACTTCCACTCAGGAATGGGGAGAGACTGCAGTAATCCCGGGGGTCTCCTGTCTCAGCTTTGACCATATGACAGGTCATGCATCTGCTGACATGTAGCGCCACATCGCGCTTCATTCCATCCCACCAGAAATGTCGACGCAGATCACGATACATCTTTGTGCTGCCTGGATGGATCGATAACCGTGAACTGTGTGCCTCATCAAGGATATCTCTACGTAACTGCTCATCGTTGGGCACAACGACTCGGCCTGCCTTCCATAAAATGGACTCTGCCACAACAAAATCATCAACCTCGTCCCTGACGACGCACATGTATCTATCTCGAATCCAAGGATCTGTCATTTGGCCTTCGACAATGCGATCCCACAAACTGCTGAATCGTGGAGGCACAGCAGTAGAAATGGATGCGCTCTCCTGAGGATGCCAATCAGTCAAAGATGCAAGCATATCCCACGTGTATAGCCAGTTCGTCGTACCCTCTGCATGTACTCTCCTGCTAAGTGCATCGGCTGCCACGTTTCCCTTACCGGGATGGTAAGAGATCGTGCAATCATAATCTTTCAGTAGTTCGAGCCATCTGCGCTGCCTCATGTTCAGCTCCTTCTGATTAAAGATGTACTTCAGGCTCTTATGATTAGTGAAAATCTTGAAATTCACCCCATAAAGACAGTGGCACCAGATCTTCAGAGCGAAGACTACTATCGCCAATTCCAAATCGTGTGTGGGGTAGTTCCGCTCATGCGGCCTCAACTGTCATGATGCATAAGAAATCACCTGTCCTCTCTGCATAAACACTACTCCTAGACCTTCTCCAGATGCATCTTTATAAACTGCATAGTCCTGAGTGCCTGAAGGAAGAGCAAGAATAGGTGTTGTAGTCAATCTCTCCTTCAGTGTCTGGAAGGCCTGCTCACATGAATCATCCCAAATAAATGGGATTCCCTACTGCGTCAGTCGTGTCAAAGGGCGAACAATGCGGGAAAATCCACTGACAAAGCGTCTGTAATAACCCGCTAGCCCGAGGAAGCTCCGAATCTGTGTAACTGTCTTGGGTTGCTCCCAAGACATAACTGCTTCAATCTTCGCAGGATCAACTGCGATACCTGCTCCAGAAATGACATGTCCCAAGAATGAGACTTGGGACAACCAGAAGCACACTTGCTTAACTTCGCATTTAGCTTGTGCTCCCGCAAAGTGTCCAAGACAATCCGTAGATCATTCGCATGATCCCATTCATTCCGTGAATAGATGAGCACATCATCAATGAATACTACCACAAATTTGTCCAAATATGGACGGAAAATCATGTTCATCATATCCATGAATGTCGCAGGTGTATTGGTAAGCCCAAACGGCATCGCCACAAACTCGTAGTATCCAAAACGAGTCATGAAGGTTGTCCTCGGAATATCCGACTCGCGAATCCTCAGCTGATGATAGCCGGTGCGAAGATCAATCTTCGAAAATACCGAAGACCCCTGGAGTTGATCGAATAGATCATCAATGTGCGGCAAGGGATAACGATTCTTCACCGTTCTCTTATTCAGCTGCCTATAATCGATGCACAGTCTCATGGATCCATCCTTCTTTTTGACAAATAGAACCGGAGCACCCCAAGGTGAAGTGCTCGGCCTCACGAATCCCAAATCCAGTAACTCCTGTAACTGCACCTTTAGCTCCCTCAACTCGGCTGGTGCTATGCAATATGGTGCCATAAAGATCGGTTGTGTATCTGGCAGCAATGTGATCTCGAACTCGATCTCTCTCTCAGGAGGTAATCCTGGTAGTTCATCAGGAAACACATCTGGATATTCAGATACTACTCTGATGTCATGTGTCATCGGCTCCTGATCAGATAACTCCCGAACAAATGCAAGATATGAATCACAACCCTGATCAACAAGTCGCTGAGCTCGCAACACTGAAATATACTCCATAGTGGAGTCATGTATAGTACCCTCAAAAGTGAACTCGGGTAAATCTGGGATCATGAAGACAACCGTCTTCCTAAAGCAATCAACAAGTGCATGATGAGCTGATAACCAATCCATGCCCAAAATCAAGTCAAACTCGTCAAGCTGTAGAAGTAGACAATCTGCGAGCATCTCGTGTCCTCCAATCAGTACGGGCAAGTGCCTGACTATCAGAGAAATGATAAACTTCTGGCCACCTGGCCCTCGGATGTGATATGGAAACGATAGCGTCTCTGCAACTCTATCTAAAGAAGCTAGTAGCCTCGAAGCAAGAAAAGAGTGTGTCGCACCGGAATCAAATAAAACATGGAAATGTCGGCCCAAGACTGAGACCATACCTTTCACCACAGTGGCGGCTGAACGTGTCTGCTCCTCAGTAACTGCATGTAGATGCCCCTGCCTGGCTGATGCAGCACTAGATCCCGCCACACTCTGCGTCCGCCTCTGCTGTTGTCGCCTGCCATGGAAACTCCCTGAGCGTTGTGTTTGAGGCTGAGAATGTGATGGTTTTGGCTGAGGCTCGACAGAAGCATGTGGGCACTGTGACTGGTAGTGTCCCCACTCGTGACATCAGTAACACCGAACTGGTCTGCTAGATGGAGTAGTCGTGTCTGTGCTCTGTGTTGGTCCTGCAGGTAGTCTGTCTGCTCGCTGCGACCCAGATGGTCGAGCGGAATCTGTGCCACGTCTGGCAAGTGCTCCTCCTAGAGTAGTCGATGGAGAAGAGCGAGCACTGCCTGAAAAGGTCGAACCTGTAGGTCGGAACCATCTGGCTGACCTCTGCTGCTGAAACGGTCGACGTATCGGTCCAAAAGATTGTTGCGGTCTAGGTGCTGCTTCAGACGAGCTCCCGAAACGTCTCCCTCTGATGTCCTCGAACTTCTCCACGGCATCGGTAGCCTCGGGGATGGATGTGATGTGTAATCCAACTAGCTTCTCCTGTACCTCCTCTCACATGCCACCAATGAACTTTTCCAGATTCTCCTCTGGAAATGCGCCAGCTGCTCGGGTATATCGTGACAGTTCTATGTATCGGATAAAATAATCTCTGGCCATCATCTGTCCTTGATGAAGCTCTGCAAAAAGTCGGTGCTGGGACTCCTTCCACTTTGCCGAAAAGAAGTGGGCTCTGAACCTCGTCTCAAAATCATCCCATGTAGGCTCTTGGCCTAACTCAGATACTATGACCTCCCACCATCTCTCAGCAAAGTCTGTCAGTGAATACTCCATGAAAGATAGCCACGTGTTTCGTGGCGCATGAATCATCCTGAGCACCTTCATTACTCTCTTCAGCCATTGCTCAGCAATCTTTGGTGGACCTGTACCCTCGAACAAGGGTATGTTGGCCCGCTAATAGGAAGTGAAGGCCGACTGGTGCATGTGAATGGCTGAATACTCGTGTGCATCCTCGTCAGCAAAGTCAACGGGGTCCTGCTCCCTATCAAAATCCGCATCATCTGCTCCAAGATCAGGTACCTCCTCAAGTGGATCATCAGGATGAGGCTGCTCTACCTCAACAGACTGATGTTGGTCCTACTGTGTTCCATCCTGTGATGGATGGTACGTGAAATCTGATAGATCCTCAGATCGCATCTCAATATCAGTCCGTCTGTCGGCAATCTCAGTCTGCTGAGCCAATATCTGCTCCTGCTGACCTCGCATAGCAGCCTGCTGTTGCTGGAGATCGGTGAGGGCAGCCAATATGCGTGCCAACTGATCAGCCGTCTCCTGACCGGGTCGGGATGCCATGGCTCTGCACGAGAACCATTTATTAGTCATAAAATCGATGGTTCGCAGATAATATGATATATGCTTTTCTCTTCTTGGGATGTAATATGAAAGTTAATGAAATTGGTGACAACTGTGGTTTTTGAATATGAATGTCATATTTCCCTTTTCGGACTTACGACAAGTCAGAAGACTGCCGCTATCCGAGGACTTAATGCGATCGGAATTAAAATACTGCGAATATGTGTATCAGGGTACCACTGCTCTGATACCAAAAATGTGAACCCCCGAGGATCCCGGTACTCGTTAATCACACATTTGCACTATTATTCACATGAGATGGTAGAAGTTATAAAAAAAGCAGGGAAATTTTTTCGCGCGGATAATTTTCCACC
Organism: Ottelia alismoides; assembly: GCA_037367405.1. NCBI lineage: Eukaryota > Viridiplantae > Streptophyta > Magnoliopsida > Alismatales > Hydrocharitaceae > Ottelia > Ottelia alismoides. The sequence continues at coordinate 2,192,551 of JAZKJV010000022.1, forward strand.
TGACATTCACATCCAAAATTCATAACCACAAGCTAATATTACAATTGGCACCAAAATCTCATTTTATTAATTTCCATATACTTTACAATATGTACAGTGACTGACAGTACATACAAAATTCCCAAATATCCGACTGGAGAGAAAGAACATAATGCATTAACAACCGAACAAAAACTGACACAAAATAAACCATACCGTCGGGTATAAACTCTATCTTCTGGAACCATGTACAGCTACTGAGCTGCTACAGAACTGCAGGTTGTTTGCCTGCCAAGCGTGTAAGGAAGAAAAGGCGTCAGCGGCCGCTGGTACTTCCCATAAATTTATAAAACATAAACCAGGATTTAATATGTTCAAAAGTAACAATTAGAAAGGTAGGAGCAACTCAATTAAATTTTTATTTCTACTTGCAATGAAAAAGATTTTCAATCTTTCTAGTAAATACCTCCTATGATCAACCATTATTCCAACATTTCCCACATAAGCATAATTCTATGGTAATTAATTGATCATAAGTATATATATTTTATTTTCATATTACTCAGAGATCATATTTGTAGACTTTGATGATGGGGAAGATGAGATGAGAAGATATAATGATTTATTATTCTTAAGTTTAGTGGATAGTCTGTGGTCTTGGTTCGTGTGAAACCTCACACTATCACTCTAAGACTTGGGGAATGTCTTAGGGTTGGGGTGCCTCCGTAGGCATGCGGTATTGTATAATGCATCCTAACTAAGTTCCCAATACGTCCACTAGCTTAATAGGATTTTGAATTAGATTATAGTCACTTCCATTTTCTCAATTTTAATTGTAATCCCTTCAAACCTCAAGTGCAACTGTCTCAGATGTAATTCTAGATGATGTAAATATAAATATGGATGATCTGGATGAAGAATCGCCAAGTCTGTTGGCGAAAGTAAAACTCAAGCGGTGAAGAAGCCAACAAAAGGGCTCTTCCGTCTCGCCCTCTAATTGGAAGCGCGGTCTAATAGAGGGATAGGTCTACTCCCAAACTACGCCACTGAGACGGGTGAGAGAGACCTTCCCGGAAAAGTCGCTCTAAAAAAATGGCCCGACTAGTACGGGAAAACGAGCTCGTACGTAAAACTGAAAACCAAGGATCCCCCGCCTGGGTATCCTAAAACAGAAGGTCAGCGTAACTGGTCTAAAGTCGGGATCCCAACGAGGCGTAAAAATACTGCGAGCACGCGTAAAAACCGAAAAGGATCCGGAATCCTAGACCCGCGCACTTGGAGGTCGCTGCCCAAACTGAGCTTCCTTTCTCCCGCCCAGTTGAGGGCCACCACGCCCTCGCACGGTTAGGTGTAAAGGCCACCATGACCAGCACTATTCATTATTATCATTCATTCACTGATACCTTTGCTTACTTGACTAGTCATTCTTTCCTCAACCTTTCTGTAGTCAACCCTGAGAGATATAGATCTTCTGATTAATTGTATATCTAAGGTATAATTTCTTGAAGATGACCAGTCCTTAAGGTTACATACCATTATTATTATTTTACCTATTTTAATCAAGGGTCTGGAGTTTTCTTGCATAAGCTTTTGTACTAAAAAAATTATTCCAGGCATAGCAATTTCCACCACTAAGTATGTATGTGTCCTTTCAATATAAATTTTAGTCTACGGTCAACAAATTTCCTTAATCTCACATTCTTCATAAAACTATTATTCTGAGTTTAGAATAACAAGATAGCTAAGATGACCAAACTTCAATATCATAATAACTATGATAGTGGAATTTAGCACTAACAAGATAGAAAATGTTCAACCTAGTCTCTATGTATGTGTTGGAGGTAGCAATTAACATTGGATGAAATAATTTTGCCGACTTCTGATGTGTTGACAACAATTGGAAAAATTTCGATGGAATAAAAGCACCAGATATGATTGGATTTGGGTAAAATAATATTGGAGACTAAACATATCAGAAGAAGAATCCCATGTGCAAATAAGCACCAAGAGTAGAATCATCACTTCTGAAATAATAAGGAAAAGAATTTGTAAGAGAAAGGATTGTTATTTGTTGATAATAAGATATAAATAATTATATAACACTCTTCAAATCAGTGGTTATTTACAGCTAACCTAAATTTTCAACTAAACAGAAATCAGGTACATGCATTCTTTACATAAGGTTTTGGACACATACTAACACTACCGCATTAATTACTTAAGCCATGCTAAATCTTGCAGATGAATTCATGTGAAATGTCATAATAACATCACTTTCCATTTCACGACCAAAGTTAATGTGATATAAATTAGCATTTGAATATGATTCCCATAAGAGCAGTTCAAACATGAACAATCACCCAGAAACTTTTCTCTTGTAAAATGTGTCATTTCTTCTATGAACATGTACCCAGGCCATATATAATAAATGGGAAAAATGAATGCAAGTAGCAGGTTGATGTATTTATACATGCATAGATCCAAAATACGCTGATTAATTATGGAATAGATGGTTGCATCTGCGTATTGGACATGATGCTACAAGATGTTTACACAGTTACCAATGAATCCTAACATACTACTAGATGAGCAAAGGAGTGGAAATTTTATTAACTCAACATGATTTTTTTTACTTTGTTCCAGCAACTCAAAAATACAAAAGAACACTAAATATATTTGAAGAGCAACAAGGTGGGAAAGAGGAAGGCACCAATGTGTAAAATGCATCCATGCATGGCAGTAAAAAAATGACTGAGGGGTGTACCTTGATCTCTAAGTTTGAAAATCAAAATTTGGGCTTCAATTAGTCACATGCAGGAGCAAATTTCTGAAAGAAACTTCAGTAGTAAAGGCTGCAGTAGCTTGAATTTCTGGAGGCAACCTTTGGACTGGTGATTTCACCATAAGAGCAAGACAACATCAGATTAAAAGGGGTTGAAGCTTTGCTCCTTCGTTGGAGTTGAATGGAATAGAATAGGAAAGAAGAAAGGGAAATAAGGAAAAAGGGACTCGCGGCTGTGGGAAAGAAGATGTCACCAGCTGCTTCCAGGGCTAAAATAGAGCAGCCACAGTTGGAGAAGAGCAGCAACACTAGTGCTGAACTGGAGCAGCAGTTGCAGGATTTGTTTCCAGCAAAACTGGAAGCTGGAGCTCTTTGCTCTCGATGGAGAATTGAGGAAAAACGGGAGGGGATTTGGGTTGCTCTTATATAGGAGAAAGGGGTTCAAGGGGTAATGCCAAGTGGAAGGAATTAGGGGACAGATGGAGGCTGTAAAAGAGAATTAGTGAGATAATAAAAAAAACTCAACGGTTGTGTCTGTGCAGTTCAGAATTTAATAATTATATATTTTATTTTATTTTTTTACCAAAACTCTATCAATTTAAAGTTGATCACATATGCGCCTCGAGCTTCGGATTTTGACGTGAAATATCTCGATTTAATCGTCTCAGAACGAAGATCGAAATGAGTATAATATTGATATACTTTCGGTAGGGTTTTGAATACCCGAAATTTTCGGATAATTAAAATTTTGGGATAAAAAAAATATCAAACGACTTCTGATTGACGAACGGTCGATTCCGTTGGTCTTGTTTCGACAAATCGGATCTAATTACGGTCTCGATTCATTTTACGATTTTTGAATTCGCGTCGCGGATTTTTCGGGCACGCATTACGATGCGACCGATTTTTTGTCGATTTTATCCGAACGACTTTTGATTTACGACCAATTAGTCGATATAGGTTATCTAATGTTGTCAGGTAACTTTATTGGGTTAATCGGACCCAAATCGGATCGGGTTCGAGTTTGTGTAGATTCCGGATGTTACACCTAACCACCTCGACGACCTCCCACTGCAACCCCCACCCTGCATCATTGAGATCGAGGGCAGATGAAGCACAATTGCTCAAGGCACCTCCACCTCATCAAGGGCTCCAGCATTGCCCCCTTCGTCGTCGAGACTGCTACCACCACCATTGTCCTCCACCTCGTCCACCATGTGCTCTGCCGCAGGCCCCGTTCAGTCGCTGATTGGTCCGACCAACGCAACCTTTCCACCACACCCAACCGCTTCGCCTCCGCCTTGACATGCCTGTCGTCACTGCAATGACGGTGCCACGCTCAGTGTCACTAGGAAGCTGGCAGCTGGTCGAAACCCACTCGACATCGAGCTCATGTGCCCCAGAACAGCAGCGCGCACAGAAGCAACCTCCTTATCCCCATTTTCCCACGTCACCAATCATCAAATCAGGTAGACTATTGTAAAAAAAAAGTTTTTTCTTGGCAAATGTGAAAGCAAATAACTGCAAAACGATGCAAGTTACAGCAAGCAGAGCGTGCTTCCATTTTTCATTACCGACCATGGCCGTGATGGCAACAGTAGTGGAAGTCAAGGGAGGAGTTGTTGGAGCAGGAAATGGGAGATGGAAGGGTAAGAAAAGAGGAATGTTAGCATTTGCAAATGCGATGGAGTAATAACAAGGGTAAATTGTCAACATTTAATGGAATCTGTGATTGTTAAAGGAGAAAATTGAAAAGACAATACAGGGATATGACATGTAATGGTTGACAACTATTAAATGTTATACGGGTAATTTGTAATTATGGAGGGAAGAGCATGTAAATATGAAGTATACATGATTTTGTGTAAAAATCTTTTCTTTTATTTTAGTTCTTATATTATTCTTTTGTTTTGCCTTTTATATTTTTTTCATGCATTTTGTATTTATTATATAAATATGTGTGTGTGATTTATTTATATATGTATATTTATATGTGAAATATTATGTACAAATAACATACAAAAAGATTTATATATACACATGCATAAATATATACACATACGTACACACATGCACATGTTAATATGAGCGTATGAGTGCATGTGTATGTTTCTTGTATATGTTTATTTATATATTTTTAGGTGTGTCAACTAATCCTAGTCAGTGGGCCCCATTTATTGTCGAAACAATTTTTGATTGGCTAAACATTGACTTTTATGTGTTACTATAAGGTGCATACACGCGCTCCACGGCGTAAAAAACTATTATAAAACTTTAAAGACCCATATAATATTTGAACCAGATTTTTGGAATATGATGGGTGAAAATAGAACATAAGATATCAAGAAAAAATTGAAGAATTAAGGAAGTTATATAAGATAACAGAAGAAATAGATGTTGTAAGCAGGATTAACAGTGCATATATTAAATAGTAATACAACAGATCCAAATGAATTGACAAAGAAACAATAACGATTAATATCATGTGTTTCCCGTTCATTGTCTGATTATAACATTCAAATAGGAACTGACTAAATAAAGTGAAACAAGTATTAGGGCATGATCCAGAGAAAGTAAAGAAATAAACATATTGTGGCAGACAAATCAAAATAAGAATAAGGTTAGAAATCACTGAAGCACTCATGAAATGGATTGTCCTTAGAGAAGACATCGCCCCCACAATACCGGTGCGAAGAGTACTGACGATCTGCTCCCAGGATACGACGGCACACGATCACGCTACGCACACCGACGAGATCGACCTCGAATGTACCTCAAAGAACTGCAACCGAGAGAAAGAGAAGCACGTGTTCATCCGTGTGAGGAAGAACGGAGGAAAAAAGCAAGTCGGTGTGAGAGGGTTTTTCTTGCGAATAAAGAAAATAATGTGGGGGGAGGAAGATATAAAGACGACTGTGTGCCTTAACGCGGTACCCTTTGATTTCCGAAAATGCCCCTCAACGGACGCGCCATTTCGGATCCCGAAACCGCGGCCAGAATCGCATCCATAACGGTGAGTTGAATTCTCATTTTAGTCGACTTACCAAATTAATCGTGTGATTAATCTAATCAACTTAACAAATGAAACCCGTAGCAAAAGTATCGAGATCTGAATTGACTCTCCCGAGCCCGAGCCGGTGCCGGTGTCGGAGACGGAGACGGAGCGGAGCGCGCACCTGTACGTGTGGTCCTCCATTCCTCCTCTCTACTATTGTTACAAGAGCTTGGGATGTGAACTCATATATAAGTCCACCAAAAGTTTAGAGCTCTAAGGTATGGTACTAATTAAACTTCCACCCAAACTTTTCCATGTTTCAGATTTGAGAATTCTCAACTTCCCCTCCAAGCCATTTGGTTTCTCAATTGAAACCAAATTAACTTCAATTGTAATTATATAGATTTTCTGATTAAAATCTAATTGCAATTCTTAATACAACAATACCCCACGAATTTACCTATTTGAAAAAGAGATTCAAAGGGAGTTAAAACACAACTTTCGGCTGCCACACTTTACTATGAGTAAAGGTGCCTTACGGTTTGAACCTCTACCTGAGTTTACTACTTTCACTTTAACAGGAACGAAGTGAACTACGTCTTGAACTTCAGACCTTGGTGTTAAAGTATATGGTAGGAACAATAAAGCGTTGTGCTTGGTACAATCTTCAGGGTTGGTGTTCTTAAAGGCCATGCACCCTTATCCTATTTCATGAGTGTATTAAAGGATAGGGTATTATCCTCAAGCGCATCACAGAAGCGTAATCGTCATATCAAATACGACGCAGAACGACTAGTCGTACTAGTTGTTCAGTGCAACGGAATTTAAAAAATTTTCATACGATGAAACCACATGATCCAAGAACGATTCTCGAACCGTTTCATCTAGAACCACAACAAGTATAAAGGAATACCTCTTGAAACGTGGTTGATCTAGTCTCTAAGAAAAGAGACCTCATGTCTCAAGTCTGATCGTCAGAGAATACGCTTGCGAACGCGGGGATGAACCGCGTGATCCTCGCAATCTAGCAAGATGATCCAAGCATGGTGAACTCCTGATCTCATCGTACGAGATCAAACGTCTTCTTCGTGAGCGTAGCACTCCAAGAAGACGAAAAACCGAAGAACGTCGAAGCAACGGCGTGGTGGCGAAGGCGATGACGAATCTCTCCTCTAGAATTTTGGTGGACGGCCACCAAGGAGAGGGGGAGAGAGTTGACGTGTGAGAGAAATGAGAGAGAGAGAGAGAGATGTGCTCCAAAATTGCATATCCTTAGAGAGCATGGTATGCCTCTCTATTTATAGGGTTTTGGGATCCATGGATCGCAATCCATGGGATACAAAAATCAGTGGATGAGATTGATTTATGTTTAATCCAATGGTCAAGATTGTTATTAGTAAAACCAATAATTAATCAATCTAATTTAAATCAAATATATTTTACATGTCAAATATAATTCAATCCTAAATTAGATCAAGCAATTAAGGAGGTATTAGCATGGAGATCACTCCCCACTACAAATTATAATTAGCTCTCTCTAATGCATTATAACGCACATTCATAATATATTATGAATAATTGGATATTGCTATCCATATTATTCTTATCCACAATAATTAAATCACATTTAATTATATTGGATAATTTCCACACACATCAAGATGATTAAATCACATTTAATCATTAATTCTTCAATGCTTAGATTTATGAAATTATTCTTGAACCCCTTCAAGAATAATGCGATTTCTCCGCTGATACTTGGAGATAAGGACAGGGCGATTGTATTGTTCCACGTATAGTGACTTGGATGTTGAGATCACATCTCAAATCCAGATCTTATTGATCTACCACAGATGCTTGATCAAATCAAGACCGTAGACCTAATCTTCTCATTGCATTTGAATCTCATTCAGATCAATGTCCAGTACATGGACTAAGATTAAGTCACTTCTCTATTGAGATGAATCACTAAAATCCAAACCTGTTTCATCACTTCCTCGGAATGGAAGCGTCATGGTTATACAATCGTTTATGATCACATCACCCTCAGGTGTTCCCAATACCTGTACATCCTGCATACGGGAAGACCTATGATCATCCTGAAGATATAGATCACTTTTACACTGTCATCTTCAGGGTTTGATCATTAAGTTTCTCAATCTTTGTCATTTGGGAATTGGTATAGATCATATGCTTTCCCAAAGCATATATCTTACCTTCAAATTCATGTCATGCTTCCAAAGTATGACGACCATGCATCGAATTTGATCAGTCCCAATACCTCATGAGTGAGCTCATGTCTTCCGGTTCACAAGTGAACCTGTATGATCCCTTTGAGAGATCGTATTACTCATATGTCCTTACATGCACACCAGCTCGTCGGTATATAGACCTTGGCTAGGTCATCAACCTATTGGTCTGCCAAATGTACATACTCAGACATATAGCAACACATCTGTCTCTGGTCAGAGGATGAATGCCTATGTAGTGACAGTATTCAACATAGGTCTTTGGTTATCTCGATCTCGTTAAGTCAACCCATTGACTCAACTAATCTGACACCTCTGAATCACTATTCCCATGCAGAGGACCTGCATCAAGAGGTCGGTCAGATATCAGCCATATGAGAAAGGATTGCCATCTCCTACTCAGACTGGAGATCATCACTTAACAATCATTTGATGATGCTTGATGAGTCCTCTATCTAACTCTTTAGATATTCAACCAAGCATTAGCCTCTATGAGTCAATCAATGAATCAACAGCTGTATGATCATCAAGTTGGCCATGGTACACAACCCTTAATGTACAGAGGGACCTCATAGTGCATTCATTCATTCAATCTCAGAAAGGGAGTGAAAAATAATCAATAACTTTTATTGATAAATCATTTATTACAATAACATTTATTGTAGGAATGGTACACCTTGGGCTCACATTGCTAACAATCTCCCACTAACCCTCAGAACCATTCAGGAACAATCCTTAAACCCATACTCATTACATGTTGGTCGAAAACCTTCTGTGTCAGAGGTTTGGTAAGAGGATCAGCAATGTTGTCGGTAGAGGCCACCTTGGTGATGATGATGTCACCACACTTTTGAATCTCCCAAATGATGTGGTATTTTCTTTCCACGTGCTTGCTCTTCTGATGCCATCTGGGTTACTTTGCCTGGGCAATGGTTCCAGTGTTATCGCAGAGTAACGGGATGGGAGTATCAGAGGAAACTACGCCAAGCTCCAAGATGAACTTGCGCAACCACACCGCCTCCTTTGCAGCATCCGATGCGGCAATATACTCGGCTTCTGTTGTTGAATCTGGAGTAGTGTCCTGCTTCTTGCTCCTCTAGCTCACAACACCACCATTCAACAAGAATACAAACCCTGATGTCGACTTTCGATCATCAATATCCGATTGGAAGTCAGAATCTGTATATCCCAAGACTTGGAGATCACCATCTCCATAGACCAAGATGTAATCTTGCGTCCGTCTTAGATATTTGAATATGTTCTTTACTGCATTCCAGTGTTGTTCTCCATAGCAGGATTGGTAACGACTTACCACTCCCACTGCATGGCAGATATCTGGCTAGTACACATCGTGGCATACATTAAGCTTCCTACAGTTGATGCATAAGGACATCTAGCCATGACTTTCTTTTCCTCAACAGTTTGAGGAGCCATCCCTTTAGACAGGTGGATACCATGTCTTAAGGGGAGGAAACCTTTCTTGGAACTATCCATACAGAATCGTTCAAGAATCTTCTTAATGTACCCATGTTGTGACAATCCCAATATCCTCTTTTCTCGGTTTCTGAACAACTTCAGACCTAAGATGTAAGAGGCTTCTCCAAGATCTTTCATCTCAAAGGTATGGGATAACCAAATTTTCACACTTGTCATCATCCATGTATCATTCCCAATGATAAGGATGTCATCTATGTAAAGCACGATGAACACAATGGCGCTCCCACTAAGCTTCTTGTACACACAAGGTTCATTAGGATTATGCACAAAATCATAACTCTTTGTGGTTTCATCAAATCTGATGTTCCAGCTACGAGAAGCTTTCTTGAGCCCATAAATGGATTTCTTCAGCTTGCATACTTTGCCATCCTCAGTTATGAAGCCCTGGGGATGCTCCATGTAGATATCCTCCTCGAGGTATCCATTGAGGAAAGCCGTCTTGACGTCCATCTGCCAGATGTCAAAGTCAAGATATGCAGCTATAGCTAGCAGTGTCCTGATGGATTTAAGCATAGCCACATGAGAGAACGTCTCATCGTAATCGATGCCTTCTCTCTGTGTGTAGCCCTTGGCTACGAGCAGTGCCTTGAAAGTCTCTACTTTCCCATCAGGTCACCTTTTTCTCTTGAAGATCCATTTACACCCAATGGGTTTTACCCCTTTAGGTGGATCCCTAGGGTCCATACACCATTCTTGTGCATGGAGTCAATATCCGACATCATTGCTAGCGTCCATGTATCCATGTCATGATCCGCAAGTGCTTCATCAAATGAAGAAGGATCATTGTCAGTCTCACTTGACACATGGAATCCATACCTTTCAGGTGAGGCAACCACCCTCGAACTCCTTCGAAGAGGTATGGGTGTTTCATCTTTATTTATCTCTTCAGTTTCTGATACAGGAAGCTCAGAATCCTCAGGCGATTCAACGAGTTCCTCTACTTCATTCTTGTCCTGACCTTTAAGGAAATCATTCTCCAGAAATTTCACATCTCTAGAAACAAAAACCTTTTGGGTCTCAGGGTCATAAAGCTGGTATCCAATACCATCTTTAACATACCCAATGAAGTAACACTCACGAGAGCGAGATTCTAGCTTACTTACGTCCACATTTTTCGCATGGACCAAGCAAGTGATTAACACCAGGCTTGGTTCCATACCAGAGCTCATGAGGAGTCTTAGGTACAGATTTGCTAGGAATCTTATTCAGGATATATATTGCAGTCTCTATTGCATATCCCCAGAAACTAAGAGGTAAATGTGCCTTGCTCATCATTGAACGGACCATGTCCATGATGGTCCTGTTGCGTCTTTGATGAATCTCCATTTCATCACCTTTATTCTATCATTTTGGCCTTAAAACCCCCAACAAATGCATGTAAATAGCATCAATTTTTCTATAATAGCATTCACTATTTATTGTATTAAGTGTACGTAAAATAAGATTTTAATGCTAAAATTATAGAATAAAGAGAAGAAAAGAAAAAAAAATAAAATATTGCAAATATTTTTACGACCTTAACCCTGAGACCAAGTCCAGAATGGAGTTGGTCGACAAGGAATAAAATAGGAGGAGATAAGGGTCAAAAATACAACAAATACCTCATCTATTCATGCATTAATCATGCATTTTCGACACCTAATTTATTCTTTGTGATTTATTTATCAAATAAATAAATTTTATACATAAAAGTTCTAGATAATAATGTAAATAAAAATACAAAATTGAGTTTGTACAAAAATAATACTCAGTGTACATTTTATACCCAGAATAGAAAGACAGAAACCAAACTTCACAAACCCATATCTTTCAAATAAAAACTCAAAACATGGCAAAATCACCTCTAGTTGTATATAACTTTTCATGAGCTATTTAATGAGGGTGGTTTCATATTTGCAGATATACGGTTTGAAAGTTAGGTTTTGGGCCCCTATTGTACATAATACCGATTAAAATATTCAATTTATTTATTACTTATTATTTTTATAAATTCATATTTTCTATAATTTTATACAAATTATCTATAATATATGTGTACATAAAAATCAAAATAAAACCCAAAATAAAATGTAAAATAAAATAAGTTTATGTAGAATACATAGGCAAAAGACATATGTCTTTATATGTATACAAATAAAAGGGAAATCCATTATTTAATTCTTTTATTATTTCATATTTTTCATATAATTTTGTAAATATAATTTATATTCTATTAAAATACAAAACTAAAATAAAACCCATTAGAATATTTTAGAATAAAATGGAATACATGAATCATAGATACAATATCTATGAATACACCTATAGAATATACATCTCTATTTATTCAAGTGAACAAATAATATCATAAAAATCAAATAAAAATATATTTATATTCACAAAAATAAGTTGTAAATATATAAAATAAGAACATAAAATCATAAAATAAAATATACAAAATAAAAATAAAAACGCACAAAACATAGATGAATATACCTATAAATACCCTATTAAAAATTAAATACTAATAAATAAAGACAAAAAATAAATAAAAATCATAATAAAATACTACATGAAATAATAAACATTTTTTATTTTATACACAAAAAATAATAAAAATCATTTACTAATTTAAATAAATTATTCTTTAATATTACAACTTGTTTTGTCTTCTAGCGGCCTGCGTGGACCAATGGCAGGCCGCCAAAAGTTGACCGCGGGAAACTCCTTAAACCCTAGACCTATGCCTCTGACAAATCACGAGAACCCCACTTCCCCGATTTCTCACGCAAATTGAGTAGCTCGAGAGGGATGGGGCCCTTCATGAAAGTTGTTCCTTGTACATCCTAGATACACGCCCTATCCCATGATTCATAGTACATGGCGCCGATTCGATCGAAAAGGTCGATCAATAAGGGTGCTCGAATACGTGTATAAATAACGACCTCCGTCCTCCTCAAATTTTTTGGTCAATCTTAGCTCCTCTCCCGCCATAGCCTTCAATCTAGACGAGTCCCTTGTGACAGGAGGAGACTCTAGGAGGTCTGCATCGGTCGGAGAAGACAGGGGTTGCACCCACGGCGGAGCTCCGGCGTCGCCATGCTCCCTAGTGCTTCACCAGGTATAAGAGCTATTTTATTGCTTTATTAGGTATATTTCGATTCCAGCATTTATTACCCGCATTTAGTTTAGTTTTCAACCCAGTAATTAGCCGTGAATCGGTTGAGTTGTAGTTCGCCGGAGCTCCGCTCCGGCGACGACTCCCGAACGTTCCAGTCATTCTCCGACCCTTGTACCGCCCTCATATCGTTCCCTATCGCATTGTCCACCTTCCGCACGCCTGATAAACCCAAAAATCAAACGGTCGTGTATTCCACACAAGGCGGGAACACAGTCGAAGTGTTGACCACTCAAAATCCGAATCTAATCAACAATGAACCCACAATATAGATATCAAGCAATGAAAATAAATCGTGGAGTCAAATTTATTTTTAACTCTACAAACAGATGTATAGGTGTAAGTATGTAGAGGTCGATCACAGGGAGCAAGGCAGGATAGATCAAGCAAGTGTGTGTGTGTGTGTAGGTGTGTGTGTGTGTGAGAGAGTGAAGGATTGTCTAACTATGCAAATGTAAATGTTTTTGTGGGCTTTTAGTTTTAGACTTTTTTTATTTTTAATTTCTAATTTTGTATTTTGGTTTTCTTTTTACTGATTTTGTATTTTCTTTTTATCTTTTATATATTTTTTATTTTTTTTAATATTGGAATATATGCAATATAAGAAATGAGGGGATAAGGGATTTATAAAAATAAGTAAAAATGGTCAAAAATTCAGAAATAAGATCTTTTTTGCTTTTTTATAGTTTTCTACTATTTTTGTGATTTTTAGGAATTTTTCAGAATCTTTTTGGTATTTTTAAGAGATAAAAAAAGAAAACAGTCAATAGCAATGCTGGCTGAAACTAAAATGGGAATGAAAAATACCAAACAGTATCAAAGTTTCCCAAATTAGTTTTAAAATAAAGAGAATAAAATGAGGAAGTTACAGAACCTGAGGTTATATTTTTAGGAGTTTTCTATGATTTTCTAGATTTTTTGAAGTTTTTAAGTGTTTTCTAGTTTTTAAGGTTTTTACTTTGAAATTTTTAGTGGTTTTTGGACTGATACTAAAATACAATAAAATAGACCTTAGGTAATTTTTTTGGAATTTTTCAAAACATTTTGCTAATTTTTATGGGTTTTCTAATGCAAACAGTAAGAAAAATGCATGTTTTTTATTTTCAATAACAATGAAAATGCAATAAAAATGTAATGTAAAAATATGGCGTGAATGAGCAAGTAAACAGGAGCCTGTGCTATTTTTTTGAGAATTTTTCGAGTTAAAATGATGCATTAATTAAATAGAGACAACATCAAGAAACTACACTACTTGCAAGGGCATAAGTGCAAATATCAAAACATCCAGGGGCCAAAATGTAAGTTTCACAAAAATATTCAACTAATAAACAACTTTAATGGACCAAATGTAAAGTACAAGAACCGCGGGGTCACGCCTGCAAAATGTCCACCACGGCACGTGACTAGCACACGCTTGGGAAGGACCTAGGTGCAATTGTCAAAATGCCCGAGGGCTTATTGCAAAATTACCACAACTTTTACTCTTGATACAAAAGTTCCTAGTCCTAAACGAAACAAACAAACAGCCGAGGGTCTCGCTGCAAAAAGCCACGCACCTCACGTGAACAGGTCACGTGAGGTGATGTGGCCGAGGACTTAAATGGTAAATTGCAAAGCAACGGGGCCTAGTTATAAATTTTACAAAAGTTCTTAAATGGCAGACGAAAGTTTTAATACTAATATTTAAATACAAAAAGTCGCGAGGGTTTGAACTCAAAATTCCCTCGCGTGGCGGATCCAACGGCGGATGGATGTTGATGACGCGTGGCACCAATCCGACTATCACCGGGCGCGCGAGATCCAACAGCGTGGCCCGAGCCACTTATCCACGTGGCAGCGCAGGGGCGCACGATGACGGCTCGAGTGTGGACGGCCTGGATTAGATGGATCTGGACGAATCTGACGGCCGTGGGTGCGCAGATCGAACGACTCCTGCTACTTCTGGGGATCCTTGAAGATCCGACGACAGAAGCGAGTGGTGGACGAACAGGGAAGAAGGTCCGCCGTAACGACCTTCCTCTGGTGATGGATCTTCTCTCCGGCGGTCTTGAGTGCCTCAAAATGTTCCCGATGCCTCCTGCAGGGGTCCTCTAGATGCGGGCGGCTCCCAAAAGCTCGGTGTGGACCAGAGCACGCTGGCGGAGGCGGAGGAGCAATGTGGCTCCAGGTATCTTCGGCAGCGCGCAAAATGAGCCTCCAGCTCTTCCTTGTTCGCGAAAACCTGCAGGAAAAAAATGATAGAGTCCAGGGCAAAATGCCTGGACTCCGTGGAGGACGAATGGCGGCGAAGGGGCGGTGCGATGGTGACTGGCCGGAGATGCGCTCCAGCATGGTGGGTTGAAGATGCGATTTGATCGATGAACGTGGTGATTTATAGAGGGTTTCAGATCCTAAGACTGTGGTGGAATGAATGCGAGAAAGACTAAGGGGAAACAAACACCTCAAGGGCTTGGGACCCGAGGTTAAAGATACCTCGACGGGGTTTGGCCGGAGGTTGATGGAACACCCAAGATCCGCGTTGCTCCGCCTCCTTGAAGAGCTACTCCTGGAGTCACCTCCAGGACTCGATTGAGAGCAAAAGGGGGGAGAAAGGGACCTAGAATGGGGTTTAATTTTTGAATGGAAGTCGGAGGTTTGGTTTTAAGGGGTTTGACTCGATGACTGGGGCGCTCCAAAGGCCGAGGATTATCGAGCGAATCGTTGATTCGTGGCCCGAGGAGACTCAAGGGCGTGAATCACCATTCCACGAGGATGAAAAGTTGTTTAGGGTGCAACACCAAAGGGTGCAAGGTGCGCCCTCCAAAAATCCTCGAAGATGGTCAAAAAGCGACTTTCTGACAACCCACAGGGGGCAGGTCAGAGAGTTGACCTGGGGTCAACTCTCGGACCCTCCTGGTTGGTCCACGTGGACCAACCAGGAAAAACCCTGGGAAAATGATATCTTAATTCATTTTAAAATAGAAAATGGTCGAATTAAAAGTTGGTTATTAAATAAAAAAAATCTATTATTTTACGTAGTATTTTATTCTGATTTTTAATAATTTTTATGAGGTACATTTTTACAAGTTACCTTTTTAGTCCTGTATAGGTAAATATACCTATGTATTATATTACAAGTATTTTATTTTGGATTTCTTTTGAGTTTTTATTCTGATTTTATTGTACACACTTATTATAAATAATATTTACAAATTTATAAAAATATAAAAATACAAAAATAATGAATAAATAATAAATTGAATATTTTAATCTGTACCAGTATACTACAAGGGTCCAAAACTCAACTTTCAAACCGTAATTCTGAAAAATACGAAACCACCTTCATTAAATAGATTATTTTATGTTATGTACAATTAAAGTGAGTTTGGTACATTTTGAGTTTTTATTTACAAGATACGGGTCTGGGAAGTTGGAGTTCTGGGATATTAGTCAGACCATAACTTTTTATCTGTACATTATTTTTCAGTGAAATCAATTTTGTCTTTTTATTTATTTATTGATCTATAACTTTCATGTACAAAGTTTCTTTATTTGAGGTATAAAGAGTGGAACCAAAAATAGGTCCCAAAATGAATAAAGAATGAATTAAATCAAAGGGATTTTTATTGTGTTTTGACCCTTATCTCCCCCTACTTTATTCCTTGTCGACCTATTCATCAAGATGCCTAGGTCTCGGGGTGTGGGTCATAAAATATTTACAATATTTTATTCTTTTTATTTTCTTTTATTTATTCTATAATTTTGGCTTTACTTATAGTATTTTGTAGACTATTTAGATGCATGTGCATGAATGTTAACATGATGGATTTAATGTTATTTACACGTATTTGCTAGGGGTTTTGATGCCAAAATGATAGAATAAAGATGATGAAATGTGGCTTCATCAACGCCCCTGATCAACCGGAGCCCTCGTGGTTCCGCGAATCAAGGTTCGCCTCCGCCGCTCGCCGGAACCTCGCCGACCATCTTCATTTTTTGCGCAAAAGCTTCAAACCCCAGGTCGAGGGTGAAGTCCTCGAGCCGCTTGTTCTTCCTGTGCTAGTCTGGACTCGAACGGAGCCCTTTTGGGCTCGATTGAACCCAGGGAGAGGTTTCTGGAGGTCTTCCCCTTCCTCAAGCTCGCCTGACCGATTAGGACCTCCAAGAGCCAAGCGGCTACTATCGATCGACATGGGATACTGCCAAGAACGTGTAGAGCCACTCGGCGTGGATGAAGGAGGCCGGAGGCACCGGCTATTCACGATCGAAGCTCACCGGCATCGACCTTCTTCCCAATTCTTCCACCCACCTCCTCCGCCGTTGGATGAAGAACTCCGCCCCAGATCAGCCCAGGACCGTCCGATGGAGCAGCGTTTCAACCGTCAGATCATCGCAGATGATCTAATCTCCACCGCTCATCGGCGCGTTGGATGGACACCATGTGGATAAGTGAAACCCAGATCGTCGTCCGCCCGCACCTCTTTGGGGGTAATTTGCATATCTAACCCCTTTTATTTTTGTATTTAATATTCATTGTTGTAAATAAAAAGCCACGTTTAAAAATAAGGGGACATTTTGCATGTACCCCCTGTACTTATTTTATTGGCACTTAAGTCCAAGCCACATCACCTCACGTACCGTCCCACGTGAAGTGATTAATTAGGTAAATTGTATATACACCATGGTAGGTTTTGTAATTGTCTTTTAGTCCAATAAAATGTTGTTTACGTTGTATATTTCTTGGACATTTGCATCGCTGCCCATGCTATCTATTTTATTTGCAAATACGCCCCTGCCAGGCGCGCGTGCTTTTGCACGTGAGTTTTGGGGTTTTTGCAAAAAAAACCCTTGCGGTTTTGGGCATTTAGATTTAGTCCAGGAAATTCTTTATTGCATGATATATTTTTTGGAAAAATTATATCGAAGCCCCTGTTATTTTGAATATTGACAGAAATACCTTTGCAGGTTGCAATTTCGTTTTGTTATATATATTTATTTCACGACTCTCTAAAATCCCAAAAATTCCCCAAAAAATAGTATAAGCTCTTGTTGCATTCTATTATAATGCTATATTTTTATTTTGAATTTTCGTTGCATGTTATTATTTATAAATTTAAAAAACATGCATTTTCAGTTCTGTTTGCATTAGAAAATACCAAAAATAGAAAACCCCCTTAGAAAATTCCCAAACAAATGTATTTTTGCCTATTTTCCTGTGTTTTAACTTCAATCCAAAAATCATAAAAATATCGAAAAGAAAACTCATAAAAATTATAAAATCCCAAAAACCTTTATAAAAATATTAAAAGTTCTACAAAAATCCTAAAAATACAATTTCAGTTTCTAAATTTTCCTTATTTTATTATCTTTACTTTAAAATTAATTTGAGGAATTTTGGGCATTGTTTGATATTTTTCATCCTCATTTTGATTTCGGCCAGCAACCTTTATTCACTGTTTTTAGTACTTTTGCCTTTAAAAATACCAAAAAGATTCAAAAAAATCTAGAAAAATCACAAAAATATTAAAAAAACATAAAAATTACGAAAACATTTTATTTCCTGTATTTTGAATATTTTTCTCTATTTTCATCTCTCTCTTATCTCTACTGTATATATATATATTCCTTATATGCATTATTTTTGTATTAAAAGAAAAAGCAAAGACAAAAATACGAAATATAAAAAGAAAATATAAAATCAGAAAATTAAAAATTAAAATATAAAAACATAAAATCAAAAATTAAATAAAAAATATATAAAATTAAAACCCATAAAAGCAATAACATGGATAAGATAAGAATTGAATAATTTTGTGCATTTATTTTGTTCCCAACCGTTTGCTCCCAGTGTTCGACCTCTACTTGTGCTTACACCTATAAACATTTACATGTAGAGTTATAATAGAATTTAACTCCACATTTTTGAGATTTAATTGCTTTATTCTGATTGTGGGTTAATTGTTGATCGATTGAGGTCTTTCGTCGGTTGCCTCAGTGACTGCGCTCCCGCCATGTCTAGATCGCAAGACCAATGGAAAATCCCGATTATCAATCTTTCAGCAACACCATTAAGTTGGGGAGTTCCAGGAGGAATTAGATTGGAAATAATTTCATTCTCCTTAAGGTATTCCTTGAATTCATCTGAGAGGTACTCGCCACCTCGATCAGATCGAATCCGTTTAATCTTCCTATCGGTTTGGCTCTCAATCAAAGCCTTGAACTTTTTGAACTTTTCAAAGGTTTTATATTTATGACGTAATAGGAAGACAAACCCGTATCACGAATGGTCATCAATAAATGTCAAATAATATCGATATCCATTTCGAGTCGCGGTACTGAAGGGACCACATACATCGTTATGTATTAGGTCAATAATACCTTCGCATATTGTAACCTTGTTACGGAAAGACGTCCTAGTCATTTTACCCTGAATGCAATGTTCAAAGGTCCAACCTTTATCAATCTATTGATCCTATCAACAGATAAATGACCAAGCCTTTGATGTCGAATCTCATTCGAAAGATTTCTATCCTCCCTAGATCTTTTTGGGTTTTTATCAGTGTTTGTAACATTCATGATACATTTATCAATGCACAATTCATAGTGTCCACCAGAAGTCAAAATACCATGTAAAATATATTTATCATAACGATTTATGACTAATTTATTACAGAAAAGGAATGAATATCCGCTTCTAACAAGCTTAGATACAGATATCAAATTTCTTCTGACTTCGGGTACATAAAGACACTCTTTAAGTATAAGGACTCTACCACTAGATAATGATAGTCAACAAGTCCCGACGACGACTGCTGCAACACTTGCATCAAATCCCATCTGGATGACTATCTTCCCTTCCTCCAGATTTCTAGTTTCCTGAAACAAATGCAACAAATTGCATACATGAACAGAAGCACCAGAATCTACAACCCAACTTCCTTCTCGTCCAACGAGAAAGCTAGTTTCAACGATGAAAGTAGATTTCATACCTGCTGGGGCTTTACCTTTGTCTGACGACTTCAGGTATTCCGGGCAGTTACGCCTCCAGTGCCCCAGCTTCTTGCAGTGGTGACAGACGTCGGATTTCTTCGACGCTATCAATGTGGATGCACTAGAAGACGAGCCAACGCCTTGACTCTTCTTCTTTCTCTTCTGGGTCGGGCCCTTCCGAGAACCTTGCTTCCGACTGCGCTTCCCTTTGACCTGTGCAACCATTGCACTGCCAGTGGGACCATCTTTCTTTATTACGTCTTCTGCAGACTTTAATGCAGCAAGAAGACCAGCGTTCGACAAGTCCAACTTGTTCATGTGGAATAAAATCACAAATTATTGAAAGACTTGGGCAAAGACAACAAAATGAAATCAGCTTGCGTGTCTGCATCCATATTTGCCCCAAGAGTCTCCAGTTCAGACAAGTACCCAAACATTTTGAGTACATGTTCTCGAACCGACGTCCCTTCCTGCATCTTGCAGCGAACGAGTTCTTTCATAATATTGTAACGTTAGGTGCGGTTAATGTCACCAAACATATCTTTTAGATTCTGCATTATTTCCTGGCATGTGCTCATCTCCACATATTGCTTCTGAAGAACATTGGAGAGAGAACCTAGGATATAGCATCTAGCCAAGACATGATCTTCATCATACTTATCATTGTATGCCTTTTCTTCCTTGGATTTAGGGCTTTCATGCTTGTCTTCGGAGAGCACATAACTTATGCGCTCAACAGAGAGAACATGCTCCAAATTACGAATCCAATCTGAGTAGTTTGGACCGGTCAACTGATTGACCTCAAGAAGCCTGCTTAGTGGGTTCAAGGACTTCATTTTCTGAAATTAAGAATGCACTATATTAGAACATATAAACATATATTCAAATTTATGATATGTGATTAAGGCATTTTAAAGCAAATTATTCTTGCATTGTCGACTTTTAAAGTTCATTCCCTTAATCACTTTCAAAGCAAGAGATATACTTACCTCTATATCTCTAGAAGAACTGGGATCTCCTCTTTATTTTTGTCACATCCCAATAATATGAGAATCTGTGACTCCAATAAAGAGAAGAGGAAACACATTCTGCCTTGCAAGTCCAACTTGTATTTCCCAATTCGGTCTTTAACACCCGGGCCCACCACCCCTAAGGCGATGTTGACTCGTTGTTAATTGAATCAACTGTCAACAGGAATATCACCCCAATAATA
This sequence comes from Ottelia alismoides, assembly GCA_037367405.1. NCBI lineage: Eukaryota > Viridiplantae > Streptophyta > Magnoliopsida > Alismatales > Hydrocharitaceae > Ottelia > Ottelia alismoides. The sequence continues at coordinate 2,213,392 of JAZKJV010000022.1, forward strand.
TGACGATCCGATATTGAGGTCACTACGCATACGGCATTATTCTTTTGAGAAGCAAAGAGCCCGATCCAGATGCGCTTGCATACAGGAGCTGTCACTTTGGACAGGTGTCTCCCACATGCAATCCCTGGCGACGGAACCCTTCGCCTTGACGGGAGACCATAGATGTCACTTATGTGATCCTCCACCTCATATTCAAATTTTAATTAATTATCATGAATCACATTCATATAATTAATTCTTCCAAGGGAAATAACAACTCTATTCATAATAGAGTGTTTCAATTTGATATAATTAATTTAATCATATTAAATTAATTATCAATCCAATTCAATCAACAAACTCGACTGTTTTACTTGAATATATATATGGTATTATCTCAAAGTACGTATTAATTCGAATTTTAATAATTAGAAAATACATCTTGATTTTCTCCGGCATTATCGAGTCCCTACACCTTGTCATGGCCAGTACCGACGAGAGTGGGACGGACCACATACGATGCAACCCGCTACCCTAATGCTCTCCGACTAGACACCATATACACCTCAGGAAAGGATAATGCCAAATAGATCAATTTGCACTTGAGATGATCATCGGTTCTTCAACCAAAATTATACCATATAGTAATAATCAAAGCATTTTTTATTATAAGAAAATTTTCTACACAAATTCCCAATCCTATTCAAGCAACGAGTTTGATGATTGTGTTTCCAATTATGATCTAGATCAAATCTAATCAACTTATTGGTTGAGGTCATGTCAATTAAGGACATAATCATATTCCAATATTTATAAAATATTTTTCATAATTATTTCATGAAATTAACAATTAATTTCACAAATTGACAATCAAATGGTTCTTGATTAGGACTGTAAATTCAGCAGTGACCTCTACTCACCAAAATTAACATATCTCAATCAATTTAAATCCAAATTAGATAAACTCATTTTTCAAAGATTGGTAACTTGATTTAGGACAGAACATAAGTGATATTTCACGCATTTCTAGGCGGATAAAAACAGTAATTAACGCATTAATCATGTTAAGATTTGGAGTTCCCGCAACAGTGAATACATGTTCATTAAAACAACCATATCTCGAGCAAACGGAATCCAAATTACGTAAACTCAGATCCTATGGTTTCCTTATTTAATGGGAAAAAAATTCAAGTGATTAACTCGTGTTTAAGCATTTTAAACAGGGCCGAATGTATTCACTAAACAGATGTACGAAAATCAAATGCGACAAAAAAACTTTCGCGACCTTAACGAACCCAAGTCGTCTTAGGTTTGCGGATCATATACAAAACCTTCAACATAAGGCTCTGATACCACTTGAAGGATATGGTATTATCCTCAAACACATCACAGAAGCGCGATCGTCGTATCAAATACGACGCAGAACGACTAGTCGTACTAGTGGTTCTGTGCAGCGGAATTTAAAAAATTTTCATGCAATGAAACCACATGATCCAAGAACGATTCTCGGATCGTTTCATCTAGAATCATAACAAGTATAAAGGAATACCTCTTGAAGCGTGGTTGATCTAATCTCTAAGAAAAGAGATCTCTTGTCTCAAGTCCGATCGTTGGAGAAGACGCTTGCGAGCGCGGGGATGAACCGCGTGATCCTCGCAATCCAACAAGATGATCCAAGCAAGGTGAACTCCTAATCTCATCGTACGAGATCGAACGTCTTATTTGTGAGTGTAGCACTCCAAGAAGACGAAAAACCGAAGAACGTCGAAGCAGCGACGCGGTGACGAAGGCGACGACGAATCTCTCCTCTAGGGTTTTGGTGGACGACCACCAAGGTGAGGGAGAGAGAGTTGACATGTGAGAGAAATGAGAGAGAGAGAGATGTGCTCCAAAATTTCATAGCCTTAGAGAGCATGATATGCCTCTCTATTTATAGGATTTTGGAATCCATGGATCTCAATCCATGGGATACAAAATAAATAATCAATCTAATTTAAATCAAATATATTTGACATGTAAAATATAATTCAATCCTAAATTAGATCGAGCAATTAAGGAGACATTAGCATGGAGATCACTCCTTGTTAGGAAAGGTGGGACGACGACCAATTTCCTTGTGGAAATTGGTGGCCGTCCACCTTGTCCTCATGGTGGATGCAATCTCGTGCAATCTCATGAGATTGCATATCTCCATGAATTTATCCCATAATTTCCAAAAACTTTTGTTGTGATTTATTCTTCAAAAATAATTCATAATTAATTTTGAGAATATTGCAATCTTGCCATTGAAAAAATTGTGAATCACATTCACAACCCAAAACAAAATATAATTTACATTTTCAATTAATTACACAATGTGTATCCAATATACATTAATAATTAATCAACAAATATAAATTATAATTAGCTCTCTCTAATACATTATAAATCACATTTATAATATATTATGAATAATTGGATATTGCTATCAACATTATTCTTATCCACAACAATTAAATCACATTTAATTGGATAATTTCCACACACATCAAGTGATTAAAACACATTTAACATTAATTCTTCAATGCTTAGATTTATGGAATTATTCTTGAACCACTTCAAGAAAATACGATTTCTCCGCAGATATTTGGAGATAAGGACATGGCGATTGTATTGTTCCACGTATAGTTACTTGGATGTTGAGATCACATCTCAAATCCAGATCTTATGGACCTCCCACAGATGCTTGATCAAATCAAGACCGTAGACCTAATCTTCTCATTACATCCGAATCTCATTCAGATCAATATCCAATACATGGACTAAGATTAGGTCACTTCTCTATTGAGAGGAATCACTAAAATCTAAACCTGTTTCATCACTCCCTCAGAATGGAAGCGTCATGGTTATACAATCGTTTATGATCACATCACCCTCAGGTATTCCCAATACCTGTACATCCTGCATACTGGAAGATCTATGATCATCCTGAAGATATAGATCACTTTTACACTGTCATCTTCAGGGTTTGATCATTAAGTTTCTCAATCTTGGTCATTTGGGAATTGGTATAGATCATATGCTTTCCCAAAAGCATATATCTTACCTTAAAATTCATGTCATGCTTCCAAATCATGACGAACACGCATGGAATTTGATCAGTCCCAATACCTCATGAGTGAGCTCATGTCTTCCTGTTCACAAGTGAACATGTATGATCCCTTTGAGAGATCGTATTACTCATTTGTCCTTACATGCACACCAGCTCGGCGGTATATAGACCTTGGCTAGGTCATCAACCTATTGGTCTGCCAAATGTACACACTCAGACATATAGCAACACATCTATCTCTGGTCAGAGGATGCATGCCTATGTTGTGATAGTATTCAACATAGGTCTTTGGTTATCTCGATCTCGTTAAGTCAATCCATTGACTCAACTAATCTGACACCTCTGAATTACTATTCCCATGCAGAGGACCTGCATCAAGAGGTCGGTCAGATATCAGCCATATGAAAAAGGATTGCCATCTCCTACTCAGACTGGAGATCATCACTTAATAATCATTTGATGACGCTTGATGAGTCCTCTATCTAACTCCTTAGATATTCATCAAAGCATCAGCCTCTATGCTTCAATCAATGAATCAACAGCTGTATGATCATCAAGTTGGCCATGGTACACAACCCTTATTGTACGGAGGGACCTCATAGTGCATTCATTCATTCAATCTCATAAAGAGAGTGAAAAATAATCAATAACTTTTATTGATAAATCATTTATTACAATAACATTTATTGTAGGAATGGTTCGCCCCGGGCTCACATTGCTAACATGTATTCAAGAAAGACCCTCTTCCTTTAACTGCGACCCACAATAACACTCACATAGGTGGCGTTCTCCCAGGATGCACTGCTAACATCCTGCCCAAAGGCTTGAACCCATTCAGAGCCTACGTTCTTCTTAAACTTGCAGCTTAAATGGCACTCGAGCTTCCAGGGATAAGACACTCATGCTTAAGCATTTAACCAAGAGTGCCAACCAGTTCTCCAGACAGCTTGTTATTACCACATTGAACCTACTTTGTGGGATCTCCACTCAGATAGGTTGGGTTGCTACTGTAGAGGAACTCTCAATAGGTCTCAAATCCATCCCAAGCCTAGACTTTAGAACTAAAGATCTATCAAGTCCCTTAGTCAATGGATCTGCCGTGTTGTCTTTGGATCCAACAAAATCCACAACCAACACTCCTCGAGACACCAAATCCCTTAACGTCTTAAGTTTGATTTGTATGTGTCTTCCTGTTTTCTGGTTGAACTTTGAACTCTTGATCTTGGCAATTGTGGTCATATTATCACAATGTACTGAGATCGTAGGAACTGGCTGACCTACCATGGAAATTTCAGACAAAAGTTTCCTTAACCATTCAGCCTCAATTTCAGTGGTGTCCAAAGCACACAACTCGGCCTCAAAGGTGGATCGAGCTAGAATGGTCTGCTTCACAAACCTCCAAGAGATTGCACCGCCTCTGAGGGTAAATACATACCCAGTAACACCATTACTCCTAGACTCCTCTATTTTCCCTATCCAGCTTGCATCACTATATCCTTCTAATACATATGGATGTCTATCATAATGCAAACTAAGGGAAATAGTTCCCTTCAAGTACTTCAGTACTCGATCCAGAGCCTCCCAGTGAGTATGGTCAGGACAGCTACTGTATCTACTCAACTTTGCAACGGAGAATGAAATATCAGGCCTCGTGCAATTTGCAAGATACATTAAACTTCCTATCACTTGTGAATACCTTAGCTGAGCTGCAGGTACTCCACTTTTATTCTTAAAAAAGTTTTGGATGAATCAAAGGGAGTGCTTACAACTTTGAAATCTTGATATCCAAATTTCTCAAGTACCTTCTCAACATAATGAGATTGAGAAACTACAATCCCATCAACTGACCTTGTCAGTTTTAGACCCAAGATCACATCAGCAATACCCATATCCTTCATCTCAAACTTGCTACTTAAGAATGCCTTAATCTCATTAATAATCCTTATATATGATCCAAACAATAATATGCCATCAACATATAGGCACAAGACAATACACTCATCACCTTTCACCTTCGAATAGACACACTTATCGGATTCATGAACCTTAAAACCACATGAAAAAATTGTTTTGTCAAATTTTTCATGCCACTACTTTGGTTCTTGTTTCAATCCATAAAGGGATTTGACAAGCTTGCAAACCTTTCCCTCATTCTCAAGAGTCACAAGCCCAACAGGTTGATCCATATAGATCTCCTCCTCAAGATCGTCATGCAAGAAGGCGGTCTTTACATTCATCTGGTGGATAGAGAGGTCGTATACAGATGCCAATACTATGAGCATCCGGATTGTGGTCATCCTAGTCACAGGGGAATAAGTATCAAAATAATCAATACCTTCCTTTTGCCTAAAGCCCTTGGCAACTAACCTGGCTTTATACTTTTTAATTGATCCATCAGGCCTAAGCTTTCTCTTAAACACCCACTTGCACCCAATGGTAGAGCACCCTTTATGTAAATCAACCAACTCCCAAGTTCCATTAGCCATAATGGAATCCATCTCAGATTTGATGGCTTCCTTCCATTGTTTCGCTTCAGATAAAGCCATGGCTTCCTTGTAACTTGGTGGATCACCCTCGATCTGGTAGACAACAAATTCGCTACCCAGATCCTTGGCTATCCAAGGTCGTTTACTCCTCCTTGGATCAACCTCTTCTGAAAGTTCATTGGGTTCAGGTTGAGTCTCAACATCCACATTGGTTGTCCTTTCCACTTGATCTAGAATGGATCCTGATGTGGAAGCGCTATCAGTGATCAGATTCTGAGGAATCCCAGTTTTTTTAGGGAAGACATCCTCAGAAAAGGTAGCATCACGGAGTTCAACAATAGTGTTGACATCTATGCCTGGTATCTCGGACCGAATTACCAAGAACCTATATGCATAGCTATTTTCCAAGTAAGCTAAGAAGACCGCATCAACAGTTTTAGGACCTAGCTTCTTTCTCTTGTACTCTGGAACTAAAACCTTAGCGAGACAGCCCCATACTTTGAGATATCTTAAGCTTGGTTTCTCATTTCTCCAGAATTCAAAAGGACATTTTTCCATATGTCTTGGAGGAACCCTATTCAGAATATGGCAGACCGTATTCAAGGCTTCTCCCCACATATAGGTTGGTACTCCAGAACTCTGTAGGAGAGCATTGATCATGTCAGTTAAGGTTCTATTTTTCCGTTCTGCTATCCATTTGATTGCGGTGAATATGGGGTCGTAACTTCATGAACTATACCAAATGATTTGCATTGTTCATCAAATAAGTTAGAGGTATATTCACCTCCTCTATCCGACCTAAGGTGTTTAAGCACTTTTCCTGTTTGTGTCTCAGCCTCATTCTTAAATATAAGAAATTTCTCTAAGGCTTCATCCTTGGTTTTCATTAGATATACATAGTAGCATCTACTGCCATCATCTATAAAGGTGATAAGGTATTTATTATTGTCTCAGGTCAACACACCATTAAACTCATAGATATCTGTGTGTACTAGATCCAAGATCTCACTATCTAAAAGACAGACTGAAAAGACTTTCCTAGGTGTCTTAGCTTGTACATAGATTTCACATTTTTTAGTTTTATCAATAGTGTGTTTAGAGATCAACTCTAAATTCATCATTCTCTTAATTGAATTTAAGTTCACATGTCCCAATCTACCATGTCACAGATCACAGGATTCTAGATTATTCATGACATGAGACACATGATTAGAACATTCAGAATTTAAAACATTTATTTCATTAATGTTTACTGAATCACATCTAATTCTAAATAACAAATCAAAATATGCCAAATAGCCTTTTCCATAAAAAATGCAATATCATAGAATGACAACTTTATTACATTTAAAGTTCAATTCAAAATCATTTCTAACTAAGATAGAGCCATATAAAACATTCTTCTTGATGTCAGGAACATGCAGCACCATGTGCAACGTCCAGACATGTCCAGAGGAGAACCTCAAGTTGACTTGTTCTAACCCTAGCACCCTAGCTGCAGAATCATTCCCCATCTTCACAGTCCCACCACTGCAGGTCTGATCAGAAGAAAATAAAGTTCTGTCAGAATAAATGTTTACATTGGCTACCGTATCCACGAGCCACTCATTTAGATGATAAATATGGTATAGTTCAGGTTTTACAGAGACATACCCCTCGCTAGCCCCAAATCCCATTGTGATCATATTCACTTGTGGACTCCCGCGTGCAGCCTTAGGTTGAACCTTTAAGGACGGACAGTCCTTCTTCCAATGACCAACCTGATTACAGTGCCAGCAGGGTTTATTCTTTGCCTTTTTCTGTATCTTGCCCTTTGGTTAATTTTATTGTTATTAACATCCTTTCCCTTCTTATCATTGCCCTTAAATAAACGGAAACAAGTATTAGGGCATGATCCAGATAAAGTAAAGCAATAAACATATTATGGCAGATAAATCAAAAGAAGAATAAGGTTAGAAATCCCCAAAGAGCCCATGAAATGGACTGCCTTTAGAGAGGATATCCCCCCACAATACATGTGCGAAGGGTACTGGTGATCCGCTCCTAGGATGCGATGGCACACGATCACGTCTGCGCACACCGACGAGATCGACCTCGAATGTACCTCAAAGAACTGCAGTCGAGAGAAAGAGAAGCACATGTTCGTCCGCGCGAGGAAGAACAGAGGAAAAAAGCAAGTCGGTGTGAGATGCTTTTTCTTGCAAATAAAGAAAACAACGTGGGGGAAGGGAGATATAAAGATGGTTGTGTGCCCTAGCGCGGTACCCTTCGATTTTCGAAAACACCCCTCAACGGACGCGTCATTTCTAATCCCGAAACCGCGACCAGAATCGCATTCATAATAGCGAGTTGAATTCCCATTTTAGTTGACTTACAAAATTAATCATGTGATTAATTTAATAGACTTATCAATTGAAATCCGTAGCAGAAGTATCGAGATCCGAATTGACTCTCCTAGCCGGAGACGGAGCGGAGCACGCGCGCGTGTGCGGTCCTCCATTCCTCCTCTCTACTATTGTTACAAGAGCTTGGGGTGTGAATTCATATATAAGTCCACCAAAAATTTAGAGCTCCAAGGTATGTTACTAAACTTCCACCCAAACTTTTCAATGTTTCAAATTTGGGAATTCTCAACTTTCCCTCCAAGCCATTTGGTTTCTCAATTGAAACCAAATTAACTTCAATTGTAATTACATAGATTTTCCAATTAAAATCTAATTACAATTCTTAATACAACAATAGCCAAATACTTCGAGTAAGTGGTCGGAACAAATCTATTGATGTGATGTTTATATAATATAATTTAGGATAGAATTGATAGAGGAGAGAAAAAAATACAACTAAGAGGTCTGACATAGAACTGTATATGAAATTCAGGCTAAATAATCGTGATTATATTTTTACTTACTCTTAGTTTTGTCGTAGTTATTCTTCATCATAAATTTCATTCTAGAAGTAAAGCTATGTCTTAAAAATAAATGAAGATAAGAAAGAAAGATAAGTTATGTTTTAAAACCAAAAATGACATTTATAGAAATGAAGGAAAATTAGAGGAAGTAAAAGAATAAAAGTCCAAATTGAATGTATCCCTTGGTGTATACAAGTTATTGTAAGTAATTTGTAAATTTCGATAGGAATTACTAAATAACTAATATGAATACATTGATGAGTAAATAATTTTATATCATACATGAAACAAATGAAAAATTTAAATTTTCTCGTCGAAATTAAATACATGAAATTGGATTTAGCTCGAAAAGCTCAATACTATTACCATTACATTATCACAAAAATAATCAAAATATTATAAGTTTAAAATACATCAAAATAGTTATAGACAAAATAATTGAAATTTTTATTATTAGCATATAAATATGTGCCTAATTACAATTACCTTTTATCTCATTTTAGTTGCATTTATTTAATATTTGTAGGAACAAGTTCATAATCTTGATTTTTTTGATCATTTTGCTAGAAATAAATATGATTACAGTATTTAGAATTTTTTTAATATCCAGATTTATAAAATTATAATTATTGATTTTAAATACTTCTATAATACTATTATATTGATTTTAAAACTTGTTTTCAAAATGAAGTGATTTCATCGAATGAGTTAAACTAACTCATGTATTTACAAAATAATCCATAAAGTTAAATTATTTATTAAACTTGTGAAGTTCTAATATTTAAATATCAAATTTTACAATAATAATTTAATTATGCATTATAGATGATTTGGAAGTCGTTATCATATATCATTCACGAATTAATTATATGTTATAAAGAATAATATTTATGGAATAGAATATTTAAAATTAGTTTATTTTGAAGGATTCATTTGATTTAAAAAATCTACTACTTGAAAAATATTACATATGAATGACGACAAGAGTAGTTTTGAAAAATTGTATCTTTTTTTTTCAAAATAGTATATTAAAAGGACTTTTCTAATATGTATTTCAAATTTTGTAAAAGATATAAATAGTATTTGCTTTTTTCTTTATTTATTTAATGTTAATATAATTCTAAATTTAGAAAGAGGAAATGAGAGATATAGAATGTGAATTGATGGAGAGAGGGGGGAGGGGGGAGGAATGTATTGGGGTAACTCAAAGGAGGGAGAGAGCGAGTGGGGGGAGAGAGAGAATAGGAAGAGAGAGAAATAGAAAGAGCGAGAGAGTGTGAGATCGGTAGTGGGGGTGGGAAAAGCAAGGAGAGAGGGATAGTATGATGGGAGAAAGAGGACAAAATGGCACATGTATGGCTTTAGCACGAAGAAGGTAAAACCCCACTAATAGTGTGAGAAATAGATTTTGAATGACATCAAACTCCAACAAGTAAATATTACTATATAATATGGGCAATAGTTGTAAGGTATGTGTGTAGGACAATTTAAAGTTAATCCACATGGACCGTGAGCAAGTTGCATGATATTTTAAGATTTTTTTAAATGTAACTTGTGACTTTAAATGCTTAAAAGAGACATTGACTGTGAACTTTTTTATAAATGAAACAAGTTGATGAAGGCTAAAGTTCGTGTCAATTCCTACTGTTTTTGCTTGACAAGATCTATTATATATTCCTTATAACTATCGGTCAAACCTTGAACATGAATCCAATATTATTAATTGTAGAAGTCTGAAAAGAGATAGTCCTATGTCACACGAAAGTATCTAAGAAGGGATCTCTATCTTAATCTCTCATCTCAAGTGAGGAGCTTGTGCTTCTTTTTTATATATCCATTATCTTTTGACATCCACTCTTAGATTCGTTGTCAAATTTTTTTACTTTTAATTTTAGAATTTCCAATTCACTGTGACTGCTCAAACTTCTACCACTTCTACCTTGCATAATGTATGCGGTAAGAAAGGAGAGGATTCATATAGAGAGAATATAATTATTGGGGAGGGCAATAGTGTGACGCCCCCAAGGATCTGGATACTCGGCAAACCAGTTTCCATGTGCATAGTTCCACATTCGAAACAAAATGCAGGAGAAAGCATAAAAAGATTGATTTTTTTCCCTTTTCATTTGCGTATGTATTCACATACAAATCCATGTTGACAAAAATATACATATGTGTCATGCCAAATGTCCATACACACATACAATACACATGTCTCTAAAAAATGTACAAATAAAAATAGGAAAGTAAACTACAATAAATTACCACAAAAGTCCACTCCATAGATGGGTACATCTGTCCCAAAAGAATCTCAAACCACGAGTCGCTCACTGTTGCGACTGCTTTTGCGCGCGTGATGGATCCATGCATATATGCAAGCTATGCATGATTATTCAGTACAACACTAAAACTATTGAACAAATTAGGGGTAAAACCACAAAATGTACAAAAGAAATAACAATAGGGCAACCCACTCTCATCTACAGAACCATCATGACAAGATGAAGCTCAACCCACTCCAGAATGCAACTCAACAGACAAGGAAAGGTGGTGCACGGTACTCAAGGCATGCAAGTGAGTCACCAAGACAACCCAAGTCCACTGCATATTGGTGAAAATCCGCAATGACATAGGCACAAGTCAGGGCACATATTGCTACAATCACCAATATTCCAAGATGTAGTCGAAAAAGCCATCGACATCCATTGTATCTCCTTGTACACAGGAAAACCAGTAAAGTACAAACTCCTTCAATAACCACATGTCCTGGAAACCCCATTCTAGTACTATCACTCAGAGTACTAATTAGTGTATCCTGCGCTAACCAACATTTAAGCACTAACCCTAAATATGAAAATGAAATGCAAACTACTAACCATGATTACTTGGGAAGTACATTAAGTAATATGAGATACACTATCAGAAAAGCTCCTCAATGCGCTAAGGACATGTTCCCCAACTGACATAGCTATTGGATTCACCACCGTCTAAGTTTTTGCTGGAGGCCCCAAGGGTGCATACCCCTCCTTGGTGGTGTCTGCTCCATCTACTCTCATGTCATTTAAGACAAAAACCGTGGCATGGAAAAGATATCACCGCAGGAAAACATATCTGATGAATAGGAGTATTCAAAGATGAAGATCAGATCTGGGATCCCATTAACTATATATAAGATGCTCAAAATACTTTTGCTGTCATAAGGCTCCTCACATCTTATTATTTCATTTGTAATTTTTGGTTGGACTCATTTCTTTACTTTATCAATTCATTACATTTGTGGCATTTATCATATATCATAATATTCCATATGGATTTAATACACCTGCTCGTGTTGTTACCCCCATGTATATTTGTTCGCAGGACTCACACGGTTCCCCCTGCTCATGGGCCTTCCCATCTTCCAACGCACTCTGGGTATGTATTGAACGCATTGTTTCTACTGATGGCACTAGTGATTTGTCGATGCAACAGGATTCTTTACGAGATAAGCAGGTGCCCTCTCAGGAGGGTGGTTTACAGGTTGATGAGTAGGCATGTGATCTTTATGTGCCCATTGAAAGAAGTAAATAAGGCTTTATAAACTTCGCATCACAGAAACACGAAAAATAACAAACTATTTGTTTAAAACATTGTATGTTCATCGTATGAACTAGACGACATGACTTTTTGTATTTACAAGATCATCAATTTAGGAAAATACTTTTACTAATATGGTTTCTAATATTGTAATGAATATCAAGGAAGAGATCAGAGTTACCTCTTGAAGCGTGAGTAACTAAAACAAGAGACCTCTCAAATGAAGTCCGATCCGAGAACTCTATTCTCGTAGGCATAGTGATTGAATCGTGTTGTTTCCCATGAACTTTTATATCTACTTCTTCTTGAAGGTTTCCGCGTAAGAATGAGATCAAGATGATCTCAAGCTCTTGATTTCGTCTCACAAAATTGAATCTGCTTATATATACGTGAAGCATGATGAAGAAGATGATCTTCTCTCGTGAGGGGTCATGCCTATGAAGAAAATATGCAGACTTGATGATGTACGTGTAAGTATATATATAGAGAGGGGGTTATACTCTCTAAACTTTACTCTCAATGATCAAGGCTACTTTTGGCACTTTAGAAGGCAAAGGATCTCATCTATTTCATATATTTTCAAGAGAGAGAGGCATGCCCTCTCTTTTATATTCATGATAGATCCCCCTTTAGAGTCTTACTCTAAGAGTGCACTACTATGATGATGGCATTTGGATGGGCAACCAAGGTCTACAATCATATCTTAGTCTTAATTAGGAATGAGAGACAAGTTGCCTCTCAATTATCATCAAGAATAAATAACAAAAATTTAAAAGTCAGAAGAGACCTAATCAAATTGGGACTCATGGTAGACAACCACCTTGTCCTCATTGATGTCCTAATTATTAGGGGTGCTAATCGAATCGAATACATTCGAATCCACTTAGATTCAGATTCAATTCATTATAAAATTTTCGAATCCGAATTCGAACCGAATATTAAACAAATTTATAATCTAAATTCAAATTCAATTCATTTGGAGTTTCGAATATTCAAATTCGATTCATTTTATATCGAATTAAATTTTTATTTAATAATGTAACTAATAATAAAAATTTTATATTAATAATATTTTAAGTTTCAACGAATTGAATTGACTTCTTGATACTAATTTGTAAAAAATAATTGAGATAAAAAAACTTTTAACATATGTGGTAAAATTCAATAGATAATATAAATTGCATTAAAGTACCTAACTTTTGTCGTTCGCATGTGTCTCTTGCAATCCTCATTTGCTCTTTTTGTACCTATGGTGAATTGAATATATAAAGAAAACTTAATTGTTGACATCTTGATAAATCATTGATATTTTATTTTTGTACGTGTGATGAAAATTCAATCAATGCATCTCTATCTTTCCAATGGCACTCCACCAACTTTCTCACTCTTTGGTAAATGATTCATAAACCATTGATATTTTATTTCTATCAATCTTATTAATTATTTCAGAAATCAATTTTTCTATTTCTCCACCATCTTCTTCCACTTTTTCATCAGTATCATCATCATGCCCAATGACCCTCTCATGGACACTATCTTGAGAATATGGTATGTTTGAATTAGACTTCTAAAAATAAAATGAAAATATATACTCAAAACTATATTTTAAATTCCATATCAATATAGAAATACAAGATATAGGTTAATAAATATATATATATATGTCCAAAATAATAACCAGAAGATTGTGTTCCACGTTCTCTGAAGAATCCTCCATATCCTCCCTCCCATTGAGACCTATGTCCATGATATATGAGAAAAAAAATAATCACTTAATTCCATCAAAAATCCGTCAGAACCATAAAAGGTCGATGTCAACTAACTTATGGAGCTGAATCCAATATCAAGGCATATAAAAATCGATAGATCGGACTGAGAACTCAGTTGGTATGGCTATTATCTTCAATTTTCTAATATGTAATTCTACGTCAAGCATGAATAGTTCATGCTTACCTCATTTCAATGCACCGTTATGGGGGGCATAGTTGGGCTTATTAAAGATTATGATGATGCTTTATTCTTGATAACCCATTTCTCTTGTAATCTTGATGAGAAATATAATTTAGTTGCAACTGTGATCTTTTGCATATTGGCCATTTAGGCAAAGCTCGGAATCCATGAAATCTATTCATACCATAATTGTCTCTAAGATATTATTTGTATTCAAATGCTTGGTTGTACTTATCATAAGATCTGGATATTATGTTGGATGGGAAGATTAAGAGTGTGATTAAGGAAAAGATTGTTAGAAATTTGAAATCTATGACCTCAGGATGATAAATTTAGTATGTATTTGTTTGCATATGATGTATCTTAGAATCACGTAAATTATTTGGATAGAACCTAATATTAAGATTTTAGGGTGGATGTGTGGTAATACCAGTAGCTATAGGGGTGATGGAGAGATGCTAGCGACGTCGGTGAATCTAAAATTGGTGTCATTGTCAACGTCGGGGGAGAGCGGGAGCTGGTGGTCGAGTTGGCTACTAGGAGGGTGGCGTTGTCAGTGGTGGAGCGAGCATGAGCGGGAGACTGGAGTCGACGACATTGGAGAGAGCGAGCAAGAGCGGCAGCTTGGAGCCAGCGGCGTTGGAGAGAGCGAGCGGAAGCAGGAGGATGGAGCCAACAACTTTGGAGAGAGCGAGCAGGAGCGAGAGGTTGGAGCTGGCAGCGTTGGAGATCAGAAGCAAATGTTAGGATTTTTTCTCATGAGTGACTAGGGGAGAGAGAATTTGCGGGAGTAAAGAGGGAGTATGGTGTATGCAATGGGCATCCCAAAATTGGGATCTTCAGAATAAGCTGATGAAAAATTTTATTTATTATATTAAGCTGTGTATCATGTGTGGGGATTTTACAAAATATATACTACATTTATTTACATATATAATGCATCATACCATATCACATATGTGTGCATCGAATCGAATCAAATTGTTATCGAACGAATCCAAGTGAATTCAGATTCGATTCATTTGGGAATCGAATCCAAAAATTAAATTCAAATTCAGTTCATTTGATTTCGAATCAAACTTTTTTCGAACTTTTATCGAACGAATCCTAATCAAATTCGAATGATTCAATTCAATTAGCAGCCCTACTAATTATTGTCCTAAATGATGTTCTAATTAGTTACTGCAATATCTTCATGATAATTCAATTATCGTATTTGGAAAATTTATGGGAGTTACGTAAATTCAATTTATATGTAATTTCTAGCATGAATCCAATTCATATCTATATCTTGAAATAATATATTAATCATATTCATATTCATATATATATGATAATTGTTACCATATTATAGGTATCATTAAGAAAACTTGGATTCTTGGAGATAATGTCGAGGAGATTATATTATTCATGTATAGTGCTTGAAATTTGGATATCTATCAAATTTCATGGTTTATACCATTTTAACAAACATACGTCATTTTGCGAGTGTTGAACTTTAGCTAAAATAATTCACATTCTAAGTCGAGTTCAACGAGATGCATCACATTCTACGCAAGCTGGAAATGCATCGGTGAGTTGAAACCAACTTCCTTGACCATTTCTAATCATATTCCAAACTATTTGGAGTTTAGAAACAATCTCAAGGAGTGTTTTTATTTCCATTTCAATCACCATTTCACTTCTAGCATTTGGACATTGAAATTAGAATTATAATTGGATATTGAATTCAAATGAGATGAGACTTAATCCAACTAACTCTCAAATCATTAAAGTTAAGAAGTGGAGTCACTAAAATCCATTCGGTTTCATTATTCCCTCGGAATGTAAGTGTCATGGTAGATGATCTATTGAGATAGATTTAGCATTTCAAATACTCATTCATCCTTTACACTGAAAAGACTTTGATATATCCAAACTTCAAATGTCGATTTGATTGTCTCATTCAAATGTATCAATAGCTTTCTCATTCGATAATTGGGCTAAGGTATTGATCATATACTTTCCAAAAAGTATATATTATCGTGAATTCGTGTCTTATTTCATAAACAAGATGACCATGCATGGATTTCATTTTGATTCCAAAATCTCTCATGAGTGAGCTCTCTCTCCCGATTCATCGAATATGAACCTGTATGATTCTTTTGAGAGATCATACCTCTCATATGTATTTATATGCACACCAACTCGGTGGTATATGGACCTTGGTTAGGTCATCAACTTATTGGTCTGTCAAATTTGAACATTTGGACATATAGATGCATATTTGTCTCTAGTCGAAAGATGTGTGACTGATCGTGATAGATACAATTCAGATCTTAGTTTCTCTTGACATATCAAGTCAACTCTTTGACTTAACTATTCCAACACTTTTGAATCACGATTCCTATGTAGAGGATCTGCATAAAGAAGTCGGTAAGAAATCAGACTTTAGAGAAAGATTGGCATCTCTTTCTCAGATTGGAGATCTTTATTAAATATCACATGCTATGTTAGTTATGTCCTTCTAACTACATGGTATTCAATATGATCATAGTATATAACCCTAGTTGTAGAAATGGACCTTAATATTAAGTGCATTAACAATCATTCATTTCATGTGGACATGATAAATAACAACTTTTTTCGCATTAATGGGTTGTTAAGGGCTTACAAGTCCAACACCTATTGCTCTGCGGAAGCAGAGACATACTTGTGCTACCTATTCTCTTGCAGCCCATGTTTATTTGGGGCGATAGGATTTCAGGAGGTTTATCTTGGGACTGTTAGCCGTGGAGATACCATAATCATATCAAGAGTAAATATGATGTCTTGCCATGGAGGAGGATATGGTCACATTACAATCATGTGGTATTGTTGGACATGTGAGCCCACGGCGAGCCATTATGCAATAAATGTTATTACGAATATCATTCCCTGATCTGAAATGAAGAATAACTAATTTGCATAATAGGTCTCTTAGTACAATTAGGGTTATGTACCATGGCCATCTTAGTAATCATACAGCTGTTGGTTCAACTATTGAATCATAGAGGCTGGTGCTTGGATGAATATCTAAAGAGTTAGATTGAGGACTCATCAAGCACCATCAAAGGATTGTTAAGAGATGATCTCCAGTCTGAGTAGAAGATGGCAATCCTTTCTCACATAGGTTGATATCTGACCGACCTCTTTATGCGGGTCCTCTACATAGGAATAGAGATTCGAAGGTGTCATATTAGTTAGGTCAAAGAGTTGACTTAACGAGATCGAGATAACCAAAGTCCTATATCGTATGCTTTCACGATACAGGCACGCATCCTCTTACTGGAGACAGATGTGTTACTATATGTCTGAGTATGTACATTTGACATACCAAAGGTTGATGACCTAACCAAGGTCTATATGCCGACGCGTTGGTGTGCATATAAGGGCACATGAGTAATACGATCTCTCAAAGGGATCATACAGGTTCACTACTGAACCGGAAGACATGAGCTCACTCATGAGACATTGGGAAGAATCAAATTCTGTGCACAGTCGTCTGGCTTTGGAAGCTTGACTGAATTTGTAGGTTTAATATATACTTTTGGAAAGTATATGATCAAGACCTAGGTATGACATATGCTTTTGGAAAGTATATGATCGATACCAACTCCCAATGATCAAATGAGAAACTTACTGATAAAACCCTGAAGTAGACATCATAAAGTTGATCTAATACTTCGGGTTTATTCTGGGTCTTCCAGTATGCATGATGTACAGGTGTTGGGAATACCTGAGGGTGATGTGATCATAAACGATTGTATAACCATGATGCTTCCATTCCTAGGGAGTGATGAACCAGGTTTGGATTTTAGTGGCTCCTCTCAGTAGAGAAGTAATCTGATCTTGATCCAAATGTTGGATATTGATCTGAATGTGATTCAGATGCAATGAGAAGATTAGATTTACGGTCTTGATTTAATCAAGCATCTATGGGAGGCCCGAGGTCTGGATTTGAGATGTGATCTCAATATCCAAGTCACTATACGTGGAACAATACAATCGTCATGTCCTTATCTCCAAGTATCCGGGGAGAAAGCGCATTATTCTTGAAAGAGTTCATGGATAATTTCACTGTTGATATAAGTATCGAAGCATCAAGAAAATTGATAAATAAATGTGATTTAATCATCATGGATAATATGAATTTGATTCATATTATAAGGAGAGATATATAAGATAATTAAATGTGATTTAATTATCAAAGATATGAATAATGTGAACGTGATTCATGTTATTTGGGCACATGAGAAAAGAGATCCAAGATGATTAAATGTGATTTAATTATCATGGATATGAATAATGTGGATAGCACTATCCATATTAATCATATATATTATAAATGTGATTTATAATATATTAGAGAGAGCATATTGTGTTTTATATTTGTTGATTAATTATTAATGTGAATGGGATTCACATTGAATGATTAATTGAAAATATAATTACATTTGGTTTTGGGTTGTGAATAAGATTCACATAATTTCAATGGCATGATTGATATTTTCCATAAGATAATTTGGAATTATTTTTTTAGGAAATTTTGTCAACAAGAGATGATGATATATATCATGAGATAATGAGATATCATGATAATTTGAAGAGATAGACCAAGTCCACTAAAGAGGAGTGGACGGCTACAACTCTCCATGAGGAGAAGAGTAGCCGTCCCCTCTTATGGGGAGATTGGTTTGTCCTCTTTATTATTTTTCTCTTTTCAAAGATGATTTAATTTCGAATTAATTTTGTTGATTTATCAATGGAAATTAATTTAGATTAAATCATTAGTTGTTGTGTTTTTACAACAATATCTTGACATTGAAAGAAACACAAATCAATCTCAACCATTGATTGTGAATTGTCCATGGATTGAGATCCATGGACTCCCAGAACCCTATATAAGAAGAGGCGTGCCTTACTCTTCGACTTGCACCGACTCAACGAGTCTCTCTCTCTTCTCTCTACACATCATGTGCCTCTCTCTCCATCTCTCTTTTATGGCCGTCCACCATGGAGCCTTTGAGAGAATCGACATCGCTGCAGCATCGTCGTTATGCTGCTGGAGTTCTTACTCGTGAATCTCCATCTCCTTCGGTGTGTCTCGCTCATGAAGAAGATGTTAGATCTCGTGTGACGAGATCAGGAGATCCGCCGCTTGGATCATCAACATGGATTGCAAGAAGCACGCAATTCATCCCCGCGCTCGCATGCGTCTCCTCCGTCGGATCAGACTTGAGACATGAGGTCTCTTCGTTTAGAGACTCGATCACAACTACGTTTCAAGAGGTAATCCTATTACTTGTTAATGATTTAGACGAAATGATCCGAGAAGTGTTCTTAGATCATGTGGTTTCGACACATGAAAATTTTTTAATTTCCGCTGTCCGGAGTGACTAATGCGACTAATCGCTCCCGATCGCATTCGATGCGATCATCATGCTTCCGTGATGCGCTTGAGAATTTTTCTCGTATTCTTCAAGTGGTATCAGATCCAGGTCGTCGAAGGTTTTGGATTAGATCCATGAACCTACGAAGATTTGGGCTCGTTTGGGTTCGTGAAAATTTTAGCATTTCAATTTTCGCAGCCTGTCTTGTGATAAAATTTAGGCCCTGTTTAAAATGTTTAAACACGAAATTTAAATTGTATAATGTTTCCCATTAATCAAGGAAATAGTAGGATTTGAGTTTGCGTAATTTGGATTCCGTTTGCTCAAGATATGGTCGCTTTATTAACCATATATCCACTATTTCGGGGATGACGATTAGAGACATAATTAAGATGCTAATTACGATTTTAAAATGCCTGGAAATGCGTGTTTATCACTGTTTTATTTTTGAATCAAGTTATCAATCTCTGGAAATTGATTTTGCTTAATTAGAATTTAAAATGAATGAGATATGCTATTTTTAGTTAGTAAGGGTCACTGCTGGAAATTGCATGATTATCCAAAAACTTGTAATTGTCATTCAAATAATTGATGAAAATTAATTGTTAATTTTCTGAAATGATTATTGATAAATATTTGTGAAATATTTAAAGATGATAATCAATTTTTTGAATGACATTTCACATAGTTGATTTTGATCATGATTGGTTGATATGAAATCATCAACCAAGTTATCAATCTCTGGAAATTGATTTTGCTTAATTAGAATTTAAAATGAATGAGATATGCTATTTTTAGTTAGTGAGGGTCACTGCTGGAAATTGCATGATTATCCAAAAACTTGTAATTGTCATTCAAATAAGTTGATGAAAATTAATTGTTAATTTTCTGAAATGATTATTGATAAATATTTGTGAAATATTTAAAGATGATAATCAATTCCTTGAATGACATTTCACTAACCAAAATGATAAGATAGTTGATTTTGATCATGATTGGTTGATATGAAATCATCAACAAACATTGTTTTCATGCAAGACCCTAGTTTATCCTACAAAAGTTGTAGGACAACTTTTACATGAAAAACCCTCTTGCTTGAATTGGATTGGGGATTTGTTGAGCAAATCTCCTTATAATATAATCAAAATTATTTTGATGTATATTATATGGTAAAATTTCGGTTGAAAAATCGATGAGCATCTCAAAGTACACAATGATCTATCTGGTATTATCCTTTCCTGAGGTGGATATGGTGTTTAGTCGGAGAGCATTGGGGTAGCGGGTTGCAACATATGTGGTCCGTCCCACTCTCGTCAGTACTGGCCATGATAGCGGGTAGGGACTCGATAATGCTGAAGAAGTCAAAGTGTATTTTTCTAATTATTAAAAATCGAATAATACGTACTTTGAGATTATACCTACTATTCAAGTAATAATCAAGTTTGTTGATTGAAAATTGGATTGATAATTAATTTAATGTGATTAAATTGATTATATCCAATTAAAAACACTCTATTATGAATAGATGTGTATTTCCCTTGGAAGAATTGATCATAATGAATGTGATTCATGATGATTAATTAGAATTTGAATATGATATGGAGGATCACATAAGTGACATCCATGGTCTCTCGTCAAGGCAAAGGGTTCCGTAGCCAGGGATTGTATGTAGGAGACGCATGTCCGAAGTGATAGCTCCTGTATGCAAGTGCATCTGGATCGGGCTCTTTGCTTCTCGAAAGAGTAAGGCCATATGCGTAGTGACCCCAATATCGAGTCCTCATATTATTGGGGCGATATTGGATTGCGCATAGCGAGTTCTAGACCGAATTGGGAGATGCAAATTGGACTTGCAAGGTGAAATGTGTTCCCGCTTCTTTTTATCGGAGTCACAAGTTCTCATAATATTGGGATGTGACAAAGATAAGGAAGTAGATCCCAGATCTTACTTGAGATATAATGGTAAGTATCTTACATTGAAAGTGATTAAGGGAATGAACTTTCAGTGTTGACAAGGCAAGACAACTTTGATATAAAAACTCCTAAATCAAAGTAAAATATGTATATATAAATATATACACTTATGCAAATTTCTTATTTCAGATAATCCTTCATTAAACCCACTCAATATTATACTCAGTATAACCAGTAAAATATCATGGATTGGACTCATGATCCAGATATTGTACTTGTAGTTGGACACATAATGTATGTGGTTGCAATGTTCAAGTTTCCTCATAATAATGAGGTATGACAATTAAATAAGACAATAAGACATCACCTTATGGTTCATATGTCTCTATAGTCTTGATCTTTCATCGAGTGTACTTTGGAAGTGACATGTCGATGGTGATCATAATTGTCAAATAATCCTTATAAAATTAAAGAAGATATTTTAGCATACATATGTGCTCTAGACATTTAATCATGAATGACATGGTTCTCTGCATCATGCAGATTGGTAGCTCGAAAGAGATGATGTATTCAAAATATTTGAATACCTACCTGAACCAATGTTTTAAGAGTCTAGATGGATGAAGAAATGATGAATGTCATCATTCCACTGTCTATACTCAAGTCATTCATGAATCTTCATAATATTCATATTGTATGAATTAAATGAAGCATGTATAAATGTTGAAGTTCTCTTATATTGAAATCTTTTGAGTTCAACATAAAAGATCCTTTGTCTTGAGCAATGGTTGTTCATAGATAAAGAGAGCGCAGTGGAAGCATGGGTCAGACCCAAGATGAGAAGGATAGTCAAAGATTTGACCGTACTTCTATGACTTCCATATGACATCCTAAGAATTGGATGAATGCCAATACTGTAATAAGTCGGTGTGTTGATAGTATGACTATCAAGTCTGTCTGGAATCCTTAGAGAAGGACTCGATAGAGCATCAGAATAATCATCATTGATATTGACTTTCTTATTGAATAAGATAAAGTCTTAAAATTGTATCTCAATCTTCTAACAACAATTGTAATGGGTTGCATATGTTTTAGAAGACTGGAGAATTTGATCTTCAGGTTTAATAGTTATCCACATGGATATTGATGCAATTGTTGCAACAATCTCTGTTGGATTGATAGACTTCAAAGTTTCAGTGGGAGAGCCTTAGTCTTAGAGAATGTCTCTATGACCTAGATATTAGAATATACTCATTGTTTGTTTCTAAATGTTGGAAATAAACATGAATTCTGAGATAGAATTATCATAAAAGGTTATGATGGATATATTTCAGATAATATAACATCTAATGGACTCCACAAAATTAGAAAATTAATGAATGATTCATTAAGATTTCTAATACTGAAAATTAAACCTTAACAGATCAATAGGAGGATGAAGATCATTTGACAATGATCTGGCATCAAGCCTTGGACATTTGTCTATTGACATGATCAATAGACTAGTGAGGTATTGAAACTTTAGATTGTCTGAAGGTTCAAATCTTACATACTTGTGAATATTGTATTCAAAGTAAATATGTCCAATACACTCTTCTCTAGGAATAGTTTAAGATGCCAGGGTATTCATGATCTTATACATATTGATGTATGTGGATCATCTATATCATAATAAACATTGACGATATCTGATATCATTCAATGATTGGTTGTGATATGAGATTTCTTTTCTTCACCTAAGAAACCTTTGAAATGTTCAAAGATTTCACAATTTTGGTTTAGAACCAAAGTTTGAAGAAAGATGAAATGAATTTGATCTAACGTAGGTAGCTTGTACCTGTTACATAAAATTCAAAGAATACCTTATGGAGATATGAATATCATTTCTATCTCACTCCTCCTGATAAACCTGAACTCAATAGAGTTGTAGGGAGATACAATTGGATCATGTGTGACATGATTTGATCAATGATGAATTTTAGCACAATTTCCTCTTAGTTTCCTTGTATATATGTAGTAGAGACTACATTATATATCCTTAATAAGATTCCATGCAAGTAAGCTGGAATTAAGCACTAGAGAGTGCTACTTCATTAGGAAAATAAAGGATGGTATAGGATACCTACTTTATGACCTTGAGATTCTTAAAAGATCTCATCTCTGAGAATGTGATTCTTAGAGGATGACTCTCTTGAGATTCAAGATGAAAACGAAGTGAAGGAACTCATTGAATCTTGAGAAGATAATGAGGCTCCTGAAATCGGAAACTAAAAGGATGATTAAAGATGAAGCACTGATACATCTTCAAATGAGTTTGAGGATGTATTCCATGTGTCAGATAAGTCTGATAATTATCTTACCTCATATGATGAAGCTTGTGAAGATCATGACATGGAAAGATGGATGTTAGCAATAAAGTCTAAAGTAGACTTCATATATAAGTGTTGTATATAGACCCTCGAGGATCCATCTTTCCATGTCATGATCTTCACAAGCTTCATCATATGAGGTAAGATAATTATCAGACTTATCTGACACCATGAAGGTGTAAATGGATCTTCAAGAGAAAGGGAATCTGATGATAAGGTAGAGACCTTCAAAGCTCGGTTCGTAGCCATGAGCTACACACCGGAAGAGAAGACATTGCTTGCGATGAGACTTTCTCTTTAGTAACCATGCTTAAACCCATCAGATTATTGCTAACTGTAGATACACAACTTGGCTTTGACATCTTCGAGATGGAAGTCAAGATTGCATTCCTCTATGAATACCTCTCTGAGGATATTCACATGAAGTAGCCACAGGGCTTCATGATTGGGGAAAGCAAGGTGTGCAAGCTAAAGAAATCCATCTATGGACTCAAATAAGCTTCTTGAAGTTGGACCATAAGATTTGATGAAATTATAAATGTTATGATTTCAGATAGAATCTTGATGAACCATGTGAAGCTTAGTGGGAGTGCCATTGTGTCCATCATGCTAAATGTAGATAATATCTTAAAATGATATAAATATAAGTGTTTTATGATCTGGTTATTCCATATCTTGAGATATGATCTCTAAAGATGCCTCTTGGATCTTAGTTCTGAAGGTGTTCATAAGCAAAGAGAAGAGGGTATTGGGACTGTCACATTTGTAGTACACCTTGGGCAAGTTCCATTTTATGGAAAAGTCCAAGAAAGGCTTTCTTACCCTAAGATTTGGTACTGACCTATCTAAAAGGATAGCACCTCAAAGAGTTGAGGAAGTGAATGCTAGAACTGCTTGCACTTGTACATCAATTACGAGAAGCTGAGTGTATGTTAGATGTGTACAAAAGCCAGATGTCTGCCATGCAGTGGGAGTAGTAAAGTGTTTCTAATCCTACTATGGAGAGAAAACACTTGATTGCAGTAATAACAAAATCTTCAAAGATGACAAGACTTAGAGATAATGATCTCAAAGTCTTATCATCAAGAACCTAAGACTTTATAGATAGTGATCTAAAAGGTCTTAACTGTAGATGCCTTGGGAGATAGAGATCTTCAGGAATAAAGGTATTCTGATAAGGATTATGGAAATATTGGTTATAATAATTACTGAGAAATAGTGTCAAGGACATTATAATTGCTTTATCAAGATTGAGTATTGGTTGCATAAGATGCAACATTCGCATTGGATGCGAGCACTGTTACCTAGGGATATGCAAGTGCCGTAAAAGGACTTGGCATAGTCTTTTGGGAATAGAGTGACTGATCAGCATACCTAGTTATTTTCTAAATAGCCTATGATTGTCACATGAGTATGGGTTTAAATGATTAGCCCATTAACGGCTCTTTGGGCTAGTGGGAGATTGATGGACGTGTGACGGCGAGCCATTATGCAATAAATATTATTGCGAATATCATTCCCTAATCTGAAATGAAGAATAACTAATTTGCATAATAGGTCCCTTAGTACAATTAGGGTTATGTACCATGGCCATCTTAATAATCATACAACTGTTGGTTCAACTATTGAATCATAGAGGCTGGTGCTTGGATAGATATCTAAAGAGTTAGATTGAGGACTCATCAAGCACCGTCAAATGATTGTTAAGAGATGATCTCCAACCTGAGTAGGGGATGGCAATCCTTTCTCACATAGGTTGATATCTGACCGACCTCTTGATGCAGGTCCTCTGCATAGGAATAGAGATCCGGAGGTGTCAGATTAGTTAGGTCAAAGAGTTAACTTAACGGGATCGAGGTAACCAAATTTTTATATCGTATGCTGTCACGATACAGGAACGCATCCTCTGACTAGAGAAAAATGTGTTACTATATGTCTGAGTATGTATATTTGGCAGACCAATAGGTTGATGACCTAACCAAGGTCTATACACCGGCGCGCTGGTGTGCATATAAGGGCATATGAGTAATACGATCTCTCAAAGGGATCATACAGGTTCACTACTGAACCGGAAGACATGAGCTCACTCATGAGATATTGGGAAGAATCAAATTCCGTGCACGGTTGTCTCGCTTTGGAAGCTTGACTAAATTCGTAGGTTTGATATATACTTTTGGAAAGTATATGACAAAAACCTAGGTATGATATATGCTTTTGGAAAGTATATGTTCGATACCAACTCCCAATGATCAAATGAGAAACTTACTGATAAAACCCTGAAGTAGACAGTATAAAGTTGATCTGATACTTTGGGTTTATTCTGGGTCTTCCAGTATGCAGTTTGTACAGGTGATGTAAATACCTGAGGGTGATGTGATCATAAACGATTGTATAGCCATGACGCTTCCATTCCTAGGGAGAGATGAAACAGGTCTGGATTTTAGTGACTCCTCTCAATAGAGAAGTAATCTGATCTTGGTCCAAATGTTGGATATTGATATAAATGTGATTCAGATGCAATGAGAAGATTAGATTTGTGGTCTTGATTTAATCAAGCATCTATGGGAGGCTCGAGATCTAAATTTGAGATGTGATCTCAATATCTAAGTCACTATACATGGAACAATACAATCTTCATGTCCTTATCTCCAAGTATCCGCGGAGAAAGTGCATTATCCTTGAAAGAGTTCATGGATAATTTCATTGTTGATATAAGTATCCAAGAATCAAGAAAATTGATAATTAAATGTGATATAATTATCGTGGATAATATGAATTTGATTCATATTATAAGGAGAGATATATCTAAGATAATTAAATGTGATTTAATTATCAAAGATATAAATAATGTGAATGTGATTCATGTTATTTTGGTACATGATAAAAGAGATCCCGGATGATTAAATGTGATTTAATTATCATGGATATGAATAATGTGGATAGCACTATCCATATTAATCATATATATTATAAATGTGATTCATAATATATTAGAGAGATCATATTGTGTTTTATATTTGTTGATTAATCATTAATGTGAATGGGATTCACATTGAATGATTAATTGAAAATATAATTACATTTGATTTTGGGTTGTGAATAAGATTCACATAATTTCAATGGCATGATTGATATTTTCCATAAGATAATTTGGAATTATTTTTTGTGAAAATATTTTCAACAAGAGATGATGATATATATCATGAGATAATGAGATATCATGATAATTTGAAGAGATAGACCAAGTCCACTAAAGAGGAGTGGATGGCTACAACTCTCCATGAGGAGAAGAGTAGTCGTCCCCTCTTATGGGGAGATTGGTTTGTCCTCTTCATTAATTTTCTCTTATCAAAGATGATTTAGTTTTGAATTAATTTTATTGATTTATCAATAGAAATTAATTTAAATTAAATCATTAGTTGGTGTATTTTTACAACTACATCTTGGCCATTGAAAGAAACACAAATCAATCTCAACCATTGATTGTGTGTTGTCCATTGATTGAGATCCATGGACTCCCAAAACCCTATATAAGAAGAGGCATGCCTCGCTCTTCGACTTGCACCGACTTGACGAGTCTCTCTCTTCTCTCTACACGTCATGTGCCTCTCTCTCAATCTCTCTCTTATGGTCGTCCACCATGGAGCCTTTGAGAGAATCGACATCGCTGCAACATCGTCATTATGCTGCTGGAGTTCTTACTTGTGGATCTCCATCTCCTTCGGTGTGTCTCGCTCGTGAAGAAGATGTTGGATCTCGTATGACGAGATCAGGAGATCCGCCGCTTGGACCATCAACATGGATTACGAGAAGCACGCGATTCATCCCCGCGCTCGCAAGCGTCTCCTCCGTCGGATTGGACTTGAGACAGGAGGTCTCTTCGTTCAGAGACTCAATCGTGACCACGCTTCAAGAGGTAATCCTATTACTTGTTTGTGGCTTAGACAAAACGATCTGAGAAGTATTCTTGGATCATGTGGTTTCGTCACATGAAAATTTTTTATTTTCCGCTGCCCGGAGTGACTAGTGCGACTAGTCGCTCCCAATCGCATTCGATGCGATCATCACGCTTCCGTGATGCGCTTGAGGATTTTTCCCCTATCCTTCAGGTACGTGGGTCACTGTTAGAGTGCCTACAGGAGAATCTGTTGTGAATGCAAGTTGGTGTTCACAGTAAAACACCGAGCAGATGAGAGTGTATATTGCTACAAGTTGAGGCTTGTGTCTCGTGGGTTCACCTGGATATATGGGGTGGACTATCAGGATACTTTCTCTCTAATGGCTTGACATTCTATACAACAAATGCTTCTCTGTTGTAGTGACAAGGGAGTGGCCCTAATATCAGCTTGATGCGAAGAATACATTTCTCTATGGTGATTTGCATGAGGAAGTCTACACGCAACATCAACTTGGGATCATTATTTAGAGGGGGTGTTAGATGGTTTATAGACTTCATAAGGATATCTATGGCTTTAAGAGGAACCCAAAAGCATGATTTCATAAGCTCTCTGATTTGATAGAGCAACAGGGGTTCGTAAGATACACCTCAGATCATTCATTGTTTGTTTAGAGGTCTCAAAGGGGTACATTTGCCATGCTAGTTTCGTTGATGATATTATTGTTATATGGGATGATGTGCAGGGCATCCAAGCAGCTAAGGATTTCCTTGGTCATCAATTTTTAATCATGGACCTTGGTAGTCCACATTACATCCTTGACTGGAGGTTGCTGAGAACCAACAAGGTCTTGTGATGACCTAGAGGAAGTACTCTACATATCTTCTCTCTAAAACATGCATGACAGATTACAAGCCTGCCACCACTCCCATGGACCTGAGCACGAATATGTATGATGATGGCACTGAGGAGGTAGACAAGAGGAGGTACATGGAGCTCATTGGGAAGCTCTTATATGTGACCATCACTAGGCCATGTATATCCTTTGCAGCGAGAAGATTGAGTCAATTCATGGAGCAGCTAGATATGCACATATGGATGTAGTCCATATGATTCTGAGTCATATGAAGACCTCACATGGTGTTGGTCTCTTATTTATAAGAGGTACATCCCTGGCCATTACAGCTTGTGTAGATGCAGATTTTGTGGGATGCTTCAAGGACAAGAAGTCTACCTCTAACTTTCAATGTTCATAGGGAACTCCTTGGTGTCATGGAAGAGGAATAAGAAGACTATGATTTCCAGATCTAGTGCATAATTAGAGTAAAAAACCATGACACATGAGTATAGAGATGATGTGGGTCAGATATGTTCTTACTAGCCTAACGGTTGAGGTGCCTCTTCCCATGCACCTCCAATGCGACAACTAGGTTGCTCTTTTCCTTGACAACAATCCAACCATTCACGAGAG
Organism: Ottelia alismoides; assembly: GCA_037367405.1. Classification (NCBI taxonomy): domain Eukaryota; kingdom Viridiplantae; phylum Streptophyta; class Magnoliopsida; order Alismatales; family Hydrocharitaceae; genus Ottelia; species Ottelia alismoides. The sequence goes on from JAZKJV010000022.1 coordinate 2,242,443, forward strand.
GACCAAGCATATCGAGATAAACCGCAACTATACTTGAGACATGATTCAGAAGGGTTTCATGTCCACCTCTCATGTTAGCTTAGGAGATCAGATAGTAGACATGTTCATCGAGGCCCTACCAGAGGGCCATTCTTGAGATGATGTTCCAAGATAAGCATGCCAGATATCTATGCTATAGCTTGAGGGGGGTGTTGAGATATTAGTTATCTTTTATCACTTTTATACATTCTCTTTTCTTTTTGCCTATATTTTGTAATTTTCCCACCAAGTTTCTCCTTTATACAAGAGGAATTTAGGGCCTCATGAATAAATTTCTCATTTTTTTCTTTCCACAATCCTCATTTTCAGTAAAATGCAAATCAAAGCATTGGCAATATAATCAAAATCCTTCAGATATTTTTGGCCCTTTCAAGGCTTGAGGTTAAATTCTCTAAATCCACTTTTTTTTTGCTTACGAAGGGAATGTATATGAGAATCCTCATTCATGTCAATGGGATTATCAAAAGAGGAATCGTCAACAATACATCTTGTTCATGGATCACATGTGAAATTGTTACTGAAGACCTTTTGGTTCACTATCTTTGGCAAGGTTGTTAATAAAATTGACTCTCTAAAGCAAACTTACTTTCACATATCCTCGATATGCACTTTTCTTGGTGTGGTGATAACACCTCTCCTGACTAATAGTTGTGCGCCCACGATGATCATGAAACATTCTATTACTAGATTTGATCATATTCAGAAGCATTTTCTTTGGAATGGCACGAGGAGTTCATGCAAATTTCATCTTGCATCATGAATATCGATTATAATACCTAAAGACTTTGTTGGTTGGTGTATCCTTGACATCCACAACTTCAACAGAACTCTCCTAGCTAAAAATCTGCGTACTATCCTACAAGACATTTTCCCTCAAACATCCACTATGGGCTTCACTGATAAAACAATAGATGGAAAAATATTGGAACCAACCTTAGCTTCAAAGCATGTTTTCTTTTATGAAAGCCATGATAAATCATAATGATATTTTCGACACGAACTTGTTGTTCATTTGGATGATGGAGATGACTTATCCTTCTAGCATATAAATATCTTCACATAATGTGAATTCTCAAAGCACTTCCCGTTGGCTTTCGAATTAGCAAATAATAAAGCCATCCTCTTCTGATATGCCTTTAGAACACGCGAAGCTCCTTTCAATTGGGCAACAACACTCAAAAATAGGTTCTCAACCTATGACCCATGCCCAAGCTAACGATTTCCTATCCACATTTAGAAAATACTGCATTCTGAGATACAACCAACTCCTTACTTATCATGATAAACCACATTTTGAAATACGTGATTGTGTATGGTGGTAGATATTACTCATAGGGCAGGTTGGAACCTTGGAATTCCACATAAAGTTCATTTCTTTGTTTGGATATTTCTAAAGAAAAATAATGATACATGAGATGCTAAAAAACGTGGATGTGAACTTGCCTCCATATGCTATATTTGCCTTTACAATCGTGAATTTGTTAAACTTTTTGTTATGGAATGTACTTTTTGCTAACATTATTGGACAACAAAAATGTGTTGGTTTGGATTCAAAACCTCCAAGGTTTGGATTCGAAACCTTCATGAACTATCGAATTCAAATCATCTTATTGAGATGGACCTTTGTTCAAGTTGGATGCTTACTGCATGAACTTCTCTCTCCTTTTGTTGGAAGGAGAGATGTAGCAGATCCCTGCTTTGCTTGAGTATGATATTTTCAATCTTGCCCAGTCTTTTCTTTCAAATTATTTTCATAAAGACTGATGTTTTTTTGTTGGGATATTTACATCCATAACCTTTAGTAATTTTATAATTACAATCATAACCACACGTAATCGTGAATTACATAAGAGACCCTGAATAGTCATTCCGTATCACGTCCATAACCTTTCATTAATTTAATATGTTAACTAAACCACACAATCGAGTTAATGTAACTCATCTTCAATCCAATGGTTATGAATTAAACAAAAAACCCCATCCCCTTCAACCTCTAGCACCCTCCATTCCCCCGTCATCCTCCCTCCATCTCCACGTCCCCCTCCCCCTCTGACAGGGACGGAGACAAGGGGGGGTGGGAGGGGGCTTGGGCCCCCCCCCCAAGTCTCCCAATTAAATCTTTGTATATAATATATTATTATAATAGAATATAATTTATATGTGAAATAATTAACTATAGAAAATAATAAGTTGTATATAATGCCCCCCCATCTCCCATTTACAAGCAGTATAGATATAAATACATCTGTATCTAATACGACATCGTATCAATATCATACAAATTATGACATCCGTATCCACATCAGTTTTCAAATGGATACAAATATCGATATTACATTCATATCAACAAAAAATTATATCTAAATCGATATATCCATATAAGGGTTTAATGGGATTGCTCCCTCAGGGTAGCCAACTGGTTGCCACTGGATCATTTTTCGACATTTGATTTTTTTTGAAAAATACCATCACTTATTTTCATCATTAAATCCCTCTAATATGTCATGAAATTTTGTCAGAAACAAAAACTCCTATGTCCTCCATCTAAAACAGTCGATTACAGTGATTATAATACCGTTAAATTTATATGTTCTAGATGAAGGCATAAGAGTCTCTATTTTTGACGAAATTTGAATGATATATTAGAAGGATATAATGATGAAAATACATGACGGTATTTTTCAAAAAACAAATTTCATCGAAAAATGGGGCGGAAGCAGCCAGTTAGCTATCCAACATGACGATATCATTAAGATAATCATATAGAGTATAAAGACTAATATCATTCTACAAAAGATAACAACATGACGATATAAATGGTCAGTTATGGAAAAACGTAAAAGTATTTCCATATATATCTACATAATTATGGATGTCGATGTTGATATCAACGAATATGAATAATGTATTACCATATCTTGAAAATTATATATAAGATATAAACTCCACTTCAACATTTACAATATCACAAGAAAAAATAAAACCTTTGACAAAAGAGAAATATTCAGTGAAAACAAAACAACCCCTGTTGTCTCCGCCTCTTCTCCCTCCGCCAGCACAACTCCCTCGTTGTCATCATCGTCCTCTCCGCCAGCGGCATGGTCGCCCTCGAGGACCTCTCCTTCTTTCTCTTCTCCCTCTCCTACGCCCTCTTCCTCCCCCGTGTCGTCTTCCCCCCACCGCCCTCCGGATCCGACCCCGACCTCACCGATTCTCGTGCCCTCACCGCGTATGCCTCTGCAGGCGTCGTCGTCGGCCTGCTCCTCCCGATCGTGTATATCTTCCACGGGATCCTGGAGGGGGACAAGGGAGGATCAAAGCTGCGACCCCGCACGCATTCCTTCTAGCAGGACAGATGTTCGCGGAGGGGGGCGGTAGAGGCCGGGGCTCCTCAGTGCCCATGAGGGCCTTTGTGCCGATGTTCTACAACAGGAAGAGGCTGATCGCGATCTCGGAGTGGGTGCGGAGCGAGGTGGTGAAGGCGGAGGAAGAGGAGTACGGCAGTGTGAGGAGGCTGCACATCGGGGGGGGGGGGGGGGGGGGGGGGGTTGGCTCTGCTGAATCTGGCCTTCTAGTCGATGAACCTATTCGGGATCTTGGTGTCGGTCGCCCCCGCCCTGTGTCGCCCCCGCCTCCTACGCCTCCCCCTCCCCCATGCCTCCCCCTTCCGCCCTCATCCTCCGCCTGTCTGGCTGAAACTGGAGAGCTTTCAATTTTTGTTAAATTAAGATAAATTTTTAACTGATTGATTCATAAAATTTCATCAATAAGTTCAATAAAATTCACCGTTTGATTCGTAATGAGTGATATATCTGTGAAAATACAAAAACTTTAGAGATTCGATGGATGCATGAAGGCGTCACTAAGAGAGAGAAATTATGAAGAGAAAGGAAGAAGAACAAATGGAGGAGGAAGAAGATGAAGAAGTCTGGACACTAATACCCCTCTTGGCTGCACCAAGGTTTGAAAAAATCATGGTTAAATCAACTCATTGACGGTCAATCTGACGGAAGGGCACAAGTGATAATGGAGAAAGAAGTGAGGGGCACAACTGATATTAACAAAAAGATGGGGGCATAACTGAAATTACGATATCTTAGAGGGGCACAAGTGATAAAAACTCTTTTAATAATTACAATGAGAAATAGTAACAAAGATAACTTATATATAGTCTCAATAATTTTGCCCCCCCCCCAAATAGAAATTTCTGGCTTCGTCCCTGCCCTCTGACCTCCTCCACCCAACGTCCCTACTGCACCCAAACACTATTGAAGAACATGCACATGCGTACGACAACCTCGATGCCCATGGTGGAGAGGATCGCGATAACCTGGAAGGACGATGGGTGGAGGGCAACGCCAATGGTAGGGGGGCTTGCAGGGGGAGGGGATGGTTGCTTGCAGGCGGGGGTAGGGGGGTTTGTAGGGGGCGAACGATGGGGGCATGGCTTCCATGGGGGAAGGGGAGGAGGTCGGCGGGCGATGGGTAGCTGCAGGAGGGGGTAAGGCTGCAGTCAATCGTGGTAGGGCTGCAGTCAATCGCGGTAGGTCTTCCATGGGGGAAAAGGGAGGAGGTCGTTGGGCGATGGAAGCTTGCAGGTGGGGGTAGGGGGTGGTCGAAATGGTAGGGCTTCCAACGAGGAAGGGGAGGAGGTCGGGGGGGGGGGGGGGGGGTTGCTGGAGGATGCAGGGGAGGAGGAGCTCGGTGAGGGGCTAGTGGCTGACTGGAGGAGGAAGGGGTGGAGGAGGAGCTCGGTAGGGAGGGGAGAGTGACTATAGGAGGAAGGGGAGTGGTCTTCTTCATAAATAATGAGAACTTAAAGGGTATAAATGTAATATTTGACCGGCAAATGTGATGGAAGTTAACAAGGGATTATGAGTGTAAGAGTTAACTACTATTTAAAATTATAGGTATAATTCACGATTACATAAAGTTATAATTGTAATTACAAAATTACTCAAGATTATGAATGTAAATATTTTGTCCTTGTCTCACCTCAATTTTTAGTATGGTTCTATGAATCTCCCTAACCGGCTCTATTGGGGACGAGGGGTGTTAGCCCACTTTTTAAACTTTCCGCCCATCATTACCTCCACTCTTTTCAAACCTTTTTCTGCTTGCCACAACAAAAGAGAGGCATGGACCTTCAACCCGAACCCGCCGACGCCATCGTGGCATCTCCGTCCGACCTCGACGCACCCCCCTCCGCCTCCCAAACGCCCATCCTCATGCTCTCCCTCTCCGACACACCCGACCACGCCCTAGACGACGACACCCTCGTCCCCGAGACCGAGCTTCCCGACGCCTCCAACGAAGAACGCGCTGCCGACCCGCAACAAGATGCCGATGACGCAGGCGAACCGACCCCAGTCCTTGATACGACCCAGAGGCGCGATCCGAAGCGGAAGTCCTCGCGAAAGAGGCCATCTTCGCAGAACCGGTGGCGCATTTCCTTCAGGAAGTCCCCGATGACCCTCGTCTTTTCGCAGAACTCAGCAGAGGCCGGCGATACGGGTGCTTCCACGCCGATTGAATCTCCGGAGGAGGAACCGGTAGATCGGCGCGGGCCACTCCTGAAGGCTCTATGGCCTCTCGGAAGGAGTTGCGGTGCGGAGAATGATGGGTTTCCTGTCGACATCTTTGCTGTGGTGGAGAAGTTGGTGGGAAATGAGAAGATTAGTTCGGGGGATATTGATATCCTGGAGGTGGCTAAGGCGAAAGGAATGAGCTTCCCCCGCCAAGGTGGCACCGGCCGGGAGGGTATGATGCCGAACAAGGTGACTATATTCTACCACAGCACTGTTTGTTGAGCTTAATTCTATATGATATGAAATGCTTGCTTTCTTTGTTTGTAATGCAATGCTGAATGCTCGGTGTAGTGATCATGAAAAGGATTTGGTTTAGCTTCCGGTTCAATACACCTGTGATCCTCATTGCGGATGGTTCCTGCTGTCGTAGGAAGCATGCGAAAGGTTTTGTATAGTGCATCCAGTTGTTTGTCGGCAAAGGCAATCCTCGGTTTTCTGTGGTCAGTACCTAGCGACTGCGCAACCGTGTGGGGCCGATTTGTAGCCACATTTCTCTATTGATAAATGTGGAAGGAAACAAATGACTTGAATTAATGAGAGGCTTTAGGGTTCTCTTATAGGAGAAGAATTTATTGGACAAATTATAAGAAAAAGAAAAAAATAGGTAATCTAAAATTATCACAAAGGATAACTAATACCTCAACGCTCCCCCTCAAGCTGGAGCGTAGATATCAATCAGGTTCACCTTGGAACAACATTTCTGATGAGGTCCTCTGGCAAGAGCCTTAGTAAGAACATCTGTTGTATGATCTTCTGAATTGACATACGTTGATGCAGCGTGAAATGGAAATATAGGGCTGCATTTATTTAATTTTTATCCGTTAATTTTATTTATGTTTATTTGAGTTGTCGTGTTTTTAATTAAATAAACGAGATCGCCTGTGATCTCAATTAATTAGTTAAAGATTTGAATTTCAAATTAGTCGGTTAGTCGGTTAGAGTCAAATTAGGATAATTAGTTTCAATTTGAATTCAAGTTTCTATTTTTGTAACCTTATCCCTCCTATATAAAGGGATGATAGGCTAGTGTTTTTAGGCAGTTCAGTTGATATGAAAAATTGAGATTTTATTCTCTATCTCTCTCTCCTCTCTCTCTCCCCTCACGTGGTCTTCACGTTTCTTTTCTCCATCCCCTCGTGTCCTGACGAGCTTCTCCTCTCAACTCCTCCATTTTCTTCTCTCTCTCTCTCCCCCCTCTCTCTCCCCCCCCTCACGTGGTCTTCACGTTTCTTTTCTCCATCCCCTCGTGTTCCTGACGAGCTTCTTCCTCTCAACCCCTCCATTCTCTTCTCAATCCCTCCATTTTCTTCTCCACCAAAATCCACCGTCAAATATTTTATTTTCCGCCATCGTCGAATATTCATTTTGCATCAATTGGTATCAGAGTATGGCCTACAGATCGTCCTCACGATCTGACGATCCATCCGGACATTCGCGCCGACACGGGACGAAACACCATCGTTCGTCGGAGCGAAATTGGGAGATTCGACCAACAAGCCATGAGGAAATTCTCCATCAACAACCCGAAGATCATGCAATTCGTCGGGAGACGAATTTTTTTAAGCGGAGGAGAGTTGATGCAGCGTGAAATGGAAATATAGGGCTGCATTTATTTAAGTTTTATCCGTTAATTTTATTTATGTTTATTTGAGTTGTCGTGTTTTTAATTAAATAAACGAGATCGCCTGTGATCTCAATTAATTAGTTAAAGATTTGAATTTCAAATTAGTCGGTTAGTCGGTTAGAGTCAAATTAGGATAATTAGTTTCAATTTGAATTCAAGTTTCTGTTTTTGTAACCTCATCCCTCCTATATAAAGGGATGATAGGCTAGTGTTTTTAGGCAGTTCAGTTGATATGAAAAATTGAGATTTTATTCTCTATCTCTCTCTCCTCTCTCTCTCCCCTCACGTGGTCTTCACGTTTCTTTTCTCCATCCCCTCGTGTTCCTGACGAGCTTCTCCTCTCAACTCCTCCATTTTCTTCTCTCTCTCTCTCTCTCCCCTCTCTCTCTCCCCCCTCACGTGGTCTTCACGTTTCTTTTCTCCATCCCCTTGTGTTCCTGACGAGCTTCTTCTCTCAACCCCTCCATTCTCTTCTCAATCCCTCCATTTTCTTCTCCACCAAAATCCACCGTCAAATATTTTATTTTCCGCCATCGTCGAATATTCATTTTGCATCATACGTAATTGCAATAAGACCCTTCTGAATCATGTCACAAGTGTAGTGACAATCCACCTCTATGTATTTGGTCCTCTCATGAAAAGTTGGGTTGTTGGCAATGAACAGAGCAGCCTGATTGTCACACCGAAGGTGCATGGGAAGATGCACCTCTATAGTATCTGACCCACATCATTTCTGTGCTAGCTTGCGTCATGGTCATGTATTCTGATTCAGCACTCGATATGGTAACCACGGTCTACTTCTTGCTCTTCCATGAAACCAGTGAATCCCCTATGAACACAACGAAGCCTGAAGTAGACTTTCTATCCTTTGGACAACCATCATAATCTGCATCTGCACGTGCTGTAACTGAAAGATATGTACCTCTGCTGAAAATAAGTCATGTGTCTGTTGATGTCTTCAAATATCTCAAAATCATATGAACTGCATCCATACGTGCATGTGTGGGCTGCTCCATAAACTGACTCACTTTGCTCATGACAAAGAATATGTCAGGCTTGGTAATAATAACATATAGTAGCTTGCTAACGAGCTCCATGTACCTCTTCTTGTCGACCTCCTCAGTGTCATCATCATAGAGTTTCATGATCGGGTAAATAAGAGTATCGACAGGTCTGCAGTCTACCATGTCTGTCTCTAACAAAAGATCTGTAATGTACTTTCTTTGGGTCATTACAAGACCTCTTTCGTTCTTGACAAACTCTAGTCCAAGGAAGTAACGCAAGTTACCAAGGAACTTGGTCACAAATTGCTGACCTAGGAAGTCCTTGACAACCCGAATGCCATGTTCATCATCTCCTGTAATGATAATGTCATCAACATAGACAAGAATGACAATGATACCTCTCCGGATCCTGTGCACAAACAAAGAGTAATCGACAGTCGATCGCACAAACCCATGTTGCTATATGAAGTCCGAGAGATTTTGAAACCATGTCCTTGGACTATGCTTGAGGCCATAGATAGCCTTGTGTAGCTTGCAAGCCTTCTGACACACCCCCTTAACATCAAACCTTGGTGGCTGCTGCATGTAGACCTCCTTCTGTAGATCACCATAGAGGAAGCCATTCTTCACATCAAGCTGATAAAGAGGTCAATCTCGTGCCACAACAACAGACAGAAGAATATGCAGAGTAAAATGTCTGGCAACAAGAGAAATTTTTTCCTGATAGTCCACCCAATATATCTGAGTGAACCCACGTGCCACAAGTCTCGCCTTATAGCAATCCACACTTCCATATGCACGGTTTTTCACAGTGAACACCCATTTTCATCCCACGACGGATGTGCCAACTGGAGCAGAAACAAGACTCCAAGTACCCTGTGACTGTAGAGCAGCCATCTCCTCCTCCATAGCCAATCTCCATCGGCTGACCTAAAGAGCATCTTGCTATGTTTGTGGTATCTCCGTGGTTGATAGAGCCAATGTAAACCTCTTGAAATCCTCTGATAGTCTGCTCAAGGAAACCTGGGCTGCAAGAGGATAAGTAGCACATGTATATCTACTTTCGCAGAGCAATTGGCACATCAAGATCATCTGCTATATCCTGAGACTGTAAGTTCTCCTCCAAAGAGGGCACCTGCTCTTCCTGTATAGAATCATGCTGCATCGACAACTCAATAGTGCCATCAATAGAGACAACGTGCTTAGTACATACATGAGGCACACTGGATGATGGGAAAGACCTGTGAGCATGGGGAACCGAGCGAGGCCTGCGAGGAAAAACACTCGGCAAAAATTGAGTCAAAGTAGGAGGTGGACCCACAGAAGCAGGAGTAGAGGTAGGTGGTGGTGGTGGCGGCTGAGGAGGTGGTGGTAAAGAATGAGTAGATGGAGGTGATATGATAGTAGGAGGTGGAGGCATGTAGATCTCAGCGTCAGAGTCTGATAAGGTTAGTCTGTCACATGTAGGCGAAAAATACATGACAAATTCAAAGAAAGTAAATTCATATTGAAGTCAAGAGCATATAAAACATTCTGAAGGCGCATGGATAATGTCAAATGCACCTCCCCTTGTCTTGTAATGAGTAAATGGTCTCCATTAGCTATGATAACCCATCTACCAGGAGGTATGGTCCTGTAGGACCTCAGCTGCGATTTGTCACCACACCGATGGTGGGAAGCACCAGAGTCCATAATCTACTCGGTCATATATGCACCATGACTACCAGTAAAAGCATAAGTAATACAAGAGGAGTTCGAAGAGCATTTGATTGTGGCTGCAATATATGTAGTGGTGGTGCCAGCAGTAGGAGTCATCATCTCTTGAATAGAGATACAATATCATCCAGGCGAGGATCGACCTGGGAACTTGGAGTATCTGAAGGCTCGATCTGTTCTGCCACACGACCAGAAGAAAAGTATCCATGCTTCTGGTAGCAAGTATACTTAGCTTATCCAGGTCTACGACAGTAAGTGCAAGGGCCACGCTGATGTCCGCTGCCTCTGCCACGAAAAGTGTGTCTTTTGGACTGACTTGTCCCTCCTCTACCACGAGAAGCGTCCATCGCTGAAGAGGTTGAAGGATTGATCGGAGAAGGCACAATAATACGTCTAAGACAGCTATAGACTTCCTCTATAGGAGGTATGGTAGCTCCAGTGAGAAGCTGTGTACGTGCAGCCTCATGCTCTGTATCAAGCCTGACCATGAAGACTCCAACCATCGTGGAGTTCCTGTATGCCTTCTGCTACTCAATAGATGTCGTAATAGGCATATTAGCTATGAAGCTTCTTGAACATGCCACGGAGGGAAGAGTAGTGCACGTGCAAAGGACAATCATTCTGCTTGACATTGTAAATATTAAACTAAAGCTGAAGAATCTTTGCCTCATTTTTTGGCTTGAGTATCGGTAGATGCTATAGTGTCCCCTTAGCAGTGGGCTGGTTCAAAATATCGTTGACTCTCCGTGGTGAGAGTCCCATAAAGCCAAACTCGCGTATGCGTCATTTTGCTTCCATTAAGCATTAGCCCCAGTCTTGTCCGTTGGTTCTGGATCTGTCAGGATGCGCTCTATGTTGTTGCAATCCACGAGGGTGAGGAACTGCATGGACCACAATTCATAGTTGGTCCCATCCATCTTAGCGATGAGAGCCGGACCCTTGAAGGTACCGTAAGAAAAGTGTCACCCTTGTTTTCTGACATGATGATAAAATAGCCGAACAACAGAACTCAACTGGGGGGTAGATCGATATGGACGAGTCTACACGATCATACAGAGGATCGGTTGTACGTGTAGACACATACAACCATCCTCATCAATCTTTGTTGCTCGTTAGGACGGAAAACACGATATATAAGTCTGAAATCACGTTTTTCGGTCAAAATCAGACTGATTCAGACTGCAGTTTGATCCACAGAGGGACATAGAAATGCAAGAATACGCAGGGAATGTCCACTGACGGCCAGGGAGGGTCAGCGACGTGTCCGGGAGGCCTGGGCGGCGTGAGCTGTGGCCTAGGAGGCCCAGGCATCATGTTTGGTTGCAGGGTTGAGCAGGGTTGGCCCAACCCTGGTTACTATTCACAAGGGTACTTCCTCCTCACAGATTACTATTCATCCATCCCAACCCAGCCCAACCCAACCCAGTCCAACCCAGCAACCAAACAGGCCAAGGCCTTGTGACGGCTTGGGTTGTGGACTAGTAGGTCCTGGGAGGCCATGCGAGGCAGCGGTGTGGCCTCCAAATCACAGAGGGAGCGAAAGGGGGGGTACTGCGGCCTGAGAGGTGGCGCAGCAACGCTTCGCAGGGGCAGCGACGAGCCAAGGGGGGTAGGGTTAGGGCGTGGTGAGATATTTTTTTGAGGCTCAAAAGAAGGGGGATACACTCGTTGGTGGTCGCCCCAAAACTATATATAACTAAAAAGAGAAAAAAGAGAGACACTTACAAAGGGAAAGTGGGATAGAAGAAAAGAGAAGGCGAAAGCGATTACAAGGAGAAGAGTCACCACAGATAGGCCATTACTCTATCGATTACACCAATCGGAAATAAATCGAGTACCCGAGATAGTGACGTTTTCATGATAGAAACGCTGCCCCGAGAAAATAACCTCGTTCCTGGCAAGCCAAATGCACCACAACCGTGCGATAGGAGCCAAGAGGTCACGCCTGTCCTGTCCCTGTTCGACCAAAGAGTCTCGAAAAAGCCTTCGATATTGTCCGCTCGAGCCCAGGGCAAATCGTCCCACATACCCGCAACCAGGGGGCAGCCAAAGAAAAGATGATCAACGGTTTCGTCCTCATCGCAACATAGAGGGCATGAAGCACTGGTTTGTGGAAAAAAACTTGGCACAGCGATCACGAGTCAACAACCTCCTTTGACGAAGTAACCAAAGGAAGATGCCGATGCGCTCCGGCAAGCGTAAGCCCCAGAAGAATCCACAATCACGCAGAAGGAGAGAAGACGTAGGCGGTAGAGAAGGGAACAGAGCCCGGTAGGCCTTCCGGGTGGAGAAGGAACCGTCCTTCCAGTGCCAATGATCCCCCTGCAAATTAGGCGTAGCAACAGTACTGAGAGCCACCATCAACATAACGAAATCATCCACCCGCTGCTCAGAGAAGTTCGCAGAGAACCGAGGGCCCCAACATCCATCCGCCCAACACTCCGCGACATACGCGTGCTTATTCGACGTAAGCGCGAACAATCGTGGGAAACGCACCTGAAGAGGGCCACCTCCCGACCAGTCATCCAGTCAAAACTTGAAGGATTCCCCGTCCCCAACACCGAGATGAAGAGCGCCATATTCCTCTGTAGAGCGGCTGAGACGCTACGCCAAAACGGGGAATAATGTAATTGCAAGGCCCCCCGCTGCAGCCCGAACCAGTCGCTGCCCAAGAGCACCCTTAGAACATTTGTGAAAAAGTTATCACCCTTTCCCCAGAGTCTACTCACCCATTTGAGTAAAAGGGCGTCAGTTACCAGATCCAATCTCCGGACACCAAGCCCACCGAAGCGTTTAGGCATGGACACAACATCCCAAGCGGCCAGATGCATGCCTCTACCGTTCCCCTCCTTTCGCCCCCACAAAAAATATTGCATACACCGCTCCAGGCGCAAGCGGACACCCGCAGGCATTCTTCGAACAGAGAGGAAGTATACCGGTATAGATGAAAGCACCGATTTGAGAAGGATAAGTCGCCCTCCCCGAGAAAGCATGGCCGCCCGCCAACCGGCAAGGCGCGACTCCACCCGTTCAGTAATAACACACCAATCCTTAGTTCTGGCCTGGCCCGCCGATAAAGGAATACAAGATAAGCAATATGAAGCTCCCCAGGCGAAGAACCGAGCAACCGGCCGCATTCATCCGCCTCCGCAGGCGACAAGCCCAAGGGCACCACATCGGATTTGGAGACATTAATCGACAAGCCCGATAATTCACAGAAGAGAGCAAGAGTGTTGGCCGTACCGGAAACCTCCTCTGGACCGCCCTCAATGAAGCAAATCGTATCGTCAACGAACTGGATCAAGGGCACGCAAACATCCCCCTTGCGGAACCCATTAGTAAGCCCCGCATCAATTATGCAGTACACCATGCGCGCCAGCACATCAGAGGCCAAAACGAAGAGGAGGGGCGCAAGAGGACAGCCCTGGCGCACCCCCTTGCGCGTCTGGAAGGATCCACCAACCGGCCGACCATTGATCATCACAGAGAGCGACACAGTGGAGACGCATCTACGCATCCAAGAGATCCATAAGTTTGGGAAGTCCCGTCTACGCAAAACGGACCACAGGAAGCTCCAATCGATGCAATCATAAGCCTTAGCAAAATCAATTTTCCATAGTACCCCCTTTTTTTTTCTTTTTTCCAATCCGCCACCAATTCAGACGCCACTACAATGCAGTCAGCGATTTGCCACCCTTTTATGAACGCTGCTTGAACCGGAGATATAAGGCCATCCAGAACCCGAGACAGGCGCGTGGCTAAGATTTTAGCCACGATAAGATAGATTCCATTAGAGACCGAAATAGGCCGAAACTCCTCAATACGCATCGCCGGTTCTTTTTTAGGAATTAGAACAATATTAGCCCAATTGATGCGATCAAAGCCGAAGTTACCCGAACAAAATTCAGAAATAACTTCCATGACGTCCCCCGCAACAATCTCCCAAAAGTCGCGATAAAAAGCAACTGAGAACCCATCAGGCCCCGGGGAAGAATCTTGATTTAAGACCCACACATCCGCTTTAGTCTCCTCCAAGGAGATGGAACGAATAAAGTCGCAGAGTCCGCATCTGAGATAGAGGAAGCGCCAAGACCCAGCCAACGCCACCTACGCGGGGAAGAGATTGATGAGGTATGCTTGAAGTGATCCACAATGGCGCGCCCCATCTCTCCTTCCCTGGCGATATGAACATTATTGATAGAAAGTGACTGCATCATGTTATGACGCTTCCGATTGCTCGCCACCCGGTGGAAGAAGGCAGTATTCGCATCGCCCTCTTTAAGCCATTTTAACCGCAAGCGCTGCCGCCATTCAATTATTCTTTTCTTGTCCTCCTCCTGCACCCGAGCGTGAGCGGAATTGCGCTCCCGAAGTTCATCAAGAGAGAGCTGACGCTCATTCTCCAAAGAATCAAGTTGCATAATAACCTCCTCCGCCTCAGCGCGCACAACAAGACGCGCCTGCCTGGAATTTCTTTTGAAGTCCGCGAGCACTCTCCGAAGCGAAACAAGCTTCTGATCAAGTTTAGCCGCCGCAGAGCCGGAGACGGGAACTTGAGTCCAATGGTCCTGAACGACCTGTTTGAAATTAGGTTCCAACAACCAACACTTCTCGTACCGAAACAGCCCACGAGGGCGAATACCATCGCCAGAGTCCCAATTATAAGAGAGTGATCTGAGAAAGATCGAGGGCGAGATGAAACAAAGCTAAGGGGAAAGGACTCCAAGGACTTCCCATTAGCCAAGAACCGGTCTATTCTAGAGCGAGAGGAGTTGTTCCTCCAAGTGTAGGAAATGTCATTTGGAACCAAGTTAAAAAGCGCCAGGGCATCAATTACTTCAAGAAAATCCTGTGATCCCGGGTCGTGCCCACCCCTACCGCGAGGCCGATCGGAAGAATGGATGGTGACGTTGAAATCTCCCCCCAGTATCCAGGGGAGTCCCCCAAATAAAGTAGCCGCGCCCCGCATGTCCTCCCATAATTCCCTTCTCAAAATATGGCACGTAGGGACGTAAATACACGAGAACACCATCGGATCAGTGGAATCGACCCGGTTCAAAGCAACAGAGATCATATGGCGGCCGACCAGCATCGAACCTAAAGGAGACCTTTTGAGATCGTCAGGTCACAAGAAAACCCCCTGCGGAGCCAGCCGCATTCACCGCTCGAAATTCATCAAAGGGACCAGCACCAAAAGAGCGCCACGTAAAATCATCAACATCTCGCAGTTTAGTTTCTTGAATGAAAGCAACGTCGCAACACCATTCTGAAAGTCGCGAACCCAAGGATCGACGCTTGACCAAATCCCCGAGTCCACGGACGTTCCAAGAGAGAACCTTCATTAAAAACACCCAGCGTTCCCCCCAAGGCCTCCATCCCCAAGACCTCCTTCGTTTCCCCTAAGGCCGCGAAGGCCCGCAGCTTCCGCCACAGCCTCCCGCAAGGAGGCACAAGAGTGAATCATCCGAGCGCCACGCCCAACAAGGGTACGCCTCCTATAAGTTCTCCCAAAACGGCTGAAGGAAGGGCCCTCCCCATCGACTATGAGCTGGGTTCCCGATGGAAGAATATTCGACGAGAAGTCCGCATGAAGCACGGGGGAAGTCCGCACCGGTGTTCGAGGAGTACCAAACAGAATAGAGTCCTGACCTGAGCCGACATTGAGACGCAAGTCCTCAAATTGAACCATCAAGGAGTCATGCGAGAATATCCTGAAATTCTGGTGAAAGGCTCGCGGCCAAGATCCGAACCGAACGGGGTCGCCTACCCGCATGTTGTGGAGACCCGCAGAAGTACCCGATAAACCAACAGGAGCCGATCCAATCTGACGAGAGAGAACATGCGAATCGACCTCGGGTATCCCTACATCAGGGAGACGAGAAGAATCAAGCGATTGTCGCGGGAATCGAGAAGTCGCCTCGAAGGTTCCTCCACGTCAGCCATGCAAAGGGACGCTTCGGAAGAATCAACATCATGCTCCACGTGGCACGACGGAGACGAAGCGTCGCGCTCCAGGCCCGCGGCAACAAGACTGAGCACCATTGCCGAAGCAATCGGCCCATCCACCTGCGCCGCCTGGTTCGAAGCGTCCGGCGGAGGGAGGATGATGGAGAGCTCAGGGGTAAACCGCCACCGCCCAATCTTGAGGGACCCGAAGAAGGTCTTTCCTGGCGCATCTTTGAGAAAAGCCGAGCTGCACTCAAGGAGAACCCTAATTGTCTTCCTGTCGGCCTTCGGAGCAAGGCCATCGTCGATGATCGACAGAATCTCCCCCCACCGGCGAAACGCCTTGGAGAGAATGGGAACAGTTCTAGACAAGAAAGGAACGCCAGTAATAGCCGCGAGGCAGACCTCGGTGGAAGAAGATGCACCATCAGCCACGCGAGTCCTCCTCCAAACAACTTCGTCGTTAGAGCCAACACACAGCAGCCTATCACGTTGCTCCGGGGATAGGCCACGCATGCAACAATGAGAAGAGTCCAACAGGAGAAGATCCCCATAAAAGTGAGGCCCCAGAAGATTTTGAATGTGCGACCTCACAGCCGCCCAGTCGACGGTGCACCGCTGCGCCACCCCGACAAGCACCGAGCGACATCTCACGTCGAAATCCTCCTTCTCGCGCTCAAGCGAGACCTTCCCATGCACATCATCGCAAAACATGACCTCCTTTGCCGACACCATATTAGGCGAACCTGGAGTTGCACCGGCAACCGGACCACCAGCCACCATCACATCGCACTCGCCAACAGGGGTAACGAGGCAGCTCTGCACCACCAACCAGAAGACCCGCATCGAGGGAGCCCTCGCGCGACGAGCAGGAATGGGGATCCACCACCTGAGCGTAAGAGCGAACGTCCCGCCAAGCGAGAGGACCGGAACGAGAGCCATGCAAAGCACGCACCTTGGAATAAAAGGATGGCAACCCGGACTACATCTTGCGGCGATCGCGGAGAACCCAACAGGACGCGTGACGGTGCCCCGGTTTCCCGCATGCAAAACATCTCGGAGGAAGGGGACAGCGAGAAGCGAGATGTCCCCTCTCCCCACACCTGAAGCAGCGCTTCGCCACCTTCTTGCGCGATACAAGCGTCCACTCCCCCTCAGCTTCACCGCCACGGCCAGCAACAGCTTCGACTTGAAGGACCACCTCCTTCCCCTTCGCCTCCAACGAACTCCCATCGAACTTCGCAACCCCATCGCCCTGCGCACGTCCATCGAAACTCGCACTCCCCTCCCACACATCGCTCTTCGCCCTCCCCTCGAGGTGAACGCACTTCGAACTCCCCTCGCCCTTCGCACTCGCACCGCTTGCCTTCGCACTCGCACCGCTCGCCTTCGCACTCGCACCGCCCTCGCACACATCGCACTTCGCCCTCCCCTCGAGGTGAACGCACTTCGAACTCCCCTCGCACTTCGCACTCGCACCGCTCGCCTTCGCACCGCTCATCGGTGAGATATGAGAACTTCGATCTAGGACCATCGCTTCGATACCATGTGGAAGGTAATGAATGACTTGAATTAGTGAGAAGCCCTAGAGTTCTCTTATATAGGAGAAGAACCTAGCAATAAATGTAGAAGAAGGTTGCTTATCATAACTAGAGTCGACCAATCCTGCAACTCTGCTTGGCTAGACTTCCATTTGCTTAGCAAGTTGGTCCATTAAGGAAAGACATCTCACAAACTTGATTGTTTACAGTACAATCACATATTACATTTTCTGTTCTAGCTGGTTAACTTGTGTACTGATGCAGTCGGGAAATCGGAGGGTGAGGTTTGGGAACAGAGAGGTATGCCCATTTATGGTTATCGATATTCTTCCAAAAGCTGCCTCCCTTTTATATAATATTGTGGGGAGACTTTCCCAACCCTAGACTTAACTCAATAATGAAAAATACAAAGAAAATAAAATTACATAGGAATCTTTGGACTTATTTTGCTGAGGTTTCATTTGGCATCTTAGATTAGGCCAGAACTGTATCAATTCCCTCGTTGAAAAGAATCTTGCTTCGACAAGATTGCATCATAGTAGCTCTGCAAAGGTCAGGATGCTGCAACCTCTCTAACTTATGCTCCTCAATCCATCAACCATTCTCCCTTTGATGCCTTGTCCACCGTACTAGGATACATCATGTAATTTTGTGATTTGTTGCCAATTCACGGATGTCCAAGATGTCCTTAATTGTATCTGAAGATAAAGTTGTGGCGGTTGTTGGTGAAGAACTCATCCGTGGAAGCTTTGGGCTAGCTGCATCCAAGGTTCAGGAAAGCGGTATGCGTATGCGTTCGGACTGGTCACCGAATACTGATTAAGCGGTATGCAGGGGCATATGCGGGGTATATGCGGTTCTAAGCGGTTTTCTAATTTTTTAAAAATAAAAAATATCTATGAATAACATTACCATTGATGTTAAGTATCTAAGTGGAGTTAAAGAAGATCTAAGAAAAACGGTTCATGTTAGATGGGTGTGTATATATACTTTTAATTGCCTCATATTTAATTACAAAAAGATATTGGGATTTTATCACTTGTGCCCCTCTGAGATAGCGCAATATCAGTTATGCCCCTATCTTTTTGATAATATCAGTTGTACCCCCAGATTCTTTCCATTTTATCACTTGTACCCCTCCGTAACTTTAACCGTCACTGAGTTGAACTTAACCATGATTTCTTCAAACCATGGTACTGTGAAGAGGGTATAATTATCCGCCCCTTTTCTCTGCTGTTCCTTCACTTCACGCTCCACATGTCCTTCCCATGAAGAACAATATGTGGGTTATTTCCCAGAGTAGGACTTCGTACTACAAGATTTTCACGGAACCTCTTGAACACACAGTTATTATGAATCTTAAGTCCACAGATAATAGCCGTCAGCCTTAGTTTCTTTCTTCCATAGATATTGCAGAAAAGTAAAGAGATCCATCTCATAAAAAAACATGGATGTTAGAATACTTAAATCTGGAAAATCTCGCCGCCGCCGATATTGCAGAAGCTCATCGGAGAGCATCGAGCTCGATAGGTCGGAATTGCCGCCGCGGATGGACGAGGGGCAATCACACCTTATCCAGGAAGGGGCGGTGGCAAAGGGAGGGCGGTGGGACTGGGAAGTGGTCGACAGAGGGGCTGGATGGGGCAGGTTATGGAGGAGGGGCGGAGGAGGTGGTCATGTTGGGAATGAGGGGACGAGCAGAGGGGAGGGCTGGGGGCCAAGGGAGCTGAGGGGATTGAGCTTGGGGTGGAGGGGGCGAACAGAGGGGTGGGTTGTGGATGAGGGGACAAGGAGGTGGAGGAGGGGTCGTGCTAGGGATGAGGAGGCGAATGAAGGAGCGAGCTGGGGACCAAAGGAGCTGCGGGAGGAGGAGGAGGCGGAGGACAAGGCTAGATGAGGGGGAAGTACGGTGGTGAGCTCGGAGCGGATGGGAGGTACTGGGGTGTGGGGAGGATCCGGCAGGCAGAATGTGGGCAGAGGGGGAAGTATGAAGGTGGGAGAGGAGCTGAGGGGCGAAGGGGGGGATGCGGGGGTGGGGAGTAGCTCGAGGTGGAGGGAGAGGTGCGGCTTCAGGGGAGAAGTCGGGGGCGAAGGGAGAGGTGTGAAGGTTGGGGGAGGAGCTCGGGGCGGAGGGGGGTGTGCTGGGGCGGAGGGTGAGGCATTGGAGGAGGAAGTTGAGGCTCGGAGGAAGAAGAGAAGGGGGAGGAAGAAGAGGAAGAAGAGAAGGGGGAGGAGGAAGAAGAGGATGAAGGAGAAGGTGATGGACTTTTTAATCCAATTTTTTAAACTTAATTCCTATTGTATCCTCAAAATTAATGTCCGTTTGTGGTGGGGATGGACAACAACTAACCCGAGGGGCATAAGTGATAAAATTGAAAGAAGTTGAGGGTACAACTGATATTACCAAAAAGATAGGGGTATAACTGATATTGCAATATCTCAGAGGGCACAACTGATAAAATCCCAAAGATATTTACCATAAAAACTTTACATTATATGATTCGTAATAACAAAACTTCAATACACATACATGCACTACATGAGCAAAACCTCAATCAGCATATATAAAAAATATTCGACAATATATTACATATACTCGTGAAGATAATACATGAGAAAAACATAAAACATTGCAGATACATAGTGGTATAATGCATTGCAATTGTATAGAAATGCATGTCATATTCTAACAATTGAATGAAGAGGCGGAGTTACAGAATTAAGGACCTGAATGAGAAGATTGAAAAGTTGGAGCTGCTGGAGCAGTATGCGGGGCATATGCGGGATATGCGGGGCATATGCAGGCTGCATATGCGGGGAGGGCGCATAATGCACTGATTCAAGTAATTGGTGCAGTCTGCACGCCGCACGGGCATATGCGGCCGCATATGCGGCCCGTGCGGCCGATTTAGTGAACACTGGTTGCATCTTCGTCAAACTTTGTGCTCAAATAGGAGATGTTAAATATAGATGAATTGTTGAACAATGGTGGCATGGCCTATACATAACATAGGTATTTGGACCAATATGAAAGGACCAACTTTTTGGCGCAAATTGTGTGGGTTCTCAGGGAAACATTATCTGAAAATAGGCCATAATTAAATCCCTTTCTTGAACTCAACGTATCTCCCATGAGCATTGACTTGAGTTTGACATTTGATGGATGTATTTAGGAGTTTTCCGTAGATTTCTGGTAGAGTTGTTAGATGTGATCAATTATTTCATTCGTAATCACACTAGTCCGTCCAGGTCAAACCAACATAACTCGATCAAGCTTGTGGAATTGAAAAACCCTAAACACATTCAAGATGAATATTTCCAATAAATCGACAAGAGAAACTGTTATAAGGAAACTCAGCATGAGGAAGAACCAAGCCTCATTGACTGGGTCGTTCTCTTGTGAGATATCGTGGTAAGCTTCGTAGAGATTTGTTTAATACTTCTGTTTGAACACCATTTTAGGGGTGATGTGTGGTGTTATGTTCTAGATGTGTGCCCAACTTATACCATAAAGTTCTCCAACAATGACCCAAAAGTATGGTGTTCTTTATTAGACGTAAATGTGCGAGGAATGCCATGAGATGAACAACTTCCTTGAAGAAAATATTCGCTTCATGATATACATCAAATGATTTCCCATATGGGATAAAATGTCCATTTTAGATAATTGATCAACCACTGCAAACACGGAGTTAACCTTTTTTACAATATGAGGAAGTTTGATTGCAAAATCCATAGTGACGTCTTCCCAAGGACGTGTAGGAATGGACAGAGGGTTGCAAAGGCATGAATTTTGTTTTTGACCCTTGATACAGTGACATGCTTGGCACTTGGCAGTGTTAAACCACTTGAGCTACATCTTTTTCATTCTTGACTAGTGAAATTTTTCATGAAGGTTTTGTCAATACTGAAGTGTCCTACGAGACTTCCTCCATAGTTCCATAATTAGACTTCCCGTAGGGAAGCAATTGGGGTGTGCAGTTGTGACACTCGAAAAAGATATCTATCTTGGAAGAGATACTGAATCATTAAATGACTCGGTCATAGAGAGTTGTGGTATGATTTGTAACCATTCTGGTTGGTTTGATATAATTCCTTAATGTGATCGAACCCTACTATCTCTGTGACGATTGTTGCTAACAGATGGATTCGACGACTAAGAGCATCAAATTCACGGTGTTAGTTTTGTGCTTCAAACGGAATGCTTATTCTTATAACAAAAGTTGGCCCATTTTGCAATACCTTTTTATTGAGGGTCTTTCGAGTTTGTGGGTAATCTAGGGCCTCATGATCGCAATATAAATTCATGCTAGATAAGGTATTTACATCAATGATTGAAAGCTTGAACAACAATAACAAAGCCTTTTCTTATATTAAGTGAGATTAATTACATGGATTCTTTGCCTCCATTCAGATCTTTCTTGGGTCATTCTCGATTATAGATCTGAATAACTAAGATCTCTTTGGATAGTCTCATTTTAACACTTCTTGGGCCTTTCTCGTCATCTCTAGCTGGCTCAGCATATCAAATCGCGAATCTTCTAACTGGTGCATCAGCCGACCTCCTTTGCAAATGTCTAAACGATCTTACGGGGTTTCATCTCATGTTATCCTCTATCGAAGTTGCACCAACTTTCCTTTTGATCGCATCATTCCGAATCCGATCTTTCATGTATGGCACATATCTACCGTAGCATTTTCATTTCTACTATTGCCATTCTCTGCACATGCCTATGGTTCACATGCCAACATTCAGATCCATAGAGCATATCATGTCTCATGGCTGCTTAATAATACTTTCCTTTGAGTTTCAAAATAATTTTCTTATCACATAGAATAATAGAGGCTCCTGTCCATTTTAACCAACCCACACTTATTTTATGAGTTACATGTCCATCGATTTCCCCATCATGTTGCAAAATAGATCCTACGTATTTTAAAAAATCTTTCTTCTTAATGTTATCTTCTCCAATCTTCACATCGATTCCTTCACCACTGCTTCCATCAAATGTGCACTCCATATATTCAGTCTTACCCCTACGTATACGGAATCTTCCAGTCTCTAAGGCATGTCTCCAAACCTTACCTTCTCATTTGTTCCATCTCTAGTCTCATTAATCAACTCAATATCATTGGCGAAGAACATGCATGGAGGTATCTTATGTTGAATGTGACTAGTCAACTTGTCCATAATCAAAGTAAAAAATAATGAACTCAAAGTTGATACTCGATGTAGATCGATGTTGATGTCAAAATAGTCAGTTTTCCCAAACTTAATCCTTACACAAGATGAGCTCCATTATACATATCCTTTATAAGGTTAATGTACGAGATATGTACTTGTCTTTTTTACAAAACTCCCTACAAAATCTTCTGTGGGACCGAATCATAAGCCTTCTCCAATCAATAATAATCATATAAAGATTCTTCCTTTTAGCTCTATAAATCCCAACATGGTTTCGTCTTGATCTTAAGTAGGATCCTTAAGTCCATTTCAAGCTACATGGAGGATGCAACCGGAGTTGAATAGAGCTCGATTTTGACCTTGTGTATGTGAAAGTTTGGTGTGAATGTGACCCTCATCTTGTAGGGGACAAATGACATGTCACCCTCGTCATAGGGGACTGTCTGGAACACAAATGGTGGTGACATGGATCATTAGGATTTAGGCATGCGAGGACATCATTTTCCATCCACTCGAAGTGCAACCAGTCCTCATGGTGCATGTGGGCGAAAGTCTCATGATCAATGTCCAGGAATACAGTTGCACGAACTGCATATGCAACCATATATACCTACATGTTAGGGGAGACTACCGGTATTTTCTAAGCTGGGTACTATGAGGTTTAGCCGATGCTAGCTTGCTCTACGTAATCCACATTCTAAATAGAGCTAATATAAAATAGCAGTTATTTTAGTAGTCCTCTGCATAGTGCCACATGGGTACGGGAAAATGGTGTATGTATCTGTACCATGAACATTGCTCGTTTGGTTACCAGATTACTTCGGGGTAAACCAGAACTTCGGAGTAACCTCTGGTTTACCCCCTGAATTTCATCATAAACCAATGTGACATCACATCACATTCCACATTCCAAACCTCCTCACCATCCAAACAGCTACTATTCATAGGAGGATACTCCATTCCATCCCAATGTGATGATTAGAGAGTAATTAATATCTACAATTTTCAATTTTAAATTTAATTGCTAGTTCAATTGAATAATTCACCTTGTAAATGTGTTGACTTTGCGAATATTTTTGAAAACAAATGTTTCAGGAGAAGATGTGGACATCGTTTCAGACCCTGAAGGGTCCGACAGTGAAACGATTGCATTTGTAAAGAGTTGGCGGGAATGAAGACATTGATCATGCCTTTCATAAAGTTTGTAGATTAATTTGAAAGTTGTATCCCTTCCATTACATGCATTTTTGACTTGGAGGGGGCTGAGTGATCCATTAATATCCTGGAGAAGAGTGGCCTTTGTAAGACCAATTTTGCAAAAAAAATCAATTGGGTGCTTATTCTTCTAGTTAAATGTTTTTCCAGGATCTTGTTTCTGGAGACTGAATGTTTTGTTTTGTGGTCAAGGGTGTGCAGTTGCTCATGGGACTGGTACCTGATCCATTTGATCGTGTGACCTATCCTGATGCACCATTACTGGATTATTAGACTCATTCTTTTACCTAGAGTGGATGAAGTATGGTGGATGGATAAATCACTCCCATCCACATGGTGAAAATCTAGCCAACAAGCAACTTTTGAGGGTAAGGTATACAATTGATGAACATTTGAGAGCCAATACGAAATCTAATTTATGCGACTATTCAAGTTACCAAACTAATCAAAATTATATTCAAAATGACATTCTCCCAACATGATGTCTATTGTGTGATTAGTTTTTTTTTGTGGATACAAATATGATACAAATATTGGTTTCATTTTTTAAGGATATATATACAGATAAAAATGATATTTTTTGATGTATATATCCACTGTCTCTAAGTAGATATTTGTTTGTATTTTTTACTTTAGCGGGTATAAAAATGTATAAGGATGTTTTTTTTTTCCAGATATGGATATACATAATGTAGACAGAGTATCATTTTCACTTTTAAAGGATATGTTTACGCTGAAAGTTATTATTTTTTGACATTGACTGTCATCTGTCAAAGTATATGTTTCTAACCAAATATAGGTGTATCTTTTGACAGATATAAAATGGATATAGCTACGGATACATTTTTCATTTTTTAGGGTATAATTATAGATACAATTAAATATTTATTCGAGAAATACGGGAAAAGCTTTGTTGTTTTTATTAAACAAATATGGATATTAATATTTATATTACCTAGTTTGTGTATGATTATTGTATAGACACATATCTCTACTTGGCATTATTGAAATTTTCAAGCATTCTTGATAACAAGATATAAAGCTTGATTTTCTATGAGGTGAACGAAATAAGAAAAAATGCAAATAGTCATCATTAGGAAAGTTTTATTTCGAAGATAATTTCTTTAATATTAATTAGTTTGACTTGAATGGGTATAAATTAGATTTAGTATCGAAAGCATCAATAGATTGTTTCTTGGTTAGATTTTCGCCATATGGAATGGGAAGGATTTGGCATACATACTTCACCTACCCTAGATATAAGCAATATTACCAAGAGGATCCGAACTCATTTCAATTGGTACCTGATTATGAAAAGTACCTAATTCATTTGAAAGGATAATATGTATCATCGCGTACATGTGGATTATTATATTATAGTAGATTAAGTATATTTTACTCAAATGATTGTGCATGACATTAACAAAATTATTTTGTCACAAATTTCATTTACATATCAGTGATTTATGACGTGATGTTTCGTTCCTCCATTAATCTTTTTTTTAGGTTAGATCAGTCATACAATTAGAAATTGCCAGGGAAATTTATTCCAGATCTAAATATTATGTTATTAGACCATTGTCCAATTGAAACTTGTTTATATACATTTTGCCACTAAATTGATTATACACATGATCGTGTGAGCTTGAGGAGGCGTGGCGTCGCAGCCGTTCTTGAGGGTAGTTTTTGGGTGTAAAGGTCGAGGATTCATCAACTTTAGGGGCTCATTATTTGAAGTCTCCTTTACAAAAAAAATCATGGATTAGATATATACCAATCTCTAATATTAATTCCATGCAACATTTACTATGCATGCACTCATATTATCACATGCACACCCTCCCTTATTTAATACACATGCACACACTCCTTGCTTTAAGAGTATTTTGGCGCAAGCAACGATTCTAATGGTATTTCTCTCAAAAAAAAACAAGGGCGTATTTTTTCCTTTTGTCTAGTGCTCACGAAATGTCTGAAAAAAACTGCATGGCGCGACGGAGAGGGCTTCGCTTGTTAAGATGGACATTGGCATTAGGATGGAGTAGAGCTCCAAAGTATGAGGGCCCTAGAAAGGAAAAGGAAGATATCTTTTAGATAGAGATGTAATGAATATGTATTTATTCGTATCTGATACGGTATCAGATTTTACTTATATTTTGATATCCATATACGTATTCACGGTAGATGAAAGGGAAAAATAGTGGGCTTCACGGGTGAGAGGTTAGACATCTCACGACCCAACTGGCATCATAGAGATCAAGGTGTAGAAAACCAGACCGGACTGGTCGGACACGATCGATTCGGCCGGTTCTTTACTTGAAAAAAAACAAAATCGGGTTTGATGATCGGTCTGAATCAGTTCAATCAGACCGATTCAGTTCGGGTTGAACCAGTTTGATGGTTTGATATCAGACAGAATTAAGAAAAAATTACATTTGTTGCATTTGCAACCCCACCTTCCCTTCTCGTTTCATGACCTCCAAATTCTAAATCCTTAGCCCCCCTCCTTTTCTCACGCCTTAAATACATCTCCTCCGATCAACTCCATCCTCACCATTTCATCCATCGCTGCCATCTTGTCTACCCATAAATATTCTACGGATGTAGAAAACATACCTATAAATCCTTAAACATATATGTATGTATGGCACATGTATTTTCACCAACATATATGTATGAATGGCACATGTATTTTCACCTGTTTATGAATGATATTATGAAATTATGCAGTCGTTGGATTATTTCATTATTCTTATCTATGTTAGATTGCAAGTTGATATTTAAATTAAAAGTATTGGATGATATGGTATTTTTTTTCATTTGTATGTTGAATGAAAAAGTGAAGTCTTCTAATGATTGATTATTTAATAGATATAATATTCGATTTTTCTGGTTCATAAAATTGATTCAACCGGTCAGACCAATAAATTAAGTTCGGTCCAATTTTTCTGGGTCGATAAGAATAATGATGTCATGCTGATGCCATCATCGATCCGACCTAGTTAGACCAAACTGAAGAGAAATCGATTCAACTTCCGGTCCGATTTTTAAAACCTTGATAGAGATGACTCAAATTAACTTGAGAGAAATGGAAGATTTCCTGAGAGTTAGTATGATGTGAATGAGTTTTAGAGACTAAAATCAGAGAGGATCTATGCATATTCAAATGATTGTATCCTTGATAAATGCACTCATAAATAATTGTGGAATTGTATGTTTTGTAATTTTATTAAAAAATAAGAGTATAATTATGAACATGCCAAAGTATCATGATAAGTTTCCATTATGGACATTACAGATATTCAGAGGTCGAAGATACACAAGGTGCCATAATTTACATAGCTTCCCTTTCTAGGAAAAAAAATTCAGGTCAAGGGTTACCACAAGCGAAGAAGTGCTAGATAATCCTACCTTTGCTAGTTGACTTAGTCAGTGAGAGTGAATGGATGCATGGAAAGTCACATCAATTTAGAAGTTTATTTATTTATTTTACTATTTTTAACTCCATGAATTTAATAATAAATGTTAACATAATACGTATATAAGGAAAGATTTATGAAAATATTATTATATTGGACAAAAAAGTTAGTTGAGATCTGGATGTTATATTTTACAAAACGATATGATCATCATTATTTTACAATGTGCGTTTATATTTTACAATATTGTTAAACAATTTATGAATTTGATAGTGGTTTTTTATTTTTCAGGAAAGGCCCGTCTCAAAACCCCTTATTATTATAAATAAATTACAATTACTTATTATTTCAACTATAAAATTGTAGCAAAGTTTTGATTCAGACACCTTCCCAATTTAAGAGTTGAGCTTTTTTTCATTAAGGAATATGCATAGGAATTGGATGGACCGCCGCAATAGCTTGAGATTATCAAATATTTGATTTATCTCTCTTTTTTTATGATCGTTATTTCATCTACCACGTTAGAGTAATTACCAATTATGTATAATTCATATCTTTTTAAAATACATTAGATCTTTGATTTACTTTCAATATTAGTTGTGAGGTATTGCCTAGTGCCTCCTTGCATTGGTGAGGAAGATTGGATAGTTGGATGTATCGATGTCTAAGCGAGAAGTATTATTTTAGGTAATTTTTAAAATAAATAATAATATATTAGGTCATATTGAAATTATACTTTCCATTGAAATCTTATTCGGTATAAGAGTCGCATGGAGATTATGCTTTATCACGTTTAGACATTAGAGCTTTTAATGATCATGAAGAGTGATGGTAGGAGAGGTCAACTATGGTGAAGAGCTATGAACATGTTCTTGTAAGATTTTTTTACCATAGTTTTCTTACCTAAGCTGTCCCTCTTAACACTTTTATCTTTCAACTCGATCAAAGTGAAATGATTCAAAAGAAAACTCTTGAAGTTCAAAAGACAAAGATAAATAAAATAAGCAACAGAGAAACATATAATGCTTATAACAACGAGTATTAAATAGCTAACTATAAATATATGCTTCATGTGTAACAACTGCTGGACATGTTTCATGTGTAATCTATGATAAGAAGGTACCTTTGAAAGTCAAAGTAAATACAATAGCTAACTATAAACATATGTAATGCAGAGAATGTCTGTAGTCAAGATGGAGATGCCTCCACAGATGTGTTGCCATATAGAGACGGCCTATATTCGCAACAAAGGAATCAGAAGAAATGTTGGTGTAGCACTAATAGAAGATAGAATAACATAAACTTGCCTAAGGTGGGAAGACTAACTAGAAGAAGTATGGCTGTTAGTCCTCCGACTCGAAAATGTAATCAGCTAGAAAAAGATTACTCTTACAAAGGGCAAGACTAAATAAATGTTGGAAGGAGATTCTTCTTGTGACATTTTTGGATCTAAGCATAGGAAATCACTCAAATCAAATCTGTTTCAAAGCAATGTATTCAAATAGCAAGCCCAACTAAGGTGGGAAGGATTTTGGATGTCGGTGGCAGTGTTGTAAGAAAGTACTGTCCAGGTTGGACCATATTTTCGAGACATTAAGCATGACTTATCTTCTGAGAAGGAAGCTGAGGAAAATTCGCGTGGGCGGTGCTCGTGGAACTTATTCCACGTGACCTTCAGGCGAACTTATAATTTGTTAAGTATTCCAAGGAAGCTGTCACCTCAACCCACGGCTTCCTTTGGGGTTTGTTTACATGGGAAAAAAAATCACATGGAAGTCGCATATTCAAGAGGTATCTTTTGTCAAAACCAAAGCCGCCTCTTGAAGATGTGGATTCCATGCAAAGAAATCCCATGCAAACAAACTCAAAATGAAGCTGTGGGTTAAGGTGATGACTTCCTTGTGGTACTTAACAAATTATTAGTTTGCAGGAATAAGTTCCACGAGCACCGCCCAGGTAAATTTTCCTCCAAGGAAGCTTGAAAATTGATCACATCTTTACAAAGCTCTCTTGCATTGCCGTCACCTTCAAAAGTGAAGATAAAATTTTAATGTCCAACATCCAAAAAGATAATGGTAAAAGATGTTCTAATTTAGAACTGAATAAATGCAAAGAATAAGTGGGACTACTTATAATGAAACCATGCCTCTTACTGAAGAACGCCATGCTATGGTGCCGATCTAAACAAAGGCCAAACTAACAATGAGTACAAATTAAATAGTTGCTGGTATTTCCTGGTTAGTAAACTCAAGGTGTATACAGGCGAATAGTGCAACCTAAAGATGGACAGATACATTACAAGGTGGATGCTAACAAGCTATACAGGTGGCCTTCTCCTCACAAAAAGCTTGCTTATATCCTCCGTTGCGACATTGCTCCTGTCCAAAAAAGAATGTGAAAAAATTAAATCATAAAAGTAAAAATATATCATGAGTACTAGAAAGAATAAAAAGGCTTGAGCCCGCTTGGTAAAAATAAAATGGCAAACTTAAAACCCGCATCCAGCGAATATCTATCCTAACCACATGTTTCTATCCCTAATATGACAAGAAATTGAAACACGTTAATTATATCATAACTTCAATTTGAACAGCTTTTACCCCCTGATCATCCATCACCTATCACATGGTTCTATCCTACAATCAGAGAAGATAATCAAATACTTGCGTTATATATATCATAGTTTTCAACAAAGCGCAGTAGTACCTAAACAGTCACCACGCATAAAAATATCAACAATTGTAAAAGGTCAAAAGTGCAAAGTTGGTGACACAGATGGGCGTCAAAATACTACTGCGAAGCAGGAGACATCATGACCAACAAGAAAACTAGGTGGCAGTTTAAAGGTGATCGTTCATCCTTCCCATGTAACAATCTCGACATGGAACATTTTCATTCGTATATCAATTCCTTCAGTCAGTGCATTTTTCTAAACAATTGATGTCAGATTGCATAATGATCTGACGCATACATGTATCCATAGAGCAGATACCACCTCATTCACAAGTAATCCATAGGCATACAGCATGATTTCACTCTGTAGTGGTAGCACTTAGCAGTGTGATACAAGAGATTTTATAACCGGATTACCCTGACTGCAGTGTATTTTTTGAATCCAAAAAGGGGAAACACACTATAGTGTCCGGCCATAAACATATTAATCAAAAGTTTTGGAATGAAAGTACGTTACCATAATAAAAACGCTGTAAAGAGAAAAGCGTGTTGTTTCTGGCCGACCAAATTGCCCACAAAGTTGCTATTGGGCGCAGATTATCCTTTTGAATGTGATTTTTAGTCCAGACAAGTGAGTCCCAGAAGATATCCAGGTTCTGTAAGTTCAATCAGTTAATCTCTAGCTCTGACCAGATGGTGGATGTCTTCTCACGGTGGAAGATGTGATCAATCGTCTCCACACGTGTTTCACAAAGGAGACATCCATTAGGGATATCCGGGAATAATCTAGCACATCGATCTCTAGTCATAATGCGTCTTCTTCATAGCAACCACATAAAGAACCCTATTCTCCCTGATAATTTTAACTCCCACATAAAGTTATAGTCACGAACCAGTTTGTCAATCCTCGTCTGTGGAGGTATGTTGATGGCTTTGTACGCTCCGTTGACTGGGAATGTATTATTCAACTACACCTAGTGATCACGACCCTCATTCAATTTCTCTATATGCCTAATGGAATCCATCAGGGTAAGGAAGTCTTCAAGACGTTGATCAGAGAAATCCATAAGGAATGAGGGCATCCAATTGCCATCAAGCCAGCAATCGAATACACGAGCATCTTTATCGGCGGCCAAAGCAAACAAGCATGGGAATCCGAAGAAGGATACCTGACATGACCAGTTATCTGTCCAAAATGCAAATAAATTTCCGTCCCCCAACACTAGACGAAAATAACTCTCGAAAGCGTGGTATCACAGAGGTAACTCCCTTCCAGAAGATAGACTTTTAGAACAACGGATGATGGGACACATATTCTCTGACCCCCACACTATATGTTCCGGATGAGACATCATAAATCGTCACTTCTTCCCCAAATCCTAGCAACTCACTTCAGCAAGAGGGCGGCGTTCAAGGTTTCCAGAAATGAGATCCTAAATCTGCCTTCCCTCTTCGAGTGAGTAATTGTCTCCCAGCCAACAAGGTGTACTCCCGATCAATATTGGCCAGACTTTCCCCAAAGGAATCTTCTCATGATCATCTCCAACCTTCGTCTGATGCCAACGGGGAGAGGACGAGATGACATAAAAACACGAGGATGGCATAGAGAACGACCTCCACCAGAATTGTCGTCCGCCACGTGATAAAATAATTGCCTTCTACCCAGAGAGTCTCTTCTCCATCAGCCATTCCGCCATCTTGAGTCGATTTGTCGTCAGTAGGAGACTAAGGTAGCGAATCGGTAGAGATCAGTGCTTTGTGCCCAAAGCCACACAACATGCTTGTGCATCAAGACTTGAAAGTCTGGAATTGATATTGGTAGATTTCCTGCGATTCAAAATGAGCCCGAATAGTTCACCAAAGATTTCCATTGTTGAAGCCATTTCCTTAGCCTCTATCATGCCCTCTTCGATAAAAAGATTGTATTTTCTCATAATGTAACAGAGAAATAGAGATATCACCAGAGGTATACCCCTTTATGAAGTCATTATGTTGTATCCTATCAACCATGCAAGGTAACACGTCAACTACAATAACAAAGAGCAGAAGAACAAGGGTCCACCCCTGCCTCACATCCTGTTGTGGCTGGAAGCAACCTCCTTCAGGACGGTCATTTTACTATAACTAAATATGAGGTGGTTGTGACACACCACATCACCAAGAAATCCATGAGTCTGGGAAACCTCGTCTTGACATTGCCATCCAGAGAAAACGCCAATCTACTATGCCATAAATTTTAGTGAAATCCACCTTCCAAAGAACTTTTGTTTTCCTTCTTTTCCAATTTGCTAAAATCTCTATTGCCATAGCCAATCTGTCCATGATCTGTCTCCCATGAATGAAAATTGGTTGTAAGGGTGAGATGAGGTGGAAACAATTCTCCAGTATGGGCTTCGTCTGGGGGAGGGGTGGAACTTGGTTGCTTCGATCGGTTGCAATGGTTGCGAGCTCCCTTCGTAGAAGGTCCTGCGTGTTGGAAGGGCGGTATTCCCTCTTCGCCTTGCTAGGGCTTTGGGCTAGTTGCATCCAAGGTTTAGGAAAGCGGTATGCGTATGCGTTCGGACTGGTCACCGAATACTGATTAAGCGGTATGCAGGGGCATATGCGGGGTATATGCGGTTCTAAGCGGTTTTCTAATTTTTTAAAAATAAAAAATATCTATGAATAACATTACCATTGATGTTAAGTATCTAAGTGGAGTTAAAGAAGATCTAAGAAAAACGGTTCATGTTAGATGGGTGTGTATATATACTTTTAATTGCCTCATATTTAATTACAAAAAGATATTGGGATTTTATCACTTGTGCCCCTCCGAGATATCGCAATATCAGTTATGCCCCTATCTTTTTGATAATATCAGTTGTACCCCCAGATTCTTTCCATTTTATCACTTGTACCCCTCCGTAACTTTAACCGTCACTGAGTTGAACTTAACCATGATTTCTTCAAACCATGGTACTGTGAAGCGGGTATAATTGTCCGCCCCTTTTCTCTGTTGTTCCTTCACTTCACGCTCCACATGTCCTTCCCATGAAGAACAATATGTGGGTTATTTCCCAGAGTAGGACATCGTACTACAAGATTTTCACGGAACCTCTTGAACACACAGTATTATGAATCTTAAGTCCACAGATAATAGCCGTCAGCCTTAGTTTCTTTCTTCCATAGATATTGCAGAAAAGTAAAGAGATCCATCTCATAAAAAAACATGGATGTTAGAATACTTAAATCTGGAAAATCTCGCCGCCGCCGATATTGCAGAAGTTCATCGGAGAGCATTGAGCTCGATAGGTCGGAATTGCCGCCGCGGATGGACGAGGGGCAATCACACCTTATCCAGGAAGGGGCAGTGGCAGAGGGAGGGCGGCGGGACTGGGAAGTGGTCGGCAGAGGGGATGGATGGGGCAGGTTATGGAGGAGGGGCGGAGGAGGTGGTCGTGTTGGGAATGAGGGGACGAGCAGAGGGGAGGGATGGGGGCCAAGGGAGCTGAGGGGATCGAGCTTGGGGTGGAGGGGGCGAACAGAGGGGTGGGTTGTGGATGAGGGGAGAAGGAGGTGGAGGGGTCGTGATAGGGATGAGGAGGCGAATGGAGGAGCGGGCTGGGGACCAAAGGAGCTGCGGGAGGAGGAGGAGGCGGAGGACAAGGCTAGATGAGGGGGAAGTACGGTGGTGAGCTCGGAGCGGATGGGAGGTACTGGGGTGTGGGGAGGATCCGGCGGGCAGAATGTGGGCAGAGGGGGAAGTATGAAGGTGGGAGAGGAGCTGAGGGGCGAAGGGGGAGATGCGGGGGTGGGGGAGTAGCTCGAGGTGGAGGGAGAGGCGCAGCTTCAGGGGAGAAGTCGGGGGCGAAGGGAGAGGTGCGGAGGTTGGGGGAGGAGCTCGGGGCGGAGGGGGGTGTGCTGGGGCGGAGGGTGAGGCATTGGAGGAGGAAGTTGAGGCTCGGAGGAAGAAGAGAAGGGGGAGGAGGAAGAAGAGGATGAAGGAGAAGGTGATGGACTTTTTAATCCAATTTTTTAAACTTAATTCCTATTGTATCCTCAAAGTTAACGTCCGTTTGTGGTGGGGATGGACGGCAACTAACCCGAGGGGCATAAGTGATAAAATTGAAAGAAGTTGAGGGTACAACTGATATTACCAAAAAGATAGGGGCATAACTGATATTGCAATATCTCAGAGGGGCACAACTGATAAAATCCCAAAGATATTTACCATAAAAACTTTACATTATATGATTCGTAATAACAAAACTTCAATATACATACATGCACTACATGAGCAAAACCTCAATCAGCATATATAAAAAATATTCGACAATATATTACATATACTCGTGAAGATAATACATGAGAAAAACATAAAACATTGCAGATACATAGTGGTATAATGCATTGCAATTGTATAGAAATGCATGTCATATTCTAACAATTGAATGAAGAGGCAGAGTTACAGAATTAAGGACCTGAATGAGAAGATTGAAAAGTTGGAGCTGCTGGAGCAGTATGGGGGGCATATGCGGGATATGCGGGGCATATGCGGGTTGCATATGCGGGGAGGGTGCATAATGCACTGATTCAAGTAATCGGTGCGGTCTGCACGCCGCACGGGCATATGCGGCCGCATATGCGGCCCGTGCGGTCGATTTAGTGAACACTGGGCCTGCATCTTCGTCAAAATTTGTGCTCAAATAGGAGATGTTAAATATAGATGAATTGTTGAACAATGGTGGCATGGCCAATACATAACATAGGTATTTGGACCAATATGAAAGGACCATTTTTTTGGCGCAAATTATGTGGGTTCTCGGGGAAACATTATCTGAAAATAGGCCATAATTAAATCCCTTTCTTGAACTCAACGTATCTCCCATGAGCATTGACTTGAGTTTGACATTTGATGGATGTATTTAGGAGTTTTCCGTAGATTTCTGGTAGAGTTGTTAGATGTGATCAATTATTTCATTCGTAATCACACTAGTCCGTCCAGGTCAAACCAACATAACTCGATCAAGCTTGTGGAATTGAAAAACCCTAAACACATTCAAGATGAATATTTCCAATAAATCGACAAGAGAAACTGTTATAAGGAAACTCAGCATGAGGAAGAACCAAGCCTCATTGACTGGGTCGTTCTATTGTGAGATATCGTGGTAAGCTTCGTAGAGATTTGTTTAATACTTCTGTTTGAACACCATTTTAGGGGTGATGTGTGGTGTTATGTTCTAGATGTGTGCCCAACTTATACCATAAAGTTCTCCAACAATGACCCAAAAGTATGGTGTTCTTTATTAGACGTAAATGTGCGAGGAATGCCATGAGATGAACAACTTCCTTGAAGAAAATATTCTCTTCATGATATACATCAAATGATTTCCCATATGGGATAAAATGTCCATTTTAGATAATTGATCAACCACTGCAAACATGGAGTTAACCTTTTTTACAATATGAGGAAGTTTGATTGCAAAATCCATAGTGACGTCTTCCCAAGGACGTGTAGGAATGGACAGAGGGTTGCAGAGGCATGAATTTTGTTTTTGACCCTTGATACAGTGACATGCTTGGCACTTGGCAGCGTTAAACCACTTGAGCTACATCTTTTTCATTCTTGACTAGTGAAATTTTTCATGAAGGTTTTGTCAATACCGAAGTGTCCTACGAGACTTCCTCCATAGTTCCATAATTAGACTTCCCGTAGGGAAGCAATTGGGGTGTGCAGTTGTGACACTCGAAAAAGATATCTATCTTGGAAGAGATACTGAATGATTAAATGACTCGGTCATAGAGAGTTGTGGTATGATTTGTAACCATTCTGGTTGGTTTGATATAATTCCTTAATGTGATCAAACCCTACTATCTCTGTGACGATTGTTGCTAAGAGATGGATTCGACGACTAAGAGCATCAAATTCATGGTGTTAGTTTTGTGCTTCAAACGGAATGCTTATTCTTATAACAAAAGTTGGCCCATTTTGCAATACCTTTTTATTGAGGGTCTTTCGAGTTTGTGGGTAATCTAGGGCCTCATGATCGCAATATAAATTCATGCTAGATAAGGTATTTACATCAATGATTGAAAGCTTGAACAACAATAACAAAGCCTTTTCTTATATTAAGTGAGATTAATTACATGGATTCTTTGCCTCCATTCAGATCTTTCTTGGGTCATTCTCGATTATAGATCTGAATAACTAAGATCTTTTTGGATAGTCTCATTTTAACACTTCTTGGGCCTTTCTCGTCATCTCTAGCTGGCTCAGCATATCAAATCGCGAATCTTCTAACTGGTGCATCAGCTGACCTCCTTTGCAAATGTCTAAACGATCTTACGGGGTTTCATCTCATGTTATCCTCTATCGAAGTTGCACCAACTTTCCTTTTGATCGCATCATTCCGAATCCGATCTTTCATGTATGGCACATATCTACCATAGCATTTTCATTTCTACTATTACCATTCTCTGCACATGTCTATGGTTCACATGCCAACATTCAGATCCATAGAGCATATCATGTCTCATGGCTGCTTAATAATACTTTCCTTTGAGTTTCAAAATAATTTTCTTATCACATAGAATAATAGAGGCTCCTGTCCATTTTAACCAACCCACACTTATTTTATGAGTTACATGTCCATCGATTTCCCCATAATGTTGCAAAATAGATCCTACGTATTTTAAAAAATCTTTCTTCTTAATGTTATCTTCTCCAATCTTCACATCGATTCCTTAACCACTGCTTCCATCAAATGTGCACTCCATATATTCAGTCTTACCCCTACGTATACGGAATCTTCCAGTCTCTAAGGCATGTCTCCAAACCTTAACCTTCTCATTTGTTCCATCTCTAGTCTCATTAATCAACTCAATATCATTGGCGAAGAACATGCATGGAGGTATCTTATGTTGAATGTGACTAGTCAACTTGTCCATAATCAAAGTAAAAAATAATGAACTCAAAGTTGATACTCGATGTAGATCGATGTTGATGTCAAAATAGTCAGTTTTCCCAGACTTAATCCTTACACAAGATGAGCTCCATTATACATATCATTTATAAGGTTAATGTACGGGATATGTACTTGTCTTTTTTACAAAACTCCCTACAAAATCTTCTGTGGGACCGAATCATAAGCCTTCTCCAATCAATAATAATCATATAAAGATTCTTCCTTTTAGCTCTATAAATCCCAACATGGTTTCGTCTTGATCTTAAGTAGGATCCTTAAGTCCATTTCAAGCTACATGGAGGATGCAACCGGAGTTGAATAGAGCTCGATTTTGACCTTGTGTATGTGAAAGTTTGGTGTGAATGTGACCCTCATCTTGTAGGGGACAGATGACATGTCACCCTCGTCATAGGGGACTGTCTGGAACACAAATGGTGGTGACATGGATCATTAGGATTTAGGCATGCGAGGACATCATTTTCCATCCACTCGAAGTGCAACCAGTCCTCATGGTGCATGTGGGCGAAAGTCTCATGATCAATGTCCAGGAATACAGTTGCACGAACTGCATATGCAACCATATATACCTACATGTTAGGGGAGACTACCGGTATTTTCTAAGCTGGGTACTATGAGGTTTAGCCGATGCTAGCTTGCTCTACGTAATCCACATTCTAAATAGAGCTAATATAAAATAGCAGTTATTTTAGTAGTCCTCTGCATAGTGCCACATGGGTACGGGAAAATGGTGTATGTATCTGTACCATGAACATTGCTCGTTTGGTTACCAGATTACTTCGGGGTAAACCAGAACTTCGGAGTAACCTCTGGTTTACCCCCTGAATTTCATCATAAACCAATGTGACATCACATCACATTCCACATTCCAAACCTCCTCACCATCCAAACAGCTACTATTCATAGGAGGATACTCCATTCCATCCCAATGTGATGATTAGAGAGTAATTAATATCTACAATTTTCAATTTTAAATTTAATTGCTAGTTCAATTGAATAATTCACCTTGTAAATGTGTTGACTTTGCGAATATTTTTGAAAACAAATGTTTCAGGAGAAGATGTGGACATCGTTTCAGACCCTGAAGGGTCCGACAGTGAAACGATTGCATTTGTAAAGAGTTGGCGGGAATGAAGACATTGATCATGCCTTTCATAAAGTTTGTAGATTAATTTGAAAGTTGTATCCCTTCCATTACATGCATTTTTGACTTGGAGGGGGCTGAGTGATCCATTAATATCCTGGAGAAGAGTGGCCTTTGTAAGACCAATTTTGCAAAAAAAATCAATTGGGTGCTTATTCTTCTAGTTAAATGTTTTTCCAGGATCTTGTTTCTGGAGACTGAATGTTTTGTTTTGTGGTCAAGGGTGTGCAGTTGCTCATGGGACTGGTACCTGATCCATTTGATCGTGTGACCTATCCTGATGCACCATTACTGGATTATTAGACTCATTCTTTTACCTAGAGTGGATGAAGTATGGTGGATGGATAAATCACTCCCATCCACATGGTGAAAATCTAGCCAACAAGCAACTTTTGAGGGTAAGGTATACAATTGATGAACATTTGAGAGCCAATACGAAATCTAATTTATGCGACTATTCAAGTTACCAAACTAATCAAAATTATATTCAAAATGACATTCTCCCAACATGATGTCTATTGTGTGATTAGTTTTTTTTTGTGGATACAAATATGATACAAATATTGGTTTCATTTTTTAAGGATATATATACAGATAAAAATGATATTTTTTGATGTATATATCCACTGTCTCTAAGTAGATATTTGTTTGTATTTTTTACTTTAGCGGGTATAAAAATGTATAAGGATGTTTTTTTTCCAGATATGGATATACATAATGTAGACAGAGTATCATTTTCACTTTTAAAGGATATGTTTACGCTGAAAGTTATTATTTTTTGACATTGACTGTCATCTGTCAAAGTATATGTTTCTAACCAAATATAGGTGTATCTTTTGACAGATATAAAATGGATATAGCTACGGATACATTTTTCATTTTTTAGGGTATAATTGTAGATACAATTAAATATTTATTCGAGAAATACGGGAAAAGCTTTGTTGTTTTTATTAAACAAATATGGATATTAATATTTATATTACCTAGTTTGTGTATGATTATTGTATAGACACATATCTCTACTTGGCATTATTGAAATTTTCAAGCATTCTTGATAACAAGATATAAAGCTTGATTTTCTATGAGGTGAACGAAATAAGAAAAAATGCAAATAGTCATCATTAGGAAAGTTTTATTTCGAAGATAATTTCTTTAATATTAATTAGTTTGACTTGAATGGGTATAAATTAGATTTAGTATCGAAAGCATCAATAGATTGTTTCTTGGTTAGATTTTCGCCATATGGAATGGGAAGGATTTGGCATACATACTTCACCTACCCTAGATATAAGCAATATTACCAAGAGGATCCGAACTCATTTCAATTGGTACCTGATTATGAAAAGTACCTAATTCATTTGAAAGGATAATATGTATCATCGCGTACATGTGGATTATTATATTATAGTAGATTAAGTATATTTTACTCAAATGATTGTGCATGACATTAACAAAATTATTTTGTCACAAATTTCATTTACATATCAGTGATTTATGACGTGATGTTTCGTTCCTCCATTAATCTTTTTTTTAGGTTAGATCAGTCATACAATTAGAAATTGCCAGGGAAATTTATTCCAGATCTAAATATTATGTTATTAGACCATTGTCCAATTGAAACTTGTTTATATACATTTTGCCACTAAATTGATTATACACATGATCGTGTGAGCTTGAGGAGGCGTGGCGTCGCAGCCGTTCTTGAGGGTAGTTTTTGGGTGTAAAGGTCGAGGATTCATCAACTTTAGGGGCTCATTATTTGAAGTCTCCTTTACAAAAAAAATCATGGATTAGATATATACCAATCTCTAATATTAATTCCATGCAACATTTACTATGCATGCACTCATATTATCACATGCACACCCTCCCTTATTTAATACACATGCACACACTCCTTGCTTTAAGAGTATTTTGGCGCAAGCAACGATTCTAATGGTATTTCTCTCAAAAAAAAACAAGGGCGTATTTTTTCCTTTTGTCTAGTGCTCACGAAATGTCTGAAAAAAACTGCATGGCGCGACGGAGAGGGCTTCGCTTGTTAAGATGGACATTGGCATTAGGATGGAGTAGAGCTCCAAAGTATGAGGGCCCTAGAAAGGAAAAGGAAGATATCTTTTAGATAGAGATGTAATGAATATGTATTTATTCGTATCTGATACGGTATCAGATTTTACTTATATTTTGATATCCATATACGTATTCACGGTAGATGAAAGGGAAAAATAGTGGGCTTCACGGGTGAGAGGTTAGACATCTCACGACCCAACTGGCATCATAGAGATCAAGGTGTAGAAAACCAGACCGGACTGGTCGGACACGATCGATTCGGCCGGTTCTTTACTTGAAAAAAAACAAAATCGGGTTTGATGATCGGTCTGAATCAGTTCAATCAGACCGATTCAGTTCGGGTTGAACCAGTTTGATGGTTTGATATCAGACAGAATTAAGAAAAAATTACATTTGTTGCATTTGCAACCCCACCTTCCCTTCTCGTTTCATGACCTCCAAATTCTAAATCCTTAGCCCCCCTCCTTTTCTCACGCCTTAAATACATCTCCTCCGATCAACTCCATCCTCACCATTTCATCCATCGCTGCCATCTTGTCTACCCATAAATATTCTACGGATGTAGAAAACATACCTATAAATCCTTAAACATATATGTATGTATGGCACATGTATTTTCACCAACATATATGTATGAATGGCACATGTATTTTCACCTGTTTATGAATGATATTATGAAATTATGCAGTCGTTGGATTATTTCATTATTCTTATCTATGTTAGATTGCAAGTTGATATTTAAATTAAAAGTATTGGATGATATGGTATTTTTTTTCATTTGTATGTTGAATGAAAAAGTGAAGTCTTCTAATGATTGATTATTTAATAGATATAATATTCGATTTTTCTGGTTCATAAAATTGATTCAACCGGTCAGACCAATAAATTAAGTTCGGTCCAATTTTTCTGGGTCGATAAGAATAATGATGTCATGCTGATGCCATCATCGATCCGACCTAGTTAGACCAAACTGAAGAGAAATCGATTCAACTTCCGGTCCGATTTTTAAAACCTTGATAGAGATGACTCAAATTAACTTGAGAGAAATGGAAGATTTCCTGAGAGTTAGTATGATGTGAATGAGTTTTAGAGACTAAAATCAGAGAGGATCTATGCATATTCAAATGATTGTATCCTTGATAAATGCACTCATAAATAATTGTGGAATTGTATGTTTTGTAATTTTATTAAAAAATAAGAGTATAATTATGAACATGCCAAAGTATCATGATAAGTTTCCATTATGGACATTACAGATATTCAGAGGTCGAAGATACACAAGGTGCCATAATTTACATAGCTTCCCTTTCTAGGAAAAAAAATTCAGGTCAAGGGTTACCACAAGCGAAGAAGTGCTAGATAATCCTACCTTTGCTAGTTGACTTAGTCAGTGAGAGTGAATGGATGCATGGAAAGTCACATCAATTTAGAAGTTTATTTATTTATTTTACTATTTTTAACTCCATGAATTTAATAATAAATGTTAACATAATACGTATATAAGGAAAGATTTATGAAAATATTATTATATTGGACAAAAAAGTTAGTTGAGATCTGGATGTTATATTTTACAAAACGATATGATCATCATTATTTTACAATGTACGTTTATATTTTACAATATTGTTAAACAATTTATGAATTTGATAGTGGTTTTTTATTTTTCAGGAAAGGCCCGTCTCAAAACCCCTTATTATTATAAATAAATTACAATTACTTATTATTTCAACTATAAAATTGTAGCAAAGTTTTGATTGAGACACCTTCCCAATTTAAGAGTTGAGCTTTTTTTCATTAAGGAATATGCATAGGAATTGGATGGACCGCCGCAATAGCTTGAGATTATCAAATATTTGATTTATCTCTCTTTTTTTATGATCGTTATTTCATCTACCACGTTAGAGTAATTACCAATTATGTATAATTCATATCTTTTTAAAATACATTAGATCTTTGATTTACTTTCAATATTAGTTGTGAGGTATTGTCTAGTGCCTCCTTGCATTGGTGAGGAAGATTGGATAGTTGGATGTATCGATGTCTAAGCGAGAAGTATTATTTTAGGTAATTTTTAAAATAAATAATAATATATTAGGTCATATTGAAATTATACTTTCCTTTTTTAAATAAATAAATCGGTAATCTTTTCATTCCCGTAATTTAGAAACACAAAAACTATTACAGAGAGATTGATGGGAGACGGGCAACAAGCTGCGCCGCCAATCACTTTTGAATGGCAAATCCAATTCTTCGAAATACATCAATAGATCTGGGAACCATGACATTGCTGTGCATAATTCTTTGAACCCTTTTGAGAAGTTGTACTGCTTCAGTAGCTAGAAATCTTATTCCGTATAAGAGTCGCACGGAGATTATGCTTGATCGCGTTTAAACCTTAGAGCTTTTAATGATCATGAAGAGTGATGGTAAGAGAGGTCAACTATGGTGTCATAAGAGCTATGAACATGTTCTTGTAAGATTTTTTTAACGTAGTTTTCTCACGTTGTCCCTCTTAGCACTTTTAACTTTCAATTTGATCAAAGTGAAATGACTCAAAAGACAACTCTTGATATTCAAAAGACAAAGGTAAAGAAAACAAGCTGCATAGAAACATATAATGTTTACAACGAGTATTGAATAGCTAACTATAAACATATGCCTCATGTGTAACAACTGCTGGAGATGTTTCATGTGTAATCTATGATAAGAAGGTATATTTGAAAGTCAAAGTAAATACAATAGCTAACTATAAACATATGTAATGCAGCGAATCTATAGTCAAGATGGAGATGCCTCCTCAGATGTGTGGCCATATAGAGACAGCCTATACTCACGACAAAGGAATCAGAAGAAACGTTGCTGTAGCACCTAAGGTGGGAAGACTAACTAGAAGAAGAATGGCAGTTAGTCCTGCGACTCGAAAATGTAATCAGCTAGAAAAAGATTACTCCTACAAGGGGCAAGACTAAATAAATGTTGGAAGGAGATTCTTCTTATGACATTTTTGGATCTAAGCATAGGAAATCACTCAAATCAAATCTGTTTCAAAGCAATGAATCCAAATAGCAAGCCCAACTAAGGTGGGAAGGATTTTGGATGTTGGCAGCAGTGTTGTAAGGAAGTACTGTACGGGTTGGACCATATTTTCGAGACATTAAGCAGGATTATCTTCTGACAAGGAAGCTGAGGAAAATTCGCATGGGCAGTGCTTGTGAAACTTATTCCACGTGACCTCCATGCGAACTTATAATTTGTTAAGTACTCTAAAGAAGCCGTCACCTCAACCCACAGCTTCATTTGAGGTTTGTTTACATAGGAAAAATCACATGATAGCCGCATCTTCAAGAAGCATCTTTGGCCAAAACCAAAGCCGCCTCTTGAAGATGCGGCTTCCATGCAAAGAAATCCCATGTACACAAACTCAAAATGAAGCTGTGGGTTGAGGTAATGGCTTCCTTGCGGTACTTAATAAATTATAAGTTTGCCTGGATGTCACGCGGAATAAGTTTCCACAAGCACCGCCCAAGCAAATTTTCATCCAAGGAAGCTTGAAAATTGATCACATCTTTATTGTCGTCACCTTCAAAAGTGAAGATACAATTTTAATGTCCAACATCCAAAAAGATAATGGTAAAAGATGTTCTAATTTACAACTGAATAAAGGCAAGAATAAGTGGGACTCCTTACAATGAAATCATGCCTCTTACTGAAGAACGCCATGCTATGGTGCCGATCTAAACAAAGGCCAAACAAGCAATGAGTACAAATTAAATAGTTGCTGGTATTCCCTGGTTAGTAAACTCAAGAAGGTGTATACAGGCGAATAGTGCAACCTAAAGATGGACAGATACATTACAAGGTGGATGCTAACAAGCTATACAGGTGGCCTTCTGCTCACAAAAAGCTTGCTTATATCCTCCGTTGCGACATTGCTCCTGTCCAAAAAAGAATGTGAAAAATTTTAATCATAAAAGTAAAAATATTCAATGAGTACTAGAAAGAATAAAAAGGGTTGGGCCTGCTTGGTAAAAATAAAATGGCAAACTTAAAACCCGCATCCAGCGAATATCTATCCTAACCACATGTTTCTATCCCTAATATGACAAGAAATTAAAACACGTTAATTATATCATAACTTCAGTTTGAACAGCTTTTACCCCCTGATCATCCATCACCTATCACATGGTTCTATCCTACAATCAGAGAAGATAATCAAATACTTACATATCATAGTTTTCAACAAAGCGCGGTAGTACCTAAATAGTCACCGCGCATAAAAATATCAAACAATTGTAAATGGTCAAAAGTGCAAGTTGGTGACACAGATGGTCGTCAAAATGCTACCGCAAAGCAGGAGACATCATGACCAACAAGAAAACTAGGTGGCAGTTTAAAGGTGATCGTTCATCCTTCCCATGTAACAATCTCGACATGGAACATTTTCATTTGTATATCAATTCCTTCATTCAGTGCATTTTCCTAAACAATTGATGTCAGATTGCATAATGATCTGACGCATACATGTATCCATAGAGCAGATACCACCTCACTCACACATAATCCATACAGCATGATTTCGTTCTGTAGTGTTAGCACTAAGCAGTGTGATACAAAAAGATTTATAACCGGATTGCCCTTACTGCAGTGTATTTTTTGAATCCAAAAAAGGGGAAACACATTATGGTGTCCACCCCATAAATATATTAATCAAAGGAAAGATTACAAGGAGACTTACAGGACTCAAGAAGAGTCTTGGAATGAAAAAGTACATTACCATAATAAAAACGCTGTAAAGAGAAAAGTGTGCCATTTCTGGCTGACC
This sequence comes from Ottelia alismoides, assembly GCA_037367405.1. NCBI lineage: Eukaryota > Viridiplantae > Streptophyta > Magnoliopsida > Alismatales > Hydrocharitaceae > Ottelia > Ottelia alismoides. Next base: position 2,287,391 of record JAZKJV010000022.1, read on the forward strand.
AAATTGCCCACAAAGTTGCTATTGGGTGCAGAATATCCTCTCGAGTAGAGATCCAGGGTTTGTAAGTTCAGTCAGTTAATATCTAGCTCTGACCAGATGGTGGATGTCTTCGTACAGAGGAAGAAGATGTGATCAATCGTCTTTCGCAAAGGAGACATCTATTGGAGATATCCGGGAATAATCAAGCACATCGATCTCTAGTCATAATGCGTCTTTTTCGTAGCAACCACATAAAGAATCATATTCTCCCTGGTAATTTTAACTCCCACATAAAGTTATAGTCACGAACCAGTGTGTCAGTCCTCGTCTGTGGAGGTATGTTGATGGCTTTGTAGGTTCTGCTGACTGGGAAGGTATTATTCAACTACACCCAGTGATCACGACCCTCACTCGATCTCTCTATATGCCTAATGGAATCCATCAGGTTAAGGAAGTCTTCAAGACGTTGATCAGAGAAATCCATCAGGAAAAAGGGCATCCAGTTGCCATCAAGCCAGCAATCGAATACACGAGCATCTTTATTAGTGGCCAAAGCAAACAAGCGTGGAAATCTGAAGAAGGATCCTTGGCATGACCAGAATGCAAATAACTTTGTCCCCCAACACTAGACGGAATAACTCTCAAAAGCACGGCATCACAAAGGTAACTCCCTTCCAGAAGGTAGACTTTTGGATCAAGGGATGATGGGACACATCTTCTCTGACCCCTACGCTATATATGTTTCGGATGAGACGACATCATAAATCTTCACTTCTTCCCCAAATCCTAGCAACCCACTTCAGCAAGAGGGCGTCGTTCAAGATTTCCAGAAGCAAGATCCTGAGTCTGCCTTCCCTCCTCGAGTAAGTAACTGTCTCCCAGCCAACAAGGAGTACTCCCTATCAATCTTGGCCAGACATTCCCAAATGGAATCTTCGCATGATCATCTCCAACCTCCATCTGATGCCAACATGGAGAAGATGAGATGACATAAAAAACACGGGGATAGCAGAGGGAATGACCTTCACTAGAATTGTAGTCCGCCATGCGATAAAATAACCGCCTTCCACCTAGAGAGTCTCTTCTCCATCTTCTCCACTATTGGAAGCCAATCCGCCATCTTGAGTCGACTTGCCGTCAGTGGGAGACCAAGGAAGCGAATCGATAGAGATCAGTGCTCTGTGCCCAAAGACTCACAACATGCATGTGCATCAATACTTGAAAGTCCGAAAGTGATAGCGATAGATTTCCCGCGATTCAAAATGAGACCAAACAGTTCACCGAAGATTTCCCTTGTTGAAGCCAATCCCTTAGCCTCTATCATGCCCCCTTCGATAAAAAAGATGGTATCATCTGCATAATGTAACAGAGAAGTAGAGATATCACCAGAGGTATACCCCGCTACGAAGTCATTATGTTGTATCCTATCAACCATGCAAGGTAACATGTCAACTGCAATAACAAAGAGCATAAGATCAAGGGTCCACCTCTGCCTCATATCCCATTGTGGCTGGAAGTAATCTCCTTCAGGACGATTATTTTACTATAACCGAATATGAGGCGGTTGTGAGTCTTGTGACACACCACATCACTAAGAAATCCATGAGTCTGGGAAACCCCTTTTTGACATCGCCATCCAAAGAAAACGCCAATCCACCATGTCATAGGCTTTAGTGAAATCCACCTTCCAAAGAACTTCTGTTTTCCTACTTTTCCAATTTGCTAAAATCTTTGTTGTCATTGCCGATCTGTCTCCCAGGAATGAAGGCTGACTGTAAAGGTGAGATGAGGTGTTCCAGAACCCTGTTCAGTCTAATTGCTAACACCTTTGCCATAATAAGGTAGATTGCATTGAAAAGAGCAATATGTGGTAGTCCTCAGAAGCCTCCTTTTTGGGCAAAAGAAAGATAAGTGCTTTGTTGAGCATATCGAATCCTACATTACCTCTGATAAAGTCATTTACCACCTCCACAACGTCATCTCCCACCACTAACCAGAACTCGCAGAAAAAGATAACGGGAAATCCATCATGCCCAGGAGCACCATCATCATTCAGGTTCCATAGCACCGCGTGATCTTCCTCCATAGTTATGTCTCGGACCAGATGGCTAGCATGTTGTACCAGTAGTTGAGAAGCTTCCTGACCTGCCCATCTCCACATCCTGATTGCTTTTCTTCTTGAGAAATCATAAAAATGATTTGCAATTGCATGTCCTATTTCTCGATCAAGCTCCACCCTTCTTGTATTTACCATCACAAAGCGGATTAAGTTATGCATGTGTCGTCCGCTGGTCATTCTGTGAAAGTAGGTCGTATTCGTGTCCCCTCCCTTGAGCTAAAAAGACCGAGCCCTATGTTTCCACTCTACAATTTGCTTTCTTTCTTCAGACAAAATAATCTTCATAGTCGTCACTCTAGCTGAAAAGCTCCTAAGCCATCAATTCTCTAGAATCCCACCCCATCTGGCTTGTGGACTTCAACCTCCGCCTTTGCACGATGGGCTCTTCTATCTTCTCAAATTTCTTTTTTGAAAGTGTGAAGTCTTATGCGTAGATAGGTCAGCTTGCCTCCATCAAATGCAGTGAAAATTCTCTTCATATACATCCAAAATGACTCCATTGACACAAAAACCAAGTCCTAATTTTGGAAAGAAAACCGTAAAAAACGTAAAGTTTTAACTCATTTATTAAACTTAAAAGAGAAATAAAATCCACATCCCATCTCATCTTTCCTATCACCATCTAAAACTAGAAACCCCATTTTGGAGTCCAATTAAAATGTTAGTAATTGTTATAACAAAGGAAGAGAAGACATGTACCACATAAGTCTTAATTTACGTGGAAAATCCTCAACCAAAGGATAAAACCACATACACAAACTCTAATCTCAGTCAAAAGAGATGGGACACTCATTACTAGCATGTAATAAAAAGAGGGGCATGAGTACACTATACAAAGAGGTTGATAAATGGCCCCTCATCCAAAGTTCCATTTACCCTCTTATGATAATAGAACTATGCATTCTCTCATTCAAATATCTATTGATCGACTAATAATAATAAAACAACCGAACACTTCCAATCAAGCTGGGATAATGTACACCATGTTCTTGCCTACATTCCTCTCAAATTGCACCATATGCAATACCTTTGTGAAGAGATCAGCAACTTGATTATCTAAATTCATACATAGAAATCACAACCCTCGTGTATCAATCTTCTCAGTTATAAAATGCATGTCAATCTCTGCATGTTTTGTCCAATCATACATACAAGAATTATTGGTTAGTTTGATCGCAACTTTGCTGGCATAGAACAACGTCATCAACATATTAACTTTAGTAATTAATTAATCCAAAAAAAGTTTTAGAAAAGATAGGATGGACCTCCTTTAGAGGCCTATCCAAAGAATATAATAAAAAATAGTAAGGTAACTACAAACACCAAGTTTTATAGAGGGCTCTGGTGTGCCTGAGTACATTTTCAAAATAAAATCTCCCACCCGTAAAGACAACGACATTTCTAGCTAGCCACAATGCCCAAACTAGCACGCACACCAAATGCAAGGGTTTGATATTCAACTTCAACAATAAATCTAGATCCCACATTTTCTTTCCTATTTCTCTATATCCAAGTTTCCACACGTACATAGCATAACATGAGGTAGAACTTCTGTCATTTTTTACTCACTTGTGAAGTACCTCCTAGGGATTTGTGATTGGTTTACATCCTAGCGTGCCATAATCCTTTAACAATTTAAGAATATTTCCGTTGAGGCAGAGACACCATTTGGGATAGAGGCATCTCCTAACCAAGGAGCTACTTCAACTTCCCTACCGTTGCAAAAAAACCTCTTCATGTTAGATGGCTTTTCCTCAACATTACACGCAAGAATTATGTCACCAATGTAGAACAAAAGAATATATCTATTCCACCACCCTTTTCGTATTATCATTGTTTTTAAAAACGCGCCTCAAGGTGTTGAGGTGTATGCCTCGAGGCGTTTTTCAAGGAAAAATGCTTCGAGGCTATAGCTTCATGCAGTCTCAGTGAGGCGTGCACCTCGAGGCGTATTTTTTTATTTTTTTTCTACAATATTTTTTTCTTTTCTTTTTTATTGGGCTTTTCATCTTTCGTAGATAAGTATTTTTCGAGTCCTTAAGCTCACAATTCACTGAAATGCATTTTTTTAGTTTATTAAAATATTAAGCTTATTTTTACTTTGTTATGCATGTTCTTTATAAATCGACATGAACAAAAATTTGGGTCTTGAGTCCTTAAATATAATGCATCTACTCTTTAGTATGCCTCTTGTGATACATTTAGTTCATTTAGTTAAATTTTATTTAAGACTTTAAATTTAGCGTAAAGTTACCCATTATTGTGCTTGCATATCCATATTTACTTGACTCCTTAAAGATTTAGAGTCCAAAAAAGAGACTTGTATAACAACTTGGATGTTTAAACCATGATGTTAACCATGAAATGTCATGGAGTTATGTATTTAATCATAACTATTAATTTCTAGAACTTCAATATTGTAATTATGATTAATTATTATGTTTTATGAAAAATTTCATTTCACGAGTGAGGCTTATGCCTCGAGGAAATACTGGGAAAACACCTTGATACACCCTCACGCTTTTTAAAATCTTGTGTATTATAGAGTATTATACGATCCATGATTCAAAAAAATGTGCCTCGAGGCGCAAAGGCGATCGAGGCAAAATGGGGAGGAATCAGAGAGCCTCGAAGCGGTTGCCTCAGACCTGGCTGAGGTGAGCACATCGAATGCACGAGGCAGTGAGGCAGGGCGAGACTTTACATGAAGCTATAAGGATTTACCGAGCATTTTTTAAAGAAAATAATTAGTCTTATTAGTAGTTCATGATGTTTATAAATGCCTAGTTGTTGACATATTTATGCATACAGAATGCTCAAATTTGACATCTTCCATATTCATATTTACCATTAACATGTCTAATTATTCCAGTGAACTCTTAATATTACACCTTTAAACATATAAATCCGCAAATCTCATATACATGCGAATTTGAATACCCATATAAGAAAATTTTTCGGGACGGAGGCGCTGCCCCCTGCAACCCCTGCAAGGAAAGGTCACCTGTTCCACCCCTAGCGCCCCCAAGCTCACTGACCGGGCAATAAAACCCCTGCATTGGTAGGGTATGGCGACATATGAGGACATCGGACTGTTCTTCAACTGGGCTCAACAAAACATATGATTAGGATTCAAATCATATAAAACAATCTTTAATGACAACTATAGCCAATGACTCCATCTTTGATACATATTCCAGTGATGGTTATAACAAATGGTTTCCTTTTTTATTAGGTAGAAATTTAGTAGAAAGGTTTATGGAATTGGCATATCCTTTTTTTCCATGTTCTTGTCTTTATAATTTCATCATATATTACAAATTACAATGTTATATATTATAATTAAATGTCTATCACATTAGATTATTTCATCAATAAATATATTTATTATACTTTTTGTAATTATTTTCCTAAACAAATTGAGGTCAGATTAGATTATTTCGTCAATAAATATATTTATTATACTTTTTGTAATTAGTTTCCTATACAAATTGAGGCTTACGCCTCGATCGCCAAGATGTTACGCCTCGATCGCCTCTACAGAAAACGTCTCATTCCGCCTTTTGTTTTTACAAAGTACAAACCTTGATCGTATCCATACACTGGAGTGTATCCTTATCTAACGACAACCATAAGAAGTCAACTCATTCAATCCAAGTTCTAGAGATTGCTTCAACACATACAAATATTTTTTAACATGCAACCCATTTCATTGTTTTCATTACCAGGAGCATCTCATCATCTCTTTGTGACCTCATCCAAGAAGACATTTTTTCATTTTTTTTAGAAAATGAGGGTGGTCTCCCAAATTGGAAGCCACCTATATGTATAAGAATATATATCAAAAACTAAAAGTAAAAAAGTACATCAAGCTACATTGCCACGACAAGCAAAGTGCCCTGCAATGCTCAATAACATTCTCATTATAAAATGTATGCTCCACAAAAAATAACTTTGGTCTAGCACACCAAATTGCTCATACCAACGCAAACAAGTATGAACTATCCTCTTGCCCATAGTCGCAAACTGATCTGATATCCTGACAAAAAGTGGTACAGTCATGTTGTGCAAGCCAGGGAATATCGACTCCGTTCCACACCTCCGCCGAGGCTGGACAAGAGAAAAAGAGGTGGTCAACATTTTCCATTACTGCCACGCATCTATCCAAAGCAACATCCTCCAACCTAAGCAACTGACTTCGAAGCCCCCTTGGTGAGGATCCTCCCATTCCTGAACAACCAAAGAAATACCTTAACCCGGTTCGGCACCTTACATCTCCAAATCATACCCAAGTCCACTCCCAACTCTCCTCACACCTCCTTCACGTCCCCTGTCAGAAAATGATAGGCTTTCCTCACCGAGAATCTCCCATCTCCAAATCATACCCAAGTCCGCATTTTAATTTAATGGGTACATTTTCAAGGAAAAATGAACATGTAAGTAAATAATGACTCTTGGGGTATTCTTCTTCATCATATGCACAAAGGTCTCGTAACAACATGTTACATAATTTAATTATTTTTTTATTTTTTTTAAGAAGCTCGAGTGGCTTCCCAAGCAGAAATTCACCTCTTATTTATTAAATTGGAAAATAAAAAAGTAAAAGAAAACCATTACACATACCTGTCGCTATATTACCCACACACTACACAACGCCTTACAATGCTCCAACACATTTTGTGCTTTGAACGCATTCCCCCTAAAAAATGGAACCATTCCTCGCACACCATATGGCTCAAATTACTGCAAAACGAAGAATACAGTCAACAAGATTTCCCCACGCACAATGCGCAAAATTTCCCAAAAACTAGTGAAGTTTCATAATTTAATTATATCCTTTATCCATTAAACAAGGCCGTATATCCTTTTTTATCAGTAGAATATTTAATCGTGTAGACCTTTTTTTAAGTCAAACATGGGGAAACATGTGAAGGTGTCCGCCCCAGAAGTTTTATTAAAAGGTTAAGAAAGGAACTTTTCAGACAAGACTTGAGGAGAGTCTAAGAATGAAGATTGACCCCTTCCACAACCACACAACACAAAAACCCCACTAAAATACTCAACATTGATCCTCCCTACTACCAATAATGTTGAGATATTTGTATCCCTCTGAGGTTCTTTTACATTTCTTATTTATCCTGTCCTCTTTATGTAATTTTCCCATAAAACTTTTCTCCTATATAAGAGAGCCTTAGGGCTACGATGAAATGTAATTCGAGTTTTCCTTTCCATATGGTATCAGAGCAACGGTCCTATACCAGAGCATGTGCGCTAGATACCTCTCTCCACCAAAACCCTAATACGTGCGCCGCCAATAGAGAAGCGTGCATCGCCGACCACCACCGCCGTCGTCGCACCACGCGCAGCGGCCAACGCCGCCACCACCGCATAGTTGCAACGGCCGAGGCTGCTGCTGCCAACCCTGGTATGACAGCCTAGGTTGCAAACCTTGCAGCCAGCTATTCCTGCCACCCTCCGCGGACTCCATCTTCGTTCAAGGGGTTGTGTGACTCACCAAGGTTCAAGAAAGCGGTATGCGTATGCGTTCAGACAGGTCACTGAATAGCGCTTAAGCGGTATGCAGGGGCATATGCGGGGTATAAGTGGTTCTACGCGGTTTCCTATTTTTTATTTAAAAATAAATAAATATATACAAAAATGACTACAATAGAACTAAATTTATGTATAATTGTGGTCCAACAAAACATCTAAGAAAAATAACTTTCATATAAAGGTCAATCCTTCAAGTCTTCAATAAAAAAGTTAGCACACATGATAATTAACAACAATCACCAAAATATGCAAGTATCCGGAAGAAAACTGAAATTCAAAACAAATAACATTAGCAAAAGTACTAATTAAGATAGCATAAGAAAAATGAAATGTTCAATCGACAATATTCTACTAAGTACAAAGCAATTCTAATCTAGTCATCATCAAATTCCACTGTGATATTGTCTTCATCTTCACTCTCTTCATCGGACATGAGTTCTTCCTCATTCAAACTTGGCAATGAGTTGAACTAGTAGCATGCCTTTGGCTTCTTCTATGTTGAACCAAATCTTCAGCACCAGTTGCATCAGCCACTAAGTTCCACGTCAACCCCAATCCTTGGAAAACATCATCATCTCCTTCATCATCTTCACCAATCCAATCTCGCAAATGGGTTTCACATTTGTGGCAAATGGATCATTTCATTTTTTCATATGGCGATCCCTCAACTTGGCATTGAATCTGACATACACCAAATCATTTAATCGCTTGAATTCAAGCTTGTTCCTTTTCTTCATATGGATCTACAAAATCACCATAAATATATCATTAACCACCCCATTAATGATGTGTATCATGTGAGATGTATGGCACCGATTTTTTAACTTTACCGCCTCAAAAGTGCTCAAATTCCTTTGACAACCCGAGGAAGAAGCTGTCAAACTTAAAACTTTCATTGTCATTTCCTTCAATTGTGGCGTTTCCATGCCATGTAATTCCCACCAACGGGCTATTTTCAAGAAAAAATAGTTAATAATCGTTAAACGTATAAGTCTATTAATTCTAGTGAAAAATTATACCTGGATTGAATCATCATCAATGATTGACCTTTGTCTAATAGCCAAAGGTTTGCCAAATGACCCTTCTGCCCCTTCATATAAAGGCAACTCCTTCCTGGTGATAATATCTTGGATCTCTAAATCAGGATAGAAAATATCCATACAATCCAAGAATCCCTTCAGAGCAAGGCCTTCCCTCTGGATTTGAACATTGTCCCTATAAAAAAAGTAGTGATTCAAATAATATGCAACAAGGTGGAGGGGACTATCCAGTCTTCCTTTTGCCTTTGAGTCAATGGCATCAACAAAATGTTTGTAAGATGCTTCGACATCTTTGAAAATGCTCATGATCTCTTTTCTAGCATCTTGCAACTCACTGTATAAACCCCATAGCCGGCCTCCTATCTCCATCAACAATCCGCAGAACATGTACCAAGGGAGAAAAGACCTTCAATGTCAATTACACTTGAGTCCAAAATGAAGGACTCAAAAATATGGCTGAAGTTATTTCGCCCTTCTTGGTCTTGTACCATTTACAAGCTCTCCATTCATCAGAAGAAAACATAAGTCTCAACTTATCCTTCTTCTCCATCACAGATTGCAAAGTGAAATATGTGGTAGCAAATCGTGTTGTTCCTGGCCTCACTATCTCACCCTTTTACGTAAATTGTCTCGTCAAGCTCAATGTTTTTGCATGATTGTTGTTATAAAATAGAAAACGGAAGCGGAATAACATAATAAAGAAGAATAATCACGAAGAACACAAAGATTTTTATGTGGAACCCTACTCCGTGAGGAGCGGGATGAAACCACAGGAGAAGCCCTCTAAGGGGCGGATATTCTATTGAATTTTCTCAATGAGTACAGGAGGTCTGGGGCTCCTTATATAGCCTTCCCAGAGCCTCCAAGTCCCACCCACAGGCGGTGTGGGACTAAACACCGGATGTGGGTAAATGGATTTTCTCCAGGATCCATTTACCCTCTCTACAACTCATAGGCGCATACAACTTATACTCCAACACTCCCCCTCAAGCTGGAGCATGCAATGCTCAGCTTGGACAAACAGACAGAAACTCAACTCAACGCTACAAGACACTACGGACAATATCAACCCAACGCGCACATTGCTGCAGTCGAGGACGTTGCTTCTCATGCCGTGCAGGTGAGGAGGACGAACGGGCTGGAGTGTGAGTCAACAGAAGACTCGGAACCTGACCATCGAGTCTGAACTTGCGCCTGAAGTCTCCTCGTCGGAGAATTGGGTCTCTCCCATCTGGCTCAGAGAATGGTGCACTGCTCTGGTGTACCTATGATACCACATGAAAACCCTTGCCCTCAAGGGAATGGTCCTCTGCTCTGGAGTCCCTATGGTTCACATGAAAACTCTGGCCGAACAACAAGAAGAATGATGGGGACCTCTGACAAAAGATGGCAACTTATGCTCATCTGACAAATGACCGCACACTTGTGCGTGTCTGAAACTGGAGACTCGGAAGACAATCGTCGAGTCTGAACCTGGATCTGAACCGTAGAGTCTGGAATCTGATCGGTCTGGAAATCTGAATATGCATCTGGAATACAAGACCTGTGACTCTACATATACTCCCCCTTTCTCCCATACTTGTCGGAAAACATGGATGTCGACCAAGTTGGGAGAAGACAATAATGATGGGGAAAATAAAACATGAAACTTGCGGCTTTTCATGATTTTTTTTTATAGCCGCCATGATTTTTTTTTTAACATAAGCCGTCCAACCTCTCTTTTATTTCTTTTTTTTTATACGGCTTTTCAACTTCTTCTTTTTTTTTTGATAAACTTTACGTACGGCTTTTTCTCATGTACGTGCCTTTTTTTTTCAACTGCGTACGATTTTTTTTTTGTACGCGACCCCTTTTTTTTTTGAAACAGTTTTTTTTTCGGGGCTTTCAAGGCAATAGCCCACTTGGACTTGAATAACCAGTAGCCCCCTTGGGCTTTTTTTTTTTAAACCGACGGGCCTTGGGGCCCTTGCCCTTCCATTATACCATTAGGGTTCCCAACAGGGAAACCCATCTCTTTAAAAAAACGCCACCCCCGATGGGGTTTCAATTAGACGCCGCCGCCTGGAGGATCGCGGGATGGAGGGCTGAAGAGTAGCGCGGGGGAGGCGGCCGACTGCGCCTATGGTCGCGGGCAACGCCGCCTGGACAGGCTGCACATGGGGCCTGGCTGCTGCGGAGCGGGAGAGAGAGGTGCTGGCGGCTGAAATGGAAGGGCTCCGCCCGGGAGCGAGAGCGCTTGGGACTTCGCGCGCGTGGGGCTTGTCGAGGATGCGTCGCCGCCTGGAATGGTGAAGGACTACATCGCGCAGAGGCTGGGAGCGTAAAGTGGTGTCGGGCCTGAATGCTCGCGCGCCTGGGGCCTCTTTGAACGCTAGAGAGCAGCCGTGCGCAGGGGGGGCGATCTGGGAACCCTCTTGAGCCGAATCGCGGCTCCGCCTCGGAGTGGAGCACTCGAAAGCCGCCGCCTTTCACGATCTGGAGAGGGGATGGGTCTGCGCGTGCATGGAAAGAGCGATGCATGGGATTGCTGGAGCGCGTGATGATCCACGCGATGGAGATGGCTCACTGGAATAGCAGGCGGCGTTGCCTGGATCTGAAGAGGGCTGCCACGATCTGAACAGGGAGTTGAATTGACGATGATGACTGCCACGAATCAGATCTAGGGTTCCAGACGGGAACCGAAATACCGTGGACGAACAAACAGATATAGGGTTCCAAAGAACCCTAAAAAAAAATAAAATAAAATCTTTCTATGACTAAATATCTCTTCAACATCAACATTGAATCTCGAAAAATAAAGAGCATAAAAACCTCGAGAACCGAACCCGCTCTGATACCATGTTATAAAATAGAAAACGGAAGCGGAATAACATAATAAAGAAGAATAATCACGAAGAACACAAAGATTTTTATGTGGAACCCTACTCCGTGAGGAGCGGGATGAAACCACAGGAGAAGCCCTCTAAGGGGCGGATATTCTATTGAATTTTCTCAATGAGTACAGGAGGTCTGGGGCTCCTTATATAGCCTTCCCAGAGCCTCCAAGTCCCACCCACAGGCGGTGTGGGACTAAACACCGGATGTGGGTAAATGGATTTTCTCCAGGATCCATTTACCCTCTCTACAACTCATAGGCGCATACAACTTATACTCCAACAATTGTATATGAAGACAGTCAATGTCCTTGCCTTTGTGATAGCAGTTTTCACTTTCGATTCTTTACTGATCTCTTCTGGCATGAGATCGATGCAATGTGCTGCACAAGAACTCCAGAATATCTGTGGGTACTTTGTTCTCAAAATTCTGCCAGCAGTCATATTAGCAGATGCATTGTCTGTCACTACTTGGACTGCATTATCAAGCCCAACTTCCTCAATGGACTTATCCACTAAGGAAGCAATGTACTCCGTGGTATGAGAATCTGCAGACGAGTTAATAAAATTCAGAAAACTAGTTCCAAGCATGCAATTGACACAAATATTCATTATGCTCATTCCTCTTCTATCAGTCCACACATCTGTCATAATGGAACACCCAGAAGTCTTCCAACTATCATGATGCGTTTGCAAGAACTCTTTTGTTTCCTTAATTTGTTCCTTCAAAAGAGTTTATGTTAGCTCATAGTATGTTGCAGGCTTGTACCACCTCCCATATTGTCCAATTACTTCGCACATTCGAAGAAATGAGTCACTTTTGACAACATTAAAAGCAATGTCATTATCATAGAAGTACTTTGCCACAAATGTATTGAGTCAAATTCCTAAGTAGTACCTGGGAAATACATAATTACCTAGGTTCTACGTAATGTTTTTTTTTTACTCAAAAACTACAAAGGTGTCGCATGTTCAACATGCGACACCCCTTAAGTTTTTTTTTTACCCAGGAACTGCGTTAGTGTCGCATGTTCAATATGCGCTATAGATAGCGCATATTCAACATGCGACATATGTCCAGGGAATTCCTATCGAAATGGACTGTACAGGTATCGCAGGTTTCAAAATTTACTGGATAGGTATCGCATGTTGTATATGCGACATGAAGGGATAACGCATGTTCAATATGCGTTATCCTTCCAGGAAATTTTCATCGGAATGCCTGGGGCAGGTGTGTGCTTTGAAAATTGAACATATGACGCATGTTCAAAATGCGTCATATTTACAGTAAAGTTTTCGGCGAAAATGGCTGTCCAAGTGTGGGCTTTGGAATGTCAAGTTTTTAAAAACCCTTGGAAAGACATTTTTGTAGACATTCCCATGTTTTTAATGTAAATAGACATTTTTGTAAACATTCCAGACAATGCAAACAGTGTAGACATTCCAAACATCAAAGAGGACATTTCAATATAGACTTGTTCATGATTACACTTTACATTTTTTGCATCATATTAAAAATTACATTGATTACAATTCAACGTTTTTTCCTCCTATGGTATGTAATCGTAGAATCTGGAGGATGGAACGGTAATAGACGGTTCGCTTCGTCTATCATGTGTATCTGAGAGGGTCCTGCGGCATCCTCCTCGAATGTAGGCATAGACGGCGGCGTTAGTGTGCAGTAAGTTGGTCGTGTCTGGCTGGGGTCCAATCCTTGCCTCAACGGTGCTTGAGGCGTTGGCAAGTCCTCTCTTGGTCGCTCGGTGGCAGGTGTGAAGTAGTCTCCTTGCTCAATGTTATCATCCTCCGCAGCGGCCTCTTCAAAGTCCATGGGTTCCGCGACTTGTTCACGTGCCCTACCACGACCTCTTCCTCGTCCCCGTCCTCTTGCCCTTCCCCGCCATGCCTCCTCCCTGGCCACATCTGCACGCTCGTCATGTAACGTGACTGCATCCGCAAAATGTAATGACAGCCACTCCGTCATTTCCGCCTTCGCTTGTGCCGCAATCTCGCGGCATTCCTCGTGTCCAATGTCATAGACACGACTCCACAGAGCGAGCTGCATCCAAGGAAAATACGTAGATGTAAATTTGAAACAATTTTGTTAATTAATTTACCAAAAAGTTATAGTTCGAGTACTTACGTTGCTTGCCAGGGTTGCCCCCAAACGTCCGATAAATCTTCGAGTAATGGTCCCATACCATTGCTCGTATTCGGGCGTCGCGAATACCCCTCTGGACTGATCGATGCGAATAGTTCTAACTTCCCGCTCTTCCCAGCGTGCAATATACAAGCTGTGTTTCGCCCTCCAATCCACATGTACTTTCCCCCTCAAATCGATAGCGTGGAGTTCTGGAAATGTGGAGCAACGCTTTGGGATGCCTTGAAGACCCCCAAATTGTCTCTTAAACCGATCTGGGTAGTAATACTCCACAAAAACGCCAATATGCAAAGGGTTCTAATAAATCCACGTCAGCATCTTTCATAGCGGCTTTTATACCAGAATGCCTGTCGGAGATGATACAGATTGGTCCAGCTCGCATGCCAATTACCCTTAGACGAACCAACGAAAGAAACCACTTCCATGACGACAAGGATTCCTCGTCGACGATCCCGAATGCAAGGGGGACAATATGTTTATCCCCATCAACCCCGCAAGCAATGAGCAGTTTCTGTTTGTACTTCCCGTACAAATGTGTCCCGTCAACACTAATCAGTGGCCGACAATATTTGAATGCTTCAATGGAAGGACCAAAAGCCCAAAAACATCGTTCAAATCTGCGGCAGAGAGGTTTGCGCGGATCAGGATGGTCGCTGTATTCAATATCAATTTCAGTCCCTGGAATAGCGGCCTTCATTGCATGCAAAAGAAAAGGCATTTCAGCATATGACTTCTTCCAGTCACCAAATACAATTCCGATGGCCTTCCTTCGAGCATCCCAAGCCCTTTTCCTTGAAACCCAGTAGTTGTACATCTCGTGGATGTGAGCTCTACAACTAGATACACGAACATTGGGGTCATCCCTAACAAGAGTTAGCAACGATCTGGACATGAATTTGTAGTCCAACTGAGGGTGATCTTGATTAACTGTTGGGTTTATACAAGTGTGTGCCCCAACAACCTTGGAGATCACCCACAGTCCATCAAATTTTCTGAAATGTCCTCGTAAATACCAAACACAACCATTTGCTCTCTGCGAACAAAAAACCGACCATATCAAGCTGGTGGATTCCTTGACAATGAAGTCAAAATGTGATAGAATGTGGAACTTCTTCACAGCGTACACCAAATCCTCCCTACATTTGAACGTCCTACCCTTGCGGATTTCGTCAGCAACACCATCAAGTCTAGACTTGCTTCGAATGTCGTCTTCATATGTTGAACGAGTATTAGACCCTCTAACCCCAAAAAAGGGTATACGGGGTGTAATAGTATGCGCGGTTTGTTCATCAGTTGGGAGCTCCTCGTCCATCAGATCATCTTCGACATCTTCGCTACCTTCTTCCAGGTCATCATCGGTACCCCAAGGGATGAAATCCTGATCCATCCGGTTAACCTCTCGCAGCAACGGCTCACTCAAGCCCAAATCCTGAACCGTGCTTGGCTGCGTTACAGGCGCATCCGTATCATGGTCGGGTCCCGTGGTTGGGACAATTCTTGGTGGTGTGCTGCGGACAACTGCTGCTTGTGTGCTCGGGACTCCAGACGATTCGTTGTTAGTCATAACAGTTGGGACTTCGCTCACAGATACATCTTCAACATAAATATCGGTAGGCATTGATTTCCCAATGGTCCGAGCGTACACAATAACTGTCTGCACATCATCATCATCGACAATAGATGAAAAAGATGGTTCCTCCCCTGGGCCTCGAGGGACGCGATGTAATAATCGGATTTTTTGACTGTCAACATCCAAGTTGAACTTACGGCAAACCAAGTTCAACATCTCCTCGAACGTCATATTAGGAGTCAACACAAACCCCCTCACGTTGGTTGACGATCCGGACATGAGTGTACTACTCACATGACACATACAATACAACTGCTCCATTCTAACCTAATACGTGACACAACGCACAAGCAAACGTCATACATTCGAGAAATGAAAATAATATGCATATGATACAAAAAAAATTAAAAAAAAACGTTTTACCAAGTCCGATTGTTCGCAGCAGGTGATTAGCCCTAACGAGAAGCGGGGACGGCTAGGACGGTGACAATCACTGAAAACACGGAAAAGGAGTGTTCCGCGGGGCTAGGAGTGACCAAAATGGGTGTTGTTGAGAGAGGAGGAGACCAAAAGATGAGGGTGGAGAGGAGGGCGTCGGGGGCGGCTGGTCGCTGGAGAGGAAGAGGGAGTCGGGCAAGGGCGCGGGGAAATGAGAAGGCCGCTGGGCGCGGGTCTTAATTAGGGTTGATATCGCATGTTGAATATGCGCTATCTATAGCGCATATTGAACATGCGACACTAACGCAGTTCCTGGGTAAAAAAAAAACTTAAGGGGTGTCGCATGTTGAACATGCGACACCTTTGTAGTTTTTGAGTAAAAAAAAAACATTACGTAGAACCTAGGTAATTATGTATTTCCCAGGTACTACTTAGGAATTTGACTCCAAATGTATTCACGCGTGCATGTTCCTCCTTGGCAAAGATATCTTTGATTGAGGATTGGCAGAGAGTCTCCGCTGGTATATCTTCTGCTGAAGTTCGCAACCTTCTTCCATCACTCTCTTCATCAGCCAAGGGTTGATTAATCTTGATGGAGACTTGCCCTTGAATTTCTTTCATCCTCGAGGTCTTTTCATTCCTTTTCACTTTAATTCCTTCCATGTTGTCCATAATTTCTTTCTTCACCTCAGGAGACACCTTGGGACAAGATGATGTATTGCCTTTAATGTGAGCCAAATGTTGCTTCATGCGATTGATCCCTCCTTTCACAACCTTCCGACACAATCGACAAGTGACCATGCTCGGGCTACTCGGATTCTCTAGAAAAGCATACTTCCATCCCGGATCATTAGAATCAGGAGGAACAAAAAACTCCGAAGTATCGCTTCTCTGAATAGGAGGCTCGCTTTCAGTTCCAAGCGTAGGAGAACCGTTGTCAGATGGTAGTCTAGAGGCCATAGTTGCTTGGCATTCAATCGTAATTACATGATAAAATATCAACAAAAAAAGTTAAATATGCATATACAAATAAGAGTTTTAGCCTTTTAAACAAACAATTGTTTAAAGAATTATGCATGAACAAAAAAGTGTAATATGCATTGCATACTATCCTTATTTTCATATAAAGTTTGTCGACTAAAAAAATGATGGATGAGGTATCATTGACACTACAAGTTTCAATAACTCATTCCTATCGAAAAATGATGGATGGGCATGATTGGACATGCCTTCAAATACTGATATATATTCAATCAGAATGCGAGGTAATTGGTCGTGCAAACATTAATCCCAAAATGTTGGAAGATGACCAACATGCATTGGAAGATGCAAAGATGTTCGATTGTGTTCTCACAAAATGATCAGTGAATTACATGCATGAAGTATTTGTGAAAGTGATGACCTAAAGCAGTGAGTAATCCCACTTTCTAAAATTGTATCTTCTACTATTTTGGAAGTCCTCTTTTTCTTTTTTATACACAAACATTATTATTCTTGTGACGACCTAAAGCAGTGAATAATGCAAACTTTGAAGACCAGTCTGTATTAAAAATAATATTTGACCTAAAGCATTATTAGACCTGTGAATAATGTTTAATACACTTTCTTTCTGTATTAAAAATAAAATAACAAAATCGAAATTATTGAAAAAAATGAAAATGCAAACCTTGAACCTTCGCACAGTGAACTGACGATTGAGTGGGATGCCGCGAAGCACTGCTCATAGCCTGGTAGGCTGATGCGGTAAAGAAACAGCATAGCGGCGGAAGAGCTCGCAGGAGGCGAAGGAGCCGACGGAGGCGGAGTTGCTGTGAGGAGGCGGAGGAGATTTGAGGAGGCGACGAAGTAGGAAAGGGCAGAGGAGCTGTGAAGAGGAGGAGGATCTGTGAGGAGGCGGCAGAGATGGGAGTAGGCGGAGGAGTCAGGAGGAGGCAGAGGTGCTGGTTGGGGGCGGAGGCTCTCGAGGTTGGAAGAGTCGGGAGGAAAACCTAAGTCGGTCGAGTACCTGGCCGCATAAATCGACAATCGAACCTATGGGGATCCGATAATGAAGGCTAATGTCCTTAGCGATCGAACGGACTGCCTATGCGGCCGCATAGCCTGCATATGCGGCCCGCTCATGCGCTTGGGGCGCATAGTGCAACGATTCACGTATTTGGCACGTCTATGGGTCGGCATACGCATATGCCGCCGCATATACGGCCACTCAGAGCGCATTCAAGAACACCGTGGCTCACTAGGGATACGTGTTCGACAGTTTCGAGGTCTAATCTTTGGGTTTCTAGGGTAGATTTTGCCATCTAAAATCATCCAAGTTACCTAGAGAGATCTCAAACGGATGGAAGAGATTGTGGTATGAGTCTACACACAACCATCTTCCTGTATGATTGTGTAGACGCAATCAATCTTGTCTACAACCCCAGTCTTTGTCATTGTTGTCATCATGTCAAACAACAGAGTTGATTCCAAAGCCAAGGTCTCATCCCTGCGTGCTTTTAAAGGTCCAGTACCCATTGTCAAGATGGGTGGGACAAATTATGATATAAGGTCTATGTAGTTTATGATCCTAATGTCGTGTAACAACAAGAAGCACATCATGACACAGGATGAAACTAGCGACAAGACTGGGGTTAATGCCTCATGGGAGGCAGAAGATACGTATGCGCGTGTATGGCTATATGAGACTGTATCAATGGGAGATAGCCAATGATATTCTGAGTCAACCTACTGCAAAGGCTATGTGGGGCATTCTCGACATCAAGCATTCCCCGACGAAAAATGAATCAAAGATACTGCAACTCGAGCATGATATCTTCACTTCAAAGCAGAATGGACGTCCTCTTCATACCCTCTACACCTTTCTAAGGGGTATGTTTAAGAAACTTCATGGTTTCACCCCCTTAACTGCTACATCAGAACAACTCAAGGCATATAGAAAATCTGTGATGACTGAAGTTTTTCTAGCAGCTCTTGATCCTGAGTATGACGATGCTAGATCGCAGATCTTTGCATATGTTACCATACCTCCAATAGAGAAGGTATGTCATAGGTTGGACATGCTTTGTATATCTTCTAACAGTATTACTCAGCAGCATCGGACTTCCATTGCCATGGTTGCTTCTCATGATAGAGGAAGCTCTACACAATACCATGGTCGTGGTACCTGTCACACCCCCAAATTCCGTGATCGAGAATGATCATGCAGACACGGTAGCTGGATACAAGAGAATGATCGATGGAGCTGGACTTCAGGAGGAGTCTGAAAATGCGTGGGTATTATGGAGGTTATCCACGGGAGTCTGGAGGCTCAACCGTACGTTACAAGGGAGAAGCGTGACACAGGACACTAGCTCGGTGGAAGAGTATCGTGAAGCTGTACCAGTGCGAGCACAACGAAGTACAGGCAGCAGTGCAAGACATGACGGTGGATGCACGCAACAGGTACGTATGTGAGCATAGAAGGGTGGTATGCAGTGAAGTAGTATGCATTGAGGAGCAATGTGGTACGATCACATAGGTGTACGCACGAAGGCGCACGGTATCGGTACTGATGCGCGGCGATCCACAAAGGCATGGAACGTTGCAGGTGCTGAGTACGAGCATTGTCGAGCATGCTCGATAGTACACGTACGAGAGTGGTCTGGAGGCGACGATAGCGAAGTTCTGGAGGACTTCCCGTTAGCATGCAGAACGCTAAGGAGGGGTTTACCGCACGAGGGTCTAGAGGCCATGGGTTCCCTTTGGCACAACCGAATGTTCGGTGGCACTCGGTGAATTACGACAAAGTTGCATCAACAAGCATTGGAGCGCGAGTGTGCTGATAACCGGGCGTCAAACGTGTGGGAAGACGAAAGGATAACAAGGGAGTCAAAGAGACGAGCATACGAAGAGTTGCTGAGGAACGCGAAGAGTTACCGAAGAACTCGAAGGGTCTCTTGTGTCTTTATATATCATTATCGTATATGTAATAATGAGTGTCCCTTGGGTTGCCTTGAGTCTTATATAAAAGGAGAGGTGATAGCTCATTTGTACACACCCCACTCCAGAGCGAGTTCCCCCTCTAATAAGAGAAGAAGCTTTGTGCACATACTTGTGTGATCAAGTGGTTGTGTTCTTGAGCATTCTTGAGCGAGTTCTTGAGAGTGTTCTTAAACAATCCATGGAGTCGAGCTTGTGCTTGTGTCTAAGCATCGGTTCGTTAGCAAGTAGGAGTATCAAAAAGAGTTAGGGCGCGTCCACGACCGTTCTACTCAGAAAGGCTGGTTAGCTACGGGTTAGCTAACGCCGCACAGGTTCGATCAAAATCGATAGCAGGATTTTGACCCTGTGACAGTACCCGTGGTAGGGGAGGGGTAGCTGACCTCGTCAACCTTGCACTTACTGTCACTGGTCTGGACATTCTGATGATACGTGTTATTTTAAGCATGTTTTTCCTCCTTCAACGTGTGTTGCAGAGCAGACTGAGCAGGCTAGTATTCCACCTCTTGCCTCTGATCAGAGATTCGATGATCTTGTAGCTTGTTTGAGAGAGATCATTCTTGCATCTAGTCTGTCCAGTGCTCCTTCGGGATTCTCAAAGGTAGCCGCCTTAGCATCTACATCTACATCAAGTACGACATTTGTTCTTACTAGTTTAACCAAGGTTTGAAAAAAAATGAAAGACGGAATGAAGTGTTTTCCCTGGAGGCGAGGTGCGGACTCGAGGCGGTCGAAGTGTTAGCCTAAGTTTCTATAGGAAAATACTTACAAAAAGTATAATAAATATATTTACTGATGAAATTATCTTAATTGACATACATATAATATACAACATTGTAATATATGATGAAATTATGAAGATAAGAACGCGAAAGAAAGGAAATGTAAATTCCATAAACCTATCGACTAAATTTCTATCCAATCAAAAATAGAATCATTGACTATAATTATCATTAAAGTATTAAAGACAACATATTTTTTGCTAAAAATATTGTGGTGTATAAAAAATTATGATTAGATGTACTTGTTATATGATTACTATATAAAATATGACAGCTTTGATATGCCTTGAATCTAATATTATTTTTTCTAGTTGGTATATTACGTCACTCATTATGTCACCTCTTAACACTAACTTTTCTTTAAGCTTTATGGATTGTGTACTTAAAAGTGCAATATTAAGATTTTTTTGAAAAAATTAGACAAAATTAATGCTCAATATGAATATGAACAAACTTAAAATCCCAAGCATGCATCTTGTAACTATATATCCTAGACAACTATATGTTACAAGCATCTAAAACTACTGTTGAGATAGTTATATCTAACGGTGCCTTTTTATGTTTTTCGTATTCTTCATGTATCTCGTATGTAATTAACCCAACGCTTTTCTCCTATATAAGAGAGGCCTTGGGTCTCATTTTAGATTATGAATTTCCTTTCCCTTAATATGGTATCAGAGTAACGGTCCTAAACCAGGGTTCCTGTATCCCACCCTAACCCTACACCTCTAAACCCTCCCCCCCCTCCGTCGGGCCCCTCCAGGGAGTCAAGACCTCCCACGCCGCCCATTCACCAAGGCCTCCAACCTTCCATGCATGGCTCATCCACGGCTTCCAGCCCCGTTGCATGACCCCCGACGCTGCCTAGCCCTCCCGGGTGCAAACACGCCGCCCATCACAGGCACAAATGTGTCACGTCGCGCGAACACACCAGCCACATCGTCGTTGGTTCGCTCCGATCGACGCTGCTGGTAGGCGCATCCAGCCCAATATCTTTTTTACGCCTCTAAGTGTCTCGTGCGGCCAGACTACTCCTGTCCAACATATCTTGCGACGTTTCGAGGTCTGATTTGAGTCTAGTTGTTTTTTATCATCTAAGTCACGTTCTAAGACTTTAAACTTCATAAAGAGACTATGAGGAAGGTTGTATGAGTCTACAGATACAACCATTACTCCTTATGATTTTGTAGACATTATCTAATCAGTGTACTCCTCAGTTTGTACGTGGTTCTACTCATTGATATCATGTCAGAAGTCAAGAGTGACGTTTTTTCTTCTTCGGGGGCTTTCAAGGGCCCGACTCCCACAATAAAGATGGATGGGACCAACTACGCGTTATGGTACACGCAGTTTCGTATTCTTATGCAATGTCATAATAAGGAGCGCATTCTGACGGAATTAAAACCAACGGACAAGACTGGGATGAATGCATCTTGCAAACAAGATGATGCATATGTCCGCATCAGGCTCTCTGGGACACTTACCACAGAGATTGCCAACGATATTGTCAATCAACCAACAACAAAGGCCATGTGGGACATATTAGCAGACGCCTATGGGCAGGCAAAGAATGAAACAAGATCCTCCAACTACAGTTTGACATTTTTTCGACCAAACTGAATGGTCGACCGCTCCACACACATTTCTCCCATATGAGAGGCATGTTTGAGCGACTACACAGCTTCATGCCTATTACCACCAGCATTGAGCATCAACAGTAGTATCGGAATGCTACAATGACGGGAGTCTTCCTATCGTCCCTTGACTCTGAGTACGATGCAGCATGTACTCAACTTTTGGTTGGAGAGACAATACCACCAATGGAGGAGGTCTACAAACGTCTGAGCAGAATTGCTACCGCGCCTACCACTACGTCACAGACGACTTCCTCAGCTATGGCTGCTTCTCATGGGCGTGGAGGTTCTTCCCATCTTCGTGGCCGTGGACCTCGTGGTCGAGGTGGTGGATGTCAACGTGGTCCATGTTCTTATTGCCATCATCCTGGTCATTCGGAGGAGCCATGCTTTCAGAAGCATTGATATCCAACGTCTGCACGTGTTGCTGAACAGACCGAGTCTTCATTTGCACCTACTACAGATGCACGCTTTGATGATCTTGTCTCGAGGCTTCGAAAGATGGTGACCACCCCTACGACTCCGACTACAGGTCCATCTGATGCAGCGGCTACTGCCAAAGCACCGTCCAGTTCATCAGGTATTCCCTATGCATTTACTAGTTGTAGCAGTTTGGATGTGACAGATTGGCTTATGGACTCTGGAGCATCCCATCATATGTGTGGAGATGGGACGCAGTTTACCACTTACAGGTCTATTCCCCCTGGGCGATCCGTGGCCATTGCCAATGGGGTCCAGCTACCCATTGTTGGTCAGGGGAGATTGTTCTAGCCCCTTCTATGCATCTTCAGAACATCTTACATGCTCCTGATTTTCAAATGAATCTTTTGTCTATTAGTCAAATTACAAAAGATTTACATTGGCATGCCATCTTTGATCCCTCGTCTCTTGTGTTACTAACTGGCAGGGTGATGGGTCATGGACGTGAGCAAAGAGGATTGTATAAGCTTGCCAATCCATCATGTGTTGGGGTGGCCTTTATTCCCTCCGGATCTGTTTCTCCTTTCATCTGGCATCTCCGCTTTGGCCACATTCCTCTTCAAAAGATGGTTCATGTGTTCCCACAAATATCTCCTCGTATTACGTCGGACTGTGAAGCATGTTAACTTGGGAAACATCATGGCTCCTCGTTTCCGAGTCATTCAGATCGTCATAGTAGTCGGTCTTTCGAGTTGTATCATTTCGACATTTGGGGTCTGAGTCGTGTTCCTGATCATCAGGGGCATCGCTTTTATATGGTTGTTGTGGATGATTATTCTAGACTATCTTGGGTGTTCTTGTTAAAAAAAAGTCTGAAGCAAGTGCTATCATTAAAACTTTTCTTATTGAAGTCAACAATATCTTCTCTGCTAATGTCAAATTCATTCGCATAGATAATGCTTTGGAATTTACCACATTACATTTAGCAGAATTTCTCAGGTCTCTTGGTATAGTTCATCAGACTTCTTGTATTTATACATCACAGCAAAATGGTATCGCAGAACGCAAACATCGTCATCTTCTTGACATCACAAGGACTTTGTTGATTCAAAGTCGTACACCTCATTCTTTCTAGGGGGATGCGGTTCTCACCGCTTGCTACTTGGTGAACCTCATGCCCTCCATTATTCTTGGAGAGAAGATTCCACTCTTGTTTGTGTTTCCCGAGAAGGAACTACTCTCTCACTCCCAGAGTCTGGATCGGTGGCCTTTGTCCACAACTTCACCCCTAACTGTGACAAGCTCTCATCTAGAGTTGTCAAATATGTCTTTGTTGGTTATTCCCGTACACAACAAAGGGTATAGGTGTTTTGATCCTGTTGGGAGAAAATACTATGTGAGTGCTGACATCACATTTTTTGAGTCTATTATGTATATTTCTCCTACATGTGACAGGTTGTCTAATAATGATTCTAGAGAGGATGTTGTAGTTCCTCCACCTCCATCTTTCCCGTCTTCGGCCCCTTCTAATGCTCTCCACTCTTCACCACCTCTACCTCTGCCACCACCTCCACCTCCTACCACCAAGTCCACGTTTTTACCCCATGTTTATACTCGCAGGTCTTCTACTCGCCACTCTGCTCATGCGCCATCCACATCATCCACCACACCTCAGGTATATCGTGAACATATTATTTCTGCTGATGGCACTGGAGCTTTGAATGATACACAAGAAGAATTGATTCCCGAGGACAGAGAGGCTGATAACCCGGAGATACCTATTGCCCTCAGGAAGCCTCGCCACCAATGTGCCACATACCCTCTTGTTGCGCATATTTCCTTGGATCATCTTTCAAAGGATTACAAGAAGTTTGTGGAGAGACTATCTGCTGTTACTATCCCACGTACGTATCAGGATGCACTTCAGGATAGTAGGTGGAGCCATGTAATGGAAGAGGAGATGGCGGCCTTACGATCACATAGTACCTGGAGCATTGTCTCTGCTCCGTCAGGTGCCTCTGTGGTGAGCTGCAAATGGATATTTACAGTAAAACAGAGAGCAGATGGTAGTGTGGACCACTATAAGGCATGGCTTGTGGCCCGAGGGTTCAGCCAATTCTATGGGGTGGACTATCAGGATACCTTCTCTCCAGTAGCGAGACACTCGACACTACACATTCTTCTATGTTGTCGTTTCATGGGATTGGCCTCTTTACCAGCTTGATGTGAACAATGCAATTCTCTACGGAGTCGGAGATCTATAGGAGGAAGTATATATGCAACAACCATCAGGGTTTGCTACTGAGGGGGGTCCCAGAAGGTGTGCAGACTCCATAAGGCGATCTATGGCCTAAAGCAGAGTCCGAGAGCTTGGTACCAAAAACTATCGGAGTTGATATAGCAACAAGGGTTTGTGCGGTCTACTGCGGATCACTTAATGTTTGTTCAAAGGACACAGAGAGGTACAATGGCTATTCTTGTTTATGTGGATGATATTGTCATTACAGAAGATGATGAGCAGAGCATTCATGTCGCCAAGGAGTTCCTAGATCAATAGTTTATGACTAAGGACCTTGGCAATCTTCGTTACTTCCTAGAGTTAGAGTTCACCGGGAACCATCATGGTCTTGTGATAACTCAGAGGAAGTTTGTTATGGATCTTCTTTCAGAGACAGGTATGACAGGGTGCAAACCTGCAACTACCCCTATGGATGCAAGTATGAAATTGCATGATAAGGATACTAAGGAAGTTGACAGAAGGAGATATAGAGAGCTTGTTGGGAAGCTCTTATACGCCACCATCACCAGGCCGGATATTGCTTTCGCAATAAGCAAAGTCAATCAGTTCATGGAGTAGCCCGGGAAGGTGCATATGGATGTCGTCCATATGATCTTGAGATATTTAAAGACTTTACCTGGTTCGGGTCTTATATTCAGTAGGGATACATCTCTTGAGGTGACAGCATGTGCAGATGCAGATTATGCAAGTTGTCCCAAAGACAGAAAGTCTACTTCTGATTTTGCTATTTTTGTCGGCAGCTCACTTGTTTCATGGAAAAGCAAGACGCATACAGTGGTGGCTAGATCACGTGCAGAATCTGAATATAGAGCGATGGCGCAGTGAAGTGCTAAAATGATGCGGGCTAGATCGGTGTTGACTGATCTTACTATTGAAGTTCCTCTTCCTATGCAGCTTTTATGTGATAATCAAGCAGCTCTATTTATAGCTGTCGAGATAGTTTTTATATCACTTTATGTTTTATGTCCTTCCTTGTTATTTTTTTATATTATATAGACATCTCTGTAATTTACCCTTAAAGCCTCTCCCTATATAAGAGAGCCTAGGGTTTTTCCTGAATGAATATCGGAGACTCTTTTTCCAACATGGTATCAGAGCCGCCCTAGGGCTCTCCACACCCGTCGTCCCCTTCCCCACCCGCCGCCCTCCCCTCGGCATCTCTTACGCCGCCGCTTCTCTCTTCGGCTCCCATCTAGGGCTTCCGCCCTGCCCTAGCCCTCCCTCCCAACCACCAGCGGGCACAACCCTCCGTCGAAGGCCCCAGTCCCAGCCCAACGCCACCTTTGACCCCCAGGCGGCCCCCAGCCCACCCCCGGTGCTTCCACCTGCCGCCGTAGGCCCCCCCAGTCAGCCGCGCATCTGAACAGCGGCTCCCAGTCAGCACCCGCTTGTCGATCCAAGGGCTGTAAGCCTTCCTTTAGGCGTGCCCTAGCCCTCTCTTCATTCGATATATGGGTTTGGGTGCGTAAACGTCTACATACGCACTCAAATCCGATGCAGTTGGTGTAGACATTCATCACCGTGTCTATATACCCCTGTTCTTCTCCAAGCAGCAGTATGTCAGAATCGAAAGTCGATTTGCCCTCCACCGGCGCATTCAAAGGTCCTGCGCCAATAGTGAAGATGGACGGGTCTAACTATGAGCTCTGGGCTATGCAGTTCATGAGCCTCATGAAGTCTAATGGTAAGAAACACATTCTTACCGAGGAGGAGCCTGCAGAGAAGACAGGGATCTATGCCTCATGGGAGGCTGATGACGCCTACGCAAAGGTCTGGTTGTCTGGTACATTGACGATGGAGATTGCTAACGATGTACTCCATCAGCCCACTGCTAAGGCAATGTGGGACATTCTTGCCGCTACATATTCGCAGGTGCGAAATGAGACAAAGATGTTGCAGCTTCAGCATGACATTTTCACAATGAAGCAGAGCGACAGACCTCTCCATTCTCTATACACATCCCTAAGAGGGATGTTCGAGAAGTTATACAGTACCATTCCTCTCACTGCTACTCCTGAACAGCAGAAGACGTTTCGGAACGCAACCATGGTGGGTGTTCTACTTGCGGCTCTTGATCCTGAGTATGATGCCGCCCGGTCCCAGACCCTAGCAGATGCAGTTATTCCTCCAGTGGAAGATGTTTACAGAAGGCTCAGTCGCATTCCAGTTTCCTCCAGCGCTTCTACTCCACCCCCATCAGCGATGGCAGCCTCGCGTGGGAGAGGTGGACCGCCTTCTGGTCGTGGTCGTGGACGTGGCCGTGGCTCCCAGGGAAGGGGTGGCCGCTACAGTCAGATGTGCTCATATTGTCACCGAACTGGACATTCAGAGGAGACATGCTATTCGAAGCATGGGTTCCCAGCATCGACACGTGTGGCAGAACACTCATAGTCTCCATTACAGTCTACTGCAGATAATCGATTTGACGAGCTTGTGGCCTGTCTCCGTGATATTATGCCACATTCATCTGGTGATTCGTCTGGTGGTTCTTCAGATATTGCTGCCACAGCATCTGCCAGCTCATCAGCCGCTGCGAGTACCTCAGGTAGATCCACTGCACTCACACCATCTCATGATATATCTGACTGGGTTATAGATTCCGGAGCCACACATCATCTATGCCGAGATAGAGGTAGATTACAGGCCTACAGGGATATTCCTCCCGGCCGTTCAGTGCAGATAGCAGATGGTACCCATTCACCCCTTGTTGGACAGGGGGAGGTCTTCCTATCCTCCACTATGCAGCTACAGAATGTTCTACATGCTCCTGAGTTCTCAATGAATTTGCTATCTATTAGTCAGCTTGCGAAGGATTTGAATTGTCGTGCTATATTTGACCCGTCTTCTCTCATTTTTCAGGACATACTCACGGGCAAGGTGATTGGTTGTGGCTCTGAGCAGAATGGCTTATATCGACTGGTTCGGAATTCCTATGCTGGCGTCTCCTCTCATTCTGCTGGACCAGTCTTCCCATACATCTGGCATCTCCGGTTTGGTCACCTTCCGCTCCAGAAAATGCGTCATCTTCTGCCCCAGATCTCTCCTAGTTCGTCTTTTCGTTGTGAAGCATGTCAGTTGGGAAAGCATCATAGGTCGAGCTTTCTGAGTCGTAAGAGTCGGAGCAGTAGCTCCCCATTTGAGTTGTTACATATAGATATATGGGGTTCGAGTCGTGCTCCCGATCATCAGGGGCACAGGTTTTATCTTGTGGTAGTGGATGATTTTTCTCGTGTGTCATGGGTCTTTCTTTTGAAGAATAAATCTGTGGCATATCTTGTGCTTCTCCGGTTGCCTCGTCGGGCTCTTCGAATCGCTCGGGTTTTGTTTGGAATGCCAGGAGTACTATGACTGCTTCCCCTTCCCGCTTTGGCAATGTCTACTCTCGTCGCCAGCAGCCGATCTTCGTGGGGTCATCTCCTTCCCCTACTGTGCTTATGCGCGAGGCGGTGGCGGAGGCGGCAGGTCTTCGCCGCACTGGTCATCGCTACTCTGCCTGATTAGCGTTTGGTCTGCTACGGTTTTTGGGGCCTTTTGTATTGTTTAATGAAAATTCTATCCTGGAATGTTCGTGGTCTTGGTGACCATGCGCGTCGCCGTGCTTTGGGCTCTCGGTTGGTCGAATGGGAATGTGACATAGCGTTCCTGCAGGAAACAAAGTTGTCAGGAGTCGATGATGCCATGTGGAAGTCTTTTGGCGCAGGGGGTGTGGATGCCTTTTGTTCGTTGGACGTTGTTGGCACTTCTGGCGGTATTATCTTGGCTTGGCGTTCGTCGAGATTCTCTTTGTCTTATTATCGTAATGGCCGTCATTCTATTACGGTGGTTTTGGTGCGTGCGGACTCTAATATTTCTTTGGCCTTTTCTTGCGTATACGCACCTGTTTGTCACGTGGCACGGCGTGATTTATGGGAGGATTTGCTTAGTGATGCTGTCTCTGTGGGGGATACTCCCTGGCTCGTGGGGGGTGATTTTAACGTTACCCTGCTATCCATTGACCGTCCTCGCGGTCGTGGGGGCAGGGATCCGGGTTCTCGCGATTTTTTTGACTTCATCCAGGAATCGGCTCTAGAAGATCTGGTGGCTAACGATATTATGTATACACGGCGAAATAATTCCTCCAGGTCGCGGCTCGATAGGTTTTTGGCGAACAGTCGCATGATGGAGGCTTTCCCTCTTTGTTCGGTCACCTCCAGGCCGCAATCCTTTTCTGATCATAGCCCCATAATTTGGGATGATGGTGCTTCTTCTCGACCGCGTGGTTTTTTTCGCTATGAGCGATGTTGGTTGCTGGAACCTCATTTTAGGGACATTGTGAGCAATCATTGGTCCCAGAGCTCTTTTAATGGCAGTGCGGCTCGTCGATTTGATCATAAGCTTTCGTCCCTTCGCGGCATTCTCGCGTCTTTTAAATGTTCATCTCGTCGGTCACGGCTTTCCTCTCGTATTGAGGCGGACGCTACTATTCTTCGCTTGGATCTGTTGGAGAACGAGCGGGAGTTATCTCCCGAGGAATTGGCCGAGCGGTCTTTTGCTGTGCAGGTCGTTGCGGAGGAGGACAGGAAACGAGCTATTGAATGGAGGCAGCGATCGCGTCTGCGATGGATCAAACATGGGGATGCAAATACCGCTTTTTTCCATCGGGTCGCTAGTGCGCGTAAACGTGCTAATACAATTTCTTCCAGTGAGGTTGATGGTGCCTTCTTTCAAGGGGAGCAGGAGATGGGTGCGGCCGTGGGTAACCACTTCAAGAATTTCTTCGATCGGCAGGCTCCTTGCCCGTGGCGGTGGACGGGTCGTGGGGCTCCTGTCATTTCCCCTTCGGATGCGGATCTATTAACTCGGCCTCTTTCGTTGGAGGAGCTGAAAGGGGCGGTCTGGGATCTTAACGTTGACGCTGCTCCCGGACCTGATGGTTTCCCCATTTCTTTTTACAGGGACTTTTGGGATGTTATCGCGCCTGACGTGTTGGACGTTGCTCTCGATTTTTGCGCGGGGAATAGAGGCTTCGACAAGATTAACCGGGCTAATTTGGTTCTTATCCCTAAGACCATTGGCGCTAGCCGTATTGAGGACTTCCGACCAATCTCTATTTCTAATGGCATATACTTAATTATTGCTAAAGCCCTAGCTCGGCGGCTGGCGCCTATTCTCGGCTCTCTCATCTCTCCATCGCAGGCCGCTTTTGTCCAGGGGAGGCATATCTCTGATTGCTATGTGTTGGCCTCCGCGATCGTTGATGGATGGCACCGTAATGCGGTGAAGGGGATGCTCTGGAAAATTGACTTTGCTAAGGCTTATGACTCTTTGGATTGGAGATTCCTTTGGTCGGTTTTGATGCGGCGGGGTTTTCCGCCGATGTGGATTTCTTGGGTCCGCCGGTGCGTTACCACAGTATCTTTTTCCATCTCTATTAACGGCCGTCCGGCTGGGGGGTTGATCCAGCCTCGCAGGGGGGTTCGTCAGGGATGCCCCCTTGCCCCGCTTCTCTTTGTTTTGGCGGGCGATGTGCTGCCACGTATGATTCATGGTGTGGCCGATGCTGGACTTACTCGCGGTTGTTCCCTGGGCGAGTTTCATATTCCCATCCTTCAATTCGCTGATGATACCCTTTGTTTTATTGAGGGGGATCGGCCTTCTGCCTTGGGGATGGCTACTTCGCTTCAACTTTTTTGCGAGATATCGGGGCTCCGCATCAATGGGACCAAGTCGAAGGTTGTGCCGTTTGCATTATCGCCGACGGAGGCTGAGGAATGCTCTTCTATTTTGGGCTCTTCCATTGGTGGCCTTCCGCTGGATTATCTCGGCTTGCCTCTTTCTGTGGGTCGTGCTCGCTTGCGTGACTGCTGGAGGGTGGTGGAGAAGGTGGAGGCTCGGTTGGCGGGCTGGCTCGCGTCTCTTCTATCCAGGGGGGGCCGCTTGGTTCTTGTTAAATATGTGCTTTCTGCTATCCCAATTTATTTTTTGGCTGTGTGTGGTTTGCCGAAGGGGATTCGGGTGCGTTTAGATAAATGTATGAGGGGCTTTCTTTGGGGTCGGAAGGGCGGTGGGAGAGGGGGGTCCATTTGGTGGGCTGGGAGGATGTTATGCGTCCCAAGCGCGAGGGAGGCCTGGGTGTTCGGCGGTTGGAGGTGGTGCGCGATGCCTTGCTTCTCAAATGGGCGGCTAGGCTGTTGGGGCCGGATGATGATTTCTTGCTGCGGGGCCTTCGTTGGCTGGCGCCTTTGGTGGGCGGGCCCTTGGTCACGCTCCCTCCTTTTGGCGCGAGGTGATGTCTGCCTTCGATCGCAATCGATCTTTTTTCAAGCCTACTCTCGGTGATGGGACTTCTTTCCGCTTCTGGTCGGAGGATTGGTCCGGTAGGGGTGTCTTCCGGTCTTTGTTTCCGAGATTATATGCGTTGGCGGGTGACAAACTTGTCTCCGTGGCTGCTTGCTGGGCCGATGGTTGCTGGTGCCCTTTGTTGGTGGGCAATCTTTCTGATCAACGGCTGCTCGACTTCACTGCCTTGATGGCTCTCCTTGCTGAAGCTCCCACGCCCGCTGGGGGCCGTGATCACTTTGCCTGGAAGGAGGGGTCCTTCTCTACGCGGAAGGCGTACTTCTCTATTCTCCCTTCCGCCGAGGGGATGGAGGCATCCCTGCGCATTCACTGTAAGCTCATCTGGGGTCTCAAGCTTCCGGAACGGGTGGGTATCTTCCTTTGGATTCTTAGGCGTGGAAGGCTCCTTACTCGTGATCGTTGTGCCTTGTTGTTCCCTAATGTTTCTCGAGTGTGTGGCCTATGTAGGTCGGAGGAGGAATCTGCCGGTCATCTTTTCCTTCTCTGCGACCGTGTTCGTGCCATTTGGGGCGACGTGGAGTGGCTGAATCTGGACAGTATTGTTTCGTTCTTTGAGAGCTTGTCTAACGCCGGGAATCGATCGCGGGTTGACATGCTGGTCCCCATTGCGCGCCTTTGGAGTATATGGTTGGGAAGAAACGCGTCTTTATTTTCGCATCAGAGGTTCTATTTGGAGAATATTTGTATCACAGCATCTCGTTTTTGTATTGATTGGTCGGCCTTGTAGCGTTTTGCGGGTGCGGGGATGTTTACATCCTCCTTTTTGTTTTGCTTCTCCTCTTCCGCTTTATACTCTTCCGCTCTGTAAGTACTCATCTCTTTCCTTTTAATATATTGGGGCGAACACCGCTGAGTGTCTCCCCCTTTTTTGAGCGTCAAAAAAAAAGAATAAATCTGAAGCAGGAAATGTGATCAAAAATTTGATTAATGAAGTGCAAAATGTTTTCTCTTCCTCTGTCAAATATGTTCGGACGGATAATGCCCTAGAATTTTGTACACGCTCTCTTTCTCAATTTCTTTCATCAAAGGGTATTATTCACCAAACCACTTGTGCCTATGCATCCCACCAAAATGGTGTGGCGGAGAGAAAGCATCGCCATCTCTTGGATATTACTCGGACCCTGTTAATTCAGAGTTGTGCTCCTATTTCATTATGGGGCGATGCTGTTCTTACTGCATGTTATCTGGTCAATCGAATGTCATCTTCAATCCTTGGTGAGAAGATACCCATCTCTCTTATTTTTCCAGACAAGGAGCTATTCTCACTAACTCCACGTGTCTTTGGTACTGTGGCGTTTGTTCATCGTCTGTCTCCCGGACTTGACAAGCTCTCTCCTAGAGCAGTCAAGTGCATCTTTGTTGGTTATTCCAGAACCCAGAAGGGATACCGGTGTTATGATCCTACAACCAACAAGTACTTAGTGAGTGCTGATGTCACTTTCTTTGAATCGGTTATGTATTTCTCTCCTGCCGGTGACAGAATGGTACCATCCACTACCACTGATGATATCTATGTTCCTCCGCCACCTACCTGGAGTTCGCCTGAGTCGTCCCCTGTGCATGTTCCCATGCCAGCACCATCACCACCACCTCCACCTCCACCCATTCCACGGCCTACCATATCACCGTTCCCTAAATACTATACGCGTCGGTCAGGTCCTGCTCAGACTACAGATCATCCAATCATCACGCCTCAGGTATGTTCAGATGGCATTACTACTGACGGGTCAGGTTTGGTACACGTGCAGGATTCCTCAGTACAGGAAGACACGGATGATGATCTTGATGTTCCGATTGCATTCGGAAGCAGAGGAGGAAATGTGCATCCTATCCGTTTGCTTCACAGGTCTCCTTCCACCGCCTCACAGGTGATTTTCAGAAGTTTGCCACAGCCTTGTCTTCCGTGGATATACCAGGAAGACTTGAAGAATGATTGCTGGAGATTAACTATGGAAGAAGAGATGAGGGCCTTGCAGTCACGTGGAACATGGTCTTTGGTTCAAGCACCTTCTGATGCATCAGTTGTGAGCTGCAAATGGGTCTTCATAGTCAAATATCATGCAGATGGCACGTTGGATAGGTACAAAGCACGCTTGGTCGCCCGTGGGTTTACACAAACCTACGGCGTGGATTACATGGATACATTCTCCCCGGTAGCGAGACACTCGACTCTCCGTATTCTCCTATCCGTTGTTGTGGTCCGTGATTGGAGCATTTCTCAACTTGATGTCAAGAATGCCTTTCTGTACGGGGACTTACAGGAGGAAGTTTACATGCAGCAGCCACCTGGGTTTACTGCTGAGGGGTAAAGCAGATGGTCTGTAGACTTCACAAGGCGATATATGGCCTCAAACAGAGTCCGAGGGCATGGTTCCAGAAGCTGTCCAACCTAATTGAGCAACAGGGATTCAAGAGGTCAAATGCCGATCACTCGTTGTTTGTCCAGAAGTCATCGGCAGGTACGGTGGTCATTATGGTCTATGTGGATGATATTCTTGTTACAGGAGACGATGTTCAGGGCATAGAGAAGGCAAAGGCATTCCTAGGCCGACAGTTCGTTACAAAGGATCTTGGAACCCTAAGATATTTTTTAAGGTTGAAATTTGCAAGGAATGCATATGGCTTGGTGATGACACAACGGAAGTACATTATAGACTTCCTGATTGAGACTGGCATGGATGGATGCAAACCATCAAGTATCCCCATGGATCCTAGCATGAAGCTGTATGATGGTGATACTGATGAAGTGAATAAGAGGAGATATAGAGAAATGGTGGGAAAACTCCTCTACATTACCATAACTCGTCCAGACATTCAATTTGTAGTTAGCAGGGTGAGTCAATTTATGTAGCAGCCAAGACAGGTTCACATGGATGCTATACACATGATACTGAGGTATCTGAAGTCTTCTCCAGGGTCAGGGCTGCTCTTCAGAAAGGGCACAGACTTATCCATCTCAACGTGTGCAGATGCAGATTATGCAGGATGCCCTAAGGATCGAAAATCAACCTCAGGGTTTGCAGTGTTTGTTGGAGGCTCTCTGGTTTCTTGGAAAAGCAAGAAACAAACTGTTGTGGCAAGGTCCAGTGCCGAATCCAAATATAGGGACATGGCTCAAGCCAGCACAGAAATGATGTGGGTTCGTTCTGTACTAGAAGATCTACATGTAGCTGTGCCCCTACCTATGAAGCTTCAATGTGATAATCAGGCAGCATTGTTCATTGCCAACAATCCAGCTTTCCATGAGAGGACCAAGCATATTGAAGTTGACTGCCATTACACTAGGGACCTGATCCAGAGAGGATTGATATCTACTGCACATGTGAGCTCAGGAGATCAGACTGCAGATGTATTCACCAAGCCACTGCTAAGAGGACCTTTTCAGAGATGTTCATCCAAGCTGAGCATGATAGACATCTATGCTCCACCTTGAGGGGGAGTGTCGAGATAGTTTTTATATCACTTTATGTTTTATGTCCTTCCTTGTTATTTCTTTATATTATATAGACATCTCTGTAATTTACCCTTAAGGCCTCTCCCTATATAAGAGAGCCTAGGGTTTTTCCTGAATGAATATCGGAGACTCTTTTTCCAACAATAGCCAATAATCCTGTATGAACGAACAAAGCATATAGAGGTGGATTGCCATTAAATTAGAGACGTGATCCAGAAAGGTCTCATATCCACCTCCCATGTGTCCACTGGAGATCAGACGGTCGGCATCTTCACCAAAGCCCTAGCTAGAGGTCCCTTTCAGAGGTATTAATCCAAGTTGAGCATGATTGACATATATGCTCTAGCCTGAGGGGGAGTGTTGAGATAGTTATATCTCACGATGCCTTTTATGTTTTTCGTTCATGTATCTCGTGTGTAATTAACCCAGGGCTTTTCTACTATATAAGAGAGCCCTTGGGTCTCATTTTAGATTATGAATTTCTTTTCCCTGTAACAACTACCAATAAGACAATTTAAATCCTTAGAAAATGCTTTGAAATCCAGAAAATGCCTCACAGAACGCATCACCCTGCCTCGACCGCCTCGACCTATTGAGGCGTACGCCTCATCAATACCATCTAAGGCGTATGCCTCGAGGCTAAAAAGCCCTGCCTCGTTCCGCCTCGACCACCTTGAGGCAAGCTTTTTCATACCATGGTTGTTACAGGAGATTCGCACCATCTTTGTGGTGATAGAAGCCAGTTTAGTACATACAAGTTGACTCATCTAGGTAGATCTGTAGTCATAGCATATGGAACCCACTCTCCTATTACTTGTCAGGGGGAGGTACAATTGACTTCAGGGATGCACATACAGAATGATCTCCATGCTCCTGATTTTTCTATTAATTTATTATCTATTAATCAGATCACTAAAGATTTGCATTGTCGTGCCATATTTGATCCGTCATCCCTTGTGTTTCAGGACAATCTTAAGGGTAGGGTGATTGGATCTGACCGTGAGTAAGGAGGTTTGTATAGACTAGTCCAATCTCCATATGTTGTTACTTCATCTCTACACAATTGATCAGTCTCTCTGTATGTGTGGCATCTCCAATTTGGTCATCTTCCTCTGCAAAAGTTGTGCAGTGTTCTTCCTCAGATTTTTCCCTCGTGCTACCTTCCATTGCAATGCCTGCTAGCTTGGGAAGCATCACCGGTCTACTTTTCAGAGTCGTCAGGGTCGTAGTAGTAGTAATATTTTTGAGTTATTCCGTTTTGATATTTGGGATCTGAGTCGTATCCCAGACCATCAGGGGCATATATTTTATCTTGTTGTTGTGGATGATTTTTCCAGGTTGTCTTGGGTCTTTTTGCTTAAAAACAATTCTGATGTTGGTCTTGTTATTCAATTGTTCATTAATGAAATAAAGAATGTTTTTTCTATGAATGTCAAGTATATCCATTCTGACACTGCATTAGAGATTTGTAACCGTCAACGCTCGTAATTTCTCAGAACCCTTGATATTGTTCATCCGACTTTGTGTGCTTATACTTTCCACCAAAATGGGGTAGCTGAGCGCAATCATCGCCACCTTTTGGATGTGTTACCAGGACCCTTTTGATCCAGAGTCGTGCTCCTCATTCATATTGGGGAGATACGGTTCTAACAACTTGTTATCTGGTGAATCGTATGTTGTCGTCTGTATTGGGGGAGAAGCAACCGTTCTTGATTGTGTTTCCCGAGAAGGATCTTTTCTCCCTCACTCCTCGTGTTTATAGATTGGTTGCTTTCGTACATTGTGTATCCCCTAGTCATGACAATCTCTCTCCTAGGGTTCGTTTGGTTGCAGAGTTGGGCAGGGTTGGGTTGGTCCAACCCGGGGTACCCCTCCTTCCAACCCTCCCAATCCTCCTCACAATTTACTATTCACAGGGGTAACCCAACCCAACCCAACCCTGCCCAACCCTGCAACCAAACGGACCCCTAGAGCCGTCAAGTGTGTATTTGTGGGGTATTCTAGTACTCAAAAGGGATATTGTTGTTTTGACCCTGTTCGTAGGAAGTATTATGTTAGTGCTGATGTCACTTTCTTTGAGTCCATTACGTTCTCTCCTACAAGTGATAACCTGATTTCTTCGGAGTCTGGAGACGAGGTATACATGCATTTATCTCCAAGTCTGTCTACAACGAGCTCTACTTCCTCAACACCTTCGTCACTACTTTCGTCTCCACCTCCACCGCTTCCACCAACTCCAAATGTTGCACCCTCATGTCTTCCACGATTTTACCAGCGCCGACCTCGTGCTCATGTGCCTCCTCCAACATCCAACATGCCTAGCCTCAAGGTATGTTCTGAACACTTGGTTTATCATGATGGAACTGGTGATTTGCATTTACATCAGGATGGGAAGGAGGTTATAGATGTTCCTATCATTGAGGAGGTTGGGGATCTTGATATACCTATTGCACTACGGAAGCAGATGCATACATGTACTATGTATCTCCTTGCTTCCCATGTCTCTCTTGCACGCCTATCAAAGGAGTTTCAGAGGCTTGTTGTGGGTCTGTCTGCAGTGGAGATACCAAGGTCATATTAGGAAGCATAGCAGGTTAGTCAGTGACGTCTTGATATGGAGGAAGAAATGATAGCATTACATCTCGAGGCACACGGAGTATTGTTGATGCTCCCCCTGGTGCATCTGTTGTGGGGAACGAGTGAGTTTAAAGTGAAGCACAATACTGATGGTATAGTGGATAGATACAAAGGCCAGACCTATTGCTCGTGGATTCACCCAAACATTTGGAGTGGATTATCAAGATACGTTTCCCCATGTTGCCCGCCACTCTACTCTGCGGATCCTAATTTATGTTGTTGTGGTACGTAACTGGCCTCTATTTCAGTTGGATGTTAAAAATGCCTTCTTGCATGGAGACTTCAGGAGGAAGTCTACATGCAGAAGCCACCAGGGTTTGCTGCTGGGGGGGGGGGTCACATATGGTATGTAGACTTCACAAGGCGATTTATGGTCTTAAACAGAGTATGAGGGCTTGATTTCAAAAGCTTTCAGAGTTGATTGAACAACATGGGTTTATCAGATCTACTACATATCACTCTCTTTTTGTGAAGAGATCCCATAAAGGTACTGTTGCTGTACTAGTCTAAGTGGATGACATCATCATTACAAGCGATGATGAGCAGGGTATTCAGGCAGCTAAGGAGTTCCTTGGACAACAAATTGTGACCAAGGACCTTGGCAATCTTTGTTATTTTCTTGATCTTGAATTTGCATACTGATCTTCTAACTGAGACGGGCATGACAGGATGTAGGCCTGCAAGCACTCCTATGGATCGTAATGTCAAGCTCTATGATGATGATTCTGAAGAAGTTGACAATAGAAGATATAGAGAGCTAGTAGGGAAGTTGTTATACATCACAATCACCAGGCTTGATATATCATTTGCAGTTAGTAGTGTCAGCCGGTTTATGGAGAAGCCTAGGCAGGTCCATATGGATGCAGTAAACATGATTTTGAGATATCTGAAGTCATCTCTAGGTGCAGGACTCTTGTTCAGAAGAGATACATCTCTTACAGTGACAGGGTGTACTGATGCAGACTATGCAGGGTGTTCAAAGGACAAGAAGTCCACATCAGGTTTCACTGTGTTTGTAGGGAGCTCACTGGTTTCATGGAATTGTAAGAAATAGACAATGGTGGCTAGATCCAGTGTTGAATCAGAGTATAGAGCTATGGCACAAGGGGGCACGAAGATGATGTGGGTCAGATCCGTCCTAACTGACCTAACTATTAAGGTGTCTTTTCCCATGCACCTCCAATGCGATAACCAAGTTGTTATGTTTATAGCCAATAATCTAGCATCCCATGAAAGAACCAAGCATATTGAGGTAGATTGTCCTTACACTCGAGATCTAATTCAGAAGGGACTCATTTCCACGCCTCATGTTACGTCAGGTGACCAGATTGCAGATATGTTCACCAAAGCCCTTGCTAGAAGTACTTTTCATCATTGTTGTTCCAAGTTGAAAATGATAGACATATATGCTTCAACTTGAGTGGGGGTGTTGAGATATTTGTATCTCTCTGAGGTTCTTTTATATTTCTTATTTATTCTGTCATCTTTATATAATTTTTTCCATAGATCTTTTCTCATATATAAGAGAGCTCTAAGGATACAGTGAAATACAAATCAATTTTCCCTTTCCACAAATATCGTTGCAAAGAACACCCTGATCAAGCACCAAACAATTAAGCCCAATCATAGACAGAAACTCCCGAATCATACCACCATGGTTTGAAAAAACGTGCCTCGAGGTGCAAAGGCACTCGAGGCGAAATGAGGCAGAGCCAAAGAGTCTCGAGGCGACCACCTCAGACCCGAATTTGAGGCGTGCGCCTTGGATGCCTGAGGCAGTCGAGGCGAGGTGAGTCAATCAAGGCGGGGTGAGGCGCGAGGTGAGGCGTTAGGGATTTTTTCAAGCATTTTTTAAAGAAATAATTAATCATATTGGTATTTTCATATGTTTATAAAGGTCTATTTGTTGAGTATATATTTATGCAAGATGAATGCTTAAATTTGACCTCTTTCATATTCATATTTACCATTAACATGTCCAATTATTTCAATGAACTCTTACTATTACACTCTTAAACATATAAGAAATTGTGTGTGAATTCGAATACCTATATAAGAAAAATTACGAGCGCCCCCTACCCCCCCAAGCTCACTGATCGTATATGGTATGGTTGCACAGGGGGACATTAGATCATTCTTCATCTGGGTTTAGTATGTAGAAGTTTATTTTATGTTCATGTATCTTTTTTCTATTTCTCTTTTCGTTTGTCTACCGCATGTAATTTGCTCATAGGCCTCTCCCTATATAAGAGAGCCTAGAGCTCAAGGAATAAATAACAACTCATATTTTTCCCAACATGGTATCAGAGCGACGGTCCAAAACGGGAGCTCTTGTACCGAACCCTAAACCTACCCTTCCACCTTCAAGCCCCGCATGTCCCTCCTTCGCGCGCGCCGCCCTTTGCCCCCCCCCCTCCCCTCGTCCGTCGGCATCCCTGCGTGCCTCTCCCTCGCGCACCACCCTTCGGCCACGTCCCCCTCCCTTCCTTCGGTTGCGTACCCCCTCCCTTCACGTGCCCTAGGGTTCGGTCTTAGGGTTCGGCCACCCCACGTGTCGCCCCTAGGCCTCACGTGCTGCGTCCCGTGCCCTAAGGTCCTGTCGCCCCTAGGGTTCCGTGCTGCCTCTCGTGCCCTAGGGTCCCGCCGCCCCTAGGGTTCAGTCATTGTCTATCTAAGAGGCCTCTCGTCCGCGCTTCCAAGTTGATGGGTTTGGTTGTGTGAAGACTACACATGCAACCAAACCTCGTTATGTCAGTATAGACCAAAGTTTATTTTGTCTACAACCTTCGTTCTCTCCAGTCACAATGTCACATAACAAGGTAGAGATCCCCACTACATGCGCCTTCAGAGGTCTTGCGCCTATTGTGAAGATGGATGGATCCGACTACAAGTTATGGGCCATGCAGTTCATGAGCTTAATGAAATCGATGGGTAAGAAACATATTCTTACCGAGTACGAGCCAACGGAGAAGACAAGGTTGTATGCCTCATGGGAGGCTGATGACACTTATAATCAAGTCTGGTTGAATGGTACTCTGATTCTAGACATTGCTAACGATGTCTTGCACCAACCCACTGCCAAAGCCATGTGGGATATTCTAACTGCCACGTATTCTCAAGCCAAGAATGAGACAAAAATCCTACAGCTTTAGCATGACATCTTCACGATAAAGCAAAATGGTCGACCCCTGCATGCTCACTACACTGCATTGCGGGGAATGTTTTAGAGGCTTCATAGCTTCATGCCTCTCACAGCTACTCCAGAGCAGTTGAAGACATATCAGAATGTCATGATGGTAGGAGTCTTTCTAGCCTCTCTTGACTCGCAGTATGAGGATGCTTCATCTCAGATTCGGGCGGATGCTACCATTCCTCCCATAGAGGAGGCTTTTCGGAGATTGAGTTGAATCAACGTCTCAATTCCGGCCACTGTGCCAAATTCATCTGCTATGGCGGCCTCTCGCGGAAGAGGCAATCCATCTCAGTTTCGTGGACGAGGACCATGTGGCAGGGGTGGTTGTGGCCGTGGATCACAGTGTACTTACTGTCGTCGAATTGGTCATACATAAGAGACATGCTACTCCAAGCTTGGTTTCTCAACATCCGCCCGTGTAGCAGAACAAATTCAGCATCAGGGCGCTCCACATGCAGTAGATCCACGACATGATGACCTTGTGTCTCTATTGCGAGATATCATGCCTCCAACCAGTACTCCTTCACCATTTTCAGAGAGCAGCTTGGATGTTGCTGCTACTGCAGAAGCTAGTACTTCAGGTAGTGCTCATACTTCTACTTTCTACCAGGGTTCAGGTACCTCAGAATGGATTGTAGATTCAGGTGCCACACATCATTTGTGTGGAGATAGACACCAACTCACATCCTACAAGCAAGTTTCCCCAGGAAGGACAGTCGTCATAGCAGATGGAACTCATTCTCCCATTACAGGACTTGGACAGATTGCCTTAACACCTTCTATGCAGTTGCAGAATGTACTTCAAGCTCCTAATTTCTCAACGAGTTTACCGTCAATAAGTCATATAAATAAGGATTTACATTATCGAGCGATTTGACCCATCATCTATTGTGTTTCAGGACATTCTCACGGGCAACGTGATTCGGCATGGCCGTGAGCAAGGCGGGTTGTATCGACTGGTCCATACACCTTATGTTGGAGCATCATCTCATTCCATTGGACATGTCTCTCCTTATCTATGGCATCTGCGCTTCGGTCATCTTCCATTTCAGAAATTGCGTCTGTGAAGCTTGTCAGTTAGGGAAGCATTATCAGTCTGTCTTCCCTAGTCGTCAAAGTCGGAGCAGTAGCTCTCCTTTTGAGTTTTTCCATATTGATATTTGGGGTCCAAGTCATGTTCTCGGTCATCAGGGACATAGGTTCTACTTAGTTGCAGTGGATGATTTTAGTCGTTTGTCTTGGGTCTTCCTGTTAAAGAATAAATCTGAAAAGGGCAACACTATTATGAATTTTATTAAAGAAGTGCAGAATATTTTTCGATTCGATTTCTATCAAAATTGTGCGAATTGATAATGCCCTTGAATTCTGTACCCATACATTATCTCGATTTCTTTCGTCCCATGGCATTCTTCATCAAACGTCTTGTGCCTACACATCCCAACAGAATGGCGTTGCGGAGAGAAAACACCGCCACCTTCTTGATGCCACCAGTACCCTTCTTATCCAGAGTTGTTCTCTGCACACATTCTGGGGCGTTGCGGTTCTCACTGCATGTTATCTCATTAACCGCATGTCCTCGCCTGTGTTGGGGGGAAGATACCTTTCGCCCTTTTCTTTTCTGACAAGGAGTTGTTCTCCCTTACTCGCGTCTTTGGGTCCGTTGCATTCGTTCACCAATTGTCTCCAAGGATTGACAAGCTCTCTCCTAGGGCTGTCAAATGTGTTTTTGTCGGGTATTCTAGGACTCAAAAGGGGTATCGTTGCTATGATCCGTTGCGTCGAAGATACTATGTCAGTGCAGATGTCACGTTTTGAGTTAGACATGTTTTTCTCTCCTACTGGTGACAGGTTGGTGCCATTAAACACAACTGATGAAATCTATATTCCTCCACCCATGTATGCACCACAACAAGCTCCTACACCTCCACCACCATCCCCACCACTTCCACCACCTCCATCACCGCCACCACCTCCACCACCTTCCATTTCTTTGGTTCCTCCTCTACCACACTACTACAGTCGACGGCCAACCCCTGCTCATGATCATGGTCAATCATCAAGCATGCCCCAGGTTTGTTCTGATAGCATTAATTTTAATGATAGGACTAATGGTATTTCTCAACAAGAGCAGGTAGGGGATGACACAGATGGTGGTACAGCTGATGCGGAACTTGATTTGTCTATTGCACTAAGAAAGCAGAAGAGGTCATGTGCTTCATATCCGATTGCCTATGGTGCGCCCTCTCTAAAAAAAGATTCCCAGATGTTCGGATTTCTTGGATGAAGCGATGTGTCACCATGACGTCCCTTACTGTACTGATCAATGATCGTCGGAGGGGGGCTTCTTTCAGCCTCATAGGAGGGTGAGACAGGGTTGCCCTCTTGCGCCACTGCTTTTCGTTTTGGATGCTGATGTTCTTGCATGTATGATTGATTGCGCCTTGCGGTATGACCTGTTTGTGGGATACAAATACGGGGATTTGGTTATCTCCCTGCTGCAGTATGCAGATGACACCATCCTTTTTGTTGAAGGAGGTGCTTCGGAAGCTGGGGAGATGGCCCTTGCGCTTGAGATCTTTCGTGACCTCTCGGGTTTGGGTTTGAATCTTGGGAAGTCTACCATTATCACTTTTGGCATGTCTGATGATGAGGCCAATGCCTGCAGCATTTCTTTTGCCAGGGAATGTGGCAAACTGCCCTTTATGTATCTTGGCTTACCGTTATCTTCGGGAAGGGCTAGACTGTCGGATTGGCTTCCGGTTGTGGAAAAGATGGAGAGAAAACTGTCCGGATGGAAGGCATCTCTTCTGGCGCGGGGCAGTCGGCTGGTTCTAGTTAAGGCAGTTCTGTGCAGCATTCTGGTGTTCTTCTCCTCCCGTATCCTGCCGGTGGGCATCAGAGATCGGTTGGAGCGGCTTATGCGGAGGTTTCTGTGGAGCGGCACTGGTCAGGAAAAGAAAGGTATGCCCTTGGTGAATTGGGAGAATGTCACGTTGCAAAAATCTTGAGGCGGGCTAGGGGTTATGCGGATGGAGGTTTGCAATGAAGCTCTTTTGCTGAAATGGGCGGGGCCGATTATGGGGTAAGGATGATAGTCTGTGCTACAAGGTGGTTCGGAACATCTATGATGTGACTGTGGCGGCGCCTACGCTCTGGAGAAGGAGGACGCACCTGTCCCCTTTTGGCATGGGATGTTGAAGATTCTTCCCCGTTTTGGTGAGATGTTCAGGCCGGATTGGGGATGGAACTTCTTTTCGCTTCTGGTTGGATGACTGGATGGGTAGTGGTTTGCTTATTGTGCGTTTCCCTAGACTTGTTGCTTTGGCTTCCAACGCCAACGTATCCTTGGTTGAGGTCTGGGCGAATGGTAACAGGATGCCATCGTTTCGAGCCCCTTTCTCGGATCAATGTCTGGAGGAGTTTCTTCGCCTGTTGGATTCGTTGGGTCAGGCCGACCGACCCTCTTCGGGGCCAGACCATTGGGTTTGGAATTATGGTTCTTTTCTGTTCGAAAGGCTTATGGGGCGATCTCTCAGCCGCCACCCGTGCTATCTGATGATGTTATTAGGGATTGCAACCTTGTTCGGTCGTTGTAGCTCCCGGAAAGGATCGGCTTCTTCTTGTGGCTCTTTCGGAGGAAGCGGCTAATGACGAGGGACCGTTGTGCTAGGATCTTC
Organism: Ottelia alismoides; assembly: GCA_037367405.1. Lineage (NCBI taxonomy): Eukaryota > Viridiplantae > Streptophyta > Magnoliopsida > Alismatales > Hydrocharitaceae > Ottelia > Ottelia alismoides. The sequence goes on from JAZKJV010000022.1 coordinate 2,331,537, forward strand.
CCATCGGTGTCGAACTGATGCCCCCTTTGTGGTGTCGCAGTCGAATCCTTGGACCATCATTTCTTCCTTTGCATTATTTCGTCGCCAATCTGGAACGTCGTGGGCTTGAGTTGGATGTGTGCTCTTTCGTTTACAAGCTTCTACGATTTAATGCATGGCGCGGGAACTAGACCGAGGAAGGAGCTAGTGACTCATGTGGCTGTCATTTGGGCGGTATGGCTGGCCCGGAACGATGTCCTCTTCGCTGACCAGTGCTTTTACATTGAAAATGTCTCTTTCCATTGTAAATACCTGGTGGACTCATAGGTGTTGTAAGTTGTAGCTACTTTTACTATTAATTTTTTTTAATAAAATTGGGGTAGGCACCTATGCGTGATACCCCCCTTCTTTGAGATTCAATAATAATAATAATAATGAAGCATAGCAGTTACGATATTTTTTAGCACCATCTGTTGCACATTGTATAGATTTAATTCTAAAGGACTTCAGCAAAATGAAGCTCGTCACCAAGGAGGTGGAGCAAGCACGGACGATCACTACATTCATTTACAACCATTCCAAAGTGATGGCTTTGATGAGGCGGGCGTGCAATGGTGAGCTGGTGAGGTCTGACATCACACACTTTACAAACAATTTTATAGCATTGCAAAACCTCAAACAACACAAAACAAGGGTGAAGACCATGTGTTGCCAAAGTCAATGGATTGAGACACCTGAAGCTCGGACTGAAGGAGGATGGAAAGTGGAGTCAATCATCAATGATCTCCACTTCTGGGATGATGTGACTTGGGTCAGGAAGATAATGGGTTCAGTTGTTTCTGCATTGCGGATCATAGATGGTGACAAGAAGCCCACCATGGGAGTGATCTACAAGGCAATGCACTGTATGAGAGAGAAGATTAGAGAAGCAGTTGGGAGAGGATTCAAAGCACAGTTGGAAATTATAAACGAGTGATGGTCCAAGATTCTCTCACATCCTCTTCACAAGGTTGGTATGTATTATTTAATAAATATATTTTTTTCCATTTTCGATAGCACTTTGGCCGGTCCCAAACCTGGGTAAATGAGGAGGGTTGCGTTAGGTAGCCGACGACCAGCGTAAACAGTCAGAGACAACTTCTTAAATAGTACTTTTTTTCTAAAAAAATACTATAAGAAGTTGCCTCATGACAGTCAGATCTTTTCAACATGGATTTAAGCAAACATACAGATTTCGTTGGGGCATTCCCTACTTGCGACGCGTTGCATTGCCAGAATGCAATGAAAAATTGGCAAGGGCCGCTACATCGCAGCCTGGATGTAGTTCAAATTTGCAAGGTTTCTCGTATGAGGAACGCATGCGGGTAATTAAGCTAATTTCGCTGCATCATCGCCCAAATGCAGTCCAAGATTTACAAGGATTCTCGCATAATGGACGCATGCGAGTAAAGAAGCTAGTCTAAAAGAGATTGCAACGGAAGTTGCGGATTGGTAGTTGGAATATTGGCACTTTAACTGGAAAGTTGATGAAGCTGTGGATACGATGGAAAGAAGGAAGATTCAAGAGACTAAATGGGTAGGAGAGAAAGCAAGAAAGATCGAGAAGACATGCCTTGAACTTTGGTATTCAGGTAAAGATAAGGCTAGAAACGGTGTTGGAGTGGTTGTTCATACGGATTTGAAGGATTGTGTGGTTGAGGTGAAAAGATTCGAGGATCGGATTATTTTGCTAAAATTGGTGCTTGAAGAAGAAATTCTGAATATCATCTCAGTTTATGCACCGCAAATTGGTTTAGATGAAAGGACTAAACAAGCTTTTTGGGAGGATTTGGATAAGAGTCTACAAGGAATCCCACAAAGAGAGATGATTTGCATTGGTGGAGAACTTAATGGACATGTGGGAAAAGATGCTTCAGGGTATACTAGTGTTCATGGAGGATATGGTTTTGGGGATAGAAATGAAGAGGGAAAAACCATCCCGGATTTTGCAACGGCATATGATCTTTTCATAGCAAACACTCTCCTCAAGAAGAGGGAGGAACATTTAATTACTTATAAGAGTGGGCCAACAAGAACACAGATAGATTACTTTGCGTTGAGGAGAAGAGATCGGTTGTGTTGTAAAGACTGTAAAGTAATCCTAGGAGAGAGTTTAACAACCCAACATCGTTTGTTAGTCTTGGATGTACAAATGAAGGGGCTGGTAAAGAAAAGGAGGGATTCTAAGATAACCAGAACTAGATGGTGGAATCTTCCACTGAAGTAAGCGAGCCTCAGAGAGAAGGTTTTAGAAGACTTATCTTAGGATTGTAGCGGTAGTGCAAACGAGATGAGGGAGGCAGTAGCATCTTGTATCCGAAAGGTAGCCAAAGAGATGATAGGCGAGTCAAACCCAAGTGAAAAGGAGGCTTGGTGGTGGAGGGAAGGGGTGCAAGAGAAGCTAAAAATAAAAAGAGCTTGCTTTAAAGCTATGTCTAAGGATAGAGCAGAGGAAACTTACACAAACTACAAAATAGCGAAGAAGGAAGCAAAGAAGGCCGTAAGCGAAGCTAAGTCAAAAGCTTATGAAGTTTTGTATAAAAATCTCGACTCTAAGGAAGGACAAAAGGATATATTCAGGTTGGCCAAAGCAAGAGAAAGAAAGACCAAAGACCTTTCCCAAGTGAGATGCATTAAAGACGAGGAAGGTCATGTGCTTGTTACTCAGAAGGATATAAAGACTAGATGGGAGCAGTACTTCCATAAACTTTTCATTGGGGAAGGAAATAGAGATATCACTTTGGGAGATCAAGCTTGTAGTGAAAATTACTTGAATCGTGCAAGCTATAGACGGATACAAAGAAAGGAAGTAGAGGAGGCTTTGAAGGTTATGAGACACGGGAAAGGTGTAGGACCAGATGACATCCCTGTAAAAGTATGGAGAGTTTTAGGTGAGCGTGGTTTGACTTGGCTTACGAATCTATTCAACGTTATTTGGCGAAGTAAGAAAATGCATGAAGATTGGAGGAGTATCGTGATGCCTCTTTATAAGAATAAAGGAGACAATCAAAATTGTTCAAATTATAGAGGTATCAAGCTGATGAGTCACACTATGAAAATTTGGGAACGTGTGATCGAAAGAAGGTTGAGGCAAGTTTCCAACGTAAAAGAAAACCAATTCGGATTCATGTCAGGTCGCTCAACGATTGAAGCCATCCATTTGCTGAGGAGAGCAATGGAGATTTATAGAGCTAAAAGGAAGAACCTCCATATGATCTTTATTAATTTGGAGAAAGCTTATGATTCTGTCCCACGAGAGATATTGTGGAGAGTGTTGGAGAAGAGACAAGTACATGTCCTATACATTAACCTCATAAAGGACATGTATGATAGGGCTTTATCTTGTGTAAGGACCCTGTATGTGAAGACTGGATATTTTGACATCAACATTGGTTTACATCAAGGTTCTGCTTTGAGTCCATTTCTTTTTACTTTGATTACGGACGAGTTGACAAGTCACATTCAGGATGAGTTACAATGGTGTATGTTATTTGCTGATGATATTGTGTTAAATGACGAGACTAGAGATGGAGTAAATGAGAAGCTTGAGGTCTGGAGACATGAGTTGGAGACTAAAGGATTTCATATAAGTAGGGCCAAGATGGAATATATAGAGTGCACCTTTAATGGAAGCAATGGTGAGGGAATCGAGGTGAAAATTGATGACGATAACATTCAAAAGCGAGATTCCTTTAGACATTTGGGATCTATTGTGCACATGATGGGGAAATTGATGCAGATGTTACTAATAGAATAAATGCAGGCTGGCTAAAGTGGAGAGGAGCCTCTGTTGTTCTCTATGATAAGAAAATTCCTTTAACAATTAAAGGAAGGTTTTACAAAGCAACCGTGAGACCTGCTATGCTTTATGGATCTGAATGTTGGCCTGTAAACCATAGACATGTGCAACTTAAGTTATCATTGGAAGTCAAAGAAAATTTATATTCCCAAAAATGCTCCTGCCAAGGAAGCCAATTTTTTAAAGGCTAGGAGTCTCGGTTGTTGGACAATGACCACGTAATAAATTGGTTGACTAACATTGCTGATAAATTTTTTACAACAAATATTCAGTACATGGAGACATCCAAGGAGATGGAAAAGGAGTTGGCCCAGACTTAATCCCACAACCAAATCACATCATGTTGATATTTATATGTATATTTGGTTTATCTCCCAAGTTGATCTCTCACTTACTCGACACTACACCTCGATCACGGGGCTCTGTGAGGAGGTTGTAATTTTTCAACATGCATGTTGTGACAAGCATATTAAAGATCAAGTTGATTGGCAGATGTACATGTTTTTGGCAAGGTTTGATCCTTGTTGTATATAGCAAAGGATCATATTCTTACTTCTGAGTTCTGAGACGGTTCTTTCTATAAGTGTGATTTTTATCCAGCTTCATCAACTCGATTTTACTCTTGGCTAATTCGAAACTCTGCTATTCCTTCGCAGACTTTGAAACTATTGCGCTTCTTGCATATGTTGGTAGAGGCAGCCGGTTTGGCATTTATAGTAGAGGTCATGACTCTGGTGGACAAGGAGATTATAGACATGATTATTCTCCTTGCATTCATCACATCGAGCCAATCACCCTTCAGACATAGGATGGGCGAAATTTTAAAAACTCCCTATAACAAATCAATCTTTTACACCTTATAATGTCCCATTGAATAAGAGCAGTTAATAGATACTTTTTAAGAGCCAAGTCAACTTGTTTAGATATCTTCTGTAGATTACTCACATCTGATGCATTTTCTTACGAGTAATTTTTCCCATGAGCATGTACCCTCTACGAGCCTTGCCACAACTTCGGGTATTACATTGCCTCCACTTGTGTTTCCACGTGGATTATTGAATGTGTCTACCCGCTTAACTAAAAGACGCAGATTCCTATCCTCATTTGAGCAATGTATAACCGTTAGGTCAATCAAATTGGACAGTTCGATCTATAATTTCTCATTCATAGACGTTGATAAGATCATTCTATTTAGCATCAACTTAAGATGGTATAGCCTCATTAAATGGCAAGGTACAAATGAAGAAAGGCTGGCAGTGGATACCTATCTACCTAGAGACAAGGAATGCCACAATAAGTGAGAACATGCTTCGGGGAGTTGAAAATCAGCATAGATCCGAAGATTCCCGAATAGATCAACCTTTAAACTATCGCTAAATCCATGGGCAAGCAAGAGACAACCTAGTGAATTGAAACATCTTAGTAGCTAGAGGAAAAGAAAGAAAAAGTGACTCCCATGTAAGTCGTAGGGGAGAGTGAAAGGCATCTGCCTGATTTGTTCTTGTTTGACAACCCTAGAATGAAAAAGAGATATTGGAAGAGCCATCCGAAGATGAACTTCGGACTCCCCGGTCTAGTTGGCCCATTTATGAATATCCATCTCATGCTCCCTCCTAGGAGGAAATTCAATCTTGTCGACAAGTTTTTTGTTATATTTGAATTTAGGGGTGTGGTTGGCTCTTGTTTAGGAAAGAGAGTGGAGAAAAGTCCACGGGATAGAGAGTTTATCCTTCGCATTTTCCTCCTTCCCGTCGGTATTCATTCGACCAGTCCCCTGCACCCCTTCTGCATGGAGAGACTGGATTGTTCGTTGATCCGTTATATTGTAGACAAAGAAATCATTTGGATTTCCACTCATCCAATCATGAAAAGCCTCAAAAATATTGCTAAGAAAATATTGTCAAGTCCTATATTCCCGTTCCTCCATTCCCTGAGAGAACAGATGGACTTCGACTTGCGTACAGTGAAGCTAGTAATAGAGGCTAATAATATAGATAAGTTATAGGGCGGAAGAAGAGGGTTATTTTTAATTAGCTTCATCCTTTGGCCTCCACTACTATGGTCATAAGATAGAGTATTCATACCCATCTTAACATACCTCTCGACTTCCTCCACTCTGGTTGCCAGTCGTACCATAACATCACTACAGGGCGCAAGAGTTTTAGCTCTACCCGATCGCCTACACAAACAATATATTCGACCTGTTTAGGGCTCGCAACTTATTACCTACAGGCGCAACCACCACCACCATCGCCATCTTCACCACCATTACCACCACGTTCACCTCCTCGTATTGTTTCGGTCCCACTGCTACCACTTTACTATACACGTTGGCCAGGGTTCAGAAAGGCGGCCTAGGCGGCCGCATATGCGTACTCGGGCAGCCAACTGCCCCGAGTATTTGATATGCATGCATAAGGTGCTCAATGCGCATATACGCCCCGAGTATGCCGCATATGCGCCCGAATTTGTAATAGAGCCCCCCCAATTATTGATGGATTTTTTCTCCGAAAATCATAAACCTCATAATACAATCTCACAAAAGAAACCCTACGCGCCTCCCTTTTCTCCTCTGCCATAGTGAGAAAAGCCCTAGCGAAGGAAGATTCTCCTCCGCCATCACCAAGGCGAGGCAGGCTGCTCCTCCACCCTCTCATCGCAACGCAGGCTGCTGCGATCTAAACAGGGGGTTGATGACGGCGTTGTGAGGAGGAGATCTAGAGAGGATTCGAGCGCCGCTAGTTGAATTCCTGTGAGCAGCTAGGGCTCTGCCTAGTTTTAGGGATGGAAGTGAAGTGGCAGCGCATGCTAGGTGATCGCGCGGAGGCTCCTACCTCCCGTTCTTGTCGCCTGAGTGTTTGTGACTGCGAAGAGTCACGAAGATCCCTCCAGGATTATCGGGAAGAGTGTCATTGCAACCCAAAATAGAATGCGGTACTCGCCCTAGAACAATCTTCTGAATAAACTTTCAGAATTTTGAGAACAACACATCGAGACTCGAACAAATAAACAACACGAAAAAATTCTCGAGAAACGAACCCGCTCTGATACCATGTTAGAAAATAGAGGATGCGAAAGCGTAACATGTAAAAAGATAAAGAACAATAAGAATATCAGGATTTTAATGCGTCACCCTACTTCCTAAGGAGCGGGATGAAACCACGGGAGAAGGCCTCAAAGGGCCAAGTTTGTCTATTGACTTTCTCCATGGATACAGGAGGTCTGGGGATGCTTATATAGCCTCCATAGAGCCTCCAAGTCCCATCACCGGTAGATTTAGGACTAAACATATGGATGGGGTAAATGGATCTCTCTAGGATCTATTTACCCTCTTACAAATCATATGGCGCACAACCAAATACTCCAACACTCCCCCTCAAGCTGGAGCATGCAATGTTCAGCTTGGACAAACAGAGAGAAACTCAACTCACGCTACAGGACACTACGGACAATATCAACTCAATGCGCACAATTGTTGTTATCGAGGACGTTGCTTCTCATGCCGTGCAAGTGAGGAGGATGAACGGGTTGGAGTGTGAGTCTGTTGAATCTCCTCGTCGGAGAGCATGCAATCTGAACTGCGCCTGTCAGAGTCACTACAACTGGAAAAGAGTCTCCTCATCGGAGTACTCTGGCCCGCCACAATAATGTGGACAATTGTTCCATCTCTGAAAAGAGCCGAACTGAAAAGGGCCATGGAAGTGCAATCCTCGTCGGAGTCCACGGTCGCTGAAGAATGGAGTCTGAAAAAGTCTCCTCGTCGGAGAACTGAGTCATTCCCATCCGGCACAGAGAATGGTACACTACTCGGATACAACTACTCAGAGTACAAATGGACAACATACTCCATTCACTGCTTCTGAATATACTCGTCTGCGACAACTTCTAAATGATTCTGCTCCCTCAACAAAAGATACGACCGCATATGCTGCTACTGCTAGCCTTGCCACTACATCAGGTACAGTACCAAACTTAGTTTCTGTTACCAAACATGCATGGATTATTGATTCTGGAGCTTCCACTCATCTAACGGGAGATGTAAGTCTACTCACATCATCTCAACCCTCTACCTCTATAAAGAGCGTTCGTGTTGCCAATGGGGATCACTCTCCCGTTACAGTTGTTGGAACTATTGAATTCTCCAACAAACTTCGACTGACAGATGTGCATTGTGCTCCTACTTTCCCGCTCAGTCTTTTATCTGTTAAGAAGCTATGTCGTGAGCTACATCGTCGTGTTATTTTGATGAATTCTGCTGCTATTTTCAGGACATCTGGACGAGGCAGATTTTTGATGGGGGACATGAGAGGAATGGCCTATATTACCTCAACAACACTACCACTTCCACCTTTGCTGGCGCTACCTCCATCACTGAAGATTCCCTTCTATGGCATCTTCGTCTGGGACATCCTTCTGCCAAAGCTCTCTCTATGATGTTCCCTGAACTGTCTACGCTAAAACCTTTTGAGTGTGAAGCATGTCATTTCGGAAAACATCATAGAGTTTCTTTTCCTGCTAGAACTGAGCCTTATCGCACTACTCCTTTCTTCCTAATTCATTGTGATATTTGGGGACCCTGTCCGGTCAAAACCATTAGTGGTCATAAGTACTTCGATGTTTTTGTGGATGACTACAGTCGCTTATCTTGGGTATTCTAGTTAAAAGAACGTTTAGAAATTAATATCGTTGTCAAGAACTTCTTTCATTATGTCAAAATTTTCTTCTCTACTACCATTAAAATCTTTCGTTCTGATAACGCTCTGGAATTTACTCAGAATGACTTGATAAGCTTTTTTGCCTCCCAGGGAACCATACATCAAAGATCTTGCCCATATACATCCCAACAAAATGGGGTTGCTGAAAGAAAACTGAGACACCTTCTTGATATTGCTTGATTCTTACTCACCCATATGAATGTTCCCAAGATATATTAGGGCAATGTTATCCTTACTGTTGTTCATCTTATAAACAGGGTCCCATCTGCTTCTCTACATGGCTCCACTCCCTTCCACTTACTATATCCCAAGGAGAAACCTTTCCCTCTGCCCTTACGAATTTTTCGATGCACAATCTTTGTCCGTAATTTCCATACCACGGACAAATTATCTGCCCGTGCTATCAAATGTGTTTTTCTAGGGTATTCTCAAACTCAAAAAGGATACATATGTTACGATCCTACAGGACATCGTTATCACGTTTCTCTTGATGTCACCTTCTTTAATTAAAACATCTTCTTTACTCAGACAGTGTCCGATATTCCCCTAAAATTCCCCCCTCCACCAATTGTGTATAAAAGAATAACTGTGTCTAATCCTGTTCAGGTTCCTTTACCTATTCCACTGCTGCAGGACACTATGCCATCCTCGAAAGCTCCCACCAATGCTACCCCGGATAGTCCTCAGGAGTTACCGATCGCACTACGAAGAACAAAGAGGCAATGTACACTTCACCCAATATCTCATTTCACCTCTACTAATGGGTTATCTTGCTCTGACAAAAGATATGCAGATGCCATAATGGCTATTTCTGTTCCCAAAGATCATCATAGTGCATTACAAGATGAGGGATGGAGAATGGCAATGAATGAAGAAATGAAAGCATTACAGTCTCGAAAAACATGGGACCTTGTCAAATGCCCTCCTAGATGTAAACCAGTTGCATGTCGCTGGATCTTCACTACAAAGCAGTCCCCTGACGATTCTATTGATCGTTTAAAAGCAAGGCTTGTAGCAAAGGGCTTTACTCAAACATACGGGGTAGACTGCTTCGAAACATTCTCCCCTGTGGCTAGAATGGGATCCATACGAACTATCATCTCTGTGGCAGTGAACAAAGGGTGGCCTATGTTTCAGTTAGATGTCAAGAATGCGTTTCTATATGGAGAGCTTGACGAAGAAGTCTACATGATACAACCCCCAGGTTACGAAGTCGAGGGGGAGTATGTATGCCGACTTCACAAAGCTATCTACGGACTAAAGCAGAGTCCAAGAGCTTGGTTTGATAGACTGAGTACAGAGATTGGCACCATGGGCTTCCAGAGGACTACATATGACTATTCGGTTTTTGTCAGGAGGCGACAAACTGGTGTTGTAATTCTTGCTGTATATGTAGATGATATGATTATTACTGGAGATGATGACCAACGGATACTAGAAACCAAGGCTTTCTTGCAAAAAGTATTCGTTACCAAGGATCTTGGACAACTTCACTATTTTCTACGCATATAAGCTCTACGTACTAAGAAAGGCTTACATATGTCACAGAGGAAATACTGCCTTGATATACTAACCGAGGCAGGACTACTTGGGTGCAAACCCTCAGGAATTCCAGCAGAGCCTAGAAAACATTCTGCATCCAATGATCCTCTCTTTCAAGACACTACACGATATAGGAGCCTGGTTGGCAAACTTCTGTATGTTACAGTTACCAGACCTGATATATCTTATGCTGTAAACAGAGCCAGCCAATATATGGAGCCATTGGCAAGATGTACTTCAAATCCTTCGCTACCTAAAAGACTCGTTAGGACGAGGAATCTTCTATGGGGCAAATGGTCACACAAATCTTACTGCATATGCTGACGCCGATTATGCAAGATCTCCTGAAGACCGTCGATCTACAACTGGATATGCCACGATGGTAGGAGGAAACCTGGTTAGTTGGAGAAACAAGAAACAAGCAGTTGTTTCAAGATCTAGTGCTGAAGCTGAATATAGAGTAATGGCTCAGGCTACATGTGAGACCACATGGCTGCTCACTTTTCTACAAGAACTAAATGCTGCTACATCCACTCATATTCCCTTGTACTGTGACAACAAATCAGCTACCTACATTGCTACTAATCATGTGTTTCATGAGAGAACAAAACATATTGAGATTGATTGTCACTTTATCAGAGATGTTGTACGAGGAGGGAAGATAACCACGCCGCACATTCCAACAGATCTTCAACTTGTTGATATCTTTACCAAGGCAGTAACTAAGAAGCGGCTTTCCTGGATAACTTCCAAGTTGGGCATGATTGATGAATATGCTCCAACTTGAGAGGGAGTGTTAGAGATCATGGAAGGCCGTATCCCGATATATCGGCGATATATCGCCGATATATCGATATCGACATGGGATCGATATCGAAATCGATATATCGATATATCCGATTTCAGGCATTTTCTTCAGAAAGATTCCTAGATATAGCGACATATCAGCGATATATCGGCGATATATCGTCGATATATCGATATCGACACGATATCGAAATGATATCGATATCGATATGTCCTTCCATATTAGAGATTACCGTATATTTTTTGAAAATCCGTATATTGTTTCCCTATGTAACCCCACAGGGGTATTTGTGTAAGTTCTCCTCTGAGCACCCTAGGGTTTAGTCCTATATAAGGACCCCTAGACCTCACAGAATAAACACACAATATTCTTCTCTTCTTTTCTCCACACTAAGAATTCAAATTACATAAGATAGAGACTCAAGAACATTGAGTCTTGGTCAAGAAAAATATTTACATAATGTATTAAAGACTTTGGAATACAGAATATCACTCCAGCTCCTACACCACTTGTGATTGAGAAGAGATTCAGTAAGGGTCAATGTCCTAGAAAGGGGCAAAAATATTTAGAAGTTCCATATGCACACGCGATGGGAAGTATGATGTATGCAATGATGTGCACTCGACCTAATTTGTCTTATCCAGTTAGCCTAGTTAGTAAATATCAAAGTAATCCCAGACCAACACATTGGAAAGCTGTAAAGCGGATTTGTTTATATCTGAAAGGGATTGTACATATGAAATCGGTGTATCAAGCTGAATTACTTGAAGTAGTAGGATACTCCGATGCATATTTCAGAGGGGATGTGGATGATAAGAAATCTACATCGAGTTACCTTTTCATGCTTAGTGAAGTAATCGTTTCTTAGGGTAGCAAGAAACAAGGATGTGTATCTAGACATACACAAGACGCAAAATACATTGCATGTAGCATGGACACCGCTCATGCGATTTGTATTAAACGCTTTCTGGAAAATTTAAACCTTAAATTGGTTAAAGGTCCAATTGACCACTTCGGTCAAGTGGGAGATGTTATATCGGATCTCATAGAATGACCGAGTGGTCAAACCCCTGTCAGCGATTGCGCGAGATCAGGTCTCACGGGGACCTTAATGCAAGGGCGTGAAGGAATGGGGTGGACGTTGCGAGGGTTTATGTCCTATAAAAACATCCCACACGAAAAGGAATGAAACCAACGACGAAACCTCACTCTAAGGAAGCCCCCTTCTGATCCATACCCAATATCTCCTTTTCTCTCTCTCGTTCTCTCCAAGCAAGACATCGGTGGTGTACCTGATTCTCATTCTCAGACTTGAGTATAACTCCCTTTTGTTAACATGTAGCTAATGTTAATTATACTTCGATTAAACTATTACCTCTCTTCTTAATAAATTAAACAAAGAATTGATATACTTCTAATCTGAATTTTATTTAATCTAAGCAATGTGCTTAATCAACACTATCTGTTTAGTTTTAACCTCATCAAAGAACTTTTCTTGTGGTAGTATGACAAATAGAAAGTCACTAGCTAGAAGATCTACTATGCACAAGCTAGAGCAAATCAACCAAAAAAGTAACAAGTTGCACAGGAACGTGACCTATCTAGCCCTTTTAGATTTTTCTTAAACAATCAAGTGATCCTACCTATTATTAAATTAACCCTCCCTCTTTTTAATAAAAAAGAATGAAACGATCTCACCAAAAGAAAAAAAAGGGGCAGAACCTTTAATAAAACAAAAGAATGTAATTTAATTTTAATGACAATTCAGTTGATGCAAAACAAAATTAATTCAGAGTAAGGTTGATGTAGGACACATAAAATATCACTTCTCTGCATATTTGACAGCAATAAGTGGGGCCCGATAAAAATGGTAATAAAAATGGGACTTGTGCTCGTGCACTTTTAGGGTTTTTAGGATAACAATGGCATTGGTGGAGGCTTTGTTCTAGTGGTACTTAGCAGCGACAATCAACACAAGGAGTTGCGGGTCAGGGGATCAATGACTACACAATGCGGCGAGTCGCAATCCGAGCTTTGATAACAGCCTAAGAATCAGGTACATCGTCGATGTCTTGCTTGGAGAAAACGAGAGAGGAAAGAGATATTGGGTATGGATAGAAAGAGGGCTCCCGTAGAGCGAGGTACCATCGATGGTTTCATTCCCCTCCATATGAGAGGTTTTTATAAGACGTAAACCCTTGCAACGCTCGCCCCCTTCCTTCACGCTCTTGCAGTTAGGATCTCTGTGAGACCCAACCTCACGCAACTGCTGGCGACAGTTCGACCACTCAATCATTCCGTGAGACCTGATCTAATAGTTCACATGGGTGCTAGCATGATGTGTGGTAAAGAAGTTGTGGATAGGATGCAATATCCAGTAATGTATGCAACATAGGCGATGTTGTGGTTGTTGTTAGAGAAATTTTCAACAGGAAAGAACAGAGACTTATTTGAGTGGGTTATCTGAACATTGGTCCAGAACTTGCTTTGATACCATGTTGGAAAAGGAGAAATTTATTATTATGAGAGCTTATCCCTCTCTTTACAAGGGAGACATATAAGAAACAGTATAAGGGCCTAAAAGCCTAACTAGATAAAACATGAAAGTGTGTGAATAAAAGGATAATAACTGAACGTTATTGTAACATCAACAAATTGCAAATCATGATAAAAGAAACTATCAATGCACATGAAAAGGCAACACAAAGCATAAACTCATGTTATAAAAGCCCATGGAAGGACTCGACCATATTGGGTCGGTTATATGGAGCCTTACCCATTTTTCTACAAAAGCTTGATTCCGAAACCTAATCCCATGATCTCTAGGATGCCCAATAGCGTATTTATGAGAACCTAAACTCTCGTTTAAAGTTAGTAATGTAATGTATATGATAAAATTCACGAACTACTTTAAAGCTATCAACCCGACTTGGCTCCGGACATCGGCGCAGGTCAGGGATGCTGCGGACATCGGCGCAGGTCTGCGAGGAGGAGGTAGAGGACGCGGACCACATCTTCTTCGGTTGCAGGACATCGGCGTAGGTCTGGGATGCTGCCGGGATCTCCTGAATCCAGACTTCCGACCTGGATTCTTTTTGGGGGTCAGTCCGTTCGGTGGGGCTTGGTTCCTCTGGGGATGTGTCCAGGCCCTTTGCCGCTCTTTGGGCTATCTGGCTTGGCAGGAATGACCTTCTTTTCAAGGGACAGCGTTTCTATTGGGAAAATGTAATAGCCCATTGTAATGCTATATACAATTTCTGGGTTTCTAACTGATGTACCTGTACCTGTTTTGTTAATGAAATATTTGGTGTGGTGACACCCGCCTTGGGAGGGCTCCCCCGTATTTTCTAGTCAAAAAAATCCGACTTGGCTCCACAACTGAATATGTCTTCACTCATGTGCGTAGTGGATTGAATCATAGTGGTGTGAGTTTGCACGTCGAGACCCTCTCATCTCAAAGTATTATTAGTATACTTGTTTTGTTTTAACATGCGAGTTGTTTTTTTTTCCTTTTTAAATGACAAAGTCGGAGCAAACAATTGTATTACTTTACTGATTAGATTTCTTTGTGAATTCAAAATCTTAGTAGGAATTCTAATGACCTAAGGATTTTTTAATCAAGATTTTGTAGTCATAAATTGTAGACCAGATCCAATCCCAAATTGTATCGATCGTATCAAATTGAAGTAATGTTAGGTGGATCAGATTGGTAAAAAGAATCACAGTCCTTTACAAGTGCCTACGACATGCAGGAGGCTAAAACCATATCAAATTGACAATTCTGATAAATAGGCTCCTAAATATTGCCAAGATTAAAAGAAATTAGATAGTACTAACATGAGCAAATCTTCCCTCGTTCCTTTTTCTCCCAAGAGGAGATCGTCAAGTGTGGCACCATTCTTGCTACTTGCATGACTAATCTTCATTTGTGGTACTTGCCCCCCCCCCCTAACACATAAGCGTCTGAAGAATTCGCAATGGCGTCCGCCTAATTGAGAAGTTGGAACAGCAGTTAGCTAGCTGGAAATAAGTTACCCTATCGAAGGGTGGTCAACTTGTGCTTGTAAATCTAGTACCGATTGCTATACCTATTTGCTTTCTCTCTTCCAGACTGTTACCAGTGTATGTTAGACGGTGTTTGGAGAAGATCATTTAGTGGTTGTTGTGGGTTGAAACAAACCAAGAACGTTGCTACTTTGCTTCGATCGCCTAGGACAATTTCACTGTACCTAAGCATTGTTGTTGTCTTGGATTCAAAAAAATGGTGAAACCTTCTCCCACTTTAAGTAGGGTCGGCTACATGGATTCTTGGTCAAATCCATATTGAAAGATCCGAATATTTTTTACAGCGGATGTTGGGTACCTAAGGCAACCCTCGTATCCCTCCTTAACCTTGATCTTTTGGATGGTAGGCACACTGCACTATCACCAGACCATTGAAGTAGGTATAGTCTTGGAATCAAAAGGCTGAAAAGAATTGAATCGGGCTCTTCTTATGAAGTGGATCATTCAGATTTGGGGGCCTCGGGAAGATCTGTTAGCCAAGAAAATGTGTGGGTTATATGGTATCGGTATGAACTTGGAGGCTAATCTGAATGTGTTTTTGCATCCCTCGATGTTTTGGAGGGGGGCTTGCAAGATGCTATTAGAGATAAGGTGAATGATGAAACCCACTTTAGATGATGGTATCTTTTTCTTGACTTGGTTGTATGATTGGACGGGCTAAGGATATCTAGCGAACCGATACCCGAGATTGTTTTCCCCTTTTTATCGACCAAATGACCTATGTTGCAGGCACGTGGTGCCCTACTTTCCAAGCGGGATTCTCGAAGTGGTGGGTGCAGAACTTCATGAATTTGATGAGCGCCCTGGGAGAGGTGAACGGTCCTTCCGTTGGTAGGGATGGACAGTTACGAGTTGATGGGAAACTCTATGTAGGCCTACAAATATCTTACAACGAACCTAGGACAAGATGGGAGGGCTCACATGGATCCATATAGGCTTATCTGGTGATGTCCAATTCCTCCTTGGATAAAGATATTCCTTCAAAGGATGAAGAAGGGCATGTCGACCAATCAGGCGCTCAGAGTTAGATGGGCATGTTCATATAACTATATATGTCCATGTTGCAGACTTCGTCAAGAAGATGGGGTCCTTTTTTTTCTTTCCCACCCTCTATAAATGTATGGACCTGAGCAGACTTGCCTTGGCCTTGGCCTTGACATGTCAATTTAAATGAGTTCTGGACCCCAACCATTTTAGCATGCTTTTCATCATGTGATGGTTGCTTTAGACCTCTTGTAATTTCTTAGGTGATTTTGCATTCTTATAATGAGGTTGTGTTCCATCAAGAGCGTTGTTGTGTGTAGGGGTGCTAACAAGCCGGATAAAATCCGTAGTCTGATCCAATTTGTGGTTTTATCTTTATATTTTTTAAAATCCATTAAACTATGGATTAGACCGGATCACTATCAAAATCCGATATGAATCGTTAATCCGTTGATATTATATTATAGATAGACGTATACATACATGCATAGGCACCAACTTACATACATGTAGAGAGAGGGAATGGGGAGCATGCAACAAGAATCACAACCATTTGATTCGTATTCATCCAACGGCCCCTTTAAACAATGTTTCCCTACTAAACAAATTAGATATCACAAAAGTTTCATAAAAATATGAATCTTTCGATAACTTTTGCTCTCTCAAATTATTTGTACTTTTTTATGGCAAAACGGGTGAGTCCCCATAACGGGGATCACCGCCTGTAAATTATCATTTAAAGAGTTTCAGGATACATTACCGAGAGAGCCAGAAATTATACAACGCGTTACAATGGGACACTACATTCTCGTTGTAAAATCTCTGATTTTTTAAGATTAGCTCGTTGCGTCCAAACCAAATGGCCCAGAGAGCGGCAAAAGGTCTTGAACAGTCGTCACTAGAGTTGCCTCCAATCCTCCTGACGGAACCCCAAAAGGCCTCCATCCCATCGCGCTCCACCCACGGGATTGCAATATCCGTCCAGACCTGCGCGGATGCCGAACACTTGGAAAAAAGGTGATCAGAGTCCTCAGCGTCCTCACCACATCTGTCACACTAGGTGTCGTTAAGACGTAGAAGTAGGGTTGGGCATTGGGCTGGGCCGGCCCGACCCGGCCCAAAACCCGACCCGTATAACCCGACCCAAACCCGAACTCGAAATTTAGTGGGCGGGCCGTGGGACTTAAAATGAGCCCATACTGATTATCGGGCCGGGTTTGGGCCTGAGAAGGCCCAAACCCGTTAGCCCGATAGCCCGACCCATTCCAAAGCAAGTATATTCATATCTAGTACGGTATAATTATATCAATTATATTCATGTTCATTCCAAATACCATGTTCAAACTTTAATATCCTTATTCGAGTGTAGAATAAATGCTTAGACACATTAATAATCATATCCATTAGTGGATTGAGGATATTATAACATTAATATACAAGATTATTACATTAATATGCAAGAATGGAATCTGTGTCCTCAAGTGTTACAACATGTACAACTGTAAGTAACCATTCTGTATTGGGTCATAGTGCCCGCATCTACAATAGAATATGTAATGGTGAATTGAATGGTGGTTTAAGTCGCCATATTTTTACCACATTTGTATTTCCAACATACAACTAATGTTAAAATCACAAATTAGTTAGCATGATTTATAGTTTTAAACATGCACACATGCATAAGAAACAATCACACAAATGCAAGAAGAATGGAAGACATGATATTGGTATACATAGGTGTTAAATAGGGCCAGCCCGACCCAAACCCGACCCATTTTGTTTGGGCCGGGTTTGGGCTTGGACCTAATTTTTAAAAATAAAATGGGCCTAGGCCCGACCCGTTAGCCCATATTCTAAAATGGGCTTGGGCCGGGCCAAGGCGAACCCGGCCCATGCCCAACCCTACGTAGAAGGCACCCCCTCCTCACATTGTCGCAAATCCGTCCCCTTCTCAGGCACATAGAAATACCTTCACCCTTGCCGGAATTTTTGCTACCCAAACCACACGCATGTCCTGACACAACTCATTGTCACGCTCCTCAACCCTCCTCAATTCAAGGCAAGCCTTCTTGGACCCAGAAAACACTCCCCCCCCCCCCCCCCCCCCCGTGGAAATGGTCACGGTCCTGCGAGAAAGTGTCGTGTTGCGGCAGAGTAGCCAACAAAGTAAGATACTCGTCTAAACATTGGTCTGAGAGATCAACAAGGAATAGTGGTGTCCACGCATCTTCCACCGTCGCCTGCGAAAGCGTTGCCTCCTTCATCGCCGCCAAGGAGAAGAGACAGGGGGAATCTAACCTCTAAATTGCCCTCGTCCGTCCAGTTGTCACGCCAAAATCTGAATATCTCACCATCGCCCACGACTGGTCGGAGCCGCGACCCCATCCACGGCATAACCGCTTGTATACCAGCCCATAACGGGGACTCATACCGCACTCTCTTTGGCACCAGCTCGCCTCTGACCCCGTAAATCTGCCTCAAGAGTCTCACAACCATAGAGGTATGCGGGCCTCAAATTCGAATGGCCCATTTAGATAACATGGCCTTGTCCATACATTCCACGTCCCTAACCCCAAGTCCACCCTCCTCGCGCCTCTTGGTGATGTCATCTCAACTAACCAGGTGCAGCCCAGGTTCCTGCTTTCTTCCATTGGACCAGAAGAACCTTTTCATCAGGGACTCGATCTTTCTTCTAACATAGGCTGGCATCAATCTACTAGAGAAGAAGAAGATGGGCATAGCGGACAGGACATGCTTTAGAAGGATCAGCTTCCCCCCACGAGAAAGTGTGATCGTCTTCCATTTCGCAAGCCGCTGCTCCATCCTCAGCACCAGCTCGTCCCAGTACGTCCTTCTAAGTTTCCCAGCGACTAACAACAGACCCAAGTATCGAATCGGCAAGCTCCCAACCGAATACTCCAATAACTCTGCCAAGCGAGTTTGGTCCACATCGTTCATTCCGGACGCGATAACAGACGACTTCGCCTTATTAATATCCAGGCCCGAGAGTTCGCCGAAGATGTCGGCCAGCTGTACCACATTCATGTTCTGCTCATCGGTGCCTCCCAGGAAGAGAATCATATTGTCAGCATAATGTAACAGGGGGATGGAGATGTCCTCCCTTCTGTAGCCCTCACACCAACCCGCCATATTTGCCTGCTTAAGGAGGACGCCCAGAGCGTCTGCCATGATGACATACAGCATAGGGGCTAACAGACACCCATGCCTCACCCCCTGCTGCGGTTGGAAGTAGCCACCCTCCGGTTTACCATTCACCAGGATTGCGTAAGAGGAGGTGGTGAGACATCTCTTCATCCAGGCCACCCACTACTCCGGAAAACCTCTCCTTCGAAGAGAAGTCCATAAGAACCTCCAGTCCAACAAATCATAGGCCTTAGCGTAGTCAATTTTCCATAAAGCCCCTCTCGGTTTCGAACGCTGCCAGTCAAGACAAATCTCCTTGGCCATCATTAGACCGTCTGCCATTTGCCTCCCCAGAATGAAGGCCAATTGACCCTGAAGAAGCACCGAGTCCAGCACCCCCTTCAACCTATTCGCCAGAATTTTCGAGATGATGAGGTAAATCCCATTCGAGAGAGCAATAGGCTGGAAGTCCTCCACCTACACAGGGGTGGCTTTCTTTGGAAGCAGAAACAGCAAGGCCCGGTTAATCTTCTCAAGGCCTTTATTTCCTTCCCTGAATTCATTAAGCACGTCCAGAACCTCCTCCTTCAAAAGATCCCAAAATTTCATGTAGAAAAATACCGGAAAGCCGTCCGGAGTAGGAGCGCCATCAGCATTCAAGCCACACACCGCCTTCTTAGCCTCCTCCACCGAGAAAAGGCCCAGAAGTCCCTCTGCCTGTTCCGCTGACAGAATCTCCACATGTACTTTCCGAGAAAGGGCCCAAAAATTATGTCCTTTATAAGTAAACATGTGTTGGATCACCTTCCTCCAAAATCATGTGTAAACAAAATTAAATTTGTTTGCTACATAATACTAAGTTTTGATTCAAATAAATGATGTCTTAATTTTTTTAAGTCATAACAGCATAATTGACCAAGAAAACTTATTCATAGACGTCAGATATGTATATAATCATCTCCTATTTTTTATTATTTTGAATCTGTTTGAATATTTCAAACTCAAATATATAGGGATGTATGGGGCTACCCCGCCCCATTTTTTGTCAAAATTTTTTATTCTTTTTGAAAAATATCGCCATGTATATTCATCCCTATATGTCTCCTATACGTCATTCGAATTTCGTCAGAAACAGAGACTCCTACGGCCTCCATCCAGATAGGGTCGATTTAAAAAAATCCTACGACCGTTAAAAAAATGACCCCTAGATGGAGGCCGTAGGAGTCTCTGTTTCTGACGAAATTCGAATGGCATATAGGAGGGATATAGGGATGAATATACATGGTGATATTTTTCCAAAAAAATAAAAAAAATACGAAAATGGGGTGGGAGCAGACATGTTGGCTTCCCCAAGGGGCAGCCCCATTTTTTCCATATATATATGACTTGAGATGTAGGGAGACCATGTATTTTCATTTCAAGGCTTTATGTGAGGCATGGTCAAGGGTTTAAATATTGGTATCGCCTATCGTATCTGCACCATGTTGATATGATATTTCGACGAAATTTCGTCGAAATTTTACCCATATCGACCAGCATTTGTGAAGGAATGACCTGAAAATGCCCTATATCCCCATTTCGCTCGAATTTCGGTCCCATACCGAAACCGAAATTTCGGGAAATCTGAAACCCCGGCATGGTCCATGTAAATTATACACATTTTCTTTTTATTGAAGTTTGGGTATGACTCGCCTTGAGATCACACCCTTCAAAAAAACAATCAGATGGTACAGTAGGTGAGAATTACAAATAGCACAACAAAAGGTCGTATAAGTGTGTTGCAGAAGGTGACATGGAAATTTTGGATTGTGGAGAAAATCCAGTGTACCTTGTAGTGAGAATTGAAATAAACTGGGTTGGAAGGTCCTCACAGGAAACTTCCCTCAATCAAGGAAGACGGAAATGCCCCGTCTGTTGAAGTACTTAAAAGAAGATGTACAAGTGTAAGAACTTAGTTTCAAATCGTGTGCATCTGATGCAGATGAAAAGCTAACAAATTGTGAACAATGATCGGCAGGAAATGCCACAGCTCGATCAAAGAGCTCACAAGCATCCTTTACAATTACAAGTATATATCATACAGATGTATTTGTTCCTAATTGACATGCATAAAACTGTTGAGCGGAGCCATTCATTAGAAGCAAACAAGTCGGCGAAGTCGCAAAGCCTTCTTGTGGGGGAAAAAGAAATAACTTAATGATACAAATATATTCTATTAAATGCACAATAAATCATTTAATAGCATAAGAGAAAACCAAAAATTAAAATAGAGTCAGTCAGACCTCCCAAGAAGTTGAGGAGGAATCAAACTGTTTGACCTCCCAGGCACGTATCTTGAAGGGAAATTTCCTCTAGGATGTTTATTTTGTGGCAGTTGGACGGATATACCATTTGCTTCCCTCTTTCTAGCAGCATTTTCAGAAATGGCAGCTGCCACTCTGGAAGCATGGTTATTGCCTGCTGCACTTGTTTGAGCTGGAATCGGTGAAGCAAAAAGAAGTGAAGCATCAGGGAGTTCAATAGCAGGCATTACATTTTCAGATGATTGAGAGATATTTGATTGCCTTGTTGCTGATATTGCAAACCTGCAATGTTAACATAAATTGTTAGATTGCACAGCATGTATCCTGTTTGCATTCAGCGCAAAGTAGAAAGAAAATGAAAGTCAATGAAAAGATACCAAACATGTATAAACCTGCACTTCAGTGTTAGATGTTGCTTACAGCCAATGGCTGAACCTTCCTGCTCAAGCCAAAAGGTTTAGTCATATGTACTCTCATGATAGATGATCTATTATGCCTAGCAACAAAGATTTAACCTCCCCGATTTATTTAAGTTGGTGCACAAGGAAAAATGATGCAGATTATCTTTGGTTTCATTGAGGACTGTATTTTTATTGCTCATATTTTCTCTTTAACATTTCAGGGTCCACTTGAGCAAATAGAAAAAGAAGATTCAAAAAGAACCAAAGAGCAAATAGAAGTGGAGTCTGAAGAGAGGCTCCATTAACATGCGAGACAAACTGTGTTTAGTATCAAAATGAAGGCAAAAAAATAATACGTCTCATTATAAAAGTGATGTACAAACTTCACAGATATTAGATGCTCGATTGGAATTATAGGATCAATCCAAACCACCGTTGCCTAAATACGCAATCCTCAAGGTGGAACTACCGCTAAGCCCCGGACCCTATCCCTAAACCCCCGAAAAGGATAATAAAAGGGAATACAAATAATTGGAAAAAAAATCAACCCTGGTAGACTTCAGTCTCACGATTGTCGGTCGACGATAATTAATTCAAAGGTGGGTACCTTGTGATATGTTCGTTGATTCTGGTAGACTTCCTTATTATTGAGTCTGCAGATTTTATATAAGTTGAGCTGCATATCTTTGTCATTTGACTACAATATTATCCATTTAGGAGTGTCTACCAAACTCCACACCAATAGGTGTAGGCTGCATATTTTTGTCATTTGACTACAATATTATCCATCTAGGAGTATCAGCGAATTCCGCACAAATAGGCTCTTCAGTTTCCTTCCCTCCATATATTTGTTCTTGTATAAAATAGACACATTGAAAGTGGCATCTATATCTCTCTCTCTTTCTATTCTCGAAATCTCATAGTGTATTCGTAACTATTTTGTACCATAGCCAACAAAAATACATTTCCAATCTTCAAACCATTTTCCCTCTATCCTCTACCTCAATATAAACATGGCTATACATCCAAAAAACACGCAAGTTCCATAGAGATATCTCTTTTCCAATCCAAATTTCTTCCGTAAGTTCACCTTCTAACACAGCAGATAGACCACGATTGACCATGTAAGCAACGGTGTTTGCTGCATCAGCCCAATATCAGTTTGGTAAACCAGAATGTTTCATGCTACTCACAGGCTCCAGAGTTCTATACAAGCATTTAGCGACACCATTTTGCTTGGCTTTCCTGGGATCATCTTTAATCATCTAGACCCATTTGTAACACGGTAGCATTCAAATTCATCATTGTATTATTCTCCTCATGCAGTTGATGGAGTAAGAGAGAGGGCATCGGAGGTTAAGTTGGAAGCACTATGGGTGCAGGTAAAAATATGGAAATATCTTATATCATGTGCCATATCCTGCACCACTCTCTGAGTGTGACTTCTGTACGATGTCTTCATCTTCATCATCTGAATTTTGAAATTTGAAGATGTAGGCAAGACCAAAGGGGTCTATTTAGTCTTGCTTATCATGCCCCTCCCTTGCATGCCTCCTCTCCAATCTGATAGTCATATACATGCATTTAGCCCATAGAATTTTCTACCTCCGTGGAATTTCCTCTCATTGAAAGGATGAGATTGAATGCGCTTCAGTTCTTGTAACATCCTCCAGCCGATGCGGTTTGCAACAAAACCTTCACAGCTACATGTTGCAGGTTGGAAGCATCCATTCCATAGAGAATTCACATTCACCTATGAAAAATACAAGATGTTGTTGTGTTTTTAGACCTCCTTTACAAATTTATATTTTATTAATCCAAGCATATATAGTTAATACTAAAAAAATATAGCTCCAGCCATTCATTACAGTCATTCTCCCAAAAGAACTCAAAGCTTCCCTAAAATATTGTATCTAAAATGATAATAATGAGTAAGTGACATATTAATTATCAAAATAACCTAAAACTTTGTGATAGTTTTTAAAAGAGTTGTACTAAATAACTAATTAGCATGTTATACCTCATTCACGCAGCTTGTTTGCTCCCACCACAACTTGGAGGGTCGTTAGGAGCTATGGTGAGAGTCAAGTTTAAACTTGTAGTGGTGCTTCAGTTGCACCACTTCCGCAGTCACTGCCACTTTTCGCTCCAATATTAATAGGGAACCTTGTGCACCCACCGACAGTTACAAAACCATCATGAACGATGAAACCCCAACTATCAAGGTCAATCTTCATTGAATACCACATTACCATCTTATATGCATTCTTCTCAGTCGTGGTATGAATCTATGTGGGGTACATGAAGTCATCATTTGAATTAGAAGATTGGACTTGAACTCTCTTTGAAACACCAATCGTTGGACTGCTCTTTATTCTGACCATCTCCTTCTTGGCATGTCCCTCCAAGCTAGTCTTCACTTCATCCTAGCCTCTCTCAAGAACGAGGGGCATTTGGCTATGTTTTTAAAGCCAATAACAATGTGTTTCTTTAGTTTGGAGATCTCACCTCCTCTAAGTATCTTCACACAGAATTTACACTGTGGTTTTCCTTTATGTCCATCAACGGCAATCGTATACTTCCATCTTGTTGTCCGAACCAATGGTCATGATCTTCACTTACTAAAGTAAATGAGATGAATAAATCAATATGAAATGCCCAGAGAGAACAAAAATATCAAACCAAAATGTCATTGTCGGTAGACTCAGGATTACGAAATTATAAATTATTATAAAATGACAAAGTATACTTAATTAACTAATTTAAGTTGTTAACAATGTTAATTTAACATAACATAATAAAATCCAATGGCTGTTTTATTGTTAAGCGAACACGGTTGACTTGACATAGATATGCTCAGATTCGAACATAGAAACATTTATTTCAACTTATATACTGAAGAATAGTTGCATAATAACAACAATCTATGGAATCGTTCCACAATATATCAAAGATCTAAAGCTTAAGCTTAAAATTTTCACAATATATATGGTGAGAAAATTGACAAAAAAAGACATGATAACTTTGAATTGGTGATGACAATGAGCGGGGCGGGGGGGATAGCTAATAGCTCTCTCTAGAACAACAAAATGCAAGGGAGAGACGAGAAATTAGTGAACTGCTCTCTAGAGAACAAAAGAATGCAAGGGAAAGGGAGAAATTAGCTAATTGTTCTCTGCTGGAGTTGTTTTGCTATGATATAGAATGAGGTTGGCTCTATATAACATGGAAATGATATCAAATGGGGCATAAAGTACAAACTGGTGAATTGCTCTGTTGATGATCCCCACCAAGATGGCAAAAGGCATTAACATTGCAAAAACCAACGCACCAATTGCAGTACAATAATGATGCGGCGTGGACCCAACGGATAGGGCAGAATTTTTAGCTAAATTTAATGGTCAATTTTATTTACGTTTATTTAAATTATCGTATCTCTAATTAATAATTGAAATCGCATGTGATCTCCAACAATTATTCGTAGATTTGATTTTTAAATTTGGTCGGTTAATTAGTTAGAGTCCAATTAGGATAATTAGTGGTCAAATTAAATTAGCTTTCTATTTTTGTAATGCCATCCCTCCTATATAAAGGGATGAGGGTCCAGTGTTTTTATGCAGTCAAGTATTAATGAAAAGTTGAGATTTTATCTCCCTCTTTATTTTCTCTCCTCTCTCAACGTGGTCTTCACGGTTCTTCTTCAAACCCTCGTTCCCGACGAGTTTTCTTCTTCTCAACCCCTCCTTTTCTCCACCGAAATTCCACCGCCCAGATTATTTTAATTATCAACGTCGACGCCGATTCGGATCCTCATCATTTGGTATCAGAGCATGGATACCGAATCGTTCCTACGATTCGACGATCCTGTCGAATATTGGTGTTTGAAATTCGATCTCAGCCGCCCATCTCATGGTTCGCACTCGCATTCACGTTCAAAAAAGTTCCGGCAACGACTTGTAGCGTGCATCAAGGTTCAAGCATGGCTGGACGCGCTAACCGACGAAGATCTCGCCGTCTACGACGAAAAGCTCGCTGTCAACGAAGAATCCGCCACTGTCCCAGCTGTTTTAGAAGAAAAAAACGAAGAAACGACCGCTGTCCAAGTAAACTCAGACCTGCAAACTCTCCCGGAATCAACCAACGCCTCATCGGCCACCCCGTCACCAACCCCCGCTGCCGCCCCTGCCCCCCAGCGGCCCCCCTAGACACATCCGACCCTTCCGCGAACCCCCCCTCCCTCCCTGCGGCTCCAGCCCCGCTCCCAAACCCATCTCTCCCGTGCTCCCACCCGAACCCTAAAAACCTCCTTCCCTTTTCACGCCGCCACCCCTCCCTCCCCTCTCCTCCCTCTTCCTCTCGCCATCTTTCCCCTGCCCCCACGGGACCCTCTCCTTACCCGCGACTCACCAGCCCACCGTGCCACATCCTCTCCAATCCAATCGACGTCGCCCTCCCTCGACTTCGGTCGCGCCTCAACTCGGCCCCGCCAAAGCCCGGTTCCGCATCGCCTCCCTCCCAGCACCCCGCGCCCTCCCGTGCGCCAGCCACGCGACGCCGCCACCGCCTCTTTTTCCCCCTTCCCTCGCCACCCCAACGCCCCCGCGTTCCCCTGCGACAACTCCCCACAGCAGGCCGCCGCCGCCGATGCCTAGAGGAAGGAGAGACCCTTACGGGTGTTGTTTCGGACATAGGAACCGAATTCCCCAATTTTAGGGATTTGGGGTTGAATTGGAAAAATTGCAAAATAAAATTCCCTGAAAAACCTATTTGCAAAAAGACCGAAATTGATAGGAATTTGAGGAAGATTGAAGGGGTACGAAAATTGCAGAGATGCCCTCCAATTGGTAAGAACTACAAACGTAATGTTGAAAAGATCTAAATGCAGGCTACAATTTCAAAGACGATTTCTCCAATGCCGCACCTACATCAAGCAATTCGTCGGGAGACGAATTTTTAAAGCGGAGGAGAGTTGATGCAGCGTGGACCCAACGGATAGGGCCGAATTTTTAGTTTAATTTAATGGTCAATTTTATTTACGTTTATTTAAATTATCGTATCTCTAATTAAATAATTGAGATCGCCTGTGATCTCCAATAATTATTCGTAGATTTGATTTTTAAATTTGGTCGGTTAATTAGTTAGAGTCCAATTAGGATAATTAGTGGTCAAATTAAATTAGTTTTCTATTTTTGTAATGCCATCCCTCCTATATAAAGGGATGAGGGTCCAGTGTTTTTATGCAGTCAAGTATTAATGAAAAGTTGAGATTTTATCTCCCTCTCTATTTTCTCTCCTCTCTCAACGTGGTCTTCACGGTTCTTCTTCTTCAACCCCTCGTTCCCGACGAGTTTTCTTCTTCTCAACCCCTCCTTTTCTCCACCGAAATTCCACCGCCCAAATTATTTTAATTATCAACGTCGACGCCGATTCGGATCCGCATCAAATAAAGTTGTAATTCACTTGTTATTCTGGATGCTCGCCAAATCTGAAAAAAATCAAAAGGTTATTTGTATTACTCAGAAACCCCTGCCAACATCACCAAGCTAAAGAGGGGCTATTTTGTCATGCTTTGGATGAGGTTAATCATCATGGCAGCATGGTCATGGTCCAGTTGACCCGTGAATGGGACAACATAATAAAAGTAGTTGTGGAAGCATGCGAGCCCTTTTGTTGGTTCGCCATCAAGAGAACCGGCAATTCGAGGAGCCTACTTATGGTACAGAGCCAAGAACATCAGCTTTCCTCCAAGCTTAACCCTGCATCTAGAACAAGGACGATGTAGCTTTCCGATACAAAGTTAACTTTTCGCCCCTATCAATTACAACACGCTCGAAATTATATTTCAAGAAAGCAAGCCCACCCATTCTAGTTCTCAAGCCCACCCCTTCTAATGGCATACTAGAGTGAATAGTTGAAACCAGTCTATCTCATTTCTCATAGTTCAACCAAAAATGTTAGAACAACCAACCAAGAAAATATTGACCATCTGCATGTCTTTGTTGCTACTAGCGAACCTTGTTTGGCCGCCTTCGACAATGCATTCATTCATCACCGCCGACCGCATCATTGGTGGCCCTCGCTCACTGCTTGTCTGCTGTGTCAGCTCTCTTCTTATCTCTGTTCAACGGGAGTAGGGTTATTTAGGGTGTTTATGTGTAATTCTAATAATGTAGCAAGTTTTAAGGTGTTTTTCTGCTTAACATGTGTTATCTGATCGTATTATAACTACTCGGTCGTTATCGTCATGAACCATCCAAGGTTGCAAAAGTTCAAGTGTTTCATAAGATGTGGGAAGATGAAGAGACATTGTTGGAGTAATAAGACAGTGATGTCACTCATATTCTAGATTACACGAAAAATGATGGTTAATTCATACCCAGCAATTCTATATATTTATGGTATTATTGAATGCACACGCATCGAGAAACACATTTCCGCATTTCTGCCTAGAACATCTGCATCTCTCTCGAACATCAGCATTTACATCTATTGATACTCCTAGCATTTACATCTATTGATACTCCTATAGAGAATTCTGTATCGAATAAGGAACATGATCTTGAAATTGATCGCATGATGGAGCCTACTCCACAAACACGGAGGATGAGACAGAAAATGCTGATGAGTGGGAGATTGATGAAATCCACGTTGAGTTGGTCGTACCATTTTACAATACACATGCTGGTGATGGTTATATCAAAAATGAGGATGATTTGATTACTTACTAAAATGGCATAACCATGTCAGATGAATTAAAGAACGAGATGATGTTTACTCAAAAGCTAGTCTGGTCACTGGTGTACTCAGTGAATTTTTTCTACAGCAAAGGCCATTATAATTTTTCTATATATGAATCCAAAAGGAATGTTTTGGGTTGTATATTGCAGCGAGAGAGATAAAGGGTATATGTGGTGGTTGCACGAGCATTGTCGGTCGCTAGATTGACAATTGGTGATATCCAAGGTGGATGCACCGAATACTTGCTTGCATCAAGTGGCGAACCAAGACCATCAACTTGATTGCAACTTCATGACCCAGAAATTTCTCAATCAAATCAAGATATCGTTGTTCGTGAATGTTTCAACGTTGTAAAGGTTGATTTCAGATGACTATGGGTAGACAATCAATCATAACAGTATTTAGAATGCTAGACGAAAGGGCATAGAAACAGTGTAATGTGATGTGACTGGGATGAATCATATAACGTATTGACATATTTGTTTTTAGCATTGGAGACGCTTTCTTTTTTGAGAAAGTGAGGGGTGTGATCTCGATGTGAGTCACACCGTAAGAGAATTTAAATTATAAAGGTGAGTGATTACATAGACTATGCCTCACACAGTGGACAAGCATATTCTCTACATCACAATGCTCAAGACAGAATACAAATTCATTTCCGCAGAGCCAAATAACCCATAAAACAAGAAAGGGTCGCATGCAATCGTCGTGTGAAGAGGTATAGGCCTCAAACATGGAAGTCTAGAAACCCACTAATGATGATTGTCGCAACCAAGATATCCAAGAAGGTCCGCAGATCGTTGGACAACAGGTGATGCAGCGTGGACCCAACGGATAGGGCCGAATTTTTAGTTAAATTTAGTGGTCAATTTTATTTACGTTTATTTAAATTATCGTATCTCTAATTAAATAATTGAGATCATCTGTGATCTCCAACAATTATTCGTAGATTTGATTTTTAAATTTGGTCGGTTAATTAGTTAGAGTCCAATTAGGATAATTAGTAGTCAAATTAAATTAGTTTTCTATTTTTGTAATGCCATCCCTCCTATATAAAGGGATGAGGATCCAGTGTTTTTATGCATTCAAGTATTAATGAAAAGTTGAGATTTTATCTCCCTCTCTATTTTCTCTCCTCTCTCAACGTGGTCTTCATGGTTCTTCTTCTTCAACCCCTCGTTCCCGACGAGTTTTCTTCTTCTCAGCCCCTCCTTTTCTCCATCGAAATTCCACCGCCCAAATTATTTTAATTATCAATGTCGACGCCGATTCGGATCCGCATCAACAGGCACGTGAAAAAGAGATGATTCGCCTATTTTGAGGACGAAGCATGCTGCATGCAAATAGGATCTCTCGTAAGAGACCACCTAGCTCTGACCAACGAGGACACAAGTGGCCAATCTATCCTTAATCGGACCTAAGAACACCTTTACCCTTGGTGGAATGGAAGAACGCGGGATGAGCCTATATATCCTTGCATTTTAGTGTTCACACCAAGCGAGGTGTTAAGGGTAAGAAAACGATATGCCTTCTTAACAAAG
Source organism: Ottelia alismoides (assembly GCA_037367405.1). NCBI lineage: Eukaryota > Viridiplantae > Streptophyta > Magnoliopsida > Alismatales > Hydrocharitaceae > Ottelia > Ottelia alismoides. The sequence continues at coordinate 2,361,595 of JAZKJV010000022.1, forward strand.
AAATTACCATCAACCCATTTACAATTGTCTCCCCCTTCCAAAGGAGTATCCACATCCTTTAAGTCCATTAACTTCATGAAATCCTCAAAACGCTAGTCAAAAAGCATCGAACGGAAAGTTGGGCACCACAACATCCACATGTACCTCATGAGAGTTGCTAAGCATCTGCAATAATTACAAATATAAGAGGCGTGAGGGCGTACCCCTAATGGATCCCCTTTGAGCTTGGATGTATCCCCCCTCATGCTTATTGTTGACCAATATAACGAAGGATGTGGTTGTTATGCACTGCTTCAACCAAGGTATCCAGACATCCGGGAAGCCCCTTTTTTGTCGTAAATAGGGTGATCCCCCCAAAGCGGGGGTCACCGCCACATATATTCCATTAAAAAGAAGTTTAAGTTACATTACCGTGAGGACCAAAAGCTATAAAGCGCCTTACAGATCGTAAATAGGGGTGATCCCCCCAAAGCCCCTTTTGCACAACGTAGACCATATGAATTTCCAATGATCGTTATCATAAGCTTTAGTGAAATCAACTTTCCATATTACATATTACGTTTGGCGCCTCTTCCAATTCGTGGTTATCTAATTAGTCAAGGCCATGCTATCCATCAGATGACGGCCGAAATATAAGCCAATTGCATATGAAAATAATACCAAGGACCCAGAAAAGGTGATTAGCTAGAACTTTAGATGGATAAGATAAATCCTATTAGATAATTCAATAGGCCTATACTCTTCAATACGTGTGGATAAATCACCTTCAAGCAAAAGAAAGATGAGAGCTTATTTCAGCAGCTCAAGTACATTGTTGCCCCTCTGGAATTCTTTTACCGCCTCCATAAAATCTCTTTAATACATCCCAAAAGGGCATGTAAAACGCTATAGGAAAACCGTCAGTTTCAGACACGTCATCAGCATTAAGACCTTCAATATGCAAGTTGGTAATGCGAGCTCATAATGTTGATTCCCCAAAATCTTATTAACCTCCCTGCCTCTCTACAACCAAGGCTCAGCAAAGCCCCACATAATAAGTTGTCAAAAAACCCAGATACCGCTATTCCAATCTCCTCACTGCCTGTGATAGTTTCATTACCAACCTCAATCTAATGGACATTGTTGGAAAAAATAAGAGAATTATTTATTCCTTGAGCCCTAAGCTCTCTTATATAGAGGAGAAGCCTATGGACAAATTACATAAAACAGACAAGAGGAAAAGAAATAGATAAACAAATACAGAAACATAGAAACATATCTCTACACTCCCCCTCAATATGGAGTATAGATATCTGTCATACTCAGCTTGGATGAACATTTTTTAAATGATCCTCTAAGTAAGGCCTTGGTGAAAATGTATGTGGTCTGGTCCCCTGAGCTGACATGGGATGTATAAATGAATCCCTTCTAAATCATGTCACATATATAGTGGCAATCGACCTCAATGTGATTCATGCTTTCGTGGAATGCAAGATTATTGGCAATGAACAGGGCAGCCTGATTATCGCATTTTAGCAATATAGGAAGAGGTACATCTATATGTAGATCTGTAAGGACTGCTCGAACCCACATCATTTATGTACATGCGTGTACCATAGTCTTATATTCAGATTCAGCACTAGAAGTCTAGATCTAGCAACTACAGTTTGCTTCTTGCATTTCCACGAGACAAGTGAATCTCTGATAAATATAGCACATCATTTTTTTGAAATCCTGAAATGAGGGGGATACACTCGTTGGTGCTCGCCCCAATGTTTTATTCAAAAGAAGAAGATAAAAGCAAGGGGGGAAATACAAACACACGCCCATACTAGAGAGCGATTACAAAACCCATTCCTCCACCAAACGCTTGGCATGAATCCACACGTTCTCCTTATAGAACCGTTGTCCCGAGAACAGCAAGTCATTCCTACCCCGCCAAACCGCCCACAGTATGGCCAAGGGATAGAGTAACTCCCTCCTCGACCTATCTTTATTTGCCAGAAGCGCATCGCAGAACAACTGGAGATCGTCAGTGCAGCACCAGGCCAAACCAGCCCCCTGCCATATTTGAATCACCATGAGGCACTTGAAGAAGAGGTGCTCCACGGATTCAATCGTCTCACTGCATAGAAGGCACCGGTCAGATACGCTTCCCAAAAGTCTGGCACATCGGTCCCTCGTCATCAGCCTCTGTCTCCTGAACAACCATAGGAGCGACTCTCGTGGAGGAAATCTCAAGGGGGCGACAGGAGGGATGCTGGGGCTGGGGGCGATCAGGGGGTTGGCGAGGGTGGCTGGAAGAAGGTTTCTTATGCTAAGCCTGGTAGGCAGTGTTTCCGCTGTGGCGCGCATGGTCACATTGCGTCTGCATGTAAGGCTCCACCGCGCTGCTTTCTCTGTGGTCGTGTGGGGCATCGCATGGCATCTTGCTGGTTCTCAGCGGCGGCTGCCACCCGCCTCCGAAATCGGTTCGATGGTCCTCGACTGGGCTCGCGGCGCCCTGCCTCGTCTGGTCGTGGCGGTGCTTCGCATAGTGTTCGCGACTCCCGCTCCTTTGCGCAGGTCGTTGGTGGCGGCGGTGGCGAGGTGGGAGGGCTCGGTGGTGATGCGGGTGGGGGTCTTGCACCTGTGGGTGGGGTTCCTGCACCTGGGGGGGGAGCTCGGTGGCGGTGAGGGCGGGGCTGCTGCTCTTGTGGGTGGGGTTCCTGCACCTGTGCATGGGGTTCCTGCACCTGTGGGAAGGGATGTCCGTGGCGCCAGGTCCGGGTTCGGCGATGGTGGTGGGTTGCTTGCGGGTGCAGCTGTTGCTGAGCGCGGGTTCTTGGTGGGGGTTTCGGCGCCGCACGTAGGCGGGCCTCTTGGTCGTGGGGGAGGGTGGTTCGAGTCGCGGCCCGACGGCGTGGGGCTTGCTCCGCCGGCGCGCCTTGCAGCGGTGGGTGTCAGGCTCAGGCAGGATATTTCGTGGGATGCCATTCGGACGTCAGCTCTGGACCTTCTGGGGAACGCTTTCGACGGGGACTTCGTTGTGCTGGATGACTCTCGTTGCTGTCTTCGTGGACTCTCCCCGGTGCAACGGGAGAGTCTTCTTCGGCGGTCCGATGATCGGATGTACTTTGGCGTCTTTTGCGCGTAGCGGATGGTGCGTTTTCTCCTTCGGAGGTCTGCGTTGAGGAGGTTCGGGGGGTGCCTTTTCTCTCCCGCACGGTGCACGCTTTGTCGAAGGTGGTTGCTCGTTGGGGGCAGGTTCTTGCTGTTTTGGATGATGGCTTGGCGCCTGGCGCCGTCTGGACATCTGCGACGGTCCTTCTCGAGTGCTCTCCGAGGTTTATTCAAGATATGTCAGGCAAGGTTCTCTTCGAGAGGCTTCTTCTGGGACCCTGGTCCTTCAGGGTCGAGATTTCTATTCTGCCGATTTCGTCGGCGGTGGTCGCGGCGTCGTCTTCCCCGGCTGTGCGTGGTGGCGGGTTGGACTCTCGGCCTGTGAGGGACGCTTGGGCTTCTCGGGGCCACGTGTCATCTTCCCGTGATGTGTTCGAGGCGCCGACTGGAGGGGAAGTCGCTTCGGGGCCTTCGTCTGCGTCCCCTGGGGAAGCGTGTGCAAGTCCTGGTGCAAGGGATGTGGGGGCTCTTGATTTTTCCGAGGTGGATATGACCCCTTCCTCTTCTTCCATTTTGTCGGCTGGCTCTTGGCGCTCGGGCTCCACAACGCACGTGACAAGGCTCGCTTTGGGTCCATCTCTCGGACTTTCTTCCGGATCCTTGGCCTATTCGGATGGGGCTTCTTCTCGGGTATCTTGGGATTCGGGCGAGGCGTCGGAGCCCCTTTCTTGGTCTTCTGAGGTTATCTGCCCCCGGCCCATTAATGCGGTGCCCTGCAGCCCGTTGGCCTTCTTTGATGATATTAATTACGGCTCTTTCTTCCTGGAGAGCGCTGCTTTTCCCCAGCATGATTCCTCTGGCACTCCCTCGCCTATTCGTGGTGCCCCCTCTCTGCGGGGCTCCTCGGATGGCTCTGGGTCTTCGGGCCTTGCTGCTGTAAGTGTTGATGATGGCGACTCCGTTGAGGTGCTAGTGCTTAGCTCCCCTCCCTCGAGGTTTGGTCGAAGCTACTGCCGAAGGCGTTTCTCGCGTCTCCGAGATCCTTCATTACCTTCTGCATCTGATGCTTCTTCTTCTTCGGTGTCGCGCGAGGTTGTGGCGGTCGCGGCTGGTCTTACTCGCGTGGTCGGGCGTTGGCCTGCCTCTTTATGAGTGGTGCTTCTCGGGTGGTCTTGCTTTTGGGGTCATCTCTGTTGTTAATGAAGATTTTGTCTTGGAATGTGCGTGGTCTCGGTGATCTTCACCGTCGAAGCTCTTTGGGTTCTCGTCTTGTGGAATGGGATTGTGACATTGCCTGTATTCAAGAAACCAAGTTGCAGAGCCTCGATGTCGACTTATGGAGGTCTTTCGGCGCTCGGCATTTTGATGATTTCCGTTCTTTGGACGCGGTTGGCACGAGCGGTGGTCTCTTTCTGGCCTGGCGGTCGGCACGTTTCTCTTTTTCCTCTATGCGGGTGGGATGGCACTCTCTTTCTGTGGTGTTGATTATGAATAACTCTGGTGTGCATCTTGCTGTAACTTGTGTCTACGCTCCGGCTTCCCATACCAGCCGTCGGGAGCTTTGGGAGGATTTGCGTGAGGATGCGCTGGCTTTTGATGGGGTGCCTTGGCTGCTGGGTGGTGACTTCAATGTCACGATTCACTCTCAGGACCGCCCACGCGGCCGCGGGGGTAATGATCCTGGGTCTGGCGATTTTATGGCGTTCATTTCTGATCTGGCTCTGGAGGGGCTCGTGCCAAGTGATATCTCCTACACTTGGAGATCTAATTCGTCCAGGTCGCGGATTGATCGGTTCCTTGCGAATTCGCGATTGATGGAGGCTTTTCCTCTTTGCGCGGTTACCTCTCGCCCGCGGTCTTTCTCTGACCACAGCCCTATTATTTGGGAATCCGGGATGATCAGCGTCCTCGTGCCCTCTTTCGCTACGAGCGGTGCTGGCTTCTTGAGCCGGGCTTCAAGGACCTGGTGCGCTCCCATTGGGAGCAGGCGGTCTCCGCGGTCTCCGCTGCTCGTCGTTTTGATCGTAAGCTCAGTGCTCTCAGGAAGGTCTTGGCTGCTTTTAAAAGGGAATCGCGTTTGGCTCGTGTCGCAGCTCGCAAGGAGGCTGATGATGTTATTTTGAGGATGGACATTCTTGAGAACGAGAGGAATCTTCTTCCGGATGAGCTGGCCGCGCGTGCGGCGGCGGTGGAGAAAGCAAGGATGGAGGACCGGAAGCGCTCGGTTGAGTGGCGTCAGCGCTCGCGCGTTCGGTGGCTGAAGGAGGGGGATGCCAACACGGCGTTCTTTCACAGGGTGGCGAGTGGTCGGCGGCGATCCAACTCTCTTTCCTCCCTCACTGTTAATGGCTCTTTCTTCCAGGGGGTGAGGGAAGTGGGGGTGGCGGTGGGGAGGTACTATCGGGAGGTGTTTGGGTGCTCGGCGCTGCGGCAGTGGCGGTGGTCGGGCCATGGGGTGTCCTCTCTTTCTGCTGATGATGCGGAGGCTCTCTCTCGGCCGTTGTCGATGGACGATCTCCGTGGAGCCGTCTGGGACCTCAACTCTGACGCCGCGCCGGGGCCCGATGGCTTCCCGGTGTCTTTCTATCGTGATTTTTGGGACATTGTTGCTCCTGACGTTCAGGAGGTGGCTGTGGAATTCTGCAGGGGGAACCGTGGTTTTGACGTTCTTAACAGGTCCCTTCTTGTTCTTATCCCTAAATCGCATCCGGCTCGCCGAATTGAGGACCTTCGGCCAATATCCATTTCGAATGCGATTTACTTAATTATTGCTAAGGCTTTGGCGAGGCGGCTGGCTCCTCTACTTCATTCGCTTATCTCCCCCTATCAGGCTGCCTTTGTCCGCGGGCGGCAAATTGCGGATTGTCATGCCGTGGCCTCGGAGATTATCCACAAGTGGCGCACTTGTGGGACGAAGGGAATCCTTAGGAAGATCGACTTTGCGAAGGCCTACGATTCCCTTGATTGGCGGTTTCTCTGGTCTGTGCTTTCTAAGAGGGGCTTCCCTCCGATTTGGATTTCATGGATGAGGCGATGTGTGACGACGGCGTCTTTTTCCATTCTCCTTAATGGCTGTCTGGCTGAGGGTTCGTTTCAACCTCGTAGGGGGGTTCGGCAGGGATGTCCTCTTGCTCCCCTATTATTTGTTTTGGCGGCGGATGTCTTGCCACGCATGATTGATGGGGTGGTCTCAGCTGGCCTTTCTCTCGGGTGCTACTTTGGCACGCTTCATGTGCCTATTCTTCAATTTGCTGATGACACATTATGTTTTATCGAAGGGGGCTCCTCGAGTGTCTCATGTATGGCTACCACGCTTCAGCTATTCAGCGAGCTTTCGGGGCTCCAAATCAACGGCCATAAGTCCAATGTTGTCCCCTTTGCAATGTCTGATGTGGAGGCGGGGGAGTGCGCGCGGCTGTTGGGGTCTCCTCCCGCTTCCCTCCCCTTTGATTACTTGGGTCTTCCTTTGGCTGCGGGCCGCGCCCGCATTCGCGACTGGCGCGTGGTGGTGGAAAAGATGGAGGCCCGCTTGGCGGGGTGGCGAGCGGCCCTTCTCTCTCGCGGGGGTCGGCTTGTCCTGCTCAAGTCTGTGCTATCTTCCATTCCTATCTACTTCTCTTCTGTGCGCGGGATGCCGAAGGGGGTGCGTGCTCGGTTGGACAAGTGTATGCGGGGCTTCTTATGGGGGAAGAAGGGGGGCGGAGGAAGGGGGTGCATTTGGTGGGGTGGGACGAGGTCACGAGGCCCAAATGGGAGGGGGGGTTGGGCGTTCGGCGGCTGGAGTCGGTGAATGACGCCCTCTTGCTCAGGTGGGCGGCGAGGGTGTGGGGAGGGGGGAGAAGTTCTTGCTGAATTGCTTGAGGGAGGCGGCGGGCGTTGGCCTCTTCTCGGTTGTTCGGGGGGGATTTCGGCGGCCACCTATCTTCCTTTTGGCGTGGGGTGATGCAGGCCCTAAATCGGAGTCGGATGTTTTTGCTCCAAAGCTTGGTGACGGTTGTTCTCTTCGTTTTTGGGAAGATGACTGGTCTGGGAAGGGTGCCCTTCGGACCTTGTTCCCACGGCTGTTCGCCTTGGTGATCGAGAAAGATGTCTCGGTGGCTTCCTGCTGGGATGGTTCTTATTGGTTTCCTTCAATTGCTGATTCGTTGTCGGATCAGCGGCTGGAGGATCTCATCTCGCTTCTGGCTATTCTCCATGATGCTCCCAAGCCTGCTCTTGGGCGTGACCATTTGGTGTGAAAAGATGGTATGTTCTCTACCCGCAAGGCTTACATGGCTCTTTTACCCCGTCTTCCTGTGGTGGATGATTCCTTCTTGCGGGATTGTCGCTTCCTGTGGGGCCTCAAGCTCCCGGAGCGTATCGGTATCTTCCTCTGGCTCTTGCGCCGCGGGCGCTTGCTGACTCGCGATCGTTGTGCGTCTATGTTTCCCAACTTTTCGGACACATGTGGTCTGTGCGGGCTGGTGGCGGAGTCGATAGACCATCTTTTCTTCAGGTGCGGCTGTGTCTGTGCCCTGTGGAATGATTTGTCTTGGCTAAACCTGTCCTCCTATGTTTCCTTCTTCGATAGCCTATTCAGCGCTGGGACTCGGTCTCGGGAGGTCTTGTTGGAGCCTATTGCGAGACTTTGGAGCTTATGGCTGGGCAGGAATGAAGCTCTTTTCAATGGGCAGCGGTTCTACTTGGAGAATATTCGCTGTTTGGCCTCGGGGTTCCTACGTGATTGGTCCTCTAACTAGTTATTGCATGTGTAATGGGGGTATCCCCTCTCGTTAGCTTCTGTTTACTGTACCTTTTGTACTCCTGTTAGCTGCCTACCTCTTGTAAGTATTTCTCTTTCTTTCGTTTTAATGCATTGGGGTGAGCACCGTTGAGTGCGTCCCCTTTTTTTGAGCCTCAAAAAAAAGAAATCAATTCTCTCTGGAAGCTTGAGCCCACAAGAACGCACAATCCCGGATCAGAATCTCCGATTGAGACGGCGGCGGCCTATTGATAGCCCCAAAAGCCTTTTTGACCGTGAACGGACCCTCCCGCCAACACCAGTGGTCCCTCCCCTCCGAAGGGCGCCCTACCTCCCTCACAGCATCAAGCAAGGCCAAGAAATCTTCCAATCTCTGGTCGGAGAAGTTAGCGGAGAAAATCGGGCACCAATTACCATCTGACCAACAAGCTGCAACCGAAATCAATTTGTCTTCAGCTAGAGCATACAAGCGAGGGAAGCGCGAATAAAGGGCCCCTCCCCCCGTCCAATCGTCCGACCGGAAGGAGAAGGATTCCCCCCCCCCCCCCCACCAAGGAGCGGCCTAAAGAGCGCAATATTTTTCAAGAAGACCTCCAAGACCCCCCTCCAAAAAGGGGTGGGAGAGCCCAAGCGGTCGACCTGCGCCGGCGGCGCCCCCCCTCCCCCCCCCCCCCCCACACACACACATCATAGATCCTGCGCACCACATCACAGCAAAAATCCTCCCCCGGCCTCCAAATCTTGCTTGCCCACTTAAGCAACAAGGCATCGTTCATTTGCTTTCACCCCCAGCCCTCCCTGATCCTTCTTGTGCGTAATATCCTCCCACCCAACAAGGTGGACCCCCCTCGACCCACCCTTCTGCTTCCCCCATAAGAAGGCACACATCCGCTTCTCCAGCCGAGCTCTAATTCCTTTTGGAATACATCGATTCGAAAGAAAGTAAATCGGAATGGACGAAAGCACCGCCTTTAGAAGGACCAGACGCCCTCGACAGGACAGCGGACTTCCATCCCGCCAACTTCGCCTCCACCTTCTCCACAACTCTGAGCCAATCTCTCGTCCTCGTTCTGGCCGAAGTCAAGGGCATCCCCAAATAGTCCATCGACAAGGAAGAACAACCCGATCCCAACGCCTGCGCACACGCGTCGGCCTCCTGTACAGAGAGGCCGAAGGGGACGATCTTGGACTTGTTATCATTCTTAAGCATCCCGGATAGCTCGCCATAGATCTCCATAGCCATGGCCATGCCTCTGGCCTCCTCCAGACCCCCTTCAATGAAGAAGAGAGTATCGTCGGCGTATTGCAGAAGCGGAACCAGTACACCTCCCCGCGAGTACCCCTTAGAGAGGTCGTGGTTGACCACACGAATCGCAATATTACTCAGGATGTCTGCTGCAAGGATAAACAACATAGGCGCAAGAGGGCAACCCTGGCGCACCCCCCTCCGAGGTTGAACCAATCCCCCCCCCCCGGCCGGCCATTCACCATGATCGAAAACGAGGATGTGGTAACACACCGCCTCATCCAAGTGATCCACTTCCCCGGGAACCCCTTTCTCCTAAGCACCGACCAGAGAAATCTCCAATCAAGGCTATCGTAAGCATTCGCAAAGTCCACCTTCCAAAGAATACCGCGCTTGCCCCTCCTCTGCCAATCCGCAATGATCTCGGATGCAAGAGTGAGGCAGTCCGAAATCTGCCTCCCAAGAATGAAAGCTGATTGCATCGGGGAGATAATACAGCCAAGAACGCAGCTCATCCTGCTAGCGATGACCTTTGCAGTAATAAGATATAGGGCATTAGAGACCGCAATAGGACGGAAATCATCAATGGAATCCGGCGTCGATGACTTAGACAGCAAGATGATAAGCACACGGTTAACCCTATCGAATCCCTCGTTTCCCCGACAGAACTCAGAGACCACCTCCAACACCTCATGGCCGACGAGATCCCAAAAGTCCTTGTAAAAAGAAACCGGGAAGCCATCAGGGTCGGGTGTAGCATCAGCATTCAGGTCCCACACCGCATCTTTAAGCTCTTCCAAGGTCACATCACGAGTGAGCATGTCACAGAAAGAGTCCGCCACAGGCGTCGTATCAAGGCCCAGCCACCTCCAAGTCCTCGGAATAGTTCTTGATGAGACGTTCTTAAAGTGGTTAGCAATAGCTCTCCCCATCTCTTTGTTCCCCTCCATGCAGATCCCACCAATCGAGATGGAGCGCAGCGCATTGGACATGCGCCTCCCACTAGTAACACGATGAAAGAAAGATGTATTTGCGTCCCCCTTTCGCAGCCAAACACTTCTCGACCTCTGCCTCCATCCCGTGACGCGTTTCCTATCCTCCAAAGAAATTTTCATCTGAGCAACTGCGCGACATGCCAATTCATCCCCCGTGAGTTCCCTGAGGTCCTCCAACGCATCGAAGCTCCGAATGATCTCCTCCGCCTCCTTCCTCGCAGCGCATCTGGCCGCCCTAGACTCCCTCTTGAAAGCAGATAGCTGTACCCACAATGAAGATTATTTCTGAACAAAACGAGATGCGGCGGACCCCGAAACAACAGCGCTTAACCAGTGCGATGTCACCAACTCCCTAAAGTTATCCTCCAACAACCAGCATTTTCCATACATAAAAAGCCCCCTATGCGCAGGGACAACACGTGAGGACCAGACAATTGGAGTGTGATCCGAAAAAGTCCGCGGCTTGGCCTCCACCGAGGCTAGGGTAAAAGCCTCCAGAAGCTCGTTTGAAGCCAAGAAGCGGTCAATACGTGATCGAGAGTTGGTACCTCTCCAGGTATAAGCGACATCCTCCGCATCCATAACCTCAAGACCCAACGAGTCAACGGTATCGCAAAGTCGAGTGAGCCCGGGTCCTGCCCCCCTCTGCCCCCGGGCCTGTCCGACGTCAGCAAAGTAACATTGAAGTCCCCCCCCCCCAATGAGCAAAGGGACTCCCTCGATTGTCCTGCTAGCAGCAAGAAGATCCTCTCAGAGCTCCCCCCGAATCATATTACAGCAAGGACCATAAACACACGATACAGCCACCGACAAGGAGGAAGTCGTACATACCAGAATCACCGTCAGCACGTGCCTCCCACGAATCACTGAGTCGAAGGCCATGGACGAAGCACGCCACGCCACCAGCAAACCACCCGAGGATCCCACCGCATCCACCGTTCTGAACTGGTCGATGCCCCCTGCGCCAAAAGATCTCCATAGGTCGTCTGACATTGATTGCAGCTTTGTCTCTTGTAGCATAATGACGTCGCATCCCCACTCCGTGAATCTCGACCCCACAATCCTCCGTTTGTCCGGGTCACCGAGTCCTCGCGCATTCCAGAAAAGAATTTTCATTTGGGTCCGTCGAAACTCCCATGGATTTGGACCACACCCACACATCATGTTGTGGACTTTCTATCCTTGGGGCACCCTGCATAAACTGTATGCGCATGCTGAGATAGTGATGGTGCCATCTCTTTTAAATAGCAGTCCTGCACCTGGAGATGATTTAAGATACCTTAGTATCATTTGTATAGCATCCATATGTACTTGATGAGGTTGTTCCATGAACTGGCTCACCGACTAACAGTAAATGAAATATTGGCTATGTAATGGTAACATAAAGAAGCTTTCCCACCAACTCTTCGTATCTTCTCCTGTCAACCTTGTTGGAAGAACTAGAATCATTGTTTTATTCCTGTAACCTTAGGCTCTCTTATAAAGGGGAGAGACCTATGGGTAAATTAAATAAGATAGACAAAAGGAAATAAAATAGCATAAAAGTTACATGGAATGCCGAAATATCTCAACACTCCCCCACAAGATGGAGCATAGATGTTAATCATGCTCAGCTTAGACGAACACTTCTGAAATTGCCCCCTGAGTAATGCCTTGGTGAAGATATCTGATGTTTGCTCTCCTGAACTAACATGAGAAGTGGAAATCAGACCCTTCTGAATCATATCCCTCGTGTAATGGCAATCTACCTCAATATGCTTCGTCCTCTCATGGAACACGCGAGGTTATTGACAATAAAAAGAGTTGCTTGATTGTCACATTGGAGCTGTATAGGAAGTGGCACCTCTATGGTTAGGTCAGTAAGAACAGATCTGACCCACATCATCTCTGTTGTAGCTTGTGCCATAGCCCTTTATTCCAACTCAGCACTAGATCTGGCAACCACCGTCTGCTTCTTACTTTTCCATGAAACTAGGGAATTTCCTATAAACACAGCAAAACCTGAGGTAGACTTTCTATCCTTCGGACATCCAGCATAATATGCATCCGCACATGCTGTAACTGACAGAGATCTACCACTGTTAAAGAGAAGTCCTGTACCAGGTGAAGTCTTCAGGTATCTTAGAATCATATGGACTGCATCCATATGTGCTTGTCTGGGTTGCTCCATAAACTGATTAACTTTGCTCACGGAAAATGATATATCGGGCCTTGTGATAGTCACATATAGTAGCTTGCCAACAAGATCCATGTACCTCCTCTTGTCGACCTCCTCAGTGTCATCATCATATAGCTTCATGCTCGGGTCAATAGGAGTATTGGCAGGTATGCAATCTGACATTCCTGTCTCTGAAAGAAGATCTACAACATACTTCCTTTGAATCATCACAAGACCTCTCTGGTTCCGTGCAAACTCCAACCCAAGGAAGTAACGTAAATGTCCAAGATACTTGGTCACAAACTGCTGACCTAGGAAGTCCTTGGTACCCTTAATGCACTGCTTGTCATCCCTATAATAATAATATCATCAACATACACAAGAATGACAACAGTACCACTATGAGTCTTCTGTACAAACAAGGAGTGGTCGGCAGTCAATCGCACAAACCCCTGCTGCTCTATCAAGTCCGAGAGCTTCTGGGATCATGCTCTTGGATTCTTCTTAAGGCCATAATTGCCTTGTGAAGCCTGCACACCTTCTGGCACTCTCCCTTAGCAGTAAACCCCGGTGGCTGCTGCATGTAGACCTCTTCTTGTAGATCACCATACAGGAAGGCATTCTTCACATCAAGTTGGTATCGGGGCCAATCTCTTGCCACAGCAACGGATAGTAGAATCCGCAGAGTATAGTTTCTAGCCACTGGAGAGAAAGTATCCTGATAGTCCACCCCATATGTCTGGGTGAACCCACGTGCCACAAGTCTCACCTTATAGCGATCTATACTGCTGTCCTCATGGTGTTTCACAGTGAACACCCACTTATATCCTACAACTGACGCATCAACTGGAGCCGTCATCAAACTCCACGTACTAGGTGACTGTAACGTAGCCATCTCTTCTTCCATAGCCAAGCGCCAACGGCTATCCTGCAATGCTTCCTCATAATTCCGTGGAATTTTCACGGCAGATAGAGCTACTGCAAATCTCTGAAATCCCTTGTTAGTCAATGAAAGGAGACTTGAGAAGCTAGGGGATAGGAAGCACAAGATCTCTTCTGCTTTCGAACTGCAATAGGAATATCCAGATCATAGGGAACATCTTCCATCTGTGCGATAATTTCCTGCAATGAGTCCTGCACAGATACACTTCCAGACCCATCATTAGATGCTATGTTATCAAAACAAACCTGAGGCTCTGTGGAAGATGGCTGATGACCATGAGCAGAAGTAGACCGACGAGTGTTGAACTTAGGAGAGAGTGAAACAGGTGGCGCAAGCGACCGGGTAATAGGAAGCGATGGAGGAGGAGATGGGGATGGTGGTGGTGATGGTGGTGTTGGTGGAGGTTGTGGGACAACAGGCATGGGAGGAGGTGGCATATAGACAGCTTCCTTTGTGTTCGATGAATCCAACCTATCACCTATAGGAGAGAAGTACATCACCGACTTAAAAAAACGTGACATCAGCACTGATATAATATTTTCTGCGTAGAGGATCATAACACAGATACCCTTTCTGAGTCATGGAGTATCCAACAAACAAACATTTAATAGCTCGAGGAGCAAGCTTGTCAAGGCCAGGAGTCAACTGGTGAACAAAAAAGATAGACCCAAACACACGAGGGGTGAGTGAGAATAACTCCTTCGCAGGAAAGGCAAAGGAGAAAGGAATTTTCTCACCCAAGATAGATGATGGCAAACGATTCACCAAGTAGCATGTTGTGGGAACTGCATCATCCCAAAACGAGTGCGGTCCACGACTCTGAATGAGAAGAGTTCGAGTAATGTCCAGAAGATGACGATGCTTTCTCTCAGCAACACCATTTTGTTGAGAGGTGTAAGGGCAAGATGTTTGATGAATAATCCCTCTAGATGAAAGGAAATGAGATATATCACGAGTACAAAACTCCAACACATTATCAGTTCGAACAAACTTCACAGAGGTAGAGAAAATATTTTTGACTTCACTAATAAAATTTTTGATCACACTCCCTGCTTCAGATTTATTTTTCAAAAGAAACACCCATGATAAACGTGAAAAATCATCCACAGCTACGAGATAGAATCTGTGTCCCTAGTGATCAGGTACACCATTTGATCACACTCCTGTTCTATGGTTTTCTGGTGAGGAGCGATTGGCTCGGTTCTCCTTTCGCTTTGAGAAGAAGTGGCTGTTGGAGGATGGTTTCCGAGACATGGTGCATGAACATTGGCGAAGCGTGTCGTTGGCGGGCTCGGCTATGTCGCGGTTTGCGGCCAAGCTCGAGCCACTGAGGCGGTTGTTGTTGAGTTTTGGGAAGGATGTCGCAAGGCGGCGTCGGGCCGTCAGGCAGAGGCAGAGGTTGGGATCAGCAGGTTAGATGGGCTTGATGATGATCGGAGCCTGTCTCCGGAGGAGGTGGAGGAGAGGGCAGCGTGGCTAGAGACTGTGCTTCGGGAGGACAAAAAAGAGGAGGTTCATTGGCGACAGAGGGCCAGGCTGAAGTGGCTACGGGAGGGGGACGCCAACACGTGGTTCTTCCATTCTGTGGCTTCCGGGAGGAGGAGGAGGAGGAGAAGGAGCTTCTTGCATGAGTTGGAGGTGGGGGGCCAAAGAGTTTCCGGCGAAAGGGAGATTGGGATCGCCTTGCGGGGTCATTTTGTGAGTGCCTCGAGGAGGGTGCCGGTGGAAGATGGCTGGGGTTGGTCGGGTCGAGGTGTGAGGTCCTTGAGTGGTGCCCAGGCGGATTCGTTAGTGGCCGATTTCACGGAGGTTGAGGTGCGGAAGGCAGTCTGGGAGCTGAATCCAGACGCGGCTCCGGGTCCGGATGGCTTCTCCATCTCATTCTACAGGGAGTTCTGGGATCTGCTGAAGGGGGACATCTTGGAGGTTCTGACTGAGTTCAGAGGGGGCAACTTGGGCTTTGAGAAAGTTAACAGGGCTTCGATTTTTTTGCTACCGAAGAAAGATACCCCAGTGGGGGTGGGGGACTACATGCCATTATCTATCTCTAATGGCATCTATCTTATTGTCGCCAAGATGTTGGCGAGCAGACTTAGAGGGGTCCTTTCCTCAGTGGTTTTGTCGGCCCAATCCGCCTTCATTACGGGTCGTTTTATGGCGGATGGAATCGTGACTGCTTCGGAGATTTGCCGTGAGTGGAAGAGGTCTCAAAAAAAGAGGGCAATTTGGAAGATTGACTACGCCAAGGCTTATGACTGTGTCAGTTGGAGATTCCTTTGGTTAGCTATGCAGAAAAGGGGCTCCCCGGAAGATTGGATTGCTTGGGTTAAGAGATGTGTCACCACTAGCTCATGCTCGGTGTTGGTTAATGGGAGGCCTGAGGGTGGATGGTTCCAGCTGCAGAGGGGGGTGCGTCAGGGCTGCCCCCTTGCTTTTTGTGCTGGTTGCAGATTGTCTTGCGGTTTTGTTTGAGCGGGCAGTGGAGGAAAACTGGTGCGAAGGCTTCCGAATGGGGGACATCTCTGTCCCGGTGTTGCAATATGCGGATGACACGCTGGTATTCCTGGGAGGGACGGAGGAACAAAATCACAATGCAGCTGTGTTGGTGGATGTTTTTGGGTGCCTCTCTGGGTTGCAGCTTAACAGGCAGAAGTCGGTACTTGTTCCTTTGGGCTTGGGTGGCGAGGAGAGCATCAGGCTGGCGGAGTGGGCAGGATGCCCCTTGGGGAGACTGCCGATTACCTATCTGGGCTTGCCTCTGGTTGAGGGCAGGATAAGGAAGTCCGATTGGGATTGTGTGCTGCGCAGAATGGAGGAGCAGCAGGAAGGTTGGAAGGCGATCACTCTGTCCAAGGGTGGGAAGCTTACACTGCTGAAGCACGTTCTTTCGGCCATCCCGACCTTTTTCTTCTCAACGAGGTTTAATGCCTGTTGGTGTTAGGAGGATTGAGACCTTGTTGAGATCCTTTTTCTGGTCAGATGGTAGGCAGGCTAAGAGGGGGTTGCACTTGGTGGCTTGGAAGGACCTGGCTGCTCCCATTGATGAGGGGGGCCTTGGCGTTAGGGACGTAGAATCTATGAACAAAGCTCTGTTGGCCAAGTGGGTGGTGCGCATTTGGGGTTCGTCCGAGTCGCCGGTCTTGCAGCTGCTGAGAAAGATTTATGGTGTTACTGGGGAGTTGGTGGCAGATAGGAAGCGTTATGAGTCTTCCCTTTGGAGTGGGATCCGTGCTGTGCTTCCGATGCTTCGGCCGCTTCTTCGGCCGGTTTTGGGGGATGGGCTCCGGTTTCGGTTTTGGTTGGATGACTGGACGGGGGATGGGGCCCTGGCCTCCCGCTACTCTCGGTTGATGGCGATGGCCGCTGATAGGGGAGCGCGGGTGGCGGAGGTCGTCGAAGACGGGGCGTGGACGCCGAGGTTCCTTGCGGATCTATCGGATCAGAGGTTGGAGGAGTTTTTGAGGATGTTGTCTGAGATTCCCCTTGTCGGGGAGCTGTCGGAGAACCCGGACCATTTTGAGTGGGCTGGTGGTAGATTCTCGGTGAAGGCGGCCTATCGGAAGATTACTGCGGCTTTGGTGGAGCGTGATGAAGAGTTGTGTGCTGACGTGAAGACGATTTGGGCAGCTAAGGTTCCTACGCGGGTTAAGGTTTTCCTTTGGTGTATGAGGAGAGGTCGTATCTGTGACAAGGTGAGAAGAGGAAGACTGCCGGGTGGGACGGATCTAAGGTGTGACAGATACGAGGACGAGTTGGAGGATGTGAACCACATCTTCTTTGGTTGCAGGTCTTCCGCAGAGGTTTGGGAGTCATTGAGGCTCACGTGGGTCCGGGCCTTTGATTCGGACCAGTTCTGTCAGTCGATTCGGCGGGTCGGCCATGGGTCTACTGATGATGTCTCCAAGCCTTTTGCCGCACTGTGGGCTATTTAGTTGGGTAGGAATGACAGAATCTTCAAGGGGCAGCGATTTTACTCTGAGAATGTTGTAGCCCATTGTAATGCTTTGTACAATTTCTGGGTTTCAAACTGATGTACGCTTTGCTTTATTAATGAATGTTTTGGTGTGGTGACTCCCGCCTCGGGAGGGCACCCCCTTCTTTTACTCAAAAAAATGTCAAGATGAAACAACTCAAAAAAAGAGCTGCTGCTCCGACTCTGACGACTGGGAAAGGCAGACCTATGATGTTTTCCCAACTGACAAGCTTCGCATTGAAAGGAAGAAGTAGGTAAAATCTGCGGCAACATATGACACATCTTCTGAAGAGGAAGGTGACCAAACCAGAGGTGCCAGGTGAATGGAGAGACAGAGCCAGACGAAAGAGAAGATACGCCAGCATATGGAGTTCGGACTAGACGATAGAGGCCACCCTGCTCACGGCCACACCCAATCACATTGCTCATAAGAATGTCCTGAAAAACAAGAGTCGATGGATCAAAAATAGCACGATTGTGCAAATCCTTGGTAATCCGGCTAATAGAAAGCAAATTCATAGAGAAATCTAGAGCATGTAACACATTCTGCAGACGCATCGACAGTGTCAAGGTAATCTCTCCCTGTCCTGTAATCGAGGAATGACTCCCATCAGTTATCACAATTGTTTGCACTGGCTTAACTTGTCTATATGACGTAAGCTGATGTCTGTCTCCATAAAGATGATGTGTCGCACCGGAGTCCACAATCTACTGTGAAATGTCAGATCCGTGACAAGATGTAAAAGCATAAGTACCTGAGGTGTTGGCAACAACAGAGGTACTGGCAGATGCTGAGGCTGCCACATCGGACTGATCACCTAAGGATGATGATGCGGAAGGAGGTATAATGTCCCTCAGTCTGGCTACGTGGTGATCAAACCTCTGATTTAGAGTAGAAGCAGCGGGAGACTCAATCCGTTCTGCAACACGGGCTGAAGCTGGGAACCCATGCTTGGAATAGCATGTGTCCTCAATATGGCATGGACGGTGACAGAAAGTGCAGGGATGACGAGTGCGACCTCCTCTACCACGAGGTCCACGTCCACGGAGAGTAAAATGACCTCTTCCTCGAGAGGCTACCATAGTCGAGGAAGTCTGATTAGACATTGGAAGGAACAGTAATCCTGTTGAGCCTGCGGAATGCTTCCTCCATGGGAGGAATGGTGGCATCTGCTAGGATCTGAGATCGAGCAGCATCATATTCAGGGTCTAGTGCTGCTAGGAATACCCCAACCATGGTAGCATTCCTGTAGATCTTCTGTTGCTCTAGAGTTGCCATCAGAGGCATGAAACTGTGAAGCTTCTCAAACATGCCACGCAGAGATATATACAACGAATGCAGAGGACGTCTGTTCTGCTTGATAGTGAATATATCATGCTAGAGTTGGAGGATTTTTGTCTCATTCCTCGCTTGTGAATATGTAGCTGCAAGTATATCCCACATTGCCTTAGCAGTGGGCTGATGTAACACATCATTAACGATCTCAATCGTCAATGTTCCGGAAAGCCAAACTTTGGCAAATGCGTCGTTTGCCTCCCATGAGGTGTTTACCTCAGCCTTCTCCACCAATTCTTCCTCGGTAAGAATGTGTTTCTTACCATTCGATTTCATAAGGCTCATGAGACGCATAGCCCGGAGCTCATAGTTTGTCCCGTCCATTTTCACAATAGGCACTGGACCTCTGAATGAGCATGTGGCGGGTACATCAACTTTGTTCTCCGACATCTTGTCAAATGTAGAAGACTAGGGTTTTGTAGACCACGGATGAACGTCTACATAAACATATGTGGATTTGAGTGCATATATAGACTTATACCCTCAAATCCATTAATGAGGAGGACCGAACGACGCCGGTGCTTGGAAAGGGTGCACGTGGAGGAACCGCGCGCAGAGGTCGGCGCCCTAGGATGGACGCTAGGGGTGCACGGTGGCACTTCTACGTGTAAGGTTGCGCGCGTAGAAGCGCACTGATCAGTGCGCGTGAAGGCGCATGGGGAGGGGAGGCTGGCGTAGAGTCGCGCTACTCATGGGGCGACGCGGGGTGGTATGAGGCGCGCGAGGCTGCAACACTCGAGGAGATGGGGTCGGCGGTGCACGAGGAGAGAGGTGGCGGTGCGTGAGGCAGCGGCGCTCGAAGAGATGGGGCCAGTGGCGCACGCGTGTAGGGCACAAGGTAGGGTTAGGGTTTTTGGGTACGAGAGCTTCAGTCTAGGACCGCTGCTCTGATACCATGTTGGAAGAACTAGAATCGTTGTTTTATTCCTGTAACCCTAGGCTCTCTTATATAGGGGAGAGACCTATGGGTAAATTACATAAGATAGACGAAAGGAAATAAAATAGCATAAAAGATACATGGAATGTCGAAATATCTCAACAAACATCATCAGTATCTTCATTATATAGCTTCATGCTTGGATCCATGGGTGTGGTGGCAGGTCAACATCCAAGCATACACATGTCACTCAA
Organism: Ottelia alismoides; assembly: GCA_037367405.1. Lineage (NCBI taxonomy): Eukaryota > Viridiplantae > Streptophyta > Magnoliopsida > Alismatales > Hydrocharitaceae > Ottelia > Ottelia alismoides. The sequence continues at coordinate 2,381,199 of JAZKJV010000022.1, forward strand.
CAAATCAGAGACATATTTCCTCTGAGTCATCACTAGCCCTTGTTGATTTCTGGCAAACTCCAGCACCAAAAAGTATCTAAGAGCTCCAAGATCCTTGGTAACAAATTCACTACCCAGAAATTCTTTCGCACTCTTTATTCCTTGTATGTCATCTCTTGTAATAAGTATATCATCAGCATACACTATAATAGCAACCATACCTAGGGTGGAGCACTGGGCTCGACCCGGCCCAACCCGGGAAAGCCCGACCCGAGTCTGTCAATTTTTCGTGGGCCTTGGGCTGGGTCGAGGCCCGCTTTTTTTAGCAAATCGAGGGCCCGGGCCTGACCCAAGGCCCGCGTCATCAGGCTTGGGTTCGGGTCGGGCTCGGGCCGAGCTCAGCCCACACCCATTTTGATTTCATGAAGTTGCACTTTAATTCCAATTTATTGTTATGGATATAATTCATCCATAACACATATATATTGGACGTATTGTTATAATATAATATTACTATTCGTGATTGAAGGAAATATTGAATGTATTGTGACTATAAATCCATGTTCCATAATGTGGTTCTAACCAAGGTTCTAAATTTCGATTTCGATTTCGTTTCGGTCCCCTCCAAAACCGAAATTTCGGGAAATTTCGACCGTTTCGGTGGAAATGTCGAAAATGACTCAAAAAAGCCATTTTTCGATGATTTTTTAGGAAATTAAGATTTTCTGAGTTATTACAACAATAAATAGCTTACAAATACACACTTATATCGCACATATTGCTTATATATGCCCCTTAGATCGCACATATCGGTCATATCGGTCATATCGGTCAAATCGATGTTAATGTTGATTCTTGACTGATATGTACTGGAAATTAATATCATCCAATCCAAGATCTTAAAACAACATCTTACAAATGCACACTTATATCACACACATCTCTCATCCATGCGCCGTATATCACACCATATCGGTCATATCAGACATATTGTTGAGCAGTCTGATAGATACTGGAAATGGAAATCAAAATAACTAAGTTAACAACACTTGGAAGACATCTTTTGTTCATAAAAATAGAAAAGAATTTTTTATTTAAAAATGTAGATAATGATTAATTAAACAATGTTTTGTCCATAGAAATAACCGTCACAGACAAAGTTCGAATGAATTACAGAATTAATTACATACTTATAATAAAGATGCATCTATTTACGAAGATAAATGACAAACAAATGCACGGAACAAGCTATATCAAATATATATAAGCTATAGAGTTTTTTCATCTCCATTGCTTAAACCCAAAGGGGAAGAAGCTCCCCAAGTTGAATAATCGATGTATGTACCCTCTTGTCTCAACATACCATGTATCCATGAATTTCAACCGAAATGGGTCGATATGTCGAAATATCACCGAAATTTCGGTCGAAATCCAGGAAATTTTGTACTGAGATCCATGAATTTCAATCGAAATGGGTCGAAATGGATTGAAATGTCGAAATATCACCAAAATTTCAGTCGAAATCCGGGAAATCGATATATATAGGAGTTTCGATACCCATGACCTCTCGAAATCAAAATTTCGGCAAAATTTCGTTGAAATTTCGCGAAATTTCATTCCATGGTTCTAACATGATATTTTGAAATATGAGGACCCGGGCCCCCATTTGTACTTCGGGTTCGGGTCCGGCCCAGCCCGATCATAATATTTTTGAAATATGAGGGCCCGGACCTGTCCCATCTATACATCGGGTTCGGATCGAGCCCAGGCTTTTGCGGGCCGGATCAGGGTCAGGTCCAGGTCGGCCCAACCCAATGCTCCACCCTAATCATACCTCTGGAGATTCTCTCTATGAAAAGAGAATGATCTGCATTCGACCGTCAGAACCCATGCTTCTCAAACAAATCTGAGAGCTTCTGGAACCAAGCTCTTGGGCTCTACTTAAGGCCATAGATCGCCTTATGAAGTCTACACATCTGTGAACACTCTCCCTCAGCAGCAAACCCCGACGGATGCTGCATGTAGACTTCCTCCTGAAGATCACCATACAAAAAGGTATTTTTGACATCTAGTTGAAACAGAGGCCAATCTCGAGCCACAGCAACTAATAAAAGAATCTGTAGGGTAGAATGATGAGCAACTGGAGAGAAGGTGTCAAGATAATCCACCCCATACGTCTGAGTAAAGCCATGTACTACTAGTCGAGCCTTGTGCCGATCAATATTGTCATCTGCATTCTGCTTCACTGTAAATGTCCATTTGCAATTTACTATAAACGCCCGAGTAGGGGTCAGGACTAGACTCCAAGTACCTCTGAACTGAAGAGCCGCCATCTCCTCATCCATAACTAGACGCCATCTGCTATTTGTCAATGCCTCCTGGTAAGTCCATGGTATGGTCACGGTAGACAAAGCAGCAACAAAGTTCCTGAAATCATACGATATACGCTCGAAGGTGACATGAGACGCAATCAGATATGAGGCACAGGAACGCTTCTATTTCTTAATAGCAATCGGTAAATTAAGATCACCATTATCATTCCTGCCACCAACATGATCATCAACCTTCTGAGATAACCCATGTTGAGAAACAATATCAATCCCATCATTAGAAGTAATGTTATCAAAACAAACCTGGGGCGTGCGGGACGACGGACCATGAGCATGAGCAGGAGCAGGTTGTTGGTTGTAGTGATGCGATAGTGGTGGAACCAAAACAATGGGAGGTGATAGGGCTGATAGTGGTGGTGGAGGAGATGGTAATGGAGATGGTGAGGAAGGTAGTTGGCGCATGGGTGGGCTACGACCGCAGGAGGTCCGACTGGAGGGAGTGCAGCAAGTACGATTGCGGGAGAACAAGTTGGGCGACAAGCGAGGGTAGAGGGGTTGTAGGTAGGGCGGCTCTGAGTGAGAGGGCGGGAGGTGGGGCTAGGGTTAGGATTTTGGGTACAAGAGCTCCAATCTAGGACCGCCGCTCTGATATCATGTTGGGAAAAAATAAGAAGCTTGTTTATTCCTTGAGCCCTAAGTTCTCTTATATAGAGGAGATGCCTATGGGCAAATTACATAAAACAGACAAGAGGAAAAGAAATAGATAAACAAATACAAAAACATAGAAACATATCTCTACATATATGAATACATTGCCTTCTAGCACTAATAGGTTCGCTGCCAACCTCAATCGAATGGATATGATTATGCTTCTAGCACTAACTATGCTATGGAAGAATTTAATATTCGCATCCCCTTCTTTCAACCAACTCAGCCATGGCCGGTCCCAAGCCCGGGTAAATGAGGAGGGTTGCGTTAGGTAGCCGACGCCAGCGTAAAACAGTCAGAGACAATATCCTAAATAGTACTTTTTTTCTAAAAAAATACTATTTAAGAAGTTGCCTCGTGACAGTCGGATCTTTTCAACATGGATTTAAGCAAACATATAGATTTCGTTGGGGCGTTCCTACTTGCGACGCGTTGCATCGCACGAATGCAATGAAAAATTGGCAAGGGCCGTTACATCGTAGCCTGGATGTAGTTCAAGATTTGCAAGGGTTCTCGCATGAGGAACGCATGCGAGTAATTAAGCTAGTTCCGCTGCATCACCGCCCGGATGCAGTCCAAAATTTACAAGGGTTCTCGCATAATGGACGCATGCGAGTAAAGAAGTTAGTCCAAAAGAGATTACAACGGAAGTTGCGGATTGGTAGTTGGAATATTGGCACTTTAACTGGAAAGTTGATGGAGATAGTGGATACGATGGAAAGAAGGAAGATTCATATATTATGCCTCCAAGAGACTAAATGGGTTGGAGAGAAAGCAAGGGAGATTGAGAACACAGGCTTTAAACTTTGGTATTCAGGTAAAGATAAGGGTAGAAACGGTGTTGGAGTGGTTGTTCATAAGGATTTAAAGGATTGTGTGGTTGAGGTGAAAAGATTCGGGGATCGAATTATTTTGCTAAAATTGGTGCTTGAAGAAGAAATTATGAATATCATCTCAGTTTATGCACCGCAAATTGGTTTAGATGAAAGGACTAAACAAGTTTTTTGGGAGGATTTGAATACGAGTCTACAAGGAATCCCACAAAGAGAGATGATTTGCATCGGTGGAGATCTTAATGGACATGTGGGAAAAGATGCTTCAGGGTATGCTAGTGTTCATCGAGGACATGGTTTTGGGGATAGAAATGAAGAGGGAAAAGCCATCCTGGATTTTGCAATGGCATATGATCTTTTCATAGCAAACACTCTCTTCAAGAAGAGGGAGGAACATTTAATTACTTATAAGAGTGGGCCAACTAGAACACAGATAGATTACTTCGCATTGAGGAGAAGAGATAGGCTGTGTTGTAAAGACTACAAAGTAATCCCAGGAGAGAGTTTGACAACTCAACATCGTTTGTTAGTCTTGGATGTACAAATGAAAGGGTTGGTAAAGAAAAGTAGGGTTTCTAGGATAACTAGAACTAGATGGTGGAACCTTCCACTGAAGCAAGCGAGCTTCAGGGAGAAGGTTTTAGAAGACTTATCTTGAGATTGTAGCAGTAGTACAAACGAGATGTGGGAGGCAGTAGCATCTTGTATCCGAAAGGTAGCTAAAGAGATGCTAGGCGAGTCAAAGGGAGGTGCTCCATGTCAAAAGGAGGCTTGGTGGTGGAGTGAAGGGGTGCAAGAGAAGCTAAAAATAAAAAGAGCTTGCTTTAAAGCTATGTCTACGGATAGAACAGAGGAAACTGTCACAAACTACAAAATAGCGAAGAAGGAAGCAAAAAAGGCCGTAAGCGAAGCTAAGTCAAAAGCTTATGAAGTTTTGTATAAAAATCTCGACTCTAAGGAGGGACAAAAGAATATATTCAGGTTGACCAAAGCAAAAGAAAGAAAAACCAAAGACCTTTCTCAAGTGAGATGCATTAAGGACGAGGAAGGTCATGTGCTTGTTACTCAGAAGGATATAAAGACTAGATGGGAGCAGTACTTCCATAAGCTTTTCATTGGGGAAGGAAATAGAGATATCACTTTGGGTAGTCTAGCTTATAGTGAAAGTTTCTTGAATCGTTCATGCTATAGACGGGTACAAAGAAAGGAAGTATAGGAGGCTTTGAAGGTTATGAGACCTGGAAAAGGTGTAGGACCGGATGACATCCCTGTAGAAGTATGGAGAGTTTTAGGTGAGCGTGGTTTGACTTGGCTTACGAATCTATTCAATGTTATTTGGCGAAGCAAGAAAATGCCTAAAGATTGGAGGAGGAGTATCGTGGTGCCTCTTTATAAGAATAAAGGAGACATTCAAAATTGTTCAAATTATAGAGGTATCAAGCTGATGTGTCACACTATGAAAATTTGGGAACGTGTGATCGAAAGAAGGTTGAGGCAAATTTCCAATGTAAAAGAAAACCAATTCGGATTCATACCAGGTCGCTCAACTACTGAAGCCATCCATTTGCTGAGGAGAACAATGGAGATTTATAGAGCTAAAAGGAAGAACCTTCACATGATCTTTATTGATTTAGAGAAGGCTTACGATTCTATCCTACGAGAGATATTGTGGAGAGTGTTGGTGAAGAGACAAATACCTGTCCTATAATTAACCTCATAAAGGACATGTATGATAGCGCTTTATCTTGTGTAAGAACCAGTGTTCACTAAATCGGCCTCACGGGCCGCATATGCGGCCGCATATGTCCGTATGGCATGCATACCGCACCAATTACTTGAATCAGAGCATTATGCGCCCTCCCCGCATATGCGGCCCGCATATGCCCCGCATGTCCCGCATATGCCCCGCATACTGCTCCGACAGCTCCAACTTTTCAATCTTCTCATTCAGGTCCTTAATTCTGTAACTCTGCCTCTTCATTCAACTGATAGAATATGACATGCATTTCTATACAATTGCAATGCATTATACCATTATGTATATACAATGTTTTACGTTTTTCTCATGTATTATTTTCATGAGTATATGCAATGTATCGTCGAATATTTTTTATATATGTCGATTGAGGTTTTGCTCATGTAGTGCATCTATGTGTATTGAAGTTTTGTTACTACGAATCATATAAAGTGAAATTTTTATGGTAAATGTTTTTGTGATTAAATATGAGGCAAATAAAAGTATATATGCACACCCAACATGAACCATTTTTCTTAGATTTTGTTTAACTCCACTTAGATACATAACTTCAGTGGTAATGTTATTCATAGATATTTTTTATTTTTAAATTAAAAATTAGAAAACCGCTTAAAACCGCATATACCCCGCATATGCCCCCGCATACCGCTTAATCAGTATTCGGTGACCAGTCCGAACGCATACGCATACCGCTTCCCTGAACCTTGGTAAGAACCCCGTCTGGGAAGACTAGATATTTTGACATCAACATTGGTTTACATCAAGGTTCTGCTTTGAGTCCATTTCTTTTTACTTTGATTATGGACGAGTTGACCAGTCACATTCAGGATGAGTTACCTTGGTGTATGTTATTTGTTGATGATATTGTGTTAATTGACGAGACTAGAGACGGAGTAAATGAGAAGCTTGAGGTCTGGAGACATGAGTTGAAGACTAAAGGATTTCGTATAAGTAAGGGTAAGACGGAATATATGGAGTGCACCTTTGATGGAAGCAATGGTAAAGGAATCGAGGTGAAGATTGGTGACGATAACATTCAGAAGAGAGATTCCTTTAGATATATGGGATCTACTCTGCAACATGAAGGGGAAATTGATGGAGATGTTACTAATAGAATAAATGCAGGCTGGCTAAAGTGGAGAAGAGCCTCTGTTGTTCTCTGTGATAAGAAAATTCCTTTAAAGATTAAAGGAAAGTTTTACAAAGCAGCCGTGAGACCTGCTATGCTTTATGGATCTGAATGTTCTCCTGTGAACCATAGACATGTGCAGAAAACGAATGTAAATGAAAATGCTAAGGTGGATGTGTGTACACACACGTAAAGATCGGATTCAGAATGATGCAATCAGAAAGAAAGTTGGTGTAGCTTCGATCGAGGATAAGATGCGAGAAAACCGCTTAAGATGGTTTGGACATTTGGAAAGAAGATCAGGTGATGCACCAGTTAGGAGATGCGAGTGTTGGGATGTTGAGCCGGCTAAGAGAGGGCGAGGACGGCCCAAGAAGTGTTGGAAAGCGACCATACGAAGGGATCTTAGTTTTGTGGATGCAAGCCCGGGATTGGCCCAAGATAGATCTGAATGGAGGCGAAGAATCCATGTAGCCGACCCTACTTAATTGTGGGAAAAGGCTTTGTTGTTGTTGTTGTATCCCCTTCTTTCAACCATCTTTGCCGAGACCTTTACTTCCATGTCAACTCAATCTTTTTGTCCTCCAATATGATAGATTGCAGGAGGCGGTCCTTCACCTCTACCTCTTTAGGCGTAAGAATCTCATATCCCCAACTCTGTCCAGACTATTAAAGGTAGCCAATGAATAACTTTTTTACAATCTCGCTACGTGGGTTTCTCTTTTAAATTCAATCAATTGCTTACACAGTGTGACCAGTTTAAAGTGAATCCATCTAGTCATCGTGTCATGTGCCTAACAGGGGCTCCAAAAGGCGGCTACCATGTCATAGAAACCCTCTTCTAACATCTAGGATTTCTTAAATTCAAAAATAGAGAAGTATCGGGGAAAGTCACCGATTGAGCACGGGGCAAAGCCCTTACCCATTGTTGCTGGAATATATGAGGGCAATCAAGCAAAGTCATGAATCGATCTATACGTGAGCAGGAGGCACTATTTCACCATGTAAAGAGATAGTTGTTGACATCAAGAACTTCAAGATACAGCTCATTCCCCAAGTTTGTGAAACTGAAACCATATGAACCATAATCATGCCCCTCCCTACTCTGGCAGATCATCAAGGAAGAGTGTCACATTGAAATGATCCCTGAGAAACCCAGGAACCTTGGTGAATTCCTCTCGAAGCTGTCGAATCTCTCCTCATAAAGTAGCCCTCAATGAATCATCAACCATGCCATAAACATTAGATAACAAGAAGGTACATCCATCTGCAACATTTCTGAAAAGCACCGAGGGTAGATATGTCCCCTTAATCTTGCAGGCTGAAATGCATCAAGTTTCATCACAACCAGTTAGCACACCACCAGATCTCTCATTCGATGTGATGGTACAGAATCTTGACAGAGAACGGCCCTTGAGGGAGTTCCAAAGAGAATTGCTCCAACCTTGAACTTTGGTATCCTGAAAAAGAGAAAATCGGGTCTGTAATATGAAAGGAGAGTAGTTAAACCCCATCTTTTTTCAGGTCTACAGACCCCTATGATATTTCAAGATAATATTTTCGTTTGGCAAATCTTGTACCCTGATCTGCGAACCATATCCACATTTGCAGCCAATTCCTCCAAAAAATCCATTGTTGAGGATGGTAAGAAAACCTCGTTTAACGAGGACCCTCCAAGCGCCAACCCCTTAGAACCTTCTCTGCGTGATCTAGGAGTGACAGAGGTCACAAGACCAGATGAAGAAGCAAACCCGGGATGCTCCACAACCAGAGTATCCAATACATCCATTGGGATTGGAGACCTCTGGAGATGTCGACTCTTACCCGATCTCTTTCTTACATAGAATCTACCCCACAATCTTGAGGGTGAGAGCTGCTCATAAAGGAGGTCTCCATATCCCCTCCATTGCAGAGGCCTGACACGTTAAATTTGGGTAAGATGAAGCACGGCGTGAAATGGGGCCAATATGCCCGGCTACACTAAGGCTCGCCTTTAGATCGTGAGCCTCAAGTTGAGCATTCCCAGTGGCCCGTAAAGAAATACCAACCAAGGGCGATAGGCGTGTAGCAAGTAATCTTCAATCAGGTCCTTAGCAGAGGAACCCTTTGGTGAGTCAAACATCAAGAACTCATTAAATAATAGAAGCGTTATGAGGTCCAACTTGCCATGATGCCGACCATGTTTATCTGACATGTGTCAATAGTGATGCACTGATAATCTCCGCATAGGAGGGAGGTACGGGATATAAAGGTGCCTCCTTTATTAAATAAGATTGCAAATCCCTCCCCAAAATTTTATCTGAGCAAACAAAGATCCCCAGCACACGCCCCTCTCAGGAAGCTTCAATCCTGCCACAATCTAGCAACCCTTCAGCTTCCAACAGCATCTCTCAAGCTTCCAACAACTGTGGCTCCAATCCGGTAATTAACTCCATGTTTTGTGGCAGCGTGGTTGCAGCTCTTTGGGCATCAACAAATGGAAGGCAGGCCTCCTCAGCCAGCTAGTGCAGCGACCGACCACCAGTCGAACTCTCGGACACTAAGGGGAGAGATGTTTTTACATCTGAAATAGAAATAAGAACATCTGATGATTGTCCTCGCAAGAAGCCATTCGATATGATCTTCTTTACAGCACCAATCTTTTGCAAAGTTTCTTTCACTATAGGGATCAATAGAGAAGGGAAAGCCCTCTTACACGAAGGACTCGAGGAGCGGAGAAGTCCATAACATCATCTCTAATTCGAGATCCTCTCCAACAGACCTTAATTGTTGAGTCAAACTCATCTCTAACAGCTTCCCCATCTCGTTTTTGAAAAGGACCCGAGCACAATCCATGTCTCCCCTATGGAGGCAACACCCTTACATACGAGTTTCCAATAGCAATTCTAATATCTCACATGGCATCACATAGTGAAGATCCAACATCTCTATAAATGCCAACAAGCCCCTATATCCATCTTCGGAGCCCAATCTCTATAGTTGGTCGATCCCCTTCCTGATTCGCAAAGAAGAGGTCGTCGACTTGGAAACAATAGATTGGCTCAAAGGAAGGACCACACCCTCCATATCATAGGCATCTCCCTATAAACCTTGAAACCATGGACTAAGCAAGCGTCCTCCCGTCCATCATCAAGGGCTTTTGGTTCGTAGACGAACTCGAAGATCTTGGCAGTCATTTCCTCCACCTAACGACCTCCCACTCACCAACAGTCATCGCATATATCTGGATCTAAATGGACCAAAGTTTTTGCTCTGTGTTGGGTCGTCTGGTTTACTAGAAACATTCATTGGAGACGCATATCCCATATATTATGATAGACCTGAGCGTCAAAAAAAATATTGTGATAGACCTAAACAAGCTTGTAAAAGTCGGCTGACTAGGCCGACTAGTCGGTCTGACTAGTCGAGCCGGGGGTAGCTGACTCGACTAGGCCCAGTCGGCCATTAGTCGGTCAGTCTGACTAATCGGCCAACTTTTACATCAAGGTTTTATATTTTTTGTTTTTTGATTTTTTAAAAGCAAACTTATTCTAATATGCTTCATGTTATATTTAAAGTCAATTATTTCTTTTGTTTGATTATGAATGTATAGAAAATGTACAAATCTATGTTAATATATAAGAAAACTTATTCTAATATGCAATAATGTTATATTTAAAGTTAATTACCTCTTTTGTTTCATTATGAAAGTATAGAAAATATACAAATCTATGTATAAATGATTTATATATTTAAATTAATTAAAAAATTCAAAATCGACTAATGGTCGACTAAATCTGATTAGTCGCCTGACTGCCGATTAATACTTAGTCAGTGAATCTGTTGACCGAGTACCAACTACCGCTTTCCGCAACCTTGGAACTGAAGACAATCATGGTTAATAGTGCGAAAATGTTTAAGATTTTAGGCATTTGTGCCCATGTATTAATGCTTTTGGGCATTACAGGCATGTTGATAGCATCAACGAGACCCACATCCACAGAAAGTGCAAGTTAAATATTCTTATTGCATGGCATGTTGATGTAACTAATTACATTGTACCTCTTACTTTTGCACTTGTAATCAAGGGAGGTGCACTAAAATGGGCATGGTTTCTAAAGATGGTTCACCTCTATGTTTTGAGCAGTCGTATAGGTCCAATTTATATGATATCAACCGTGCTCGTGGTATTTAAGGACGCAATACATCATCCAATCACCATAAGCGTATCAACAATTTATGGTCCATTTTCGCATGTCTTGCTTCAGTTCAGAGTGGTGCAAGGGAATCCTACGTCGTGAAATACATGTGTGCATTTCCATTCACTAATCTTCGAGGAAATACCACTGTGGATTAAATAAAGTCTTATACAAGGTTTTTGAATATGTGGAATAGCTACAAGGACTACATCATAATTGTAGTTACAATGGTGCCAGGAGGTGCCGGTGTTCTTGATGATTATATGGCATAGTAAGATCATGTCATACAGTGATTCGTCAATAGACAAGGATGCCTCCTCATCTTTGTCGTAAGCTCAACTTCTCAACCACATCTTCCTCTCACAATTTTAAAAATAATTTTATAAAATATGAGTATGTTGCAAGTGTTACGGTTCGACAGAATCGTTCGACTTGTAGGGCCAGATGACCAGATTTCATATATGGCACCAGATGCATGCAACCTAATAGAAGATGCCATCCAGAGACAATTTCAAGAAGGTCCTGATAACAAGGAGGATGACGGAGGGGATGATAATGATGAGAGTGCAACTGAAGCGTCTTCTTCTCAAAGACAAATCCATGGTCGAGAATGAGCACGAGATAGTCCCCAAGGTGCAGGCCAGGCTTGCAACCAACTTAATGATTTTGGAGACTTTACACAAAAAGTAATGGTGAAGGCATCATCGAGACTTGATTTTAAAACTCAATTTCATGAGCATACCCCATCACATAACCAGTTGACATCATCACCTTGAAAAAGGAGAGGACACATCCTAACGTTGGCTCTTCTCAACGTTCCTAATTACCGGCACTTGACATGGAGAACATCGGTGACAATGAAGTTTCACATATTCCACGGGATAGACCACGATAGTCAATTATAGGCTACTGATCATGCGACGCATCAAATATCCTGGTCAAAGCCTGAGGAAAGAGCAATAAAGTTAAAATACTTCCCTATGAAGAAACGTCATTGATGTAGTTCTTTTTATACTTGAGACCGATGGTATATGTGTAATGTAAAAATATTCAGTCACAAATCAATAAAGTGTGTTTTGGAGGCTGATATTTGATAAATGCATCAAACGAAATCATTCTCTAATAAGTCGAAGTGTAATGCTATGTTCATGATTGTGTTCATGATGGACTAAATCCAAAAAATATTTAACGCTTTTATTCGTTCATGGATTTAATTACGTTGTGTGAAGTTTGCAACACCCTGAAAATAGTCATGCGTCTAAAACTTACAAAAGTTTGAAAGCCGATTATAAGAATGGGGGATTACTACTTGACAACTTGGACTTCAAAATTTTGAGTGGTTAAACAAGGTCCAGTCAGAATGATGCGAGAGAATGACATTAGCATAGATGAAAATGCTAAGGTGGATGTGTGGCCATACACGTAAAGATCATATTCATGATGATGTGATCGAAAGGAAGGTTTGTGTAGCTCCGATAGAGGATAACATGCGAGAAAACCGCTTACGATAGATCAACCATTTGCAAAGGAGGTCAGTCGACGCACCAATTAGAAGATGTGTGTTTTGGGATGTTGAGCTGACTAAGAGAGGGTGAGGAAGGTCCAAGAAGTGTTGGAATGAAACTATCCAAGGGGATCTTAGTTTTTTGTATGTAAACCCGAGAATAATCCGAGATAGATCTGAATGGAGGCAGAGAATCCAAGTAGCCAACCCTACTTAATGTGGGAAAAGGCTTTGTTATTGTAGTTGTTGTTGTGTCAACAAGATCCAGTCGGATCGAAACTCTACAAGTTGTCAAGATTGAATTTCCCGATAATGGTTCGGGGACATAAGCCTGGGACGTTACAAATAATACAAGAGTGGATTCTCTTTGATAGTGGAAAGAGCTACCCTAGGAAACCTAAGCCTAGAGCGTGCAGTTGCCGCTATCATTGGGAATAAGTGGAGAGCCACAATAATGCGAACGTTGTGACTGTAAATTAAGGAGATTGTAACACCACGAAAATTGCCCCACAATTAAAACTTATGAAGTTTGAGAGTGTGTTATAAGAGTGAGGTATTACTAGTTGACAACTTGAACTTAAACCCTTTGGTTGGTTGTTAGTAGGTCCAGTTAGGCACAAACCCAACAAGTTATTGGGGCAATTTTTTTCTAATGGCAGTCTGGAAACCTAAGCCCGAGACTTTACAGAAACTAGGAGAAATGGGGGTGCACCGAGCATAGTCACAACAATGATCGGCAGCAGCCGCAACTCTGAGCCGTTGATTGAGGCAATGACTCCCACCTACGCCGTTTCATCAAGGCGCGACACTATCAGGTGGGGCACGGGAGCCATTGGCTCAAGCAATGGCTTCCTTACGAAGAAAGTCGTTGCTTGGGGTCACTTCTTGGTCATCGCACTTCACAAAAAAAGTTCGGGAACCGCTTATGTGGAATTAAGTTTCCCGTTTACAACTCGTACTAGTATTCGTACTAACAAGTTATGTGAAGTGAATTTAAAAAGCGACACACTCATTATTGCCATAATAAAATTGATTGCAGAAGTTAAGCCAATCCGTCAGTTCCCTTCGCTAAGTTAAGCTTCGATAACAATCAGCAGAGACAGGACCATGCCTGCAGCTTCGAGGGCACGTCTAGCTTCAACAATATGTTTCTAGTGCACAGGGCACTACAGCCGAATCGGCTAGGACGACACAAACACCTATTGCATCTAGAAAAAACCTAATAGGAACAGAATCGATCGATGGGGATTACTCGGTTGGGCGATCTGCCGAAGGAGATTGTGGCGGTGGGATGGAGACGACCCCTCGAAGCCCTTCAACGGGAGCAACGGCAATGGCATCGGCTTCCACGTCGTCATCGTCTTCTTCCCCTGAAGAAGAGGCGTAGTCGACCAGCGACATCAGTCTCCTTCCCGCTTTTTCCCTCGATCTTTATCAAGAGAGTTGCGTTGTCCGCGTAGTTTATGGAACAAGCCCGTAAAGCGTTGAACTCAGTTACCTTCTAAACCAAGTAGGCTTAAACCATGTTGTTTTATGGATAGGTTGAACCAGGTTGTTTGATAGATAGATTGAACCGGGTTTGTGTATTCAAACGTATCAAGTACATGTGCTAATCGAACTGAACTCTAATGAACGGACCTATGTTCGAGTTCGGTTCGATAAGGAAGTTCGAAAGTTCGAATTCGAGTTCAGTTCGATAAATGTTCGATAGGATACTGTTCGATTTCGAGTTCGTTTAGAAGACGAACATTCAAGTTCGGTTCGATAACAGTTTGTTAAAAATTTAACTTAACTAAAATTTATTTATATGAACAAGTTTGAAACTGGAGTTCGATAACAATGTTCTATAAGCGGTAAAAATAAGAAATTATTCAAATTAAAGTGGTACAAAAGCCCAATAAACACCCCAATTTCTTTAACCTCGAAATTTACTGAGTGTATAGATATTAAGTTACATATACACACATATAAATACATTGAACTCAAACATTTATCGAACGAACATATGTTATGTTTATGTCATAACATATGTGAGTGGGCCTCCCTATATTCATTTGCAGCCCAAGTTAAATGTCATTATTGCAAAAATAATCATATTGTTATCGGATTAGATACAATAATGAAGATGTCGTATTTTTATATAATCAGCTATTCATGTAGAATAATCTAGAAATAGTTTGTTTTCATAGTTACTCATTGTTGTTATTTATGAATTCGAGAATAAATATCCATCGATTCTGTATTATGTACACCTGTCAAAGAGTACACATGTCCAAGAGTACTAATTAATGCAAAGAGACCATGAAGAAAGATATAGATTATGATGTGAATTTTAATTAGCATTTTAAGAACATAGAAGGATAAATTCCTCTCTGGAACTTCTAGTATAGAGTAGTAGTTACAATGTATACTTCCAAATGTATTGTTGTCCGCGTCCGTTGTATCCAACATTCTTTGTGAAATCTGACGTATTTACATATTAGATGCGTTCAAATCAAAATTCCAACCTTATAGATTCTGTACTTTTGATAAATCAATCTTACGATTGGATTTATTTTTTTTGGAATATAAATTAAACCAACTAAAAAGGTAATAGATTTATTTTGATATTCAACAACATAGGTATAATCCAGGTTCAAAATCTATATTGGATCCCTGCATTTATTGATAGAGAGTCGAAAAATTACATGTGAATTTTCCATCATTTTGTCCCATTTATACTTGTAATCTTGATGTAGAAGAGACTAAAAACAATCAAAATTTAAAGATATTAAACATGTAAGTTTTGCATCAGTTTTAGTCAACTGAACAAATTTGATTAGTCGACTTGTTGCGACCAACGAGTTGACTAGTTTTCTAACTATCTAACTAAGTCATCCAGTGAGCTGAATAAACACTTCGTCCACCGGTTAATTTGTACTTTCCAAAGTCTCTTGCTAAGATGCATTCATCTATTTGCATTGTTACTACTTGAATCATTTATCCTCTAATCGACTAAGTACTTTACAAGTCGCTTGTTTTGTGTTTTCAGACTCCACAAATAAAGCTTTTAGTTTATCTAAGTGAATCAATAGACTAAAATGTTATTTGTTTGACTTGTTCTTCAGTCACTCAACTAATCTTTTTAACATACGGTTGTCCAAAAAAATCACTTGTCGGCATAACTAGTCGACTAACGAGCCATCATTGTACTCATCAAAACTTTCAATCGACGAATCTATTTCGTCTAGTGTGCATCAATTATGAGTGTTAATGTTCTTAAAGGGACACCTATATTTGACAATGTCTAAGTAACATGCTCGATCAAAACTCAAATGTTCACTTTCTCAAGTGTTACAATGTCGTCTGAAAAAGCTAGAGTGCTATGTGTTTTCAACTTTCTTGAGCTCACTCGTGTTTTGCTTTCTAAGCCCAACTGTCCAACTCTAAGGCCCTGTTTGGTAGGAGAATAAACCTTGAAATAAGGGGTCAATTCTCCTCCCGACACGGTTTCCAGTGGTACGACTATTCCCCATTATTCCATCTTATTTCACTCTTATTCCTATCTTTATCCTACATTACCTACCTTTATTTCACCTTATTCTCCTTATTCCTATCCTCCAGTCGAACAAAGAATAGACCATTATTCTCCTTATTCCCCATCCTTATTCCTGCTTATTCTCGAACCGAACAGGCCCTAAGAAGCTCTTTGGCACAAGGTTCATTTTATTTCAATCAAGCAAAAGACTCTTGCATGAGATGTACTCGAGATATTTTACCTGTAAGTTCCTTTCTCAAGTTGCCGAGAAAAATTCCTTCCAAATGTTTTTTTCAAGAAAGAAATCGGATATATCGCTACATTCGTTGGAAGTAACCAAGAATGGCAAAGCAAGATCCAATAGTTAAGCAGAGGCATGCATCCAAAAAACACTATTCTGTGTCATGATTTGGGATGCAAACGGTCGGATACGGATATAGGTATTATCGTATCCTTATTTATTTTTTAATACGAATATGGATGCCGATACGGATATTGACGTATATTAAAACTGTCTTACCATATCCTTATAACGGTTACGGATACTAATCGCATACGAGTAATGTTAGAAATACTCTATAGAATCGACTTAAATATATGAGAATTGTATGGAAAACACATGGTATTAATTTACTACTTGTGTTTGTATCGTAAAATTATATAATTACAGTAAAAGAAGGTATAGAATTATGTTATATATGGTTAAAAATAAATCTACGACTATATTTATATAGGAAAACGGATATACGGATACGGATGTTTGCGAATATCAAAACGATATCCATATCCATATCCGTTTTAAAACGAATACGGATGTCAAAATCCGTATAAAAAGAAAACGGTGACGGATTGGATACGGATATATCCGTAACCGTTTGCATCCTTAGTCGTGATTCTTGTCCGGAGAAATATGACATGATTATTCTTGAATATTTCATTGATTACGGGGCGATCATCGTTGTGTCCTTATTTTCCACTTCACTAGAATAATCATTTGATTGTGTTCCCTTAATGCGAAAGCCTTCTTCTTGGGATATTCTTTCTCCTCTCTCTTATTGATCTTAATCTTTTAAGAAAGAGGATTACGCAGCAAGTCGTTGAAGATCTTTCTCTTGAAATCAATGGACTAGTCAATTGTTTTAGACTTGTGCTCCCACTATGGTGAGATGGAATGTAACATCTAATTCGGAGGCTCTCAAGATTTAAATACTCGATCAAGATTCAATGTGATTTAATGTAGTTATCAGTTGGACATTTGTTGGGAGTAGCGAAAGCAAATGCTTACAGATACAACTAATCAAGCTAAGTGCAAACACATAGACTTACAAGGTTCACCCATAATTGGGGTATGTCCTTAGGAGAGAGTGATTGGTGACACTATACATGGAGAAGAATAAAATTACAGAGGATACCAAGAGCCCTAACCCGTAATAGTTTTGCACTGAGACTATCACAATATATGATAGCCTAATCCTATTGTAGACCGACATCTCCAGCTAAACCTTTCAATCGTATGCCTTCATTTGCAGCTTCCACCAAAGCTATATACTCAACCTCTGTAGTGGACGAAGTACCTCATGGATGTAAGGTAGCCTTCCGACTAATGACAGGATTCCCCAACGTAAAGATATAGCATGTTAGTGATCTCCTCGCATCTACATATGGATACTCTGAATATGAATATCCAGCAACCAAAGACTACGAATAACCTATATAAATGTAAGACCCCTAGGAATTTATTTCACTAAAACTATATTTCTAACCCAATCTAGTATCCAAACCATAAAAAACATATTTGTAGTACTTGTTCAGACATTTCCAATGAGCCCAAGAACAATGAAATCGAATGTCGTATGAGAAAGTCATGCGTGAAATACAATCAGGTGGCTATTGGGTTCATATTCGAATCCAAATCTGATTAGATCTAACTCTATATATGGAGGCAAATGAACTTGGTTGAATAGACCACTCCACCCCTTCACCAAAGCTCCGTTGTTGGAGAAGATTCTGCTATCGATTGAAGGTCTGAGTACACCATTTCAAAGTGCTTGATGTAAGGATCGTCATGGGCACACACGTGTTCTGCAAAACTCTCATTCCGAATGAAGGAAGTTCACAAGGGAACATTCCTATAAGCATTGTTTTATCCCTCCAATGTTGCTAGATCCACGCACTTTTCATAACATAAGTTGGGGGCGTCGCATACTTTTTGTTGGGCGTGTTGGTTTCATATTTTGGATGAAATTTGAGGCGGAACTCGTATCGCATTTTATTTTTGTAGAGGGAAAAGAATGAATTGATTAATGAGAGGTCCAAAGGTTCTCTTATACAGGAGAGGAATCAACTGGGGAAATTACAAGAAGAAGAAAAAATGAAATAAAAAATAAGAAAATAATAATAAAGATAATAAACATCTCAACACTCCTCCTCAACCCGAAATGTAGGTATCGATCAGACTCATCTTGAAACTGCAAAATCTGATAAGGCCCTCTGGCTAGGACCTTAGTAAGAACATTTGTTGTCTGGTCTCCAGAGCTGACATGTGTAGTGGCGATAAGACCCTTCTGTATCATGTCACGAGTGTAGTGACAGACCATGTCTATTTGCTTCATCCTCTCATGAAAGCTTGAGTTGTTGGAAATAAAAAGAGCAACCTGGAGGTGCATAGGAAGAGGCACCTCTACAGTCAGGTCAGTAAGAACAGATCTGACCCACAACATCTCTGTGCCAACCTGCACCATGGCCTTGTATTATGACTCAGCACTCGATCTGGCAACCACAATACACTTCTCGCTCTTCCATGAAGCCAGGGAAGTCCCTGTGAACACATCAAAGCCTTATGTAGACTTCATATCTTTTGGACACCCAGCATAATCTACATATGCACATGTTTGTAAATGAAAGAGATGTGCCTCTACTAAAAATAAGTCACGTACTAGGTGAAGTCTTCATATATCACATAATCATATGAATTGCATCCATGTATGCATGTCTGAGTTGCTCCATAAACCGACTCACTGTACTCACAACAAAGGATATGCCGGGCCTGGTAATAATCACATATAGTTGCTCACCAACAAGCTTCGTGTACCTCCTCTTGTCGACATCCTCGGTGTCATCATCATAAAGCTTCATGTTCGGTCAATAGGAGTAGTGGTATGTTTGCGACATGCCATGCCTATCCCTGGAAGAAGATTGATAACGTACTTCCTCATGGTCATCACAAAAACCTCATTGGTTCATGGCAAACTCTAGTCCAAGGAAGTAACGGAAATGTCCAAGGTCCTTGGTCACAAATCGCTGACCTAGGAAGTTCTTGGTACCCTGAATGTCCTGCTCGTCATCCCCTTTAACAATAATGTCATCAACGTAAATCAAAATGCCAATAGTACCTCTCAGGATCCTCTTGCACGAATAAAGGAGCGATGGGCAGTCGACTGCACAAATCCATGTTGTTAGATCAAGTAAGAGAGCTTCTTTAACCATGTTCTTGGACTCTACTTAAGGCCATAGATAGCCTTTTGTATCCTACAAACCTTATGACGCTTACCCTCGACAGCAAACTCAAGAGGTTGTTGCATGTAGACCTCATCCTGTAGATCACCATAGAGGAAGGCATTCTTTACATCAATGGGTAAAGGGGTTAATCTTATGTCACATCAACAAAAAGTAGAATACACATAGTAGAATGTCTGGCAACTGGAGAGAAAGTTTCCCGATAGTCCACCCCATATGTCAGGGTAAACCCACGTGCCACAAGTCTCGACTTATAGTGATCCATACTACCATATTTCACAGTGAACACCCACTTGCATACCATAACGGATATGCCAACTGGAGAAGAAACAAGACTCCACGTACCACATGATTGTAGCGCAATCATATCCTCCTCCATGGTTAACCTCCACTAACTATCCTAAAGAGCCTCCTGATATGTCCATGGTATCTCCACAGTTGATAGTGCCAAGGTAAATCTCTTGAAATCCTCTGACAACTTGCTCAAGGAAAACTGGGCTACAAGAGGATAAGTAGCACACTTACGTTTCAACTTACGTAGAGCAATCGATGCATCAAGATCATCTGTTAAGTTTGTAACCTGTGAGTTCCCCTCTTGAGAGGGCACCTAGTCATCATGTATGGAATCCTACTGCACAAACAACTTAATAGAGCCATCAGTAGAAACAACGTGCTCATTACATACCTGAGGTGTGATGGGTGATGGGAAAGACCCGTGAGAAGGGGGAACAGGGCGAGACTTGCGAGTACAAACACATGGCAAAATTTGAGTCATAGTAGAAGGTGGAGCCACATGAGCAAGTGTAGGTGGTGGTTGTGGTGGTGGCGGAGGCGGTGGTGGTGGTATGACAATAGGAGGTGGAGGCATGTAGATCTCAGCATTAGAGTCAAACGGAATTAGTCTATCACTTTGTAAGAGAAAATACATGGAAAACTCAAAGAAAGTAACATCAATAATAATAAAGTACTTCTGCATGAGCAGATCAAAGCAACGGTACCCCTTATGGGTACGACAGTAGCCGATAAAAACACACTTGACGACTCTGGGAGAGAGCTTGTCATGATCAAGAGAGGTATTATGAACAAATGCAACAAAACACAACACATGACTTGTAAGGGAGAAAAGATCATTCTCGGGAAACACAATCGGGATAGGAATCTTCTCTCCTAACACAGACGCTGGCATGCGGTTCACTAGATGGCATGCAGTGAGGATAGCATCTCCCTAGTAAGCGTGAGGAGCACAACTCTGTATCAGCAAGGTTCTGATCACATCAAATAAGTGATGGTGTTTGCGCTCGACAACACCGTTCTGTTGGGAAGTATAAGCACATGAGGTCTGATGAATAATGCCGAGAGATCTAAGTAACTCAGAAAGTTATAAGTGCATAACTCTAAAGCATTATCAGAATGAAGGTAGTTGACATCTGCAACAAAAATATTTTTTGTCTCATTAATAAAATATTTGATCACAGATCCAACCTCGTACTTACTATTTAATAAAAAGACCCAGGGAAGTATAGAAAAATAATCGACAAAAACTAGATAAAAAAGGTGTCGCTGGTGATGAGGAACATGATCGGACCCTAAATGTCTAAATGCAGAAACTCAATAAGTGAGAACTTGCTCCGACTCTGACAGGATGGAAGGATTAACGGTGATGCTTCCCAAGATGGCATGCCTCACACTGGAAAGAGGATCTCGTAGAGACCCGAGGGAGAACATGACACATCTTCTGCAGAGGAAGATCACCAAAACGAAGGTGCCACAGATTTGGTAAGACATGTCCAATAGGTATAATAGAAACACCAAGTTGGACAAGTTTGTGAAGCCCCCGCTGCTCACATCCACTCCAATTACCCTGCTCATGAGTATGTCACGAAACATAAGAGTCAAAGGGACAAAATGGCAACACAATGCAGATCCTTAGTAATCTGACTAATGGAAAGTAAGTTCATATACAAGCCAGGAGCATAGAAAACATTCTGAAGGCTCATGAATGGCATCAAATGCATCTCCCTCTGTCCTATAACGAGTAAGTGGTCGCCATTATCAATGACAACGCATTTACGAGGTGGTATTGTCTTGTAGGACCTCAGTTGTGCTCTGTCTCCACACAGGTGGTGTGAAGCACTAGAGTCCATAATCCACAATGTCATGTCTGCGCTAGTACTACTAGCAAAAGCATAGGCAAAGCCTGAGGAGCTCGAAGAGGCTTTAGATGCGGCTACCGTATATGTAGTGGTGGTGCCAATAGTAAGAGCCATAATCTCTTGAATACGGGAGACAATATCATCCAGGTGATAATTGGCCTGGGAAGTTGTAGTCTCTGAAGGTGCAATCTGTTATGTTGCATGACCATAAATAGGATACCTATACTTCTGGTGGCATGTATCCACTGCATGTCTAGGCCGACGATAGTAAATGCAAAGGCCATGTTGGTGTCCACTGCCTCTGCCTCGAGGGGTGCATCCTTTGGACTAGATAGTCCCTTCTCAACCATCGTTGAAGAGGGAAGAGAAAGGGTTGTAGAAGGCATGATAATCCTACTGAGACGGCTATAGGACTCCTTTGTGCGAGGTATGGTAGCTCCATAAGAAGTTGAGTACGTGCAGTATCATACTCTGTATCAAGTCCAGCAATAAAGACTCCAACCATCATGGAGTTTCTACACATCTTCACTTGCTTAGTAGACATCGTAATAGGCATGTACCTATGAAGCTTCTCGAACATACCACGGAGCGAAGAGTAGTACGCGTGCATAGGACGACCATTCTGCTTGGCATTGTAGATATCAAACTATAGCTGAAGAATCTTGACCTCATTCTTCTCTTGAGCGTAGGTGGATGCCAAAATATACAACATCACATTGGTGGAGGGCTTATTCAGAATATCAATGGTTGTCTCTGTGGTGAGGGTCCTGATGACTCGGATCTTGCGAGGGTCTAAAGTAATCCACACAAGGCGGGATCACAATGTCGTTGAGACGACCGCTCACGAAACCCGAGTCAATCAACATTAACCCACAACAATGATTAATCAATGTAAAGCAAGATGTGGAGTTAAAATTTATTATAACTCTACAATGAAAGTGTACAGTGTGCAAGCATGTAGAGGTCGAACACAGGGAACAAGCAGGATAGATCGGGCAAAAATTAATGCACAAGAATGAAAGTGATCAAATGTCTATACAAATGCAATTTTTGTGGGTTCTAATTTATATTTTTATTTAATTTTTGATTTTATATTTTTATATTTTGATTTTTAATTTATATATTGTATTTTCTTTTATATTTTATACTTTTATATTTTCTTTTTCTATAAAATAAAAATATAAGACTATATAGGATATATATATACAAGAGAGAAGAGAGAGATGAAAATAAGTAAAAATACTCAAATTACAGGAAATAAAATATTTTTGTACTTTTTATATTTTTTTAATGTTTTTATGATTTTCTTATATTTTTGCTAATTTTTTGGTACTTTTAAAGTCAAAAATACTGAAAACATTGAATAAAATCAATGGTCGAAATTAAAATGGAGATGAAAAATGACAAACAGAGTCAAAATTTCCCCAAATTAATTTTAAAATAAAGATAATAAAAAAGGAAAATTCAGAGATAGAAATTAGTTTTTTTATGATTTTTTAGGAATTGTTAAGATTTTTATGAAGAATTTAGGGGTTTTCTAATTTTTAGGAGTTTGTTGTAATTAGTGACTTTTAATCTGAAGTTGAAATATGAAAAAACACACAAAATATATCTTTTTGGAATTTTTCAAAAACGTTTTATAATTTTTATGTATTTTTAACGCAAACAAAAAAGAAAATCCATGTTTTTTGAATTTTTATAAAAAAATAAAATGCAATAAAAATGCAAAATAAAATATGACGTGATAGAGCAATGCAACAGACACACGATGATATTTTTTAGAAATTTTTAGAGTTTTATAGATGCTTGAAATAATTAGAGACAATAAAGAGAAACTACACTAATAGTAGGGGTATTTCTGTAAATATGCAAAAGTATCAGGGCCAAAGTGCAATTTTCCCGGAAAATATACAATTTAATTAAAACTTTGTGGACTAAATAATAAATCCAAGAACCACGGGGGTAAGGGTGCAAAATTTCCACGCCCCACGTGTAGGGACTAAATAACAATTATAAAAAAGCCGAGGGACTAGATTGCAAAATCACCACAAAAATTACAACTTTACAAAATAGTTCCTAGACTTAATCGAAATAACAAAAGTGACAAGGGCCCCCACGCAAAATACCTCGTACCCCACGTGCGCGAGTCACATGCGGTGACGTGGACAAGGGCCTCGTTGTAAATATGAAAACTACATGGGTGTATTTACAAATATTGCACAAAATATTAAACTACAAATGAAAGTTTATGAATAATAAATAAATACGCAAAAATGGCGAGGGTAAAGGTATAAAATACCCAGCGCATGCAGATCCGACGGTTGATGCGCTTCCACTTGCCATGTGTCGCGATCTGGACGGGCGATGACGCTTCGACTTCTACGGCCAAGATTAGATCTTTCAGCAAGGATCGACGGCTACTGGAGGGCCTGATACAATGACTAATAGACGAACTAGGAGGCGGCCTCGATCGAACGGTTGGGGACGTGGGAGGAAGAACAGGGAAGAAACGCCGGCAAGGCAATCTTCCCCGACCTCGATCTCGGTCCTCCAGCGTTCTTTCGAGCTCAAAAAAGGGAGGGCAACCTCCTGGGTCTTCCTCTCTATGATGGGGACTCCAAAAACCTCCGACGTCTACCAGAGCTCATGCGAGGTGGCGACAGAGCTAGGAGCTCCAGGGACCTCGGCGAGCGGCAAAATGAGCCCCAGGCACTCCTTGTCGCGCGAGACCTGCAAAAAGAGGGTGAAGGGGTCAAGGGCAAACTACCTCGACCCCACAGCAGAGTGGAAATGCCGAGAACGACGAAAATGGAGGATGGCCGAAGCTTGCTCCGGCGGCGTGGCTGCGAGGTGGCTCGATGGGCGAAACGCGAAACAGACGCGGTGGATCTACTCCTATGACTACCACGAATACAAAAAGGCAACGAAAATAAAGGAAAAGGTGCCTCGAAAGTGTATGTCACCTGAGGAAGAACCTCGACGGCAAAGGTTTTCCCAGAGGTGGTGGAGAGCGCCTCGACGCTTCCACGACCCGCCTGATGAGCTGAGGATGGTGTTGTCACCTCCTTCTCACAGTAGGGCACAAAAGGGGGGAGAGAATGTGGTCAAAATGGGTTCAAAATCAAGGAGAAAGGTCGGGGTGTATTTGAATGGTTTGATGAAATGGCTCTGGTGCTCCAAAGATCGAGGGGGATCAGGCGAATCGTGGGTCCACAACCCGAGGAAAGACTTGGGCGTGTAAGAGCAATGAACGAGGCACAAAAGTCAAAGACGGATCGACATGAGAAGATGCAAGATGAGGCCTCGAAAAAATCGAGAAAACGGGGAGAAATGCATGTCTAACAACATATAGGACGTTGGGTAGAGAGTTGACCCAGGTCAACGTTTACCGCCACCTGGTTGGTCCACGTGGACCAACCGGGAAAAAGCCCTGGGAAAATGTTTTAAAAATAATTTAAAAATAGCAAATCAATTTATTAATTTTTGGTTATTAAATAAAAAATATTTATTATTTTTAGTTATTTTATTATGTTATTTATTTTTTCGAGGTATGAAAATACAAGTTACCTTTTATGGCATATATAAGTATACATATACATACACACACACACACACACACACACACACACACATATATATATATATATGGAAAAAATGGGGCTGCCCCCTGGGGGCAACCAACATGGCTGCCCCCACCCCATTTTTCGGCGTTTTTTTTAAAAATAAAACCATGTATATTCATCCATATATCCCTCCTATATGCCATTCGAATTTCGTCAGAAACAGAGACTCCTACGGCCTCCATCTCGATGGTATAGATTTAAAAAAATCCTGTTACGGTTAAAAAATTACTGTCCGGATCGAGGCCGTAGGAGTCTCTGTTTCTGACGAAATTCGAATGGTATATAGGATGGATATAGGGATGAATGTACATGGTGTTATTTTTCAAAAATAAAATAAAAAAATTTGCCCAAATAAGGCGGGGGCAGCCACATATGACCCTATATATATATATATATATATATATATATATATATATATATATATATGAGTGATCCTATGAGAGCAAAAGGTTGTGAGAGCATGAGAGGATTGATTCTGGACCACATGATTCTGTTTTCTCTCTCCTGCTCTTCTCTCTCTTGGGTGAATCATGTGGTCCAGAATCACCTCTCTTATACTCTCACAATTTTTTTCTCTCACAAGATCACCCCTCTCTATATATATATTTTAATATTTTATTTTTATTTTGTATAATTAATCTTTTATTTTTATTTATAATTTTATAAATTTGTCAGTTATTTTTATGGGTATATATATTTTTATTTTTTTGATGTGTTTTGTACACTTAAATAAATAGGTGTATTACATATATAGGTATAGTTATAGGTATTTCATCTATATATTATATACAAGTATTTTATTTTTGTGTTTTCTTTGTATTTCTATTCTTTTTTAATATACATATATATCATAAATAATATTTATAATTTTATAAAAATATAAAATAATGAATAATAAATAAAAATGAATATTTTAATCAGTATAAGTATACAATAGGGGTCCAAAACTCAACTTTCAAATCGTAACTCCGAAAAATACGAAACAGCCTTCATTGAATAACTTATTGAAAATTATATACAATTAAAGGTGATTTTGATATATTTCATGTCTTTATTTGAGATATACAGGTTTGGGAAGTTGGGATTTTGGAAACTTATTCAGATCATATCTTTTTATCTGTACATTATTTTTGTATGAAATTAATTTTCTATTTTTCTATATTTAATTATCTACAACTTTCATGTTCAAAGCTTCTTTATTTGAAGTATAATTGTGGATTAAAAAAGTCCCAAAATGAATAAAGAATGAATTAAATAAAAGATATTTTTATTGATTTTTGGCCCTTATCTCCCCCTACTAGATCCCTAGGTCTCGGGGTTTCAGGTCATAAAATATTTACAATATTTTATTGTTTTCTTTTATTTTCTTTATTCTATGTTTTTGTTTTTAAAAATTGCATTTTATGCAATATTTACACACACATGCATGAATGCTAAAATACAGGAATTAAGGGTATTTACATGTATTTGCTAGGGTTTTTGCGGCCAAAATGATATAATAAAGATAATGAAATGGAGGTTCATAATCCTCCTATACTTGCCTTTGCTAGTCCCTAGCAAACACTTATGCAGTAAGTGCAGAAAAAGAAAAACAAAGAAAAGAAAAAGAAGAAAGATGGATTGAATTTAATTATCAAACTTGTCTTCACTAAATCGAAGTTTGAAGCTTAAGTCGGACCTTTGGAATTTTAGTGTGGGTGGAACCTTAATGAGAATCAGACTTGAAATCCAACAACCTTCGAGAATCCCGAAACTCTGCTCAAGTCTCCTCAATAGCTAGGTCAGAATACTTCAACTCATACGATCTAACTCGTACACTGTAAGTGATAGTGGCTCTCCCCAACTGAAATGACAAAGAGACTGACTTCTTTAATATGACAACCTAATGATTCCCCAATCAAATAACTCATTCCTCGAGGAGCGGGGTATTCCCTTCTAAGTTCAAGTGGCAACCAGCTCAAGAGGAGGGGGTGAAGAGAAGAATGGACCATAACCAGTATAGCTACCTATCCTAGGATGCAAGACCAGTATAGTCAAGTCATCCAGCTGCAGGCTCACATGATTTGACTTTGATGCTCAAGCTTGCTTATTGGCTATACAAATATGTACATTCCAGCATGCATTTTTATCTTTGTACAAACCTGTCCACTTTTTTGGAGTTTTTTTCTTTTTTTTGAATACTTTATACAATAATATTTACATAGGGAGTTTTTCCTCTTGAGACAGTAGACTATCCCTCTTTTGAAGCTTTATTGCACCCCACAGTCTCCTGTCCTCAAAACTCATCTTCACCGGATGGGTTGGGGTGCACTTCCCTCCTTAGAAGAGGACAAGTGTTTCCACCTGTATGCGTCTCATACCAGTATATCCAACCCCCTCACCACTCCAACCGAGTTGAGCCAAGTGAAAGGTGCAGATGTCCAAGTTAGGTCATTATCGACAAGAGTCGTGCATGTGCTCCAAAATACTCTACTTAATTAGTCAAGAATCCATTGAACCAAGTCGCGTGATCCTCAAAGAATAAAGTCAACTAGACCTGAAGTATCTCAATTCCAGTTCCTATAAGGTTCTTATTAATTAGGTAGATTTTAAGGTCCAACCAAACTCCAATCTTCATATTTTACTTAGACTTGTTCAACTATCAAACTTAATCCGAAAAAATGTTCATGCTATGCAAATGCCATGCAGAATGCATAAAATATTTTTATAATGCAATTTTCAAAAGTTTTGAACTTTTTATGGATTTTTTAAATATGATGCATATGCAATTTTAGGGTTTTTCAAAAAGATTTTTCAAATGTTTTTGGTATTTTAATTTTGCAAATATTTTTGAGATTTTTTTGAAAACAAAAAGTTTTGGCCAAAAACTAGGTACAAAAATTTACACAAGGA
Source organism: Ottelia alismoides (assembly GCA_037367405.1). Classification (NCBI taxonomy): domain Eukaryota; kingdom Viridiplantae; phylum Streptophyta; class Magnoliopsida; order Alismatales; family Hydrocharitaceae; genus Ottelia; species Ottelia alismoides. The sequence goes on from JAZKJV010000022.1 coordinate 2,409,317, forward strand.
CGCGTCTTATATTTACAAGAATAAAGAATTTTACGAAAGGGTAAGTGGTCAGTTTTATATATATATATATAGAATTTTAGGTGAGATGTATATATTCCTCAAACTTATTTGAAAATCATTTTATAAACAATTTTGAGAAACTATAGTCTAAAATAATTTTTATAAAGAATTTTACAAACCTGTATACACATTTGAAAATCATCTTGCAAAGGTTTTCCAAACAATATGTATAGATTTTTCAAAATATTTTTGCAACTATTTTCCAAACCATTTTGTAAATCGTTTTTCAAACATTTTTATTTCATATAAAGAAAATAAATTTTACAAAATAAAATGCTTTACAAAGGTTTAAAACATGTAACAAAATGTTTTCAAAATAGTTTTCACAAGATTTTGAAAAGGATTTTCAAACTACTTTTCGAACATTTTGCAAAAAAATATTTTCACATGATTTATTAATCAGTAAATACAAAAAGAATTTGAGGAATAATGAACATCTTTTTATTAAGGTTTTTAATGAATTTTATAAGTGTAGTAGCCATATTTTTTTAGAAAAATATGAAAGTACGAGTTATGGCTAAAGTATATACACAGTATATACGACCCCTTATACTTAACTTGAGCTATGTCCTCATAGATCAGAGAGAAAAAGAGAAGACATAACCCGTACTGAGTATAGAAAAGTCTAAAGAATAAATGAATAATAGATGAATGAATAAACAAGTGAGAAGTCGACCATCCCCCCTATACTTAGGAACAAATAATCCTTAGTATAGCAGACTGTACACAAAGCAGGGAGGGTCAAGAGTGGGAATGAACAGATCGTACTCAGACTGTCTCCCCCTATACTTAGGGTAAGATATCCCTAAGTATAGACAAGAAGAGGAGACAATTGAGAGGATAAAAAAATAGAAGAACTCGGGGTACGCACCCCCCTATACTTATGACAAAGTACGTCATAAGTATAGAAGACCGACAAAAAGGGGCGACATCTTTCTGATAGAAAAAGAAGATAGGAAAGGAAAAGAAGAAAGAAGAAAAGAGAATGAACAAATCACAGCTCAGCCTGTCTCCCCCATATTTAGGGTAAAATACCCTGAGTATAGACAAGAAGAAGAGACAGAAGAGGGGATTATAAAATAGTACAACTCAGTGTGTGCACCCCCTATACTTAGGACGAGGTGTATCCTAAGTATAACAAAATCAAAAGATGATGACGGGGTGGCAGACATAAAGAAAGAAAGAATGAATGATATGGACATATGGATCTATACAAGGGAATATGGAAGTGTTAATCATGTATGAGATGCAGGTGATGTGAGTCAAAGAGCACATCTCATACCAGATGAATAGGGGCAACGTCAATGGTCGGAGGATCATGATCTAGATATAGTTTTAGGCGTTGACCGTTAACTCGACATGAAGAGGAAGATGACAACTCGGATATATCAGTACTGTCATTGTCATGTACCTTTCTAACAACATATGGACCTTTCCATTTACTCTGTAATTTCCCTAGAAATAATTTTATCCTATAACCAAACAACCATACACGTTGATCATGCTCAAACTGTTTATGGTTGATATGAGAATCGTGCCATATCTTCACTTTTTCCTTGTATTGTAGGCTACTCGAAAAGGTTGTGTCTCTCAGTTCCTTCAGGGCTGCCAACTCTGCTTTCCTCTATTCTCCTATACTCTCGGGATCCAATAATAACTCTGTAACTGCCCATAGTGACTTGTGCTTGATTTCCATTGGCGAATGGCACGACTTACCATAGACGAGACGAAAGGGAGATGTCCCTAATGGTGTCTTGAATGAAGGAAGTCCGATAGGCTCACAAGACCGAGTCCAAAAGATGTGACCAATCCTTTCGATCTGGGCGGATTACCTTCTGTAAAATAGTCTTGATCTCATGTTAGATACTTTAGCAAGACCATTAGTCTGAGGGTGATATGGAGTGGCAACATGATGGTCAATGCTGAACTCATCCGCAAGTTCCTTTACCTTGTCGTTAATAAAGTTAGCCCCCCCATATGAAATCAGAACTCTAGGTATCCTGAGCCGTGAAATAATATTTTTCCTCAAAAATCGACACACTGTCTTAGCATCTGTGGCTCGGGCGGGGATGGCCTCAACCCAACGACTCACATAATCTACAACAAGCAGAATGTACTCAAATCTCTGACTCTTAGGAAATGGGCCCATGAAATCAATCCCCCATGCGTCAAAAACCTCACAAAAGTGAATGGGTTGCATGGGCATCATATCTCTCTGTCCGCAAGTACCCATCTTCTAACAGACAGTACACCTCTTCACGAATTCGTCGGAATTCTTGAAGAGAGTAGGCCACCAAAGGCTGGATTGGAGCACCTTATGCGTTGTTCGTCTCCCAGAATGATGTCCTCCTGCCTCAAGCTTGTGGCAGTAGGTGAGGACGCTATGCTGCTCCTCTTGAGGAATACACCTCCTCTATATACTATCCTTCCTTCATGATAAAGGATGGGATCCTCCCAATGGTACGACTTGGCCTTCGCAAGGAAGGTCTCAAGTTGCTGCCTGGGCCAACTTTGTGGAACCGTCTTGGCGACAAGATAGTTCACAATGTTGGTGTACCATGGAAGCAAGGCGATGGCAAGAATCGCCTCCTCTGGAAATGTCTCAGTAATAGGTGCAATGGGCTCAGATTCCTTAAGGTTCTCTAATCGGAAGAGATGATCCGCCACCACATTCTTAACTTCAAGTTTATCCTTAATCTCAATATCAAACTCCTGGAGTAGAAGGATCTACCTGGTAAGTCGAGCTTTGGCATCCTTCTTTTCCATGAGGTATCGGATGGCAGTGTGGTCTATAAAGATAGTCACTCTTGATCCCATAATATATGATATGTATTTGTCCAAAGCAAATACTACAACTTCCATCTCCTTCTCAGTCACAGTGTAATTCTGTTGAGCGGCATCCAAAGTCCGGCTAGCGTAGTGAATGGAATACGACAATCCATCCCTCCTCTGTCCAAGCACAGTCCTTACAGTAAAATCAAAAGCATCCGTCATGATCTCGAATGGGAGAGACCAATCGGGTGGCTGAAGGACAGGAGCCTTAACAACTAGATTCTTGAGAGTCTCGAAGGACGCAAGATACTTATCATCTACAATGAACTCATCGTCTTTTATCAGCAAATCAGTGAGAGACCAGTCAATACGACTGAAGTCATGAATGAACCATTGGTAAAAACCGACATGCCCCAAAAAAGATCGCAATTGTCGCAGATTTGGACGGTTGATTGAGCTTTTTAATGATATCCACCTTAGCCGGATCAACCTCCATGCCCTTGTTGGAGATGATATGGCCAAGGACCATTGATTAGCCAGAAAATCAAGTGGTCAAGATATGTCTGACACAAGGCGGAGACAAAGTCGCTGTGACGACTGCTCGGAAATCCTGATTAAGTCAACAATCAACCCACAATAGATAAATCAATCAATGGAAGTAAATGTGCGGAGTCCAAATTTATTATAACTCTACAACAATAATGTGTATAGTGTAAGTATGTGTAGAGTGTCGAATACAGGGAACAAACAGGATAGATAAAAAATGAGTGCTTAAGAGGGAATGTGATCAAATGCCTACGAATGTGCTATTTTTGTGGGTTTTTAATTTTATATTTTATATTTAATTTTTTTGATTTTATATTTTTGTATTTTGATTTTCAATTTACTGATTTTGTATTTTCTTTTTATATTTTGTATTTTTATATTTTCTTATTCTTTTAAATAAAGTAATACAATTATATAGAATATATATGCACAAGAGAGATAAGAGAGGGATATATAGGTAAAAATACTCAAAATCCAGGAAATAAAATATTTTTGTGCTTTTTATATTTTCTAATATTTTTTGTGATTTTTCTAAATTTTTCCTAATTTTTTGGTATTTTTAGAGTTAAAAATACTAAAAAAATGCTCAAAGTTAAAGGCTGAAACTAAAATGGAGATAAACCAAATAGCCACCGAAATTCTCCAAATTTATTTTCATTTAAAGATAATAAGATAGATAAGATCGGGACACAGAAATTATATTTTTAGGACTTTGAGGAATTTTCAATACTTTTATGAAGGTTTTGGGGGTTTTATAATTTTTAGGAGTTTTGTTTTGAAATTTTTAGTGATTTTTGGGCTGAAGCTAAAACATGCTAAAACACACAAAATCTGATTTTTTTGGAATATTTCGAAAATGTTTTATAATTTTTATATATTTTCTAATGCAAACAGTGTTGAAAATGCATGTTTTTGAATTTTTATAAAAAATAAAATGCAACGAAACTGAGAAATAAAAACATAGTGCGGAAGCACAATGCAACATGAGCTTATGCTATTTATTTGGTGATTTTTTGAGTTTTATAAATGCATGAAATAAAAAGAGACAACAAAGAGAAACTACACTCCTAGCAAGGGCATACATGTAAATATGCAGAACTTTAGGGGCCACAATGCAATTTTTCCGCAAAATATATAAATATTTAACAAAATTCCAGGACCAATCACAAATAGCCACAAACCCAAGGGTATGCCTGCAAATCTCCCAGCCACACACATGGTATACACACGCCTGGGGGATTAAATGCAAATAACAAAAACCTGAGGGGCTAAGTTGTAAAATATCCAAATAGATTACACGTGATAAAACTTTCCATGGACTAAAATGAAATAACGAAACCCACAGGGAAGCCACAACAAAATGTCCACCACCCCACGTGCGTGAGTCACGTGGGGTGACGTGGACAAGGACCTGATTGCAAATATTCAAAGTACGAGGGCCTAAATGTAATTATTACAAAACTTCAAAACTGCAAATGAAAGATTTAGTGCTAATAAATCAACAACAACAACAAAGCCTTTTCCCACAATTAAGTAGGGTCGCCTACATGGATTCTTCGCCTCCATTCAGATCTATCTTGGGCCAATCTCGGGCTTACATCCACAAAACTAAGATCCCTTCGTATGGTCTCTTTCCAACACTTCTTGGGACATCCTCGCCCTCTCTTAGCCGTCTCAACATCCCAACACTTGCATCTCCTAACTGATGCATCAACTGATCTTCTTTGAAAATGTCCAAACCATCTTAAGCGGTTTTCTCCCATCTTATCCTCGATCGAAGCTACACCAACTTTCTTTCTGATTGCATCATTCCGAATCCGAGACAATTTCCTAAATAATACTTTTTTTTCTAAAAAAATACTATTTAAGAAGTTGTCTCATGACAGTCGGATCTTTTCAACATGGATTTAATGCTAATAAATAAATACAAAAATCACTGGGGTTAAATATGTAAAATACCGAGGCAGGCGAGATCCAACGGCGGGCGTCCTTCACTTATCCATGTGGCACTCCGGGGATACACGATGACGGTTCGCGTTCGACGACCCAGATTAGATCCTCCAAGGCTGATCGAACGGTGGTGGCGCACGAGGATCCAACGGCGGGCGTGCGATCTGGAGCTTCGGCCTGATCCAACGGCGGGGAGCCGCAGACGAAAAATAGGGAAGAAGGTCGGTGGAGCCAACCTTCCCCGGCCGCGATCTCGGCTCCCGGCAACGCTCTAAGCTCCAAAAGTGGCTGTGCTCCTTCCTGGGTCCTTCTCTACGTGTTGGGAGCTCCAAAACCCTCCGACGGTGGCCGGAGTCCTCGCGAGGGAGCGGCAGAGCTGGAGGGCTCTTAGAACCTCCGGCGAGGCTCAAAATGAGCCCCAGGTCTTCCTTGGTGTCTCTTGAACTGCAAAAAGTGTTAGACCGACGAGGTCAAAGTGCCTCGGTGGTCGGTGGAGTGAATGGAGATGAGGAACGGCGGCGCGAGATGGGTGGCTGGAACGAGTGCCGACGATGGTTCGAGTGGGTGATCTGATGGACGAAATGCTTGGAAAAAGACGGGGATCTAATCCTAAGACTATGGGGAAAGAAAAGGTAGAAGAAAATAGGGGAAATAGAGATGCCTCGAAGGTGAATCCCTTGAGGAAGGGACCTCGGCGGCGATGACTTGCCGGAGGTGGTGGAGCCGCCTCAGGCCGTCCTCGATCCTCCTGAAGGTGGGAGAGGGGAGTTGTCACCTCCCTCTAAAGCTGGGACACAGCAGGTGGAGAGGAAGGTGGCCAAAAGGGGTTCGAATTCGAGTTGAAAATTGGAGGGAGCTTTTGAAGGGTTGACGAACGACTAGGAAGAACGAGGCACATGACGCGACGCAACGATCCAACTCCCAAGAAAAGCTGGGGGCGTGAATCACCATTATCCAAGGAAGAAAAGTCATGAAGACCATTATGCGAAATGGTACAAGGGTTGGCCTTGAAAAAATCGAGAAAAGGAGTCAAAAACATGGTCTAACAAAGTGACAGAGGGAAGGACATCCAGTTGACCGAGGTCAACGCTGGCTGTCACCTGGTTGGTCTACGTGGACCAACCAGGAAAAACCCTACAAAAAATCTTTGAAAATCAATAAAAAATAGTAAATGAATATATTATTTCTAGGTTAGAAAATAAAAAATGTTTAGTATTTTATGAATTATTTTATTATGATTTTTATTTATTTTTATGAGGTATATAAATACAAGTTACCTTTTATAGCCTATATAGGTATACATATCTATATATTTTATTAATTTATTTTTTATTTTATGTAATTAATTTTATTAATTTTATTTAATATTTTATAAATTTACAAAATATTTTTATACACTTAAATATATTTTTATTTAATTTTTCTGAAGTCTTTTGTATAATTAAATAAATAAATGAATTGTTTATATATGTATAGTTATAGGTATTATACCTATGTATTATATACAAGTATTTTATTTTTGTATTTTCTTTAGTATTTTGTTCTGATTTTAATATATACATATATTATAAATAATATTTGCAAAATTATAAAAATAAGAAATTATAAAAAATAATGAATAAATAAAATGAATATTTTAATATGTACAAGTATACAATAAGGGTCCAAAACTCAACTTTCAAACCGTAACTCCGCAAAATACGAAACCACCTTCATTAAATAGGTTATTGAAAATTAAACAATTAAAGGTGATTTGATGGATTTTTAGTTTTTATTTGAGAGATACATGTCTGGGAAATTGGGATTATGGAATCTTATTCAGATCATAACTTGCTATCTGTACATTATTTTGTATGAAATTAATTTTGTATTTTTCTATGTTTAATTATCTACAATTTCATGTACCAAGCTTCTTTATTTGAAGTACAAAAAGTGGAATCAAAAATAGGTCCCAAAATGAATAAAGAATCAATTAAATAAAAGGGTATTTTGGCCCTTATCTGACGAAGGGAACCCTGCTGGAATATCTGTAAACTGTGCTGGCTCGCTCTCCGTCCTAGATGTCGGCTCAGAAGGAATCAGACATGGTAAATAATCAGTTAAATCATCCCAATCGGTGTCTGAGTCTGAGGGATCTGAATCATAAGAACATGAATGAAACTCTGCTTCATCACTCATCCCACAATTGCCGACCTCTAATGTGTCCTCTACTAGGGGTGTGCTCTCCAAACTCTCGACTGCCATCAGTTGTAAGTACGTTGAATTTGTGGGCAAGGTGAGGGCTTGCGCTGCTGGATCTGTCCAAATTGCTTCATCATCGATCCTCACAAAGTCGCACTCCTGGTGGATATCTTGCTCAGACTCTATCATTTGCTCTGTGTCACTGAACTGCTCTGATCAGGCTGAATCTCACGCTCTGGTCTCGTCGATCGTCTCTATTTGTATACTTTCGCCCTCTATGTGAAAGTACACCTTCCCACTATCATGATCGGTTACCGCCTTGGCAGTGTCCAAGAATGGGCATACAAGTATGATGGGGGTATCTCTTACTGACTCAGGGATCTCCATGTCCAGTACAACAAAGTCCATGGGGAATTTCAGGCCCTGAATGGTAACAACCTCGTCTCTCAACAACCCCTTCGGCCTCTTAATAGACCTATCAGCAAACTGAAGGACTGTCCTACTCCGATGGAGAGGGTCAAACTCGAATCGGTTGAGTAAGGCTGCAGAAGGAGGTTGATAGAAGAGCCGCTGTCTAATAGAGTACGATCGAACTTCTGCTCTTGAATCTTGCATCTGACATAAGGAGCTCCTGCATCAGGTCTCTTGGCTGGCAGTTGTTTATGAATGGCAAAGCATGTTGCACGGGTGAGCACATGGATCTCTCCTCTGTGGTTCCTCCTCTTACTGCGTACGGTAGTTTTCTCTCTCAAGTTCTTCTGGAAGAGGGGGATGTGCTCTACTGCCTCCTGTAGAGTCAGCTGAATCTGAAATATGTCAATCATTTGCTGGATGAACTCTAACTAATGTGTCTTTTTTGGATTTTCTTTTTTATTCCCTTTCGCCAAGCAGAGTGCTTGAGGGAAGGGGATGGCTGGGCCCTCGTCAGATGGAGGGGTAGGAATATGTTCCTGTGCCTGTGTAGGAATGAAATCCATACCAAGATCATCATGCAACACATATGGACTCAAAGAGGATGAAGAAGCCTTTCCTTTATTCATATTTTTGGTCTTTTTCTTGTTACCACAGCCTGAGATACAAAAGGTGGAAACACAACAGATGGAAGCACAACATGAGTAGAAGTGGTGGCATCAGTACCACCCACGGCATCTGTCTTTGCGGCATCAGCACCGCGCTCTGGCTCAACATCAAGCAAAATGGTGGCCTCAGTACCACCGTCTGCATCTGGAGTCACGAAGCCTCAGTACCATCAACTTGATGTCTATCCTTGGTGGAATCAGTACCACCATCATCAACATCATTAGCGGCATCAGCACCGCTATTCTCCTGGTCTAGCACTCCTGATTCCTCATGTGGTTGTCGCTCAGACGAGGTGCCACCGGCTGGCATCCTACCGCTCCTAGTTGTCACGAAATCGGCATCAAACATACAATAATACATGTCATTCAAAGAGTCACTATAAGTGGTATCCTCTGTAAACCGTACATGCTCAGTTTTCCTTTTCAAGTTATCAGGGTTAGGTTCAATCTGGGTTGTTATGGCAGCCTTGACCTTCATGATATCCCTTATTTCCTGCCGGAATTCATCCATTTCTCATCGGAAGGATGCCTGTTGTTCGGAGGGCAAGCGGGCGAGGTCGTCAAGAGGTGAATTCTTGAAGGCAGGTGCTGGAGAACCGGAAGTGTTCCCATGCTGGGTATGAGGCTGTTGATGCTGTGAATAGTGAGGGGGAGGCTGGGAGTATTACTAGTAAGGCTGCTGACGCTTCCTCCACTGCTGTCCCTGATAAGAAGGACGGGGACCCTGTTGATACTGCTGGTGGGAGTGATAGGGATACTGCTGCTGGCTGTTCTGAGTACCCTGAGCGGGAGGATGCTAATGGGATGAGGTGCCTCCGGTGGTCCAACAGAATCCGGGATGATCACGACGAATCCCGGCCTGTTATGGGTACCGATCGTACCATATCCCATTGTCTTCCTCCAATGGCTCCTGCTCGAAGGGTGGTGGAGGAAGAACTAGCAATGGTTGATCCGTCTGGTAAACCACCATCTGAGTGTCTTGAGATGGTGGCGGTGATGGGTAGTATTGTAGTTGCTGGACCGGCTCTGCCTGGATATGGTGAACCTGGCGGTGTGCGGTAGAGGGCTAGGTGGAGCTGCTAGTGCTGGAATCAGCACGTGACCTGGGAGGTTGCTGGGTAGACATCTGTGCCTCTTGAATACACAAGATCTGGGTCTTCAGGTCACTCATGGTCTTCGTTAACTAGTCCATCTGTACGAGCCCTTGGCTCTGCTTCTTCTCAAGGATCTCGATGTGGTTTAACTTCTCGCTAATAATCCCCACATCGGTTGTGGCGGATTCGGTCTGAGCGGCTGCTATTGAAGTAATGTGGGAAACGACATTGATTTGTGTAATTTTGTGGTGTGAACCTGCCCCTTGGGGGGCCTTCTGCTGTGTGTAGACCCGGGCTTGGGACATCACTGTCGAATTCTCTGCCATCTCCTTGTAGATAGCCCATACCTGGTCTTCACCCTTGGAGAAGTATGACACTCCATAAGAGGCATTCACTAGCCCCTGCAGCTCCGGTGTCAGCCCACAGAAGAAAATCGGAACAAGGTTGGGCTTTGATATATCATGATGTGGACATCGATCAATGAGCTCTCTAAATCGATCCCATGCCTCATGAAACTCTTCATTCGGGATCATAGTGAAGTTATTAATCATAGCTCGTGCTGCGTTGATCTGACCGATGGTCCTCAGTGGTTGGTCCTCGTGTTGTTGTTCTCCTCCTGTTCCACCTCCTGCTTGAGGTATCTCTCCACCGCCCTCAGATCTGTCTTCTTTGTCCTCTCGCATCTGCGCCAGCTCTATCATGATGTCACCCATGAAGGCTCCCTGATCTCTGATCTGTCTCTGCATAGTCTCTAGGGAAGCTAACAATGAATTGTTGATGGCAGTCTGATCATAAACATACGAAGGTTGTCCCTGCTCATCTGGGCGTCCCTCACTATTGGCCATGTCTTGGGTCTCTGCAAAGGCAAAGGTACCCATATCAGGTGCTGTCAAATGTCCATAAATCTGTGTTGCACTGTACTCTGGCACCACAGGACTGATAGAAGAAGAAGGGTGATCAAGGGGGAACAGGGTGGACGTGAACTCAGGCTCGAAGAGTGGGTCTAAACTCCCCGAAGCCGACCTAGATGAGTAGGGAGGAGTGCTCGATAGCAGTGCCACCAGACATGTTTTAAGGGATCTCCTTCCCATCATCGTGATCTGAAGATAAGGGCCGATGAGATCTGGAATGCAAACAAGATTGGCAATCAAACCCCCAATTCACCTACGCAACTCTGAGCTAATGACCGTGAAGGTTCGGTCATTTATCTGGCTAATTTTAGTTAGGCGATCAATCAATCTATCAGAGCGATTAAGCGAGCTGTTGGGAGCCCAACTCTCCTTGCCGACTGTCCCGATCCCAAATTAGATCTTTCCCAGCCATTAAGAATTACAGACCGTTTACCGGCTACCCGATTAATTCAATCTGTAAGGACGTCGCGGTCCTCTTTACCGGTTACCGAAAAGATCCTCACTGGAGAATGACTAACCAAGACCAGTAGTCAACTAAAATTATGGTATGGCTCTAGCCTAGTGTGTGGATCACTCTCTCACTGTAGATAAATCAACCAATGAGGGGGTTACTCTCCCCAAGACAATTTTTTTTAAGTGAGGTGAGTTTTAAGGTCAAGTTTGCATCAACAGACCCAATTTTATTTGGTTATCTCTTTTTTAGTATTTTTCTGATAGAAAATTCCTAACAAATTTTCCGATTTCCTTGGTTATTTTGAGTCCAATAAAACAGGGGAGGAAGTCGGAAAAGCCGATGCGCGATCAAACACAATGATGCATGCAAAGTTAGCAATGTGTACCTTTCTCCAGCACTCTACATGCAGGGTGATCCACGCATAAATTTATAGACAAGAAATAAACTACCTATATGACGCACGAGGCAACCATCCTTAGATGAGCAATTCCTATTAATCGCAAAGCACAAGTAGCTATGACTAGGAAGAGAGGCTGGAGTTCGGTCTTGGGAGCCGGTCGGTGTCCACCACAATGGATCCTACAAGCACTGTATACAACCCCTCCCGGCACATGGTCTCTAATCCAAGTAGAATAGCTTTTTAAATGAATTATTAACTAAGTCCAATTACGATCTATAGGTGCAGGAAAGATATTAGATGTGAGGCCTTAGCTAATTATGTCAAAATAAAAATACTCCTTAATATAGGGGATAAATCCGTTTGAATCAAGCAGATAGTAAAATCGAGAAAACATCGAGAAAAGCGTGAAAAATCGACGAGGCCCCCAAGGGAACAATCCCTCAGATAATGGACCTCGTGAAATGTAGAAGTGTCCAAGTCCAAATTATTACAAATTTAGAGTCACTCTCTCACTTCAAATTACACAAGTATTTGCAATAAAGTAAATGGAGCTAAATCTACAAAACTCTCTAAGTGTTCTTGGTGCAAAGGTCACAAGCCAAAGCTGGCTTCACGTGGGTGCGTAAGCCCCTTGAGTAGAGCGCCTCCCTCGATCCGCAGTACCTCACACAAAGTCAACAAAGAGAGGAGGTTAAATAGCTCAACAAAATATATCAATAAATGAATGAGACAAAAATGTAGACAAGTAATCACAATCAATCACAAATAAATCCGATCTATACATTGTTGCTCCTCAGCAACGGCGCCATTTGATGACTCGGATCTTGCGGGGGTTTAAAGTAATCCACACAAGGCAGGATCACAATGTCACTGAGGCGACCACTCACGAAACCCGAATCAATCATCAAGTAACCCACAACAGTGATTAATCAATGTAAAGCAAGATGTGGAGTTAAAATTTAGTATAAGTATACAATGAATGTGTATAGTGTGCAAGCATGTAGAGGTCGAACACAGGGAACAAGCAGGATAGATCGGGCAAAAATTAATGCACGAGAATGAAAGTGATCAAATGTCTATACAAATGCTATTTTTGTGTGTTTTAATTTTATATTTTTATTTAATTTTTATTTTATATTTTTATATTTTTATTTTAAATTTATTGATTTTGTATTTTCTTTTTTATATTTTATACTTTTATATTTTCTTTTTCTATAAAATAAGAATATAAGACTATATAGGATATATATATATACAAGAGAGAAGAGAGAGATGAAAATAAGTAAAAATACTCAAACTACAAGAAATAAAACATTTTTGTACTTTTTATATTTTTCTAATGTTTTTTTGTGATTTTCTTATATTTATGCCAATTTTTTTGGTACTTTTAAAGTCAAAAATACTGAAAACAATGAATAAAATCAATGGCCGAAAATAAAATGGAGATGAAAAATGTCAAACAGAGTCAACATTTCTCCAAATTAATTTTAAAACAAAGATAATAAAATAATGAAAATTCAGAGACAGAAATTAGATTTTTATGATTTTTTTAGGAATTTTAAGCTTTTTATGAAGATTTCAGAGGTTTTCTAATTTTAGGTGTTTTCTTTTGGAAATTTTAGTGATTTTTGGTTTGAAGTTGTAATATGCAAAACAAAAAAAAAATATTTTGTTTGGAATTTTTCAAAAATGTTTTATAGTTTTTATGTATTTTCTAATGCAAACAATGAAGAAAATTCATGTTTTTGTATATTTGTATAAATAATAAAATGTAACAAAACAACAAAATAAAAATATGGCATGATAGAGCAATGCAACAGACACACAATAATATTTTTTAGGAATTTTTAGTGTTTTATAGATGCATGAAATAATTAGAGACAACAAAGAGAAACTACACTACTAGTAGGGGTGTTTTTGTAAATATGCAAAAGTATCAGGGACAAAGTGCAATTTTTCCAGAAAATATACAATGGAATAAAAACTTTTTGGACTAAATAATAAATCCAAGAACCACAGGGGTAAGGGTGAAAAATTTCCACGCCCCATGCGCACGAGGCACGTGAGTGGCAGGGACTAAATATCAATTATCAAAAAGCCGAGGGATGGATTGCAAAATTGATGAATATGTGATTCATCACTTCAAAAGTCAAAAATAGAGCATTATTCCCGAGTAAATAGAGGCATATTTCCCTTTATAATGCATAAATAGCATTCATGCATGCATACATAATACATGCATTTTAGCAGACCATTTGCATTTAAATAAGAAGCCAAAATCCCTTGTAAAATATCCACTTACTAAAATAACCTTTTCCTGATAATATGTACTCCTTAGTTAATAATATAGGGAAGAAAGCCAAAAATCCCCCTTGTAAATTAGCCAATAAAGCCCTAGAACCCCTGGACAATAAAATACACATAGATCCCTCACACAAACTCCAAAATAGGTCTACTCACTCTTAGAATAATACACATTAAAAGACCTTTAAAATGAGACCAATTTCATCAAGTTTGGAGCTCGTATGAAGAAGTTGGGTTTTTGGGCCACTTTGTATACTACATATATGTATAAATTGTATCTTTGTATTTTTGTATCATACTTGACCTCATCTCCGTCTTTGGTCAACATGAAACTTGTAGATCTCATCAAGATCTACAACTTTCATGTTTTGAGTTTTTCCAAATTCGGTCCCCTTCTCTCTCTACACTAAATTTTCTTCTCACCCAATCACAGTAGGCCACGTGGCGCCCTCTGGTTGCGCCACGTAGCCCGCTGCCTTTGCCTTATCCGTCCGCAGCTACAGCTGTTGGATTACCTTCCAGATCCAACGGCCTAGCCGCCTCCACGGACGCCTCAATTTTTAGCCATCAGATCATTATCAGAACTCCATCAGCACCGCTCGTTCGCGCCTTAAGCTGAGCGCGCCACGTGGCAGCGTGTGCGCCCTTCGATAGCGCCTTCATCTCTTTATCTGAGCCGTTATCCCCGCAGGCACCTAGACCACCCGATTAAACATCCGACTCTGATCTTAGCCATCCATCAGCGCCGAGTCCTTAGCGCACCACGTGGCGCCCACTACGCCCTCAGATCGCCACGGCCAGATCTTCATTCATCCGCTACTCTCCACCTTGATCACCACCGTTGGATCAAGATCGAACGGTGGAGACTTCGTTTCCTACCTCGGGTGCCCCTCTCTCCCACGTTCTCTGCCTTGCGGGAGGGGCACCCCCTTCCTATTCTTGGTAGCGCTCCTTCCACCGTCGCCGAGCACCATACCCTCCACGATGACCCCCACTCATCCCTGATCCTCGCTAGCCACTCCATCACCCACGTCGACCTTCAGCTCTCTCCCACGAACTCCATAAACCTCGCCTCATCTCCATTCCAGCTGAGACCTTCATCATTTAAATACCCCCTCTCCGGCCAATTTCATCCCCATCCGCCCCTCGTGAGAGACGCCCCGATCTTGGAGCTTCCAATTAGTGACGGGAATTGCGAGTATCCTCAAGCAAAAACGTCCGTCTTCTCCGGCGAGATCCTCGGCCTCCGTCGAGTTGCAGCCCTCCTCCGCCGAGCCGCTGCTTGAGCTCAGGGATCCACCGCCCCTTCGAGCGACGACCTGGAACTCAAGGAAGAGCTCCAATCCCCAGGTGAACGCCTCCATCCCTTCTTGATCTTCTCTTCATTTTTCTTCGCTTTTTCTTCGCCGCCTACGGCCACCTTCTCGCCTCCATTCCATTCCGCCGAGCTCCGCGTCGGAGCTCCCATCTTTGCGGTGACCTTCACGCTCTCCGACGACGCATCGCATCGTTCATCGATCTCCAGCTCCGCCGCTTGGCCGGAGCAACGTCGCCAGCACATCTTCCTCCGCCTTATGCCTCGTCAACCATCCCACCACCTTCACGAGTGCACGCACGAGCTTTGGCTCCCTCTATAATGCCTGCAGGTACCCATCTGTTCACTGAACGGAGATTCACTGGAACCGACTTCGAGATTCATCGCCACCGACTTCAGACAACCCTCTTCCGCTCCTGAGACCATCAGGACCTTCGCCGCATCACCACGAACCTTCTAGGATAGCTCCGAGCAATCGGAGAGCTTCATCGACTCTAGGAGGAACGGGCGGAGGGACGGTCCCTTCGCTGGAGCCCCGCCAAGTCCTCCGCAGGAGGCGGAGGACTGTTGAGGACGGAGGTCCAGCCACCGTTCGATCATCTTGATCGAACGGTCCCACGACGTTACGTAGTCATCGCCAGATCATCACTCCACCGTTGGATCGACCAGTGATCCAACGGCTCGCAGCGAGCCACGTCGCCATCTCCGTCGAAGCCAGGAGCCGTTGGATCAACTTAGATCTAACGGTGTCTTGTCTCGCCACGAGTCTTCACCGCCATCCGTTGGATCGAGCTCGATCCAAGGGTTCACAGCACGCCACGCAGCCCCGACCCGAGCCTCTTCCCCGAACCTAGGCTCGGACCGCCCGAGCCTCATTCTAGACTCCAGAAGCGCCCGAGCCGAGCCCCGAGCCTCCGCAGCCATCCGAGCCTAGGCCGCCCACGTGAGGAGCACGTGCGGCCTGGGAATTTTACACTGAGGCCCTCGGGACTTTTCATATTTGCAAAAAGGTCCTTGTGAAGCAGACCCCATGTGAGGAGCACGTGCCTTGTGGAGATTTTGCATTCCAATCCCCAACATTATAGGTAATTGCACTTAAGTCCCTGTCAACATATTTGCTTTATGTATTTTTATTTTCCTGTATTGCATTTACACCCCTGTGTTTGCACACATCCCTAGGTTGCATTTTACATCATTTTTAAATTCCAAGAGTTGCATTTTGTTGAGAAACTTGTCCTCTATCTATTGTGCCACGTGTCATATTTTTGTAATTACAGTAGATTTTTAAATGAATTAATTGGTTGATTTGTGGAATATTTTGCCCAGTGACACCTTTTAATTTCTAGTTAATTTTCTGTGATTCCAAAAACCCTCAAAAATTCATAGTAGCTCTAGGACAGTGAACTTAACATTACATAAAATTTTCATATCATTTGCACACATATCGAGGCTAAATAAATTGTTGAGTGATTTTCTCATTTTAATTTTAGTAAATTCATTTCACATTGAAATTAAGATTTGTCAATTTTCCTGGATTCCTTATCATGAGAGATATCTAGGATACTATTATCTCCTGAAAAAATGTGATTTGTTATTTATTAAAAATTAATTAGAGAAAATCACCCTGTTTGCATATTTAATTCATAGTAAATTCATTTATTGTCTAAAAATTCCAAAAAAAGGTAGCTTAGTTTCATCATCATTAATCATCTGGCCAGTTTTCAGAATTTTTGGACTTCATTTGATATCTTAAATTGAATTAACTTCAAATTGGCTTGCTGATTGAATGTGTCTTGCACAAGAAAATAGAAAAAAGATAAAAAATTTAATTCCCTGAAAATCCAACACTCGATTTTTGCTAAGATTTCACCTAAGGAGACAGATGCCTCCCTGAGTTCGACCTTGGACTTCCACCAAGTAAAAAAATCACCGCTTGAAATTGACTCAAATCTAATTAAAGTGGTTTTTGATTAGCCTCTCGTATCCGACTGCAACGAACGATTAACAATAAATTTGGACATTAATTTGCTCGAATTAACATAGGGTGCGGGGCGACTTATCAAAAATCACCAAAAAAATTACAAAGTTACAAAATAGTTCCTAGACTTAATCAAAATAACAGAAGTGACGAGGGCCCCCGCGCAAAATACCCCGTACCCACGTGCGCGAGTTACGTGAGGTGACGTGGACAGGGGCCTCATTGCAAATATGAAAACTACAGGGATGTATTTGCCAATATTACACAAAATATTAAACTACAAATGAAAGTTTATGACTAATAAATAAAAACACAAAATGGTGAGGGTGAAGGTGCAAAATACCCAGCGCCCGCAGATCCGACGGCTGATGCGCTTTGACTTGGTACGTGTCGTGATCTGGACGGGCGAGGATGCTTCGACTTTGACAGCCCAGATTAGATCCTTCGACGATGATTGACAGCTACTGGAGGGCCTGACGAACTGGGAGGCGGCCTCGATCGGACGGCTGGGGACACGTGAGGAAGAATAGGGAAGAAACACCGGTGAGGCGATCTTCCCTGACCTCGATCTCGATCCTTCGACGTTCTTTCGAGCTCAAAAATGGCTGGGCGGCCTCCTGGGGTCTTCCTCTCGATGACGGGGACTGCAAAAACCTCCAGCGTCGACCGTAGCTCACGCGAGGTGGTGGCGGAGATGAGGAGCTCCAGGAACCTCGGCGAGGGGCAAAATGAGCCCCAGGCTCTCCTTGTCGCACGAGACCTGCAAAAAGAGTGTGAAGGGGTCGAGTTTAAACTACCTCGACCCCGCAGCGGGGTGGAAAGGCGGAGAACGGAGAAAATGGAGGATGGCCGGAGGATGCTCCGGCGGCGTGGCTGCGAGGTGGCTCGATGGGCGAAACGCGAAACAGACGCGGGGGATCTACTCCTATGACTACTACAAGTAAAAAAGGCAAAGAAAGTAAAGAAAAGGGGCATCGAAGGTGTGTGTCACCTAAGGAAGAACCTTGACGGCACAGGTTTTGCCGAAGGTGGTGGAGACCGCCTCGACACTTCCACGACCCACCTGACGAGCTGAGGATGGAGCTGTCACCTCCTTCTCACAGTAGGGCACGAAAGGGGGAGAGAATGGTGGTCAAAGGGGGTTCAAAATCGAGGAGGAAGGTCGGGGTGTGTTTGAATGGTTTGATGAAATGGCTCTGGCGCTCCAAAGATGGAGGGGGATCAGGCGAATCGTGGGTCCACAGCCCTAGGAAAGACTTGGGCATGTAAGAGCAATGAACGAGGCACAAAAGTTAAAGAGGGATCGACGTGAGAAGATGCAAGATGAGGCCTTGAAAAAATCGAGAAATGGGGAGAAATGCAGGTATGATAACATACAGGGCGTTGGGCAGAGAGTTGACCCAGGTCAACGTTTACGCCAGTTGGTTGGTCCACGTGGACCAACTAGGAAAAAGCCTTGGAAAAAATATTTAAAAAATCATTTAAAAATAGCAAATCAATTTATCAATTTTAGGTTATTAAATAAAAAATATTTATTATTTTTTGAATTATTTTATTATGATTTTTATTTATTTTTTTGAGGTATGAAAATACAAGTTACCTTTTACATATATATATTTAATATTTTATTTTTATTTTGTATATTTAATTTTTTTATTTTTGTTTATCATTTTATAAATTTGTAACTTATTATTTTGGGCATATATATTTTTATTTTCTTTTTGCGATGTGTTTTGTACACTTAAATAAATATGTGTATTACGTATATATGTATAGTTATAGGTATTTAATCTATATATTATATACAAGTATTTTATTTTTATACTTTCTTTGTGTTTTTATTCCTATTTTAATATACATATATTATAAATAATATTTATAAAATTAAAAAATATAAAATAAATGAATACTAAATAAAATGAATATTTTAATCAGTATAAGTATACAATAGGGGTCCAAAACTAAACTTTCAAACCGTAACTCCGGAAAATATGAAACCACCTTTATTGAATAGCTTATTAAAAATTATAAACAATTAAAGATGATTTTGATATATTTAGAGTCTTTATTTGAGAGATACATGTCCGGGAAGTTGGGATTTTGGAAAATTATTCTGATCATATCTTTTTATCTGTACATTATTTTTGTATGAAATTAATTGTTTATTTTTCTATATTTAATTATCTACAACTTTTATGTTTAAAGTTTCTTTATTTGAAGTATAAAAGGTGGAACTAAAAGTAGGTCCCAAAATGAATAAAGAATGAATTAAATAAAAGGTATTTTTATTGATTTTTGGCCCTTGTCTCCCCCTATTTTATTCCTTGTCAACCTATTCATCTAGATGCCTAGGTTTAGGGATTTAGGGTCATAAAATATTTACAATATTTTATTGTTTTTATTTTATTTTCTTTATTCTATAATTTTGGCTTTAAAAACCCTATTTTATATAATATTTACACACACACATGCATGAATGCTAAAATGCAGGAATTAATGGTATTTACATGCATTTGCTAGGGTTTTTGCGGCCAAAATGATAGAATAAAGATGATGAAATGGAGGTTCATCAGGTCCCATTAAGCAAACATGTGCATACACGTCATCGTGCTTCCAAGAAGCATTGTCCCAATCTTATCCATTGGCTCTTGATCTGTCAGGATGTGCTCCTTGTTGTTGCACTCTATAAGGGTAAGAAACTGCATTGACCACTTGTCCTAGTTGGTCCCATCCATATTAATGACGGGAGTCAAGCCCTTGAAGGCTCATGATAAAGAAATATCACCCTTGTTCTCTAACATGACCGAAAAATGATTGACCATCTGAACTAAATGGAGAAGTAGACCGATATGAACAAGTATGCATGATCATACAACAGATTGGTTGTATGTGGAGACTCATACAACTATCATCATCAATCTTCAATGCTCTCTAGGGTTGGAAAACATGATTTATAGGTTTGAAATTATGTTCTCCTATCGAAATCAAACCAAACAAAATGGCATAACAGGTTGTATGAGTGCACAGAGATGTAAGGGAGAGACGACGACGACCCAGAGTTTGGGAGGGGGGGGGGTCAGGGGCAACGATTGGAGGAGTCGAGGGTGATGGCCTGGGTGATCGGGGGTAGCGATTGACGGCTTGGGCGACCGAGAAGGTAATGATCTGAGCGGTCGGGGCAACGATCGAAGGCCATGGCTAAGCGGTCGAGGGTGGAAGGCGGCGACCCACGTGATCAGGGGAAACAACCGAAGGCCTTGGGCTGGGCAGTCAGAGGCCTGGGCGGTGGCAGCGGTGAGGGGAGTAGATGAGGGGAGGGTTAGGGTTAGGATGGGAAACAAGAACTCTGGTCTAGGATCGTCGCTTCGATACTATGTAGAGGGAAAAGAATGAATTGATTAATGAGAGGCCCAAGGGTTCTCTTGTATAAGAGAGGAACCTACCGGGAAAGTTACAAGAAGAAGATAAACAAAATAGAAATAAGAAAAAAATAATAAAGATAACAAATATCTCACCAATTTTCATTATTCTTGTTAATATACTAGGTGAATGTGGATGATAAAAAATATAATTGTGATGTAGGTGGCAACATGAACATGGGGGAAATTTGTTTCACGATCAAAGTGATTTTGCATGATGTTGTCAAAGCAAACTCTAACCATTTCCCATGTATGATGGATCATGCAAATGTGATGATCGATCATTTTTGCCCAAAATGATTGATCATGCAAATGCGATGATCATTTATTTTGGCCCAAATTGATCGCTAATTATTCCTTTGTTAATCGATTACTTTGGCCCAAAATGGCCCCATATGGATCTTAAAAATGATTGAATTTGACCCTAAAAAGACGTAAACCCATCTAAGACAATATAATACATGATAAATTCATATATTAATTATAGTGGGTTGATGGATTGACTAAAATGAGCCCATTAAGAGATGAATTGAATTAAAACTTGATGTGGCGAGCTTCGGTGAGTGAGAACATCTTGAGCATCATTCAGATAATCGAGGAGGACTCCTTGTGTACGTACACCGTGAATTGTTGAGGTGTGATTGTTCTTGGACTCGTGGATGATTTGTCCCACGAGATCTTCACTTTGTGCATGGTTGTGGTCCTGTGTACATGGGTAGTTAAAGTAGACATCCCCATCTCTACTGGTCTAATTATTTATATTAGTGGATGACTATTCTTGTGGTTGATCTTAAGGTCACGATTTTCTTCTTTGAAGTGGCATACGAACAATTGGGAAACACATGCTTAGTGCACCTTGGTATCTAACGACGTGTTATGTTTCCTCTATGACTTAGCCTATTAGGCATGGTTTTTAGCGAGTGGATCAATCCAGTTAATATGTGCATAAATGCATTTGATTTTAATTATCTACGGGTATTAGATTCCCAAAGGGGTATGGACCTAGATGAAGTTTCAGGGACATTGATGGGAATGTGAGTATGCTTATTAAGGGCTTGAGGAGCCTAGAACTGTGATCACTAGGAAAATTATGAATAAATATGTATAACGATTGTGAGAGTGTTGGGGAACTAGCTAGGATGCACACACTTCAAATGTAGGCCTACAAAGGCACCCCAACTCCGAAACATTGAGTACTTTAGAGCTGAGACTTAGTATGGGCCAAAGCTAAAAACTTACCACGAACAGGAAAAGGGACCAATGCAACACATGGAGTGTTGGAAACTTAGTTAGGATGCACGTACCACAACGCATACCTACGGAGGCACCCCAACCCGAATGTACCAATTACCTTGGAGCCATAGTGTGAGACATGGCATGGGTCAAGACCACAAATTATCTATGTCGCTAAAGTTCACTACTAAATGGGTACATCATGAGAGGTTAAGTATCAATGCCCTAGAGGACCACCTGACTGGAATATGCAGTACCCGATAAAGGGTGAGTTGAATTAAATAGCTAAGTTTGGACCATGTGGATATGCATAATGTATTTGTCAATACACACAATGATATAATATGCGATGGGGGTCACATGAGGTTGATTGGAATGATTGTGAGATTTGGTACTGATTCTTAATATTCGATGAAAACAACTCCCTCCACAACTTAGGATTGAGATGGACATGACTAGTGTATAGGATCTTATGCCTTGACTCATACCTTACACCATCGTGGGCCTTCTCTGATGGGCAGTAGATTTTGTGTGATTCCATGACAATTTTCACGTTAGTGGTTGTTTACCTCACTTGTCGGAGTTGTCATGCTGATATGAAAATAATAAATAAATGTAGTATTTATGTTGATCATTTTAACAAATATTCACTGACTTATTGTTAAATTTGTTTCCGATCACCATATTTTTTTGATCCCTAAATCAAGGATCCCATACCCATGTTCACTGACAGCATACCCACCTGCACCTAAGCAAGACTATGATCGGATTTCTCCTTTATATACTAATACCAACACATAAAAGGAAAAGAAATTGAAAGAACTTGATTACTTAGATCAAGATAGCCGTGTTTACCTACTACTCGAAGTCGGACATGAGAGGAGTGCACCATCCCTTTTCTCATCTTCTTCTCGACATAGCATCACCAGCGCTTCTTCTCTGCTTCCCTCCCCTTCTCTCAGCCTCTCAACTCTAACCTTAGGGATGGTAGTCAATGGAATGAAAGTTATATAAAATGAAGGGGTGTGAGGGGTATTTATAAGCTCCCAACTTCTGAAAACTTTAGTTTAAAATCCATGGTTTTCTCACATGTGTTTTGTTCCAAACCATGATTTCCTCCACTGTTATAATTGTACAATCTATTTTTTTCTCATATTTTACCCAAGTTTATCATGGAGCCCATGATTTTGCTAATGACATTTCCTTGATGCTCATCGTGATTAAATAATAGTGTTTGTGATTATCTATTCTCAATCGTAATTAATGTCTGCTAACCCACGACTACCACTCCTTAATCATGATTAGTATGCTTGATGATACTTAATAAAGTTAATGAAGGTATGTTAGTACCATCCGAAGAGTCTGTATTTCATCATCTTTATTCATTTATTTTAACTTAAAATCCCTTCTTAAACACTTGTAAATATCAACAAAACTCTCTTTAATATTCCTCATTCTTTTGTAAATATTGCATATTTATCGTCAATTTTAACCTAAAAATAACAAAATAAAGGAAAAATAAAGAAAATAAAAGTTGTATATATGCAATAAATACATGCTATCTCTAACCCCGAGAGAAGGTCAAGGTTGGACCTAACGATAATGAATAAAGTAGAGGGAGACAAGGCCTTCTTCAGAAAAATAAGAACAATAAGTTATCTCCCTTGCATATTCATCATGCACGTGCATCATTATTTTGGATATATTTCCTTACCCTATTTTATTTACCACCCAAATCACATCAAATAAAAATATTTTCGTCTTGGAACACGCACATAAAAATAATTGCAAAACGAATTGTTGTAATAGATAAAATAATGAAACTTGAAAAAGTCGCAAACCTCAACTTGTCAAATCCACATGTTCTCCATAAAAACTCAAAATAAAGCAAATTCAATTTTATCGTACTATAAATTAAATAAGATTTAAAATACTATAAATTAAACAAGCTTTAACATGGAAGTGGTTTCATTAAAATCATGGTAATATGTAAAAAGTATTTTTTTGGAGTGTATTGTATATCGTACATTGAAACCATTATTTTTATTTATTTTATGCATATTTTTGTACATATTATATTTTTAAATATGTGTATATTATATTTTATCTAAATAAAATGCAAATTAAAAATTACAAAATCAAAACGCAGAAAAATGAGATATTGTATATATTGTATAATGTACCGCTATCTATATTGTAAATATCTATATTTATTTAAACTAACCAATTATTTCTAGAAAATAAAATAGAAATATGATTAAAATACTTTTAAAATGTTGTTAATAAATAAAATATTTAATTATAAAATTATAAGCAAAAACAACTAGTTAAAAATCACAATGTTGTATATATGTACATATACCTATGAATAAGGGTTAATATTTACGTTAACATATGTATTTAATTTATTTAATTTATTAAAAATCACCATAATTAAGAGTATTTAATTAGTATCATTTTCTATTTATACAATTTAATTGATTAAATTCCGTTTCTTTTTTTATTTAAATTTATTATACATTTTCATCATTTTTTGTCTTTAGCGACTTTCATCCTATAATGTAATCGCACCTAATTTGTGGTCCCCGGTCAGTTGACCCCGGTCCACCTCCCCTCCTCCAAGTCCGACCGAATAAACTCCTCACCGAACTAGCTTCATATATTTTTCTCGGGCAACCCAGTTCTCGAATCCACCCAATTTCTTCGCAAAATTTCTTACCCGAATAACATCCTTCATCGCATGATTATTAACCTTTCAATTCGTTCCTCGATCTGCTTACAACATCAGTCGGAATTTTTGCATCCTCCATCCTCTATAAATAATCCCAGATCACCACCTTCCCATTTTAATTTGTTTTTCATGCAATTCATCGCCCGATGGTGGTTCCAGTGCACCAAGATTGTGACAGAGCTACATGCCCTTCATCCTAGAACGCGAGTAAGTGCATGAGATCGAGATCCGCATACGTAGCCGGAGTGCACCAAAGACGTTGAAGCTTCTATACTTCTCACTACAGATCGAGGCCACGATTAATTCCTTCCACCGTAGGTAATTTGGGTATCCTTAATTTCAAGTTAATCGTTTTATTTGCATTTGATTTCAATTTCTTAGCTAAATCTGATCTTCTTCATTGAGCTCTGATCTGCTCGATCGGAGTTCTTCGATCCTCATTTTCCACATCCGATCATACCATCACATTCACCTCACCTTCTTCGCCCATCCTCCATACTTGATTCCCCCAGATCGATTCGGATATGGGAATTCATCTCCCGCTTTGACCACCCGCCACCAGAGATGTCGTTCCTCTTTCACTTCTTTGGTTTTCCATATAATAACTAGACCAAAGTATTCAACTTCGAGCAATAAGTGTGTCTATAGGGTTTTGGAATGAGTTGTAGATATGGATCAAGACCTGGAAGCTCGTCTGCAGTAAACGTACACTTAGACTTCCAGATCAGAGATCATTCATCTTCAAAGCTTTAGATCCCATCCATTCGATAGAGGCGCGTCACAGAAACCTATTCAAACCATTAGGAAGCGTTCGCATCTTAGATCGATTGTGATATGGTCGATTGAAAGTCGCCAAACTCCCTATTCATCAGTGTTCTTTCTGGGCCTTCAACATCCTTTGGATCAAGAACACCAAGCCCCATATTCAATCTCAGCGGTCCAAGTTGCCCCAATTCCAGACTGTCGCCAATGCTCGAGACCAGATCCCAAGTGTCTGATCCGCATGTGAATCGCAGTTGCTTCATCGAATATTACCCTCTACCCCTATTGTTTATAACATTTGTAAATAAGTCCATTTAGGGACACGTGTCATATTGTTGGTTGTTGAACAATTGCATAAATCCCCACGATAGTTTTACTACTAGTGCATTTCCCGCGCTCCGCCACTGGTTGGATTATCTTTAAAAAAAATTAAAATTATAAAAAGTAATCGAAATATTAAAATATATTTTCTTTTATTTGAATAAATAAGTGAATATAACATTTTTGGAACAATGTGTGTAATATTGAGAAGTATCTAAACAACCCTTCATCTATAGACAACAATACAAACCACAACAAAAATGGCGTTATTAAATTATAAAATAAGCGTACCTCGTGTATGAATTCCGATAAAATATTGATACGAAAGATTTTTTTGAGATGGATTTAATGTAATATTTGAAGATATCTCAATGAAATTTATTTAAGTTAGATAAAATTTGATCGATAAATATTCTATTTAACATGATTTTTCTAATGATTTGCTGAAGTAAAGCACTTTTTCACATAAATAACCTCAGGAAACCTGCGTAAAAACTTGTACATACATATATGTATATATGTGCTTGCAAATTTTTCTAACTATCACAATTTTTAATAAATTAGACAACGATTTAGTCATTATAAATTTAATGAAGTAGACTCTCAATAACATTAGATATAATATACGCTTTCTATATTAGTGTTACTCATATCATAACTGTGAATATAATAATATTATGCGTTACAATTTTAGTAATGACATTTACGTATATGCATTATTATTTAATTATAATTAATATCTAAATTATAACTATTAATGCGATTGTCTCCTTTTATAGAGAACAATGAATTAAATGCGTTAGAATAATGCTATATATTCATTTACCCAATTAAATAAGAGTTGTTAGTGAATAATACATACGTGGAATATGTTTATAAATCGGTATATTAAATAGGTGTTGCTTATCACATAATTAATATTTCACACTATTATCATGGCTGGAAGGTAGAGTTAATTTGTTTATGTTGATAATATTTAGTGGTTGGTGAGAGAGAGGAGGGAGAGAGAGCTTGGTGGAGAGGAGAGAGTGAGTGGAGAGAGAAGAGAAATGGAGATGAGGGAGGGATAGAGATTGTGGAGAGAGGGGGAGAGTTAGTGGAGAGAGAGAGAGAGATCGTGGTGGAGGAGAGAGGGTGATTGGAGAGAGAAAAGGGTGAGAGAAAGGAACGGTAGAATGAGAAAAGAATGGGGAGAGAGGCACGTGGCAGAAGTAGGGAGTGCGAGGGGAAAACTCACGAGTGATTGGAGAGAGAAAAAGGCCAGAGAGAGGAATGGTTGCGAGTGGGAGGGAATAGGAAAAGAAGGGGGAGAGGGACACGTGGCAGACATAGGGAGTGAGAGGGGAAAAACTCACTAATAGTATATGTTATAGATTTGCGTTTGACTTCTAACAAAACAACATAACGTGAATAGCACATGACATTTTGGATTAATTACCATATAGCCATTATGTTTATGTTATATTTTAATCCTCTAAAACAAACTATTCACTATTTAGTCCGTGCCAACGTGACACGTGCGCAACTTTTAGGGTGAAAATTACACATCCACCCTCGCATTTTCTTATTCTATTATTTGTTTAGCCCGTGAAATAACTTTTCCTTGCAAGTTGGTCCTTGTGAAAGCAGATTTTTGATTTGGTTATTAATTATGTTTTAATAAATCATTAATTACTGTAAATAAATCCAAAAAAATTACATTAACGCATATTAATCTCTCATATTATCAATAATTTTATTTTAAATTTTACTTAGTTTTATTTTTTATAACACAAAGAGTATTTTAAATTCCTTATTGCAGTATTAATTAAATAAAAATAAAAAAATATTTTGAAAAATTCTATAAAATCCTAGTTGTTTGTTTTAAATCATGTTTAAATTTCATTATGAAGTTCTTTTGAAAAAACTAAAGATAACAAAACAATAAAAACATTGAAAAATTCACGTGAAATCACATAAAATTTTAAAAATTACTCAAAGTAGCTCTTTGAAAAGGTTGAAAAATATCCTTTCTATTTGTGCATATGTCCTATATTTTTAGTTTATTTTGTATTTTTAAAGCCAAGCCATTGTCCTAAATTTCTATTTTCTTAATTCTGTGTTTTTTAATTGATTTGAAACCTTAAAATTCTAAAAATCATAAAAAATTCACAAAAATAGTGAAAAATAACAAAAAAATAAAAATATATTTATTTGATTTTTCTCTATATTTTTACCATATTTTAAAAATTCAAAAAGGGTTTGTTTCTTTATTTTTTTGTTCTTTATTTTATTTTGATTCAAAATCAAAAAAATAAAAAAAAGTGTGGAATAAAAATCACTAAAAAAAGAAAATTAGAATGCCATAAAAATATAAAAGAAATACAAAAAGATTAAAAACAAACATTCCCATAAAAACCAATAGTCGAGCAATAAAAAGAACCCTTTTTTATTTCGTTGATTTTTCCGTGATTTAAATAACCATCGGGATTTGCAACCTAATTGAAATCTATCATGTACGTTAAACAAGGAAATAAATAGCAATAGTTCTCTTGCTTACATTTTGGCTTGATGATTAAATAAAATAAAATATTTTGTTGTGGGAAGTTTATGGTTACTTCAACACATCCATAAGAATTTTATAATTAAATAAAATAAATCCCTTGAATTTCCTTAGTTCAACACTGTGGACGATTATTAAGAGCTTATGATGATTTAACATGTGCCAGTGATGAATCCTTAAATAGCCAAGTTAATTGTATCATATTATAGTATGACCACTTAATAATTTATCAAAAATGAGTCGAAAGATCTCTGCAAGGAGGGATCGATTTAATTTTTCTCAGGGCAAGTTCAGGGTCGAACTCAGATGCTTGTGCTATCAACATAATTAATTAAATTTTAGATATTCAGGTTACATAATTAAGATGCTATATAGGTCAAAGAATACAAAACAAATGCAACATGTTAAACATAATGAATGATATGCATTTTTTGTTTAACATGATATGCATTTTTATTTCATTTTTTATGCAAGTTAAATATAAATACAATGTCACAAAGTGATTCTAAATACAAAACATGTATATATTACATAATTATGCTCCTAAATCAATTATAAAACTCAAACATTGAAGGTAACTTCAATTAAGGTCCTTTGATGCATTAAAGAGATGCTTAATTAATTAAAATGCATTTATATCATAATGAATAAAAATGTAATATATCTATAATTATTTCACAAGATTGTGCAAGTCGAACCAACAATAAATACCACAAGGAATAGAATTCAATTAGCTTCACATGTAAATTAAAATTGCATCAATTAGAATCCATATGCTCATGCTATTAAATAATTAGTCTATGGGCATAAATGTAAATAAAACATAAACAAAGCATCAAAAGAGTATAAGAAAGCAATCCCTCAAAGGGAATAAATGCAATTATCTAAACACATGGTGTTTTATATGTAAATAAACATGTTTTGGGGTTGCAAATAAATAAAGCTGTCGAGCACACATGCAAAAATTCCAATCAATCACGTCTCACACGCACCCTGGACTGCAACTTTGAAGATGCTCGGCTGCAAAATGTACAAACCCGCATGCGTTATGCGCGCGCTGCTAGGCTCGGGCCTAGGTTCAGTCTAGAGCAGGCAGTATGGGCCACTAATGAATCCATGGTTCATATACTTCATATGAAAATCTTAGCAAACCCCCTTAATAATTCACAAATAAAATCCCTTAAATTATGTCAATCAACATCCAATGATAATGATGAAAGTAGGCTTAGTAATTAAATAACATGATTTTTTTACCTTCCTTGAGCCTATTATTTTATGTAAAAAAATAAATTATTTTAAACTAATTATTTATCTATTATATACTTTATTTAACTAACATAGCATAAAGAAATAAAACCCATAAAAAACACAAAATCAAAAATTTCTAACATTGTATATTTTGTACATATTTCATCTCTACTTATTTCACTATAAAAAATCCTTATAAATTAAATTAATTAATTATGTATACATCGTACATAAATTAACTCATTATTTAAATTAAAATTAAAAATACAAAAAATCACCACAAAACATAAAATTATAGGTGTTATTTAGTAATTAATACCTAAAACAAAATTGTATTTTGTACAAACTACTTCTTTTGCACCGTACGTGAAAGTTATAGATCTCATTAAGACCAATAACTTTCATGATGACCACTTTTTGATTTGACATTTCCTTCTATTTCTTTTCCAATCTTCTTTTAATTTTTCTAGTCAACTTTTCCCGTCATGCGACCATTCCTTATTCATTGCCTCGTTCCTAGTCAACAACTTGACCTTGACTGGTCAATGTCGTTTGTCCGCTAGCACCTTGATCTAGATCCGTCTGATGGATATCAACTGATCCTTTCATCACCAATCTACTCTCATCCCTTTAATTGCACCTCCAGATCCCATCATAGCAGCTCACCTACACTTCATCCGACACTATTGGATCAAAATCCAATAGATGTTGATCATCATCTGCCTCCAACCTTTATGACAAACCTCATGTCGCTTGTTGTTTCTCCATCGGATGCCCAACGTCCCTCCATCACTCGTTGTCATTCCACCTTACATGTAACCTCCCCATGATCACCATATTCGTTGGCCATTCAAGACCACCATTAATGTCGTAAGCCCCCATTTTCGTCCTCATGTAAAACCACAGAAACCTCCCACCTGTTGTCTGCCTCTTGCAGACTTCTCCTCCGACTCCGTTCATCCTCCCAAGTAACAACCATTGGCATGACCTCCATAGAACTATGATGTGGAGGTAGTCATGTGTGATCATCATCCCATCTCAGGCAATCCTCCTAGTAGCAAAGATCAAAGATCCTATTTGTCGGGCCCTTCGAGCAAAGACCATTGAGGAGACCCATCTCCCACTTTTCAGGCGAAACTCCCTCCGCTCTTCTCCACCCCAACTCCATCCGTCTCCTCCATGCTCCACCTTAATGTACTACCGCCATCTCACCCTTTTCGATTTCACCAATTTTTTACGCATACTCTATCACATCGCTGGCCTTCCCAAGGGTCTCAGCACCTTCACCTCACATCTCTGACCCTCGCCAACCAGTTTCCCTCCACCCTTCTCTTCTCCACAGTCCCCTCCGCTACGCTCTGCCTCTAAGTCTTGCAAAGACTTGGATCTCCAAGTCCATGCTTCTTACCGCTTGATTATGATCTCCATTACACCCCATTCGATTCACCTTGGATTTCTAACCCTTACATGGCCTCTCCATCTTCATTGATCGGACAAAGCAATAGATCTATGTTCATCTCATTAGCCTCCTATGACCCAGCATCATCTCGCTGCCTCATCCCTCGCAGCATCCTCGCACCACCACCAACACCTTTTCCACAACTCCCCCTAGCTTCGCAGATCCTTCACCAGCCAAAAAACTTCTGTGGCGCTCGGGGGATGTTACTGGAGCCATACCTCTACACTGCCACCCACAGAGGAGATGACGAGCAGGCACCTTTGGATTCTAATCCAATGGTGCCCGCACAAGATCATTTTCCACCGTCTAATCAATCTACATACCATCTACACTGCTCCTCTCATGCTACATCAGAGTCATTGAATCATACTTGATCTGACATCCCTGATTGTGAAACCCCCGAAAACTGAATAGGGACTAAAATGCAAAATCCAGCTGGATCTGGGCTTAATTACAAATATGCTTTCATTCCCATATCCAAATTATTTGAGTAGTGCTCGTCGATATCTTTCCAATGAGTCTAAGAACATAAAAATCCGAGTTCGGGAGCCTGAGTTACGACCATTTTAGCGAGGAGGGGTATAAGCCTTATTCGGAGCTGAACCCGGATCCGAATCCGGGTCCAAACCAATAAAACCCTTCGTGTACCTCACCCAAAATGCTTATGCCCTCCTTCCTTCGACCTCCAACAGTTCCCTCCTCCATTCCTCTTCCCTCTCCTTCAACAAGGGTCGCCGGAGCACCTTGGATCGACGACCCAAAGCCGTGCTCGGGTAGAGAAGGTACAATGTTCCCCTTCCTCTTGCTGCGGATTCCATGTGATTTTGAACCTATTATTTGATCACCTAAAACCTCACGGGGTTGCGATTTGGTTGTGATTTTCTTTAGCGTGTTCTCCATCTTGAGAATGACGTGTAATCCTTCTAAAACTCAGAGTTGAAGCTTGTAGGTCTATCAAACCCCACTTGATTTCAGGATGAACTCCTATCTTGATCCATCTGGGCATTGCCATTCGGTAGCAACCCATATGGAAATGTCACAACACAGTGGACTGGAGACAATTTCAAATGATCCCCAGTCTTATATACTCTCTTCTATCGATTAATGTACATCTTCTTCGTATTGTCGGCATATGACAATGGTGAAGGTGGCATCTTTGCAGTGTATTCATTGCTTTGTAGACATGCGTGACTATCTGTGCTTCCCATCAGCAAGATATAGACCAGAACTTTTCAACTTATGGGACAGAGAGAGCAACAAATACTTGACATGGTCTTTTTCTCAAGGAAAATCCTTCATCTGAACATGACGCGCTATTTGGGAATCTAACGTTTGATGACAAGTGAACGCGGGTGCAAGAGAAGAATTTAAAAGGTTTCAGTTTACTAACTGCCCCCAGCCTTGTAACCACAATTAAATGCCCAACTGCAAGGCTAGAAGCAGATGCCTGTATAGACAAGATTTTTTTATAACACTCTCATGCATGTTTACTCAAGTTCTTTAAATGGATTGAATCACCCAAAATGGGAACCCACAGGCAACAAGGCTGACCTCCCTGTGATGGGGTTAGTCACTTTATCCTTATCCAATCCCAATATTAATCCTTACATCATGTGACAAAAGTATGCCGATGAGCTAAATAAACAGGATGGAACAACTAATTGGAAGGGCATGTAGCCATATCTTGCTTAGGTGGTGAAATAGGAAATGACAATCTTTCCTCCGTGCATAATTATGAAAATGATTGGAGATACATGGTTGCAACTGCTTTTATATTATCGAAACTGCTGACCTGAGTGTTCATTTGATGGGGAATGTCAAGAATTATGATACACCACCTTGCTCTCATCAAATTACTCGATTAGATGATGTCATGATGTGTTTCAAATACTTTCCCATTACATTAAAAAGTTCCTGGAGGCATGTAAGTTCTAGAATACAAGTACATAAATAAGTTTCTGGAGGTATGGCGTAGCAATATCTTTATATTGTAGTGTCAAAATATACTTCCTAGCTGGCTAGACAAGTTATAATATAAGATAGAATGATGAAATTATAAGTAGAAAGGGAATATGTGTTGTGTCAGAATCATTATTATCTTATAGGAAAAATTTCATGGATATTGGGTAGTGGAGTAGTTGCCGCCAAGGGAGGGGCCTGCACCCTTGGGGCCCCAGGTAGAAGCCTAGATGATCGCGATCCCAACTAGCTACGATAGTTTGGGGACATGTTGCTTGGCACACCGAGGTGTTGATCTGACGGTGTTGGCCTCGGCACTTGCATGCTTTAGCCCAGTGCTCGAGCGCGGGCCAAGTAGTCATGATTGGTCAGCTAGTATTTCGCTTGTCACTTAGAGTTAACACTCGTGTACGGGCCAATGTAGGCCACATTGGTCGGTATTCCGAGTGGGAGCGCTAAGAGGGGAGTTCCGAGAAATGTGGTTAATGAAGTTGGGAATGGGATATCAGTCTCCTGTGCATAAGGAGGATTGGATTGTCGTGATGATTCGCGGGTTGGAATCTAATTTGTCAATCGAAAGTACAATTGTGAAGTGAGGCTAAGTGGACGCGTTGGGAACTTAGTTAGGATGCACTGTAACCCACCGCATGCCTACGGAGGCACCCCAACCCTAAGGTATTTTCTTTTACCTTAGAGTCATAGTGTGAGGTCTCATCCAGACCAAGACCACATACTATCCACGAAGCTTGGTTACTTATATCCATATCCAGATCAACACACACACACACACATAATTCTTTGTGAGACCAGTTACACAGTTGTTCTTTTGCACACATTTAAATTATATCCTGCTTTTTGTTGTATAGTTTTGTTTAATTTGTATCAGGCAACTTTGCTCATAGCGTATCTACATGTGAATCCGCAGGTCCGTAGCAGTGAGCAGCTTTGGGGACATCACCATTTTTGTGCAGCTTCACGACACTTTTTGTGGTACAGTTGTTGGTAGTTTTACTATCCTTCTTCAAATGTAATATTTTTGTTGAGAGACATGACATGTAATGTATAATTGTGGGCATCTATATGTATGCTTACATGTATATTTTTTGTGGACATGAAAATGATCAATGAATGAAATAGAATTGGCGTATGCAATGAATTGAATGCATGGAATGTGAAAATGTTGAATGAGAAGCAAAAATTTAAATTCATGTGCATGTTGCTAGTTTTTTCCTGCTTTTGTGAATGTAAAGTATTCGAATGTGGAATGTGTACGCATGGGATTGTTTTGCCCAGTACCCGGATCCTAGGGGCATCACACTGATCCTTACTCGAGCTGGTATTCTCACTTCTAAGCACATAGTGCCTTAAGCAATCAACAACCCACATGTAGAGCACCGAACCCCGAGTCGCCCGCCTCGATCCGAGCCTCCATTTCACGTGCAGGAGGTACATGACCAGGATTTTCGTGCTAAAACCCTCCCGACCCCTGATATTTGCAGAAGAGCCCTCACATAGGGGAAAATTTTATATGATCCCCTCTATGTTTTGAAAATCAATTTGAGATAAAAAGATTGTTTTATTTGTATTTTAGTCCCTATAACTTCATTTTGCATATGTTTCTCATTGAACTCCATTTTTAGCGTATTTTATGTCATTTAAAAGCTTGTTCTGTGCTATATCATTTTAGATATCTTGTGAAAAAAATAGAGCTTAGCCTAGTTGAAATATTATTCAGGCGTTTATTTGATATATGCATGATTTATTTGACATACTTGTGCGTTGTTCTTTGAGGAAAGATTGTTCTATTGTGCATAGCTTCATCAAGGAGGATTAAAATCTATATCACTGATAAAATTCATTTGAGGATAAAATTACAGGGAAAACTAGGGGCCGACTCTCATTGAGGATCATCAAGTGCCCTCATTATTTGAAATATTATTAATTTAGCAACCGATATTTCTAGCTTGTGGCTTGGAATTATTGTGATACTTATTTCTTGAATATATCTATTTAGGTCTATAATGGATTTAGGTGGGTAGTTGATAATTTTAAGTGAGGATTGAAAAATAGAAATGATCCCGGATCATGTGCTTCTCCGATTCATCTGCCTACATTTTCATTCTTACGCACTTCCTTTTTCTTTGTTGTATTTTCTGACACGATTTATATTTAAATTAGTTAATACTTAGATTAATTTGAAACTAGGCAACTAAAAATACATTATTCCATGAGTTCGATCTTGGTACACTTGCCAAGTTAAAATTTCCTCATAATCCAAAGTCTAGTTTTTTATTAATTACATTCCAACTCATATACTATAATTTAATATTCTTAAAGAGGTGAAAAACATGAGCCACCGGCCATGTGGGGGCGCCTAGATGCTTTAGGATCGGCTCAATTCCACCAAGGCTGGTGGCTTGAAGATTCAGCTAGAGAATCAATTGTGACCGTAGGATCAAATTAAGAGGTTACCATCCTGCGGTGGATCCTTCTCTCCATCTGTTGTTGCTCCGCCTTGCACGAGGGAGATGACTTGGCTTTGATGATGTCCTGGGAGCACCTCTATGCCCCTCTCGACTGACTGGAGGCCATCGAATGTTCCCAAGGGCCCTGTGAAGATGAAGTAAACCTGGAAGAAGACCGAAGCTGCTTGGATCGATGCATCAATGCATGATTGACGAACCCAGAAACTCACCCTCTTAATTTAATCGAATTAAGATTAAAAGATGTTCATTGAAGGCGGGCAACTAAGGGATAATCAAAGCGACCACTATTTTTAATTATTTGTCCAATTAAAGTGAGCAGAAAATTTATATTTTTTGCTTGGTAAGTTGTAAGGTCGAACTCAGAGAGGCAATTGTCTTCTTAGGTTGGTTTTTAGTCAATCTTGATATTAGAGTTCTAGAGAGGTATTTTTAAATTTTTAAATGCAATAAAAGAGGCAAATTCAATTCTGGCAAAGTTAAGGGAATATATTGCAAATCTCAATCAAATGAATTTTTAAAATTCCCAAACTTGACCAGAAGGTGAAATATGATGAAAAATATACACTGTATTTTTTTTAAAAAAATTGGATACAATATGAATATTTTATGAATTAATTAATACAATAAATGTGACTAGCAGTTAATGAATTTTAATAAATAGCAAACAGATTTATTTTCAGAAAAAATATCTAATAGTGAAGCACGTTAGGAAGCTTCAATATTCAACAAAAGAGATGTAGTCGGATTTATGAATCAACTCTGCGGGCAAATGGCATGGCTTGCCATAGATCATTCTAAATGGTGAAGTACCCAATGGTGTCTTGTAGGCTGTCCTATAGGCCCACAGAACTTGGTCCAAAAGCTGAGACCAGTTCTTCCTATCGGGACGAGCCAATTTCTGCAAAATACTCTTCACCTCTCTGTTCGAAACCTCTGCCATGCCGTTGGACTGTGGGTGGTAAGGACTAGTAACTCTATGCTCAAATCCATAGTCCTTAGCTAAAGATCTCATATCTCGGTTCACAAAATGGCTACCCCCATCAGATATCAAAACTTTTGGCACCCCGAACCTAGCAATAATATGATCTCTCACAAACTTACAGACAGTCTTGCTATCTGCGGTTCGGGTTGGGATAGCCTCCGCCCACCTGGATAAATAGTCAACCGCCAACAATATGTACTCATGTCCTTGGCTGTTGGGAAAGGGACCCATAAAATCTATGCCCCATTCATCAAAAACATCACAAATAATCATCGGTTGCATAGGCATCTCATCTCTCTGTCCAACTGTCCCTCCCATCCTTTGACAGATCGGGCACGACCGTACAAAATCAATGGCATCTCTAAACAAGGTCGGCCAATACAATCCACATTGAAGTACTTTGTGAGCGGTTCTTTTTCACGAATGGTGTCCTCCAGCCTCAAGTGAATGACAATATGTGAGGACACTCTGGTATTCCTTCTGAGGAATACACCTTCTCCAACAACAATCCGGTCCTTCGAAGAAAAGGAAAGGATCGTCCCAGTGGTATCTCCTCGAATCCGACTTCAGTCGGTCAATACTGCTCCTAGTCCAACCATGGGGAACCTGCTTGGAGACAAGATAGTTCACCATGTTGGCATACCACGGGAGTGAGTCAATAACACAAATTGACTCATCTGGGAAGGTCTCTCTAATCCGCTCATAATCAGGAGAATCCTTAAGTTCAATCCGAGAAAGGTGATCAGCCACAACATTCTTCACTCCAGGTTTATCCTTTATATCCAAATCAAATTCCTGGAGGAGTAAAATCCACCTAAGAAGATGCGCCTTCGCGTCCTTCTTTTCCATTAAATATCGAATGGCTGTGTGATATGTATAAATTGTCACCTTAGAGGCCAAAATATATGATCTGAACTTCTCGAGGGCCCA